>CM060596.1:27004516-27604516 GCA_030578255.1 Tiaroga cobitis | reverse complement strand
CGAGGGCTGCCCATGCATGTACCAACACCCAGGCCCGTCGCGACAAGGCAAGCAAACCAAGCAATTGCTTGGGGCCCCGAGCTTGCATAAACAAAAATATGTTTATGTTAGCTACCTGCCTGACGGCAAATGCAGCTCGTAACGAACAGTTAGTGCAACTTTTTTTTCGAACGGACGGAATATGGTTACATACTGTAATATGTTTTTTAACGGGATAAGGAAGACGCAGATCTGTTCCAGAATCACTGTTTATTGTATTACACTGTTTACACGTATTTAATGACATGTGTTACGTGCCCACTAATTAAATTTGAACATGGACATCATAACACATAAAAAACCACAAGCATTCGATGACAATACAAAAATGATTTATTGTCAGTGGTTTAAATAATTAACAGTTAGATATCACAAACGGAGCATGGTGGTAAAAATGAATAGAAAAACAAAACAGAAAGAAAACCCTGCTCACACTTATCTTCTGGATCAAAACTCTTGCCTGCCTCCCGTCCGAAAGTAAAGACAATGTTCTGGTGAGTCTTCCGGGTCCGCTGACTGCTGTTCTAACTAAACCTACATTAAATAACATGAAAACCCAACACCAATACCACCAGCTCAAAATAAAGTTAAAGACTAAGACATAGCACACACACGGGTTCCACGCCAGGAACGGGCTTAAGGAAAAACATGATCAGTCTGTTGACACTGATCGTGTAACAACCTCTATAAGGAAGGCATAGTGGAACGAGCACATGAAAGCCTTCTGAGCGGCACCCGCTCTGTCATCGGAAACGACTCAGAGGTCGAAAAGGGAGCGTGGAGCGTCAGCACGAGAGAGAGCCCGCCGGATGTCGATCTCGGCGTCTTTAAAGCAGTCGGCCCCGCCCACTTGCAACCGGCGAGACGTCACGTGACCTATGGAGAGAAAGACCAGAACAACCGCAGCGAGAAAGAGCAGCACAGACATTGTTCCCAACAAGCTGAACAATGTAACAACATGACATTGCTATAGCTTTGTAATAGGTTTTGATTAAAGTAGCATAGCATACTATACTGACTATTCCACCGTGATAATCTATTTACCAATGGGGGTTAGGAAAACCACACAATAAATTCCATGCATCAAACATTAGCTTGGGATGTTTTTAAGCATAGTGAAAGCAGCTGCATCCCTTCCCTTCTAATATCAAAAATCTTTAAGTTTTCAGTAACACTTTATAATAACCATCATTAATAGATGGTAAATTGTTAGTTATTTAATCTTTAGTTAATTGTCATTTAACTGTTAGCAAACAGTCTTTTTACTTAATAAATACTTTGTAACCTTACCCATCTATAAACATTATTTAACCAGAAAATGGCCTTCATGTCCATTTTGCTTGGGGCCCCCAAATTCCTTCAAACGACCCTGCCAACACCCAAGCAGTACACACAAAGCTAGTGTGTGTCCCTACCTGTGAAATATCTGGGGCAGGGAGGCACACACAGCTTAAACTTCTTATTTTCACTCACAATTCTCGCTTTCTTTCTTTTTTTTTTAAGAATAACTCCTGACTGAATTACAAACAACACCAAATAGACTGACAGTTTATACAGAGTGCTTGCTAAAGAGCAACTACCCTCTTTGTGTGCCATCGACCTTTTATAAGTTCCACTTTCCACCGGCACGTGCTATGTCACATGCTACGTCATGACGGAGCACCAATCAAGATTGGACTAGTGTTACACATGCTTCAGACGCTTATGAGGGCGTTCCCCAAAGTGTAGTCCTTTTTTTCCCAGTTTGCTTTCAAGCTAACCAGTTAGCCTACTGGCCTTCCTTACTGCTAACTGTTTAGCCTCACAATTGATTCATACCGTTTATCATTTTGAAAATTGTTTCAGGACCAATAAAGGATACTAATCCAGGAACTTGTCCAACTTGGTTAAATCTTATTGTAAACTTTACAGGATTACTACTATGATATGACAAAATAGCCTACATACAGCCACTCCAGACCAGACATTTGAGGTCCAAGCATCCTTAAGTATTCAATTACTTTTCATGCACAAGTAATATAATAATAATAATAAATTGAATTTGTATAGCGCTTTTCTCGAACTCAAAGTCGCTTTACAGGGCAGGTGAATAAGCAAAAAAAAAAAAAAAAAAGCCCCATATAGAGGTGGGAGGGCCGTGGGGCTACGGATAGGCAGAGGTGAAGAGATGGGTCTTGAGGCAGGACTGGAAGATGGTGAGGGACTCAGAGGTGCGGATCTCATGGGGGAGGGAGTTCCAGAGCCTGGGAGCTGCCCTGGAAAAGGCTCTGTCCCCAAAACTGCGGAGCTTGGACTTTTGGATGCAGAGGAGACCAGCTGAGGTGGATCTGAGGGACCGTGAGGGTTGGTAGGGGGAGAGGAGGTCAGTGAGGTATGAGGGGGCCAGGTGGTGGATGGCTTTGTAGGTAAGGACCAGGATTTTGTATGTGATCCGGTGGGAAATAGGAAGCCAGTGTAGTTGTTTTAGGACTGGAGTGATGTGGTGCCAGGATTTGGAGCAGGTGATGAGTCGGGCGGCTGCATTCTGGACCAGTTGGAGTCTTTTTATGTAGTTTGAGCTGATACCAAGGAGTAGTGAGTTGCAATAGTCCAGTCGTGAGGAGATGAAGGCGTGAATGAGTCTTTCAGCAGCAGAGGGTGTGAGTGAGGGTCGGATTTTGGCGACGTTGCGGAGGTGAAAGAAGGAGGTTTTAATGACATGACGGATGTGAGGTTCAAGGGAGAGGGTTGAATCAAAAATCACGCCGAGGTTGCGGGCCTGGGGAGATGGGGAGACAATGGTGTCGTCAATGGTGAGAGTGATGTTATTGGTTTTGCTGAGAGTGGATTTGGAGCCTAAGAGGAGGAATTCTGTTTTATTGCTGTTGAGTTTGAGGAAGTTATGTTGCATCCAGGTTTTAATAGCTGACAGACAGGAGTTGATATGGGAGAGGGGAGGATTGTGGGGGGATTTGGTGCTGAGGTAGATCTGAGTGTCATCGGCATAACAGTGGAAATTCAGTTTAAAGTGACGAAGTATCTGACCAAGGGGGAGGATGTAATTAATGAAGAGAAGGGGGCCGAGTACGGATCCTTGGGGAACGCCTTGGGTGACTGTGGCTGTTGCAGAGGTGTGATTATGAAGAGAGATGAAGTGGGATCTGTTGGTTGTCCTTAGACCAAAACACGGGTATATTCCTAAGGTGCTCTCGACACCCTTCAGAGCACAGGTGATATCTCTGGCTGCGCTATCGTCTCCAGCAGACGAAAGCGACGCTAATTTACTCTACCCAGTCAGGGCGCTCAGAGTATATTTGGAACGCTCTACCCTGTTTAGGCAGACAGAGCAATTATTTGTATGCTTTGGCGGCCGCACCAAAGGTCTCGCTGTTTCAAAGCAGAGAATATCGCGCTGGATAGTTGATGCTATAGCGCTGGCTTATGAAGCCAAGGGCCTTCAGTGCCCCTTGGGCATCAGAGCTCACTCTACGAGAGGCATGGCCTCCTCGTGGGCGTGGTCGAGTGGGATACCCATTCAGGATATTTGTGCGGCAGCAGGCTGGGCCTCGCCGTCAACATTTATCAGGTTTTATAACCTACAGGTCCCCTCATTACATTCCAACATACTGTCGGTCTAACTATGTATAGACTGGAGTGTGCAGTGTTTCCCCTAGAAATTTTTCCAGCAGCAGTGCTGTCCCGTGCCGGAGCATGTTACCAAGTCGCGTGCGCGGGGGGGGGGGGGGGGGGGGGGGTGGCTGGGGGGGCTAGGGGGTGGAGGCTGGTCCGGGGACATGTACCTCCGGAAGAACTTTTTTTAAAAATAAACCCTTAAACCATGACTTCTGGCAAGTTTTGTGGATACAAATTGACATTTTGAGACATACAATTACGACATACCATCAACAGATTCAAGGTGATTATTGCAGCACGCACCTTGAACTGGTCACAAACAGAAACCTTCATTTTATAATTTTAGACAGGATTTTTCACGTTTTTGTTTTGTGTTCATTTTCAGCTATAAGGTAGATATTGATAGGGGAAAATGAAATGGCACAACCCAGAAAAAGATTATTTAGAATTTATTGAAAATTTTAGGCCACACCCAATCTGTGAGCACTTAATTTTTAAATTTGAACATTTTTTAAATCAAAAGTTTTAAGTTAACATTATTTAATGCACAATGAATGAAGTGAACAAACATGAACAATCAAGTGTTTCATTTGACTTGACTGTACCTTTATTTAATCCAAAACTGTGTTCGTATTTCATTTTAAACCGCTATAACGCCAAAACAATCTGTTACCTTAAATTATATGTTTATCTCTGTAAAGCTGCTTTGAAACAATCCATTGTTAAAAGCGCTATATAAATTAAGATGACTTGACTTAATGAGCACAGTAAACACACACACACACACACACACACACACACACACACACACACGACCATATTGGAGTTTCGACCATATTGAAACATTTGTGAGGTTTTCTGCATGTAATGCAACTTTCTTTCCCCCATTTGTGTTGTATTCCAAGTGGAACTAAATAAATTAATGAATTAATGACGTGTGTGGTTGCACCAGTCCATCAACACACAATCAGAGCATTCAAACATCCACTCTGAACTGATGATGTTACATAACAGTAAAGAGAGAGATAGACAGAAAACGAGGCATGATATTTATGTATTTATCCTCTTATAATTATTTTTCTTATAATTACACTGTAAAAATGATTGAAAAATGTACAGAAAAACTATAAAACCCCTTTAATTGGTTAACTGTAAGTTAGATGCTATTTGCACTAAGTGTACATATTAGATTCCATTTATAATTAGTACAAATAGTGGCAGATACTATTTGCACATCAGTCTATTGTAGTATATTATAAAACAGTATGCAATAATAACAACATATTTTGTGTATATTGTATATTTATTAAAATCATAAATGGATGCTGCTTTATTAGGACATCACTTGTCCCTATCACTAAAGCTGTCCTGTACACCTAATCCTAACCATATTGAACCTGCTGATCATTAAAGATGTCCTCGAAGGTTTTACCATGGTTTTGAGTGTGGTAATATGAGCTGCACATGCAGTTTATGTGCCAGGTTGCGAGGACACCACATCCAATTTCAATTAAATACCTATAAAATACCTGTTAGCACTTTATTTCAATTGTTCCATATTTTCTTAATTTTTATTTAAAGGGCCCCTATTGTGCTATTTTAAAGTTTCCTAATGTTGTTGGAGTCTCCTACAACATGTTTACATGCGGTAAAAAAAAAACTGTTTAATTCCCACATAATATACATTTGCACATCATCACATTTTAAATGATTCTCAAACGACTTGTCAAATGAATCAATCACTCTAAATCCCTCCTTTCCTTTTTGCGAGCTACTCCGTTCTGATTGGCCAGTCAGCTCAGTCTGTTGTGATTTGCCTACGGTGTACATCGCGTCGAAAACAAAAACTCCCATTGCCATATCAACGTCAGCTCTGCTTGTCCTGGGGCTTGTTTCAGAAAGGAGGTTAAGTGAAAACTCTGAGTATGTTAACCCTGAAATGAGGGAAACTCTGGGTTCTCTTACGAGAGGTTCTCTCGTATTGCGTAAGTTGCTTACGCTACGGGTGAAGTCATCTTTTCTCGAGATACTGAAGCCAAAAATTATCCTTAATTTTTCATATATTGTCAACGCAGTGCAGCCCCAGCCTTCGCAGCGACGACAGGGCGGCCGCCATAGATCGCACTCGTCCAGCCGCCCCAGGCCGCCTCCCCCCTGGGGACCCCGGCCCAGGATTGCGCTGAAGCCCAAGCATGCGAAGTCCTCCTAGCCACAGCAGAGAGGAAAAGACGGCGGGGTCTCGCTGTGGCCAGACCGCCGTCAAAATATCTCGTCCTGTCAGTCCCCTCAGAGAAGGCTACTGCAGACGTACTTTTTGCAGCCAACGAGTGGGCAACACAGCCCGCTCGCCTTTCACGGCGACCCAGAGAAATTTTACAAAGAGTATAATTTCTGGCAAACCGGCTCACGCCGATGGTGTTTTGAGTGTAGAAAAAGTGCCCACAAAGCAGTGCTCACCCCTACACAAACACGGTGCCCCACGTGTCTCACACACCCACAGAGCCCACTCTCATAAAGCTGGCAAAAGCCGCTCGAGTGCTAGATGTAGAGAATGTGCCCACAGATTTGTGCTCACACCTACTCGCTGCCCGCTCTGTTAAACGGCAACAGCCTCACAGCGGCCGAGTTATGAATGAAAGTCACGTGCCCGCCCGCGAGCGCTCACGCTTACTAACAAACACTTCGCCCCAGTCTCCACTCGCACTAAATATCATCACAAATTGTTCCCCATTCCCAGTAGTCGGGTCAACACAAGTGATACAGACAGTCTCCGCTGTCAGCGAGCCGCCGTTCCCTAAATCCGAGGGCGCGCGCGCCTCGCACACACCTGCGGTTCAGTTTCCCGAGCCCGCGATGAGCGGCAATCGGAACCCGGAGTCCATCGTGCCCCTAGCTGTACATGTAAAAGCATGGGAAGCTATTCCAGGAGTGTCAGAATGGGTGCTGAGCACTATAAGTCAGGGCTATTCGCTTCAGTTCGCTCACCGTCCCCCTCGCTTTCAAGCACGGACCGAGATGAAAGTGAAAGCGGATGTAGCACATCTACTCCGCGCAGAAATAGCCACACTGCTGTGCAAAGGGGCCATAGAACCAGTCATTTTCTCAGCCGCTATTTTCTCGTACCCAAGAAGAATGGAGCTCTAAGACCTATCTTAGATCTGAGATATTTGAACAAAGCTCTCATGAGACGGCCGTTCAACATGCTCACGACCAGACAAATTCTCGCGCAAGTTCACCCGAGAGACTGGTTTATTTCTCTAGATCTGAAAGATGTATACTTTCAGATTCCGATAGTCCCCCGACACAGGCCATTCTTGAGATTCGCCTTTGACGGTCGGGCATATCAATACACCGTCCTCCCGTTCGGCCTGTCCCTAGCACCCCGCACATTTACGAAGTGCATGGACCCCCTTGAGCCCCTTTCGCCCCCTTGAGAGAAAAAGGGCTGCGAATCTTGAACAATTTGGACGATTGGCTGATTCTAGCGCAGTCAGAGATGGAACTGTTATCTCACAGAACTGTGATTCTCTGTCATCTGGAAAGCCTGGTCTCTCGGTCAACTGGACCAAGAGCTCATTACTGCCTAATCAGTCAGTTTCCTTTCTAGGAATAGAACTGGACTCACCTGGCCGCATCTTTCCAGGAGGATAGCGGCGCTTCTCTGAAAACATTCCAGAGAATGCTGGGCTGTACGCGCTTTCTCCCGTTCATACGGGACCACCGTGTGCTAGTCCGCTCGGACAACATGTCTGTGGAGTCCTACATAAACCGCCAGGGTGGTGTCAGATCCAGAATCTCTGCCATCTGACAGAACGCCTTCTGGTTTGGTCTCGGCACTTCCTGCGCTCGCTGAGAGCTACGCATGTGCCAGGCCACCTAAACAACGGCCCAGACAAGCTATCCAGGGACTACGTTCCCCCAGGGGAATGGTCCCTGCACCCCCAGACAGTCCAGTTACTGTGGCGCCTTTTTGGCAAAGCAAAAGTCGACCTGTTTGCGTCAAAAGACAACGCCCATTGCCCGCTGTTCTTTTCAAAGAACGAGGATGCGCTGGCCCAAACCTGGCCCAGCCTCCCTCTTTATGCTTTCCCTCTGGTCTCTCTGTTACCACAGGTTATCAAGAGGATCAGGGAAACGCACCACACGGTGCTCCTTATAGCCCCGCGATGGGAGAATCAAATCTGGTTCCCGGAGCTGACGCGGCTGTCACACACAGCCCCTTGGCCGATTCCGGTGAGGAGTTACCTACGCTCATGTACATGGTTCTGGCAAGAGGCAGGTCAATACAGTAATTAGTTTTTCTACAATTTCGTACGCTATTTCATCACTAAATTCACTTCTGAGAACATTTGATGCGAGAAATCAACTGTAGATGTCAAATATTGGCATTTTTACGAAAATCTATGGCGAATCGAAAATGTGCTCAAACGTTTTCGGAAGTGAGAATCTCCGTAAGCGCCTGCGGGTGTTAAGTTAGATAGCGAGCTAACCGGCCAGTCTGCTCACAGGCTCGTTTTACCCCACAGTCAAGAGACCATTGCAGCCTGGCTGTTATCGTCAATAATTCTCATTATGTTTGGGTACTGCAGACGGTGTCTGTGCGGGGTTATTATTGCGCAATACCAGCAAGAACAAAGCGTCTCAAACTGTCAGCAGCGTTCTGTGTGCTCGTCACCTTGTGAGTTCATTCTTCCAAGAACAACTAGCAAGAGCCTTCTCCCCAAGAACACAAGTCCGTTCTTTGCATTCTTGGTTTTGAGAAACACCCATTCTCTGGTAGGACCTTTTGAGTTGTGTATTTTCAAAATCTGCCGACCGTTTTGCAAATCCCATACCCTACCTTTAAATAAATGAAACATTTGTTCAATAAAAGATACCTAATCAACTAATTTCAATTGATTATGAATTAGATTAACAACTTATTTTTATCATTAATAACTGTGGCGAACAGGATGGCCGAGGGACGTGAGAGAATGTCGCGAGGCCGGTGGTGCGATTGCTAATGAGCAGCACCTGTGAGCACACCGGTCTCGCATCTCTCACGGAGGAGCGGACGTGGATGAGAGACCGGTGTGCTCACAGGTGCTGCTCATTAGCAATCGCACCACCGGCCTCGCGACATTCTCCCACGTCCCTCGGCCGTCCTGTTCGCCACAATAACTTATTAAAATGTTTCAAAATAATTGAGTTCTATGAAATGTTTTTATTCAGATTTTTTTTTGTTTTTATGATTTAATACAAATATATTATCAAAAACGGTGGTAATCAAATAAAAAAGTTTAGCAAACTTTTTATGCTTTTCGTTTTTGGCAAAGTGCTGCAAAACAGATTTACTCAATTAAACCATGGACAAACAACATATATTTCTTAAATAATGTTTAAATAAATTGTAGTATTATTATTATTGTTGTTAATATTATTATGAGAAGTACATTCTATTGTAGGCAGGGACGGACTGGGACTAAAAAACGGCCCTGGACTTTGACTAGGCCCGGCCCAAAGCAATCGGCGCGCGGAAACTCGACAACAACAACAATAGCGCCTGCCGCCTGGCATGAGTGTCACAAGACTTTAATTGGGGCTCATGAAACTATACTATCCAAATTATAGCTAACAGTATATTACACAATCTATTCCATGCTGTCTTAAAATGAATTTCTTACTTAATAATATTAATTAATTTATGGAGTAATTAATCTTAGCTACTGCACAAATAATAATACCACATCTAAATGAAAATAGGCTACACCATTACAAATGTAACTTCTGTATTCAAAATCTTCAAAGTTTGTAAGCATTAGTTGTAACGTTACCAACTTTTTTAAAAGTAAAAGCACAACATATTCCTTAATATTAGCTACTACTATTAAAATGTTGAAGTTTAGCTGTTTTAACTACTGTAATCATTAAAAATGTAGCAAGCTGAATATCACTTCCTAACATCATCCCTAGCAAGTAACTTGCAAAGTAATTTCTGATTAATTCGGTTCGGGAGTAGTAGAGATAAAAGCCCGCCCGCACTGACAATTGATTGGTTGGGTCCTTTCATGCGCACACTAGCACACACACGCAAGGTCTCTAGCTCGCTCCCTCTCTCTGCCATGCGCGCGCTACGCATGCTTGCTCGCTCTAGATTCCGGGAGATTTTAACTAATTTGCGGGCATTAGGGAGCCGCTATCAATATGCGGGAGACTCCCGGAGACTTGGGATGTCTGTGACTGCGTGTGTGGCGGGCGGTGGGCCGGCCCGCCGGCCGTCCTGGAGTACCGGCCGTTCTGTGATTCTCCAGATCACACAGATGGCCAGTCCGCCCCTGTAGGCCTAAAATAGTAATATATATCTGTCATAATTTCTTCTAGTAAAACCAAACTTTTATTTTGACGGGTTGTTACGTCCTATTTCAGAGTGTATTTGACAATGGTTTTTCTCAAATAAAAAAAAACATTTCTCATTAGGCGTTCTCTCAGAGCAGCTCTGGAAATGTTCATGTATTCGTGTCCTCGTATTGTTTGTGAGATGCTAAAAACACCATAAGCGTGTCGGGTACTTGAGTATGTAGTAAGTAGACGAAACAGCACAGCTCATTCATATTTTTTTTCTATATCAAAAGTATTCCCATACTGGCCAGGAATTCACATCTGTGTGCGTGTGAAGAATTCAGCAGCATTTTGCTTTCAGCTGGGTCTGCATCACCGGCGGCTTTCTCACGTCAGGCCTGCCGAGCTTGAGCTTCCTCTTGTCAGGCCTGCCGAGCCTGTGCTTCCTCACATCAGGCCTGCCGAGCCTAAGGTTACTCACGTCATGCCTGCCCAGCCAGAGACTGTTCACGTCATGCCTGCCCAGCCAGAGACTGTTCACGTCATGCCTGTAGGTCCCTTGATAGGACTGCCCTGCACTGCTGGCGCCGCCCTGGCTTCCTGCACTTCCTGCACCGCCCTGGCTCACTGCACTGCCACCCACATGTAACCACTCTTGGTAAGTGTCATGTTTATGTTCATGTTTTTGATTTGAGTTCATGTTTTTTTTATGTCAAAATCACTTATAAATGCAAATATAGTACTTTTAGACAAACTAGAAAAAATTGTTTTCCAAGTGGATATATAAAAAATATAAGACATGTATACAATAAAAAAATAAATATATTACACATATTTGAACTTAATAGAATAATATAGAATAGAATTAGAATATAGTAACTAATAGAATAGAATATAAAACTTTTTTTTTACTTGCCACAATATCAGTCCAGTCACTTTAGGCAACTGCTTCACGTTTGACCTCAATATGTTCCCCTTCCTGCTGCAGTACTTGCATGTCTGGCGGTTGGTGTAAACAGGGGCATGGAACAGGGACATGTCAAACCACTCAGAAGCATCTGGGGTGTGGCTGCGGTGTCCCCGTACAGGCTTTGGGACATCAGCAGAGGTGCTGGGGGCGCATGAAAATGATGAGTTCCTTTGGGGGCGAGACATGACTGGCCTCTGGCTGCTGCAACTCCTGAACACCTGGATCCGGAAGTTCTTTAGTGACAGGCCATCCACACCAAGAGCCTTGCACACGATCCAGGCATTCATGAGGCTGACATCTATTGCATAAGCAAACATCCGCATGTACCACCTCTACTGGGTGGTTGCCCTGCACGCTTAATAAGCAAAATACAGTTGGTCCAAAACGCTGCATTGGCTCCCTATTAAACATCGTATTCATTTTTAAATATTGCTGACTACTTACAAACCACTAAATGCTTTAGCTCCCCATTACCTGAGCGAGCTCTTAACGCATTATAGTCCTTCATGTCTCTATTGCGATCTCCAAATTCTGGCCAGTTGATAATACTTAGAATATCAAAACCAACAGCTGGCGGTAGATCATTTCCTATTTAGCACCTAAACTTTAGTCTCCCTAACATTGTCTGGGAAGCAGACACACTCTGTCAGTTTAAATCTAGACTAAAAACGCATCTCTTTTACCAGGCATTCACATAGAACATTATACATTTCTATTATTCAAATCAGTTAAGTGATTATTAGGCTGCATAGGCTAGGTCAGCCGGACTGGGGACACTTCCTATTACACCCGATGAACTCGTTACATCAAAAGAACAATGGGATCTACGCTAATGCTAGTCTTTCCGTTTATTCCAAGGTTTACTGAAGTCAGCTGTATCCGGGCCGTATCCAGATCAGACTGTGAACCTGCGACTGGACATGACCACAACGCATCCCTGAAGTGCCAGCCTCATCAGCCCTGTGAAGGCCTCATGGACACCTCAACAAACTCGTCTCCATACCAGCTTGATGACTACGACCTCCAACCAGATGGAACTCGATAAATATTGTGAATGTTCTGATCCAATCTAACTTCTGACCTGTAATGTTGCCTGAATCATAATCATACACTGTTTGTTTGTTGGCCACAGAGGATAACTGGCCCCCGACTGAGCCTGGTTTCTCCCAAGGTTTTTTCCTCCATTCTGTCACCTGATGATGGAGTTTTGGTTCCTTGCCACTGTTGCTTTGTCTTTTGGCTTGTTTAGTTGGGGACATTCATTATTCAACGATATTATTGATCTGCCTTACTTCAGGTCGACGATGAAGCAATTTTCTTCTAGAAACAAACTTTGTTGTATTATTTTCATGTTATCACTGTGATGCTGCTTTGATACAATCTGCATTGTAAAAAGCGCTATATAAATAAAGGTGACTTGACTTGACCACCTCTTGCATTTCATGGGGGTGCGGTAGAGGTGGACCAGCATGTCACTCTTGTCAATGGCCCCCATGTTGGCATTGTAGCTCTTGATAACAGCAGGGCAGCTTACCTGTTCCTTCCTCTTGTGTCACTGCATTACCGGTAGACTGAGGACATGGCCTCCACCCCCATGTCTGTTGACAGCAGAGTGATAACCCTGTTGTCCTTCCACCTAAGAGGCAGGATCCCATCATCACTGGTGACGTAGTCAAGCATACCACGAGGGACAGCATTTTTCTCCATATTCTTGATGGACTTCAATGGAGGCGTGCCTTTTCTGTTGTCCCTGTCTGTCCCCGTGTACCTGAAGTTCTTGTCTTTGAGGTACCGCACTATCTCCAGGCTGGTGAAGAAGTTGTCTGCAAAGATGGCTGTGGTGGTGCTGGCCACAGACTATCTGGCTGGTGTAGCGTCTGGACCAATCAGAGACACACAAATTATTCATTATATTTAATGAATAATCCAACAAACTCACTCTCCCAACAAATTTCTATGAAACTTCCCCCGCAAATGAATTCAACACTGGCAGAACCCATTGTCCTGTTACATGACACCTTAAGACTGATAAGAGTTTTACGACCCAAAAGAATGTGCAGGGAATTGTCTCCTAATTCTTGCTGAGAATAAGAAATGAACCCCTTTAATCCTATATATTCTCTATATATATAACCATGTGATAAATGTCTTAACATGTATCTAATTTTCCATCTCATAATGTTCCTTTTATGAGGTTTGGCCTATGTTTCATTCTCTCTTCTAAATTATGTTGGTCTGAAACATGACTTGCATACTATTGGTAACCAAAATCATATGTGTAGCATGTTTAGTCTCTATAAAATCCAATCTTCGTCCCCCATTTGTTAATTTACATTACATTTTGCTAACTTTATGATGCATTGGTATTATAAGAATCTCGTAGATTCTTTTCGTAAACACCTAATGAAATGAAACATTCAAAGGCCCTGCTAGGGTCGTAAAAGGGGTCATAAAAACTCCCTCCAAAGGGGCCGCTTCGCATTGGCTCACACACCTCCAGAGGGTGTGACATCTTTACGCTTTAAAATCACTGATCATCAAGATTAGCTTGCTCTTGCGCCCTCTTGTCCTCTTGCTCTAGCTCTGAGCCCCTTGTGCTCTTAGCCTCTGGCTCTCTGACTCTCTTGGTCCTTCTTGAGAAATCCTAACGTGAAGAAGATGCTGAACTAGAAGTCCCTCAAGGACTCCCAAGCTTGCGCCAGGATGCGGCCTTGTCTTTCCATTCACCAAAGATCCTCTGACTCCCACTGGTTCTCTCTCATCAAGACCACATCAGCAAAGATCAACTGGAGCCTCAACAAATTGCATCAGGACAGTTTAATGCAAATGGACGAGACATGCAAGTATCAAACTTAGTCTCATTATTTGATACATCAAGTATCCTTACGCTTTTTTAAGAAGGGCGTGTTAGAAATGGAAGCTTTAGCGTTAAGTTCTGCCAGGAAGACTCAATTGCTACGTCACTTATTACCTTCTCATCTATCCAATCGTGTCTAATACTTGCGGTATAAAAGACCAGTACTTACACATGTATGAGTTCGCAGATGCTGACGCTTTCATTCATGCTCTCGTTCAGTCGCCAGCCAACATGTTTCAGGACACGCATCAAACAATAATTGTTCACTATTATTGAGTTCCGACGATGGATATGTCCCGCCGTATCTCCTGCTACACGTTGAGGTTCCCGCGTTCAGTGCCGCATCTCCCCGTATGCACAGTGGTCTTCTGAGAGTTTTTGATCAGCCAAGGCCTCTCATGAGAAGTTCTGCTCCTCTAGGCCTAAAACACACTGGGTAACCAATCAGTTTCCATTTCACGTCATCAAAAGCCTTAACAGCGTCAGCTCAGCCAGGATAATCCGGCAGGAAGAGAACTATGTCATCCTCAACAACTTGTCCAGCAAAAGAACCTCGCTGTCTGCACGGGTGCATTATCCCGCAGATCACCGGTCCACCGACATGAATCAACAACTCTGCAAGTCACGAGAGGCGATCTTCTCTCGCTGGTTCAAGTTCAAGCTCCACTTCCAAGGTGTTCAAGTCGGTTTTTCAAGTTTTGGTAGGCGCTTCCACCAGCCACTGTTAATATGTCCCCTCTATCATGATTAAACTTTATCCAGGTAAGTATTTCTCCGTTGCTTCCTACACCGATATTCAACAGTACAGTGATCTAATAATATCAGCATTGTCGATACCATGCTCTCGTGGGCAGTTTGCAAATACCCACTAACAACTGAGTAACTGATTAAAAAATAAATAAATGAATAAATAAATAAACCTGAGCTAGAGCAAGTTGTTCATTTGGCTGTTATGCGTACTGTAGTGGATATCTCTACAATGGCAGTTAATTACATATTTACATAAGTGTTGTAATTTCACAAACTATTTTCATCATATTTAGGCCTACTTTAAATTCATATTATAAGTCCCTTAATGAAAATTAGATCTACAATATTGGAAATGTGTACAATCGCTGTAATATTCAACCTTTCCTGGGGCCTCATGTATCAACACTGTGTACGCACAAAAACACGGCGTACGTCAGCTTTCACGTTCACGGCCAGATGTACTAACAGTGAAATTAATGTAAGAATGTGCGTTCCTCCAAGTAAACTTCATGTCTGGCGTACGTATATTTGTCGTGATTTTTGTCCGTTGGCGACTCATAGAGGCAATAAAGTGAAGTGGCAAACATTACACTACGAATTGTTCTATCGCACCACCAGCTGTCAGATATTGCTTATAATTTGTAATTGATAAATTATTTGAGATATTGTCACACGAGTTTTATTAAAATATTATATTATGCAATTAAGTAAGAACATAGGCTATATAAAGCATGTCCAAATTGATACAACCCGTCTAGCAATGGCAGCGTTGGCTTAACTAGGAATAAAAAATAAACTTAATTAATTCGGTCAGTAAAGATAAAAAAATAAAGTAATATTTTTATTCAGCAAGGACACATTGAATTTGTTTAAAAGTGAGAGTAAATGCATTTATAATGTTACAAAAGATTATACGATTTCTATATCTGTTTGAATTAAATTTTTATTCATTAAAGAATCCTGAAAATACTATATCACGGTTTCCACGAAAATATGAAGCAGAAGCACACCGGTTTTCAACACTGATAATACTCAAAAATGTTTCTTGATCATCAAATCATCACATTAGAATGATTTCTGAAGGATCATGTGACACTGAAGACTGGAGAAATGATTCTGAAAATTCAGCTTTGATCCCAGGAATAAATTACACTTTACTATATATTCACATAGAAGACATTTTCAGTGAAATTTCGTTTCTTGCTTGCTTTAGACATGTTCTTGCAGGTTTATTTTTCCAAATTGGACTAATTACCATATTTAAATTAATTTAATTGGGGGAGGAGACTAGGTGGGGCGTTGTGCTCGTGCATGTGCGCTCAATTTTACGTTAATTGGGATGTACAAAGAGAATATGCGTGGGATCCTTCGTACGCAGATCTTCATACATCTGCTTTTTTTTTGTGCGTACGCACATTTACAGCTTTGTCCGTACGCAATGTTTTAGTATGAATTCAACGCAAGTCTTTGTACATGAGGCCCCTGGTGACTACTTAATCCACTGATATGTGTGATAGAAATATTTTATGTGATGGGTATTTCCACATTAATGTACAGAAAAATGCAGACTAAGGATGCTCCTGTCAAAGGCTACATATCCTTAGCAAAAACGGCTAACTCAGTAGAACTAACAGTCATATTAGTTTTATCAAGTCAAACCAATCAACAGAACTAATCTGTGAAGGAGACTCGGGTGGCATTGTCTTTGCTCAACTGTATGATTTACATGTTCATGTATCTTTCTATTCAAGAGTCTCAACTGTTGTTGTGGCCAGCAATCTCCCAGCCATGAATGGGGCTATATCTGCAAAGAGCAACTTGGGAGCCATGTCAGGCATATGCTGCGCATCTGAGAAAAGGATTCTACGCTCAAAAGACAACAGATCAAGTATCATTTAGGTAATGATAGTAGCTTCTTGACAGGACGCCGTCACCTTAATTCAGGTAAGTACCGTATTAAGAAGTCAGATTTAGCCGGTTTAAGAATAAAAAAATAAATAAAAAAACCCCACACACTAGACAAAGGGTGCATATCCAATATCAGATTCGGATATCTAGATCAGTAAAGGCTAGATTAATCTTCTAAGCTCACTCAAGGTTCGTTTCGTCCGCTCTTCACAAAATCATCCTATAGCGGTCGTTAGCGTCCTTAGGGATTTGACGTGGTCGCAAAATATATTATTGTTAGGCGATCATGCCATTCCTGAGACGTTAATTTGGTTATCAATCGTCTTCAATTTCATAATTAAGGTTGCGCTTATTCCTGCCAATGCAAAGCCATAGCTACGCGCTTTCACTCTCTGTTACGGGCTTTCAGACGGCTTTTGCCCTTCAGCAACCCGGATCCATCACCCTGCCCTCCTCTAACAGAGTTTATGTTAAATTAGTAATGTTTTTCTTTTTAATGATTTAATAAATTAGTAATGATTTCGGCCATTCTCGGGATATTTGCTTTCGCTGTGCTAATTGCAAGGGCTACCACAGCTGTCCTCACTCAGGCGATTGATAGTATTATATCTATGTACTGTGCGCGCTGTCGCGGAAGCGTCAGCGGAAGCAGTCAGCTCTCGTGTTTAACCTCCTCGTGTTAAGACCGACTCGGGTAAAGACCTGCGACTCTACCTGCGCGACTCCACCGAGCAAGGACACCTGCAAGGCACTTAAAGTATCTTCTTCACCCTTTATCTTATTTCCCATTATCATTATGTGCTTTCAACACATTCCTGTTGTCTCTCGACAACGCTCTCTCACCACGCACAGGAGGCAGCGTAATACTACTAATCTGCGCCCTATTCTCTCATCCTCACACTCACCTCTCACTCTTTCTATGGGTCTATGGAATTGTCAATCAGCAGTCAATAAAGCTGACTTCATTCCAGCCTTTGCATCTCATTCTACTCTTAATATCTTGGACTTGACTGAGACCTGGATCCGCCCAGAAGACTCAGCAACCCCTGCTGCTCTCTCTAACAACTTCTCTTTCTCTCACACCTATCGCCAGTCGGGGAGGGGTGGGGGCACTGGTCTTCTCATTTCTAACACTTGGAAATTTTCAACTCTCTCTTCTCTATGCAATAACAACTCATTTGAATATCATGCTATTACACTTATAACTCCCATGAAGATCCATATTGTAGTTATTTATCGCCCCCCAGGTCAACTGGGAAGTTTTGTAGAGGAGCTGGATGTGTTGCTGTCCTCTTTCCCTGAGGATGGCATCCCACTTGTAGTCTTTGGCGATTTCAACATCCACCTAGCGAAACTGTATGCAACAGACTTCATCTCTCTCCTAGCCTCTTTCGATCTCAAACGCCTCATCACCACCGGTACTCACAAGTCAGGCAACCAACTGGACCTGGTTTACACACGCAACTGTATCACAGACAACATTTTGGTGAAACCTCTCCAAGTTTCAGATCATTTCCTCATTACTTTCAATCTACAACTCACTACCCATGCTCCACCAACCTCCCCACCATTTACTTTCAGACGAAACCTGCGCTCACTTTCTCCGTCCCATCTTTCCTCTGCTGTGTCATCTTCTCTTCCCTCACCCTTACATTTCTCATCTCTGGATGTGAATACTGCAACGGATACTTTATGCTCCATCCTAACCTCTTCTTTAGACAAAATCTGCCCTCTCTCCTCTAGGCCAGCACGCACTACTCCCTCTAACCCCTGGTTATCTGAGGTTCTTCGTGAACACCGGACCAAGCTCAGGGCAGCGGAGAGGAAATGGCGCAAATCAAAAGACACATCTGACCTCAGTAGGTATCAATCTCTGCTAGGGGTGTAACGATACCCTCATGTCACGATTCGATACATATCACGATACTGAACTCACGATACGATATTATTGCGATACTCCAAGACATATGATAAAAGGTTAACAAAAATTGTACTGTTGATTAAAAATGCTAACTTTGATATTACATTGTGGGTTTAAATGAATAGGTTAGGATTTGGTGCTTGTAACCCAAGGACAATGGTGATACCAGAATAAAAATATTCATGATTCTGAAGCTGAAAATACAGAATTATTTTAGACAAATATGCTTGCACTCTTTCACTGACTAGATACATTTAAAATAATGTCGGCCACTTTTTACTGGTAACATAAGACATTTGGCATTATCCGGACCCAAAAATATTCCCCCATTGCATTATTATAGATTATAATCAACATTATGTATAGTAGTTTAATGCAGTACTGACACTAAAACTCTGAAAAAATAAAAAAAAATTCTCACACAGTAATTTTTATTTTGGGGGAACTATCCACGATACATATTGTCACTATCCACGATACGTATTGTTGCATTTTTGTATTGCGATATATTGTGGCACGATATATTGTTACACCCCTAATCTCTGCTCTCTGCCTTCTCTGTTGATGTTCACACCGCAAAATCTTCATATTTCCACAACAAGATCAACAGCGCCTCTAACACACGTTCACTGTTCAAGACATTCAACTCTCTCCTCTGTCCACCTCCACCACCACCCACCTCCTCGCTAACTGCTGATGATTTTGCTAACTTCTTCACTAACAAAACTACAACTATCAGCAGTCAGTTCTCAGCTTCACACACACAGGAACCCAAACTAACCTCTCCCACAGCCAATAACCTTCTCTCCTCCTTCACTCCACTAACTGAGGAAGAAGTATCTAAACTTCTCTTCTCCAGTCATCCTACCACCTGCCCTCTAGACCCCATCCCCTCACACCTTCTACAAGCCGTCTCTCCCACACTTCTACCAGCTCTCACTCACATTATCAACTCATCCCTCCACCCTGGCATTTTCCCTACAGCATTTAAGCAGGCTCGGGTAACTCCTCTGCTTAAAAAACCAACATTAAACACATCACTTCTAGAGAACTACAGACCTGTCTCTCTCCTACCATTCATTGCGAAAACACTTGAACGAGTTAACCAAGTATCATCCTTCCTGTCTCTGAACAACCAGCTGGATGTCAACCAATCTGGCTTCAAGAAAGGACATTCAACTGAGACTGCATTGCTGTCAGTCACGGAAGCCCTGCGGATCGCAAAAGCTGCTTCCAAATCATCAGTTTTCATTCTACTGGACCTGTCTGCTGCTTTCGACACAGTGAATCATCAGATCCTCTTGTCCGCCCTCTCATCACTGGGCATCACTGGAACCTCCCTCAACTGGTTTGAGTCCTATCTCACAGGTAGGTCCTTCAAGGTCGCATGGAGAGGTGAGGTATCCAAAGCACATCGACTGACCACAGGGGTTCCTCAGGGTTCAGTTCTCGGACCGCTCCTCTTCTCCATTTACACCACATCACTAGGACCCATCATACAGGCACATGGTTTCTCTTACCATTGCTATGCTGATGACACCCAGCTCTACCTCTCATTTCAACCAGATGATCCCACAGTAGCTGTACGGATCTCAAGCTGTCTGGCGGACATCTCGGCATGGATGAAGGAACTTCACCTGCAGCTCAACCTGGCAAAGACTGAGCTTCTCGTCCTCCCTGCCAATCAGTCTCTACAGCACGACCTCACTATCCAGCTAGATTCATCCTCAATCACCCCATCAAGGTCGGTCAGAAATCTTGGAGTAATCTTTGATGATCAGCTGACCTTCACTGACCACATTACAAAGACAACTCGATCATGCAGGTTTGCAATGCACAACATCAGGAAGATCAGGCCTTTCCTAACTGATCATGCAACGCAACTTCTCGTCCAGCTCGTCCCTGGTCATTTCTAGGCTTGATTACTGCAATGCTCTTCTGGCTGGACTTCCATCATGTGCAACTAAACCTCTACAAATGATCCAGAATGCTGCAGCTCGCCTCGTCTTCAACGAGCCCAAAAGGGCCCACGTCACTCCTCTGTTCATCTCTCTCCACTGGCTACCACTCGCTGCTCGCATCAAGTTCAAGGCTTTGACGCTTGCTTACAGATTGACCACAGGTTCAGCTCCCTCCTACTTCCACTCACTACTACAAGTCTACATCCCTACCAGAAGCCTACGATCGGTCAATGAGCGACGGCTCGTGGTACCATCACAGCGGGGCACAAAATCACTCTCCAGAACATTCTCATTCACGGTTCCATGCTGGTGGAATGATCTCCCCACCGTCATCCGGAATGCAGAATCCCTGACAGCATTCAAAAGGCAACTGAAAACTCATCTCTTCCGGGAGCACTTAACATAAACATAAAAAAAAAAAAAAAAATCCTTTCCTTTAAAAATCCTTTCCTTTAAATCCTCGCTTGCCTGGCTTATGCTACTCCGAGCTATGTCTGAACTTTGTATTTTGAGCACTTCTTGCGTTGTTTTTGCCTCTTCACGATGACTCGCTTGGTTTAGTCCTCAATTGTAAGTCGCTTTGGATAAAAGCGTCTGCTAAATGACTAAATTTAAATGTAAATGTTTTCTTTTCTTTTCAGATTCCTGTTTTCACATCCTGATCACGGCCGATTGTTCCTTCCTCGTCTACAATTACGAAAATCGTAATTTAATATTTCTTCCATTTATAGTTTGCTCGCAGGCATTCAATTTCACGCAAGTATTTTAATACTAATTATTCAAGTCTGTTCACCGTACCTTCTCTTTGTTTGCTACTTAAGGCATAGCCAAGACCTGTAGTAAACCTCCGATAAACGCCTGCCAATCACATTGTATCACAACAAAAAAAATGTGTATAATTGTGCCCTCTGCAGGATATGTGGTGGGTCTCCGGTGTGCATTTACAAACGGTCAATGACTCATCTTCTATATGTGGCCTAGTGGCCTCGTCTTAATGTGGTCTTGTCTCTATGTGGCAGTAGTAGCCGTTGTGGTCTTGTCCCATGTGGTCTTTATGGTCTTAAAAAAAAAAAAAAAATGATCATGCAAGTGCATGATACACATGTACAGTGTGGTCTACTGTGACGTGTAGCCTAACGTGGCCTTGTCCCGTGGTCTTGTGGCCAGTTATGGCATGGTTCTGTGTGGCCTAGTGGCTGTATCTCGTTGGTCTTGTATCCGTGTGGCATTAGCAGCCTTGTGGCCCAGCGGGCCTTGTCTCTGTGCGGGTCTCAAGGCCTTGTGGCATAAAGTTGCATTGTCCTATGTGTGGCCTACATGGTCTTATGGCCCTTATGGCCTCGGTTCTGTGTGGCCTAGTGGCCGTTGTCCCTGTGTGACCTCGTCTCAGTGTGGGCTTACGATATCGCGGCCCCTGTGGCCTCATTCTATGTTCAGTGTGGTCTCCTGTGACCGTGTAGCCTAATGTGGCCTTGTCCCGTGGTCTTGTGGCCAGGTATGGCATTGGTTTTATGTGGCCTAAGGCCTTGTCTATGAGTGGTTCTGTCTCTGTGTGGCTTTAGCAGCCTTGTGCCCCAGCCGGCCTTGTCTCTGTGTGGGTCTAGAGGCCTTGTGGCACAAAGTTGCCTTGTCCTCTATGTAAAAAATGGCCAGTGGTCTGTGGCCCTCAGTGGCGCGGTTCAATGTGGCCTAGTGGCCGTTGTCTGTGTAGCTTGTTCAGTGTGGTCTATAGTGGCCTTGTGGCACAAGTTGCCTTGTCCTGTATGTAAAAAATGGCCAGTGGTCTGTGGCCCTTAGTGGCGCGGTTCAATGTGGCCAAGTGGCCGTTGTCTGTGTGGCCAAGCGCTGTGAGGCATTGTTGCCTCGCAAAAAAATGGCCATGTGGTCTTGTGGTCCTTGTGGCCTGGTTTTGTGTGGCCTTGCGGCCTTGTCCAGTCTACCTCGTTCTATGTGCAGCATTAGAAGCCGTTGTGGCTGATTGCAGCTTTGTCTCTGTGGTCTAGCAAGGCCGTGTGGCCGGGCGGCCTTGTCTCTGTGGTCTATCATGGCCGTGTGGTCCAATGTGGCCAGTTTGCGGTCTAAGGAAGCCTGCTCTGTGTATGGCCCTAGGTGGCCTGCTCTGTGTGTTCTAATGAGGCCTGGCCCAATGTGGCATTGTCTGTGTGGTCCAAATGAGGCCTGGCCCAATGTGGCTCTGTTTCGTGTGGTCCATCGCGGCCTTGTCTCTGTGTGGCCCAGGTGGCCTGGCCCAAGGTGGCTCTGTTCTGTGTGGTCCATCGCGGCCTTGTCTCTGTGTGGCCCAAGGTGGCCTGGCCCAACGTGGCTCTGTTCTGTGTGGTCCATCGTAGCCTTGTCTCTGTGTGGTCCATGAGGCTGGCCCTATGTGGCCTATTCTGTGTGGTCCATCGCGGCCATGTCTCTTGTGGCCAAGGTGCCCTGTTTCTGCGTGGTCCATCGAGGCCTGTCTCTGTGCGGTCTGTTACGGCCTTGTCCCATGTGGCCGGTTCTGTATGGCAAAGGTGGCCTTGTCTCTGTGGTCCTATAACAGCTTGTGTTCCAATGACCTCTCCCTATGTCCTAAGTTAGCCTCATTCTCAGTTTAAGTCACTATTCCACAACACTTGCTTCCCTCCAACTCATTCACAGGGAAACTGGCTTCGATCAGACGTAAGTGCGTCTCAAAACATAAGTCGCTCTGGATGAAAGCGTCAGCATGGATAAATGCTAATGTACATACAGCAGCAGAACATAAATGCATAAATGCATGATTCACGTTGTTGTAAAGTTGACAAGATGGGGGTGGTGGATGGAAGAAGAACACAGGGTTGGCAGTTCGGAAACTCATGGTTTTTATTTAACTCTTCTCAATATGAAACAAAAGCTTGCGCACACAGCACCTTCACCGTATCTCAATACAGCATAAAATAAAGTTACTTAAATCAGCAATTCTCCTTGTCTCCGTCCGTGTGCACGATTTCCCAGGTCTCTCTCTATCAAACATTCTCCGTGGATCCTCTTTATCCTGTCTCTCCACACCAATCACTGCAATTAGACACAGGTGTTCATCATTTGCACTTAACCCACTTACAAGCCGCTCGTTTCCTACCTCTCTCTCTCACTGCAGTACCAGCTGGACCACACCCCCCTTGCCACATACCCCCACCACCCGACTCAGGCCGGGGAGCCATCCGGCCTGCAGTCCCCCCCCCCCCCCCCCCACCTCCATTTCTGGAGAGGAAGTCGGCTACCACCATTTGGGCCCCCGGCCTGTGGATCACCTTAAACTTAAAGGGTTGTAATGCTAGATACCAACGGGTGATCCGCGCTGTCTTGTCAATTTGGGGACGCACCTGCCCATGTCCCAAGTGGAAGCCCAGATACCTGACCTCCACCCGCCCAACCCCACACTTCTTCGGGTTGGCCGTCAGCCCTGCCCCTCTCAGCGACACTATAGATGATAATGTCATCCAAGTAAGCAGCGGCATATGCAGCATGGGGCCGGAGGATCCGGTCCATGAGCCGCTGAAAAGTGTCTGGAGCCCCGAACAACCCGAAAGGAAGAGTGACAAATTGGTGTAATCCAAACGGCGTGGTGAAAGCGTTTTTTTCTTTGGATAGAGGAGATAAGGGGATCTGCCAATATCCTTTAGTTAAATCCAGTGTCGAATAAAATCGAGCAGAACCCAGCCGATCAAGTAATTCGTCAATACGTGGCATTGGATATGCGTCGAATTTCGACACAGCATTCACCTTGCGGTAATCCACACAGAATCGGACGGAGCCGTCCGTTTTGGGTACCAAAACTATCGGGCTCGCCCAATCACTGTTGGATTCCTCTATTACCCCCATTTCTAGCATTGCCTCTAATTCAGACTGAACAACCTTTTTTTTTGTGCTCAGGTAATCTATATGGCCGGCTGCGCACTACGACACCTGGCTCTGTCTCAATGTGGTGTTGAATGAGGTCCGTTCGACCAGGCAGGGGCGAGAACACATCTGCAAATTCTGCTTGCAACTTGGCTACATCAGTGAGCTGGGACGGCGAGAGGTGATCTCCTCCTGAAACCAGAGCCAAAGATTGAGGTTTTGTGTTTGCTTCTGGCCCGAGATCTTCCTCTCCGCTCACCGCCGTCGCCAGCATCACTGACTCCGCCTCATTCCATTTTTTAAGGAGGTTGAGATGGTAAATTTGATGTGCCCCGCCCCGGTCTGTGCGAACCACCTCATAATTGAGATTTCCGACTTGCCGTGTGACCTCAAACGGTCCTTGCCACTTTGCGAGTAATTTCGAGCTAGAAGTGGGAAGTAATACGAGAACTTTCTCTCCCGGTGCGAATTCGCGTAATCTAGTTCCCCTGTTGTATAGCCGGCTTTGTTTGTCCTGAGCCTGTAACAAATTCTCCATGGAGAGCCGCCCCAAAGTGTGGAGTTTTGTTCTCAGTTCCAGGACATACTGAATTTCATTTTTACTGTTCGAAGGTCCGTCCTCCCAAGCTTCTCGCAGGACGTCCAGCACCACGCGGGGCTGGCGTCCATAGAGAAGCTCGAACGGGGAAAACCCAGTGGAGGCTTGCGGGACCTCGCGCACAGCAAACAAGAGGGGTTCTAGCCATTTATCCCAATTTTTGGCGTCTTCGTGAACGAACTTACGAATCATGATTTTCAAAGTGCGATTAAATCGTTCCACCAGTCCGTCTGTTTGTGGGTGGTAGACGCTGGTGCGAATCGATTTAATGCCCAATAATTCGTACAGCTCGCGGAGAGTCCGTGACATAAACGCCGTGCCTTGGTCGGTGAGAATCTCCTTTGGGATTCCCACCCGGGAGATAAAATGAAACAGGGCGTCCGCCACACTCTTCGCAGAGATGCTTCGGAGTGCCACTGCCTCCGGGTATCGTGTTGCATAGTCCACTAGGACTAATGCAAAGCGATGCCCACGTGCAGACCGTTCTAATGGCCCGATGAGGTCCATACCAATTCTCTCGAAGGGGACCTGCATCAAGGGGAGAGGGCACAAAGGTGCTTTTGGAGCAACCGGTGGGTTAACCAACTGACATTCACGAAACGACGCACACCACCGGCGTACGTGCTCATGAATGCCCGGCCAGAAAAATCGAGTCATTAGACGGTTTAGTGTCGCCGCTTGTCCTAAATGACCAGCCATTGGATTACAGTGAGCCGCCTGGAAAAGCATTTCCCGACGGCTTTTTGGTACCAACAATTGGGTTGTATCCTGTTTGAGCTGAGTGTCTTGGGTCACTCGATACAGCCGATCCTTTATCAGAGCAAAATAAGGATAGACGAGCGGTCGATCCGGTTGGAGCAGCTGACCATCGATAGAACGGACCTGTTCAAAAGCATTTTTGAGCGTTTCATCCTGGGACTATTCCAGGGGAAAATCATCGTGCTGCGTAAGAATGGTTCTCTCGATAGCACTCCGTTCCCCTGAATCAGTAACCAGTGGTCCTGGTTCAGCCTCTCCCACCTGAGCGACCGCCCCACTTCCCCGCTCTCTATTTTCCCAAGAGACATACGCACCTAAATATCCCAATAATACCCTAAAACCCAGCCAATTGGTTCCCAAAATGAGTGGATGTCGGAGGTGCGGATTAACCGCCACCTCCACCCTATGTTTTTGTCCCTGAAATTGAATATCCACAGGTACTATAGGATAACTCACCACATCCCCGTGCACACACCGTACTTTAACCATGCGGCTCGTATCCAATGCCCCTGATTGAATCAGGCTTTGATGTATTGAGGTTTGGTTACAGCCCGAATCCACCAAAGCCTGATAAGTACCCCCCTTAATACTCACAGGTACTTGGTACAGGCCAGCTTGATCGGGGGCAGCCTGTGGAGTGTCCAGGACCCGGACTAATGTCCCCACCTCCATCTCCGGACACCGGTCAATAAAATGCCCTGGGTCCCCACACCGCCAACAGGCCGGCCCAGGCCTACCCGCCGCCCTAGTGGTAGAAAGTGGGTTAAGGGATTGATGTGGAGAGAGAGGAGGTGGAGAGCCAGACATAGAAAACCCGCCGGGTGGTCCCGAGCCCCTCGGTGGTGCACGCTGGCCAGCCGACAGTCCTGCTGGTGGTCCACTTTTCCAGCGGGGCATCGGACGCGGCGGGGCACCTGGCCGGGACCTGGGTAAAGGGATAGGTTTAAAGGGGGAGAGAGAAACAGATGGGAGGGGTCCGCCAACCCTTGGGCACGCCACCATTTGATCCTCTGCCAGGTGGATGGCCTGGTCCAGCGACGTCGGTCGGTGGCACTGGACCCATTGTGCAGTTTCCCTTGGCAGACGGGCGACGAACTGCTCCAGTACCACCAGGTCGAGGATGTGATCAACGTCGCTCCCCTCGGCCATCAGCCATCTGCGGCAGGCGTCACGGAGCTGTTGCGCCATCACAAAGGGTCGGCCGTTTTCCCCCAGCTCCACAGATCGGAAGCGTTGTCGATGTTCCTCGGGGGTGCGGCCGACCCGCTGAAGGATGGCGCGTCGAAGATCTCCATAGACCAGGAGGTTGGAGACTGGCAGCTGCTGTGCGGCAATCTGGGATTCCCCTGACAGCAAGGGAATGAGCCGCACTGGCCAGTCCGTTTGGTGCCACCCACATGCCTCTGCGGACTTCTCAAACAAATCCAAAAATGCCTCAGGATCGTCCTGAGGGCCCATCTTCTGCAGAGGCATATGCTGGGCCGGGGTCGATGGTGGTCCCGCAGCCCGAACCTCCCGGTCCATCCAGCCCCGGAACAACTCACGGTCCTCCTGCTGGGCTTGGACAATCGCCCGGAAACATCTTTCCTGATCGTCCCTGAGGCCCAGCAGAGCTTGGTGTTGTTTCTGGTGTAGCCCCGCGAGAGATTGAATTACCTCCGCAAACGGCGATCCTGGCACGGACATGTTGGCGGCGGCCTCGTTCTTCTTCACGTCCCAGGTTTCGGCACCAGTGTTGTAAAGTTGACAAGATGGGGGTGGTGGATGGAAGAAGAACACAGGGTTGGCAGTTCGGAAACTCGTGGTTTTTATTTAACTCTTCTCAATATGAAACAAAAGCTTGCGCACACAGCGCCTTCACCGTATCTCAATACAGCATAAAATAAAGTTACTTAAATCAGCAATTCTCCTTGTCGCCGTCCGTGTGCACGAGTTCCCAGGTCTCTCTCTATCAAACATTCTCCGTGGCTCCTCTTTATCCTGTCTCTCCACACCAATCACTGCAATTAGACACAGGTGTTCATCATTTGCACTTAACCCACTTACAAGCCGCTCGTTTCCTACCTCTCTCTCTCACTGCAGTACAAGCTGGACCACGACCCCCTTGCCACACACGTCTTCTCATAGTACCTTTCAGGCTCACTATGAAGTCGCCTCTTACTAATTAGTTATTGGCTACGAGGCTTTCCACATTTCATGTTCATGCCCATTATTAACTCCCTTTTCTTTCTATTTTAGGCTCTACAGGATACACGACTGGTGGGTATACTTGTCTTTACCGTTCTTTGGGGGTGGGCTCCGTCCTGGTGGAATTATCTTCCACCTATTTTTCACCTTCGTCTTCAGGCAGGAAATGCAGAGTCCGGACCCTCGGATTGCGAGCTATGGACGGGGCCTACGCCAAAGAACTTTATTGCTTGCTGGGCTATCAATAAATGTATTTATTGTTACAGTATTTATTCTCCCGAGTCTTTCTGCTAGAAATGGAAGCTTTAGCGTTAAGTTCTGCCAGGAAGACTCAATTGCTACGTCACTTATTACCTTCTCATATGTGACCCTGCCTGTGAAAACCCAGCTAAAGTATTTTTTTTGTGATTCACTGTTTTCTACATAAAATCATCCTACACAATGTAAAGAACATTCTGTGAAAATATAACCTTGATATATTTAATATTGACTGAGTAAGGCTATGTAAAAAATTTGCTGAATTTCGGACTCAGAAAATCATGTTTTTGAGAAATTCCAATTTAAAAAAAGCTTTCTTTTAAAACTGCAACACATTTGATCCATAATTATCCTGCATATGCGCCATATACCACATTAAAGCTGAGATTCTCCCATTTTCAGTAATATATAACACATTTATGGGATAATTCTTAAAGTTTTGTAAAATTATTTATTATTTATTATGATGCGCATGTCCAAAAAGCTAAAACCATGAAAACATTGAAACGAATGGGGATACCACAAGTGCTTGATTGTAGCAACAAGTCAATTCAGTGGAATGATTTGTATAACTTTATTAGTCAAATTAAAATATCAGTGGAAAAAAATGTCAATAATACAAAAACTATTTAACATATAACATTTCAGTATAAAATCTCATTCTCTTACTGGGCCACTGTGTAACATAAAAAAATAAAAATCATGGGATAGTTCACCCAAAAATTACAATTCTGTCATAATTTACTCACCCTCATGTTATTCCAAACCTGTATAAGTTTCTTTCTTCTGCTGAGCACAAAATAAGATATTTTAAAGAATGTTAGTAACCAGACAGTTGACGGCACCCATTGCTTTCCATAGTAGGAAAAAAAATACTATGGAAGTCAATGGGTGCCGCCAACTGTCTGGTTACTAAGATTCTTTAAAATATTTTTTTTGTGTGTGTTAAACAGAAGAAATAAATATATACAGGTTTGGAATAACATGAGGGTGAAGATGAGTAAATATTTTTGTGTGAAATATCCCTTTAACAGGTCAGTCTCAAACTTTGTACACGTTCTAAAATTGTCTAGATCCAAAATATTTGATAATCTCATGGATTCTATTCACAAAAGTATTTAATTTTGGCATTTAAAAGTCAAGTCAAGTCACCTTCATTTATATAGCACTTTTAACAGTAGGCCTATAGATTGTTGCAAAGCAGCCTAATAGGAATAATAGGAAATTTCCATGCATCCTAGGGGTCACATCATTCTGCAAATAATGCTGGACCAACTCTCAATCATTGAAAAATGAAGAACACGTTTCCCTATTGAAATACTTGCAGTTGCAAGAAAAAAACAAACTATTTTCAGTTCCACATCTTGACTTCCAGCATTAGAAGCAAATTCTTCTTGTTGGTGTTCCCTCTTCAGATTTGCCTGACCAGCTTGGGGTTCAATCACCAATGCTGGCTGCTCCTCATCATCATTTTGGTCACTCCTTGAAAAGCGAGCAAAAATGTTTCAATTCAAAGCAAGATACCTAAAAACATGATGGTGTGACATGCAAGAATGGGGTGGGAGGCTAATTCCACATTTAAAGTAGACAATAAAGCATTTTATATGAAAATAGTTTTTCAGTTTAGTCAGAATGGATCTGATTAATTGAGGGGAGGGCTATGAGTGGTAAGACTTCAGTTCAGAGTGTAATCAAACAAAACATCATGTCATAAGCGTAATTAATTTAAACTTACTCAATCCCAATCAACAAATCTGTAATACACATTTAAATCCATTTTTGCATCACAGGATGAATTCTGTGTTAGCATTAAATTAGCTGAACACTGACAGTATTTACAGTAGCTAAGTTGCATACGTTTAGCATAAAAAATAATGACAAAACCTTACCGTCAGTTTCGTCCAAGAATGTGTCCTGTTCATCATCATCATCATCACCATCATCATCATCACCATCATCATCATCATCATCATCATCCTCCAGAAAATAATCGGCTATAAAACCGGTTATATCATAATTCTACCGAGATTAATATCAAACAAGCTATTTAAGCAATCAACTATTTTCAGTTCCTGCTCATGCTTCGGCGCCGCCATGTCAGATAGTTCATCAAAACGACGGGTCACCATCAAGCAAAATAATGATATTGAGCCCTAAAATGTCCTTAAAATAAGATTATTATATTGGCAGAATATTGAGCTACAAAACAAATAAGCTGTTCTTAAATTATTGGCGACGATACGAAACAATCTCCACAGACATCTGAACCCGGCTTGAGTCGCATTTTGATTTGTTTTGCCACGCATGTTGACGTGAATCACGTGATTGCTCCTCGTGCGGATTGATATCAAGGTCTGTTTACTCTTTCTTATGATAGAAAAGAAGTTCCTGAACCGAATGGTATAAGAATCATCAGGTGTTGTTGCGCCGAAATAAACACAGAGACGATTGAAATCAATGTTTAGGAAGCTCGCGTCCGTTTTTTTTTTTTTTTTTTTTTCACAAAAGTATACCGTTGTGTCAATAAAATCATTAATTTCAGTATTTATCATGTTATAAATGAAAATTTGACTATTGCATCTCAAAACCTAAGGTATAATCTATCATTTACAGCAATAAACTCACATGACCTATTTTTGTCATTTTTATGGCTATGACTACTTTGACGCTCTTTTACTCATAATTAGACTCTGCGGCTTTAGCCGGGTTTCACAGGCGGGGTCACATATATCCAATCGTGTCTAATACTTGCGGTATAAAAGACCAGTACTTACACATGTTTGAGTTCGCAGATGCTGACGCTTTCATTCACCTCCATCCTCCCCACCTCCACCAAGAAGGTTCCTTCCCCTCCATCCTCCCCACCACCACCAGGATGGTCCCCAGGATGATAACTTCTTGCTTTCCTGTATTCTGCTTCAGCTTTCCCTTGGTAAACTGCATGTATGTATGTGTATGTTAGAGTAGTTTAAATGTTTAGTCTAGTTAATAGAGTCTTTTTCATATCACACGTAAAGTTGTCCATGTCTCAAGCTCATATCTGGAGTCACTAATCATAGATCTTGACTACCTGCTCTTAGTAGTACTTAGTCAGAAATACATTTCCCATGCCCCGGAAATGTACATTTCTATTAATTAATTAATAACCAATATTGAGTGTTCACAGGATGAACCAAGTAATTAGTTGTAGTTTTAATGTAGCTACATCAAGTTAACCCGATTAACTGATCCAAATATTCATAATCAATTATAACAAGTTATGATTGTTTATTAATATTTCATAGAGCTAATTCATTACACTGGTGACACCCATGGCTTGTTGTTCAGACTTCATGGGGACTTCGTGGGCCTACAGTGTAGTTTTGCCCTGGTATAGCACCAGGTCATGAATAAAGCCTTCCTCAGAAGCCCTGGCAAACAACTTAACTCCCCATTTGTCCGGCTTGTTCTTGATGTATTGCTTGAGGTTTCCAGCTGTATTGCCTTTGTAGGCATCCATAACCTCATCCACAGACTGCTTGGGGGTCTGTGGCTCACTCCTGAAGGCAGTAACTATGAGGCTGAACATTGGCTGGACTTTGGAGAATCTGTCAATGGTGCCAGGGATCTGGGTGTTGTCATTAAAGTGGACAAGCCTTCTCATCAGCCTGAACCTCTTAGATGACATGAGGTTTGCAACTTGAGGGACCCTGGTCTCCATTGCCCAGTAGTCATCAATGGAGGGCAGCTCAGAAATCCCCGTGTAGAGCAGGATAGCCACAACGGTCGTCATCTCATCTTCAGTGGTGGTGAAGGTGGTGTTAATGTCCTTCTGGGCTGCATACAAGTTGGTATGATATGTTATATGCTTGATGACATGGGGGCTGAAGTACCAGCTAAAGTAACTACAGGGAGTCTCAATGAAGCCAGGGGGAGAGTGCTGGAACTCAGGCAGGGGTTGGTTGTCCAGGTCAATCTTCTTCCAGGTGGTTAGCCTGGCTGCTGGCTTCCCCTTCTTGGTGGAGCCCTTGGGCTTGTGGTGCTGGCTGGTCTTCGTCCTCACTCTCAGCATTGTGGTCATTGTCCTCGTCCTCAAGCTATTCTACTGCAGGCCGCACACACTTCCTCTTGGCAGAGGGGCCCATGTCACTCTGGCATGGAGTGTCCAGGTTGTGGGTAAGTGGGAGGAAGTCTGGGTCTGCCACGTCGTCGTCTTCCTCATCGGAGCCCTCATTGTCACTTTAATTAGTAATAAGTCTCACAGTAAAAATAAACACCAATATATGCCATAATAATATAAATTGGGTTAGTATTAATAATTATAGTAATAATACTAATAAAACCTGTTATAAGTTAAACATATTTCACTATTTATGGCTTGATAATTTCAATAAATGGCTTAAGTTTCCTACTGGATCACTGCATAATGTTATACAAACCTGTGGCAACATTCAATGCACTATTGAGTACTATAATGTCCTACATTATAATGCATTATTTGTAAAAAAAAAAAAAAAAAAAAAACCTGAGTATGTCTTACTATGCATCGGGCGTATGTCTAAAAATGGACACACTGTCACTTGACCCAGTCTTACCTGAACAAATATGATAACACCATTTTTTTTGCCACAACGTTCACTCACTTCTGGAAATCATACGCAAATCTATCTCAACATTTCACACAACTATTCAACCATTTAATGTGTGAGATTCATGAACTGACCCTTGTTCGTTTTGATGATATTTCTGTATGTGTGTGAGAAGGTAGGAGCGTAGATGCATACTTTACAAATTATGGAATGACACTGAAGTTAAAAAATGCTGCTGGCAGCTCCTGATTGCTCAGATCGCAGATGCGGCCTTCATCCATCAAAGCCTATCGTAGCTTTCTCGCTAGTCACTGTCCCAATACCACGATCTCGGCCTATCGTGGCTCCTTGGAAAGTCGCTCTGGCAACTGCACATATCATAGTTATAAATGTAAGGTCAATCACAGACCTATTTTACAATAAAGAAAGTTAATTAACCCTCTGGGGTCAGCAAACGCACCGGCGTGTTTTGCTCGATTTTTTTCACATAGCAGAAAAATAGACTTAAAATACTCCATCATTCATTTCTGGTCATACAGACTTAAGAAATATGAAAAATATTCTGTTAAATGTCTAATTTTGTATGTGCCCACATACAATCGAAATAAAACATTGTGCTTTTGTAAAATAAAGAAAAAACACAGGGTGTGCTTTCTGCCTCTCCATCTCCGTGAACTTTTTTTCTGGAGCACTTCTCTAAACTTAAACAAAACTCAGTGAATACTATTCACCCAGGCATGAGCTATATATCTTTATAATCATTTAAGTGTGTACTTTTAAATGATCTAATTCAAAACTAAAATAAATATTCTCTATTTATGTAATTTATATAAAAAGTCAGAGATTTCAGCCGTTCTAATTATCGTTCTCGCAGCTCATTATTCTGTTAATGTGACACGCCCACTGAGAGCCCGCGCTATTCAAACGCAAATTATCTAAGGCAACACATCCAGGCGTGTAAACGCCCACATAAACTCGGTAAAACACACTACATTTAGTCAGATGAATGTACTATGTCGTCTTGCGAGGCTGTGAGGAATAATCTTGAGACATTTACCTCAGAACAAATGCTGGTTTATTTTCATTTCAAGGAGCAAGGATCCAGCTGAGAATTGTGTAGGTTTTTTATTTTTGTGCTTTGTTCTAATCGCGATATAGAATAGTGTGTGTAAACGCAAAAATACTGTTTAACCCTCTGGGGTCGGCCAGGGCCGGCCCGAGGCATAAGCGAACTAAGCGGCTGCTTGGGGCCCCTTGGCCACCAGGGGGCCCACCAATCGAGTCGAAAAATATTTTTTTAGATCACTTAAACAAGTGACATAAATGAATGAATTAATATGAATGCATGAATAATTAAATACAATAAAAGAAAATTCTGATTTCATGATCAATATACCTCCCTACAACTGCTGCTGTGTCTGCCAGCGTTTAAGTCATGCGCATAATCTAGACACCTTGCGCGTGCATAGACAATTCGTGCGCAACTGCGCATAGTCGCGGTCTTGCGGACTCGAGGTAATGTTAAGCAATGTCACAAAAAAGGACGTATCACTCTGGTGCCGAAAATAGAACGAAGAAAATGACAGAGGAGGAGAAAAAAAGAGCAAGATAAAAGTATGTTTGCATGATTACTTACGGTATGTTTTGTGCAGCAATTGAACCATTCCTATCTACGGCAAGCCCAGAGGGGAAAAATACATTGCATACACACACATACAACGAGCGCCAGTACATCATTACCGGTATAGTAATAGACTTTGTTGGATTCTGTCATGTACAATCTAACAAAGTCTGTTACAATAATACTAATAAAAAAAAGACTTTGTGGACAGTTACACTGTATTGAGACAGTTGAGAAATAATAATATTTTTACAGTTTTTAACAATAATTGTCATTGTTGAACCCTTGCTCTTATTATGTTTTTGATTTCTCAGTTGTCATTATTTTAGCAAATAATTTATTTGATATGTTTTGAGACAGTTTGTTTTAGTTATAATTATTTTTTTTGACAAAGTGGGACTAGGGGGGCTCCGTATAAAAGAGTAAAGTAAAAGTAAAAAAAATATATTTAAGTAGGCTATCTATTGTTTATTAAGTATTTATTTTGTATTTATACATAACCTCACTGTATTAATTTATAATGTATCATTGTTGCGTGAGATTTGTGTCAATAATCGTCAAGCACAGGTGACTCCGCGTAGTGGGAGGGGCCCCCAAATCAAATTCTGCTTAGGGCCCCCAAAAGGCTCGGGCCGGCTCTGGGGTCGGCAATCACGCCGGCGTGATCTGCTCGCTTTTTTTCTTATCAGTGCAAAAGAGACTCAAAATACTGGGTTGATTTTGATCTTACATATAAGTGTTATACATCATTAGATCCTGTTAAGTTTCTTTTTTTTTTTTTGTGGATACTCTCAATAAAACAAAGTGTTGTGCTTTTCACCAAATAAAGAAAAACAAACATGATGCGAGTTCTGCGTTCTCTCTGTCAGTGAAGTCCATTCTGAAACGCGTCCTAAGATTAACTGTAACTCCGCGATTACTTGTCACACAGGCACGAGAGATTTTTCTCTATGAAGCTTGAATTCTCTTCTTTTAAATGAAGTAATTTATATAAAAAACAAATATTCTCAGTTTATGCAATCCGTTTGAAACCAAGGAGAGGTCCAGTTTTTTCTTTCTCCCCTCATTATTTTTAATTAGTTGAGGCCGCCACGCCCCCCGCGCTATTCACATGTAAATAGTTTAGGTGATCGCACACACGCCCCCGATCAATGCCATAAAAACACAAAGATTCTTCATGAGATTCACTGATAGTTCATCGTGTTTTGAGGATGGCACGCTACTCCGGTGAAGAAGCCCTTCAGATGATTCTGGACAGCGAGGATTCACCTTTTCCTTAGAGGAATTTGAAACTCGGATGACCAACGGCTGCATTTTGAAGAACGAATTGACCCCGCCGAGAATACAAGTTCGGAGTAAGTTGTTTAGTGTTATATAATTCCTTTTCTGATTATAGAGCTCAAATGAATTTCAGACTATGTTTTTGCCTAGTTTTGGCTAGCTTGTGACATAGGCCTCAGACCTCACAGTCACAATATCCCTATACGCTCGTGTAAACTTTTTAAATGTGATATTAGCCTACTACATATATTACACTTAGTTTTGATATTAGTTTATGACACTGATTATCATGCTAAAATACTGCCTTATGCGTAATTTATTTTGTTTGCGAATAACTGCTTAGGTTATAATGATTTAGTGAAATATATTTCAGCCTCCGGTAAAATATGTGATACTGTCTAAATACAATATATTATTTATGTATAAATGTTCAGTTAGGCTAACTGAAATAAAACCATGTCTATATTGTGAAGGGTAGTCAACTTTAGCATGGGTGTGTTCACTTATTCTAAGCACTGTGTGTGTGTGTGTGTGTGTGTGTGTGTGTGTATATATATATATATATATATATATATATATATATATATATATATATATATATATATATATATATATATATAATTAAATTCCATTTTTTTCTACAATGCATGCCCAAAGTCGTGCAGCCATATAGTTTCTCTTGATATCAGCATGTTCAAAGGTGTTTTTTATTTTTTACAGGGAGAGATGCCACTGATGAGTCCTGCTGACTTCAACATTCAAAAGTCTCTGTACATGAACATGGTAAAATGAAAAATCAAACACCTTGGAAATGACAGGTATGTACTGTTTCAATGGCACAAAGTTGTGTGACTGTTCAAGCCTCTGTCTTTAGATCAGTGTGTTTACTATTGTGCTTTTTTGTCCTTTGTTGTGTATCTTTGGATTATGTTGTCTTGTAAATAAATCCAAACAATCTAAAAGCCATTCTTTTTTAAATCTCCTCATTCTTTGTGCAAGGCTCCTTATAATGATATGGCCTGATAGGACCTAATAGGGCCATTATGGGAGGGTCTTTGTCTTTCTCAGGTGTGAAATGCATACATATTAATGAGAGATCACGCGTCCTCCCATAAAGCTTTCTGGCACAAAACACGTCATTAAAAATGTAAAAATACTTTATTGTCTTATCTGAATGAGTAGTCAGGATGATTCTCACATAGTTTTGGAGCAAATATTCTAGGCTATGTGATACAATTTTCAAAAGTTTTGTGAAGAAATAATCAATATGTGTTTTGTGGCCTTATTTCAACAACTTTCATTTTTTTTTTTTTCAATAACCACGCATAAACATTATTCTCTTAAAAATACAAACATGTACATACATGTTGCTTAGATATTATGGTAGCCCAGTTTGTGCTATATAGAGTGAATTTACACCTTTGCCATTAACATGTTTATAAATAACTGAAAAAAAGCACAAATGTTAGGGCATATCAGAACATCCCAATGGCCCCAAAAACACCTCAGACCCCAGAGGGTTAAATTTGAATCATGTTTCTGTGTGTGAATGAATGAATGAATGAACGCACAGATGCGCAATGTTACAGACGAAATAAAAGACAACATTTCGTTGACTAGTTTTGGATGGATTATAAAGTTTTTACTCTAAAATAGACATCAGATAAGCTTTTGTTAGCAGTTTCTGCTCATATGTTAAATATCTAGTATGTTTTGTCAATAAACTAATCAACTGTTATAGTGTTTGTTCTAATGCAAGCTATATCAAAATAATGAATCCTTAACTTTGAAATATGTATGATAAAATGTATTGGCCTACTTTTAAAAAAAATAATACTTTATAAGACATTTATGGAAAAAGACAATTTTCTTTTCAAGATGTTTCCAACTCTGACTTTGAACCAGTTCTATAGAATGGCCCATATTACCTATTAGACAGGATTTGTTCCAGGTGTATATACATACATACATACACACACACACACACACACACATATATATATATATATTGTCCTTGCATTCTTTCTTGTGTGACACACCTGAATGAAAGGCTCATTATGCGGGTCTTTGTCTTCTCAGGTGTGAACCATCTAATTATTCATAAGGGGGTTGAGCCATTCACGCCCCCACGCATATTGCTTTTCCAAACAAAAAAAGTTTTTCACAATTTAAAACAATCTATTGTTTTATGTGAATGATTAGGCAGGATTGTTTTCAGATCATTTTGAAGCAAAAACTCTAGGTGACAACATCCATTAGTCAAAAGTCTTGTGGACAGATATTTAGTATGTGCTTTGTGGCCTTATTTCAGAAACTTTATTTTTAGTTTTTTCAATAACCATGCATAAACAATATTCTCTCAAAAATACAAACATGTACATATATGTTGCTCACATATTATGGTAGCCCTGTTTGTGCTAAATAGAATGTAATTACACCTTTGCCATTAATATGTTTATAAGCAACTGAAAAAAGCACAAATGTCAGGGCATCTCAAAACATCTCAAGGACCCCAAAAACACCTTAGACACCAGAGGGTTAATGCTATCATAGCTTTCGCCTTAACATGGTCTTTCGATACAAGAACTCAGCCTATTGAGGCATCACTACTAAAATTACCTTTCATGATTGCACACTATAGCCCAAATATTTCATGGCCAATCGCAGCCTTCGTTCATCAATGCCTATCGTAGCTTTCTTGCTCGTCACCGTCTCAATACCATGATCTTGGTCTATCGTTGCTCCTCTGAAAGTCGCTCCGGTGACTGCCCATATCATAGTAATACATTTAAAATCACGGACCTATTTTACAATGACAGACGTGGGCTTGTGCAAATTTAATTTTGCTGTTTATTCTTACACGTATCCCCATATCATTTATTATATGCAGCTTAAAGGGGTCATATAATGGTACATGCACTTTTACAAGTTGATTGCACTGAAATGTGTGTTGGCAGTGCCTGTACACAACCATCATAAAATGATAAAAATCCATCCAGTGGTTTTTTTATTTATCTCTTTATATGTTTTCCCCTGCCTCAAATTGAGCCGTTCGATTTTGTGACTTCACTAAATCGGACGCCCCTCCCACGCTTGTTGATTGACAGCAGCGTTTCAACACAGACCCGCCCTCGCTCGTGAGCGAGCGAGCTGTCAATCATAGTCCGCGCAGACCGGCGCGGTCATTGTTGATATGCACGAGCACTGTCTATGAGCAGAATGGCGTCTAAGCGATTGTGGTGTTCTGTTCTTGGGTGTAATAACGAACACAGCAGTCATTTTAATGTTCCTAAATCAGAACCACTTAAGACGCAGTGGCTGAGTTTGTTTTTCAAAGGAAATATTCCACACAAGCAACGTCAATGCTCTCATATTTGCGCGAATCATTTCACACACCAGACTGCTTTATAAACGATGATCAGTATCATTGGTTTTGCTAAGAAGCTGCTCATGAAAAAAGGATCGGTACCAGATATTCGTGTTCCTGCTGAACCTCCAGAATAACTGAAGTGAGTGTAACGTTTTATTAAACTTTATATTAATATTTATATTAATCTATGCAAATCGCTAGCTGCACGCTTCACAATGAATGCGTCTAAGGTTTACACTCAGGGTACATTACGGCATGTTTTCTATGTATGACGTTCTCAATATAATTCATAATCCCAAGTTTATACTGAACAACGCGTTATGGTTATTGTGTTATTGTGTTCAAACGGTGTAGGCACAGAACAGAGAGGCGGGGTGAGCAAAGCTCAATATCATTTAAAGTCATATGCACTGAACCGGCGTGCTGAAAACAGAGCTGTTTTTGACCAGGTAAAATAATTGTTCCCTTTCGAAGGGAACTCAACAATACGTCATCGACGTTATGGGGGAACGCCTCAGGCGTGACAGGTGTCTGAAATCATTATCAAATCATGTCAATCACATTGACCGGCGACAGCCCGTGAATCATTAACGTGAATGATTAACGTGCGACCTGGAAGTATATAGGGGCGCCTTGCAAACATGACAAATCATCTCATCGTCTTCAGGGACTGTTTTGTCTGTTACTGCTTTGAAAATCAGGTTATTATGAAATGCTTTCAGGAGTGCGCAGACCCGTGCTGAGGCCCGGTGACACACACGAACTGTGCATTTTTCTGTCTGGGAAGGAAGCGCGCACAGGCAGTTCTCGAGGGAACTGCCTGTACAATTGTGATCGCTCTCGCAGATGAAGCGCGCCGATCGCCTTGAGGGGGTGTAATCCTCTCAGACGATGCGGCGGCTGACGAGGGTAAGCTGCGATTGGATGAAGTTTTTCAGAAAAAAAAAAAAAGGGGAAAACTTAGTCCGGCAGCGAGCGGTCTCCCGGACAAACAGGAGATGGCTGATCAGGGTGGTAATAATAGGATATTTCCTGTATCGTCTCAGCCACCCTGCCCCGTGTATGCTGAGCTGGTTGGTTTTATGATACGCGCCGCGGGCAGGCTGCAGCTGCCGTGGCTGCTCGTTGGGGGAGAAATCGCTCGCGATGAGAGCGTTTTTTCCCCGGTCATAGAACCACCAGCTCAGGTGAGCCTTTTATTTCTTCCTGATCTCATACTGAGATCGAGAGGACATGGAAGAACCCATACTCTGCCTGTATCCACCAACATCAGCGGGCTAGTCTCACTGATGTTGAGAGGATAGGAGAGCGTGGGTATGCGTCGATGGCAAAACAATCGACACTGAGAGCTCAAACCCTGCCAGTTTATGGCAGAGCATACACGTCAGCGGGTCAGGCCGGTGCTAGACTGCACATCATGGCGGTGTTGCAGGTACACAGGCCGATCTGCTGGGGGATCTCGACCAGGGGGTGGGGCCCCTGAGGTGGTTACTGAGCTGCGCCGCAAATGAAAAAAAAAAATATATATATAGCTCTCCGGGCCACCAATCAGACTGCTGCCGCAATCTGCCGGTCGATGGTGTTGATACTGGCCACGGAGAGACATTTGTGTTTGAACCTGGCCGACATCGGGAAGAAAGAGAAAGACTTTCTCCTCGATTCGCTGGTTTCGCCCTCTGAGTTTTTCGGCACCTCCGTGTTGACGGTGTTTGGAAAGTTCAGAGAGGCGAAGGCGCGCTCAGCTGTACCCAGCTCTTCAAAAGAACGACTCCCCAGGCGCTTCCTACATCAGGCCTGAGGCTGGGCTCATGGTTAGAACAATGTTCTGATGGCCCGCCTCGGCTTGGTTAGTGAGAGTGCCCCTTTCAGGTATGTAAAGGTGGTAGACCCCATGTTCATGAAGAACTGTCTGGTGAGTCTTCACTTTGCACGCCGCAGGTGAGCTGCTGGTCTTTCAAAGAGTATTTTTTGTGATTAAAAAATATTATGTTCTCTTTACAGACCTTGTTCCCTGTATAGAGTTATGGGGCCATGTCAAGGTAAAAAGGTAAGAGAACTTTTTTGGATTATCAGGGCCCTGAAGTTCCCCGTTAGGTGGCCAGAACGATATCTATGTTAGCCTTCGGGCTATTAGCCACCTCAGGGTAAAGTAGTTGGTCTCTCTCTGATAGAATGTTTTACTTAGAGTGTTGACTGACGCTAGAGCTTCAGATAGATCTTATGTCCGGCCCATGGGACCGTTTTGACTTTTCTGAGTATTTTGCCCCTTGAGCTCTGTTGAGTTTTCATTAGGTTGAGCGTTTCTGCAGCCCTTTATATGGAATAATACAGACTATATTCTTTAGTAGGCTGTGGCTCATCCAAGCCCTCAGATAGATCTATGCTTACAGGCTGGCCCTCACCAGGGCCGCCTCTGTAGCTGGCCTAGGCTGTGCCAGGGATATTAGAGGCGTTCTGCTAAAATTAGCATTTCTTCCTCTGACTCTTTACTTTGTGAATGTATGTTTCTGCATCCCTGTATAACAGCCTCCTCCCATGGGAGTCGTTAGGCCATGGCCCGCCCCCTTCTCTGCATTCTGGGGCGACTAAGAGTAATGCAGCTTGGTGCAGAGGTTGGTTTATAAGGACGTGGTAGGCCTCAATCAGGCCTCCGTGGTATTTCTGTCTTTTATGAGCAGGGTTAGGTCGTCTTTCGCTTCACTAGAAGACGGGGGTTTGTCTGCCCGACCCTGCCGTGCAGAACTGGCATACGGATTAGGCCGCCAGTATAGGCTTTACTTACCTCGCTGAGCTACTGCTCGAGTGCTGGGTTGTAGGTGGTGGCTTCTAGGAAGTCCCCACTCCCCTAAGTTGGGCACAGATACATTTCTGTCACCCCTAGAGCAGCTGGCAGGCCCGCACCCTGGTAACCTCAGGGTGAAGTGTGACTATTCCCCTGTGATACAGGGTAGGTCTGAGCACTTCACTCCCAGTTCTGTATTTTCCTACCTTGCACCGCTATGGCTCGGGTCGAGTACGAAGTAAGCCTTCACTTCTTCCTCTGTCGAAGTTCCCTCCCCTGAAGCCAGAGCATTGCCCTGAGCTGACGCCCATGCATAGATGGTAGGCCCCTGACTTCTGGGGCCTCCGTTTAGGCAGAGTGGCGTATGTTGTACTCCCCTTGTTTTAAGGGTGCTAGCTCTCTTGCTGAGTACACTGCCGTGGGCAATGTGATTAGGCACCAGGATGCTGTAGGCGCTGTGTAAACAGCTTATCTGCCAACGAAGGCTGTGCCATCAGGTAGTAGGCCTCAGCAGGCCTCCTTGTATGGGCAGCCCCCAATAGGGCGCTGTAGGCCACTTCTCGAGAGAAATGGTTGGCCTTGGTGGTTCGGGCAGTTGACTCACTGGTGGGTAGTAGGCCTTAAACAGGCCTCCTCGGGGGTGAGTCCCAACATTGTGGGACATACTTTATAGCCGCTACAGGTAGCTAGCCATACTAGGCCTCCTGTGGGTGGGCCCAATAGTTACATTGGTGCGGTATGGTTCCCAACAGTTTTCCTTTGTAGCAGAATTGACTTGCTATCAGCTAGTAGGCCCAACCAGGCCTCCCTGACAGGCGAGTCCCCAGCCGGCTGGCCTTAGCAGGCCGCCTTGGAACTGTCACCCATCTACATTGGCTGTCAGGTAGTAGGCCTCACCAGGCCTCCCTGGAGACGAGCCCAAGGACTGACAACCGAACAGCTGTGATTATCAGGTAGCAGGCCTCACCAGGCCTCCCTGAAGGTGAGCTCCCCACATACTGTGGTTGTAAGGTAGCATGCCTCACCGGGCCTCCCTGAAGGTGAGCTCCCCACATACTGTGGTTGTAAGGTAGCAGGCCTCACCAGGCCTCCCTGAAGGTGAGTTCCCACATACTGTGGTTATCAGGTAGTAGGCAACTCTGGGCCTCCCTGAAGGTGGAGCACCCCACATACTGTGGTTATCAGGTAGTAGGCCTCACGGGCCTCCCTGAAGATGGAGCACCCCACATACTGTGGTTATCAGGTAGTAGGCCTCACAGGCCTCCCTGAAGGCGAATTCCCACTTACGTTGGCTATCAGGTAGTAGGCCTCTCCGGGCCTCCCTGTAATATTTCCCTAATGGTGCTGGATTTATGAAGCTAGTGGCCTCTTGCTATCAGTTTCAGCTAGCCTTAACCCTCTGAGGTCGGCTATCGCGCCGGCGCGATAGTCTCGCTTTTTTCTTATCAGTGCAAAAGACACTCAAAATACTTTCAAAATACGTTGATTTTGATCTAACATATTAAGTGTTGTACATCATTAGATCCTGATAAGTGTTTATTTTTTTGTGGATACTCACAATAAAAACAAAGTGTTGTGCTTTTCGCCAAATAAAGAAAAACAAACATGATGCGCGTTCTGCCTTCTCTCTGTCAGTGAAGTCCATTCTGAAACGCGTCCTAAGATTATTTTTAATTCCGCGAATACTTGTCATACAGGCACGAGTGTTTTTCCATAATGAAGCTTGAACTCTCTTCTTGTCACGGGTCTATGAAGGAGGACTCAAATGCAGAATGAGTGTTAACAGGTTTATTGACAAACTGTAGACAAGATGTGGTGGGAGAGGTGAACAGTCCAGACAAAAGGCAGGGATGAGACACAAAGACAGCCGTTGCAGCAAAACTTGCAGAGCAGCAGCTGTAGCTAGCACAAGAAGACTGTAGGCTGGAGAGTAGTGTTTGCAGAGCAGAAAGAGACCTGAGAGTACTAGCAATAGCCAGACAGGAACCTCCAAGGACAACAGCAAGGCACTCAGGGATCTCAGGCTAAGCACCAGGCTTGCACTAAAGCACAGAGTGCAAGCAGCCAGGGACGCTCTGCTAGCAGGACTGGAACTAGAGACTCAGGAGACAAGACAGACAGGACCAATGGCAGAACTAAAGCACTAACAAATTTCTACAAATAGATCACAATAGACTTAGGTAACAAGAAACTAGCTAAGTAGCACAGATGTAAACAGTAGCACAACATTCAACGAACTGGCAACACATGAGGGAAAGAGCACACACATAAAGGGAGTTAACAAGAGTAACAGGTGAGAACACTCAGACCAGGAACAGGTGAACACACTCACGTAAACGAGAACTGAACCAAGGGAGCAGAGAACATGAGGAACAGGTGACAACACTCAGACAAACTAGACAAGAGGGCGTGGTACAGGAAAACAAGGAGGCAGAAACAAAGGAGCACATGGCCAACACAAACAAAACCACATGTTCAAGCACAACACAAACATAGAGACATGAAACAAAGACAACACAGACAAAGCTGCCAGAGCAAGACCCTGACAGTACCCCCCATCTAATGGACGCCTCCAGGCGTCCAAAACAGGCATAAAAGTCCAAGGAGGCAACAACTGGGGAGGCGGGTGGGGCGTAAACATAGAAGTCCCAAACTGACCAGGAAACACAGAGGGAGGGATGGGGCGGGTGGGAACAGAACCGGGTAAAAAGTTCAAGGCTGACAAAGGAGGTGCCGGCTTAGGGGAACCATAACCAGGAAACGCAGAGGGTGAGATGGGAGGAATGGGAACTTGATAGGAGGTACTCTTGGACACAGGAACTGGCCTAACTGGTCTGGACTTCCAACTGGGCTTGACAGACTTGGGGGCAAAGACATGACTAGCAGGATTGGTGAAGGTCTTGGAATCAGGTACAGGGACTGACTCAGGAGTGCCCTCCTGAGCTGCACTGGCGTGCTCGGGGACTGACTCGTTAGCGCCCTCCTGGGCAGCGCTGGCGTGCTCGGGGACTGACTCGTTAGCGCCCTCCTGGGCTGCGTTGGCGTGCACAGGGACTGACTCGGGAGCGCCCTCCTGGGATGCGCTGGCGTGCACAGGGACTGACTTGGGAGCGCCCTCCTGGGCTGCGCTGGCGAGTACAGGGACTGACTCGGGAGCGTCCTCCTGGGCTGCGCTCTCTGGAGCTCTCTGGCTCTCTGGAGCAGCGGACTTGGAAACAGCCTCCTCTGAAGCTGGCTCGGACACAGTGCTAACCGAAGCAGCCGGCTCGGGAAACGCCCTCTCAGCAGGATTAGGCAGGATTATTTTCAGATCATTTTGAAGCAAAAACTCTGTGCGACAACATCCATTAGTCAAAAGTCTTGTGGACAGATATTTAGTATGTGCTTTGTGGCCATATTTCAGACACTTTAAGTTTTAGTTTTTTCAATAACCATACATAAGCAATATTCTCTCAAAAATACAAACATGTTTCATAATTGTTGCTGAGAAATTCCGGTAGCCCCGTTTGTGCTATATTGAGTGAATTTACACCTTTGCCATTAACATGTTTATAAATAACTGAAAAAAGCACAAATGTCAGAGCATGTCAGAACACCTCAAGGACCCCAAAAATCCTTAGACCTCAGAGGGTTAATAGGCAGCTGCTGAAGGCGAGCTTGCGCCCTGGCTCGCTAAAGTGTTTATTCTCTGCTATTGGTTCCCTCCCGGAACTTTTCCTGCCTACAGCCTGGTTTGCCTACCAGGCAGACCTTGTGCTCCCCTCACTGAGGGTCTCTAGGAGCATGCGCAGTGTTCGAATTACGGGGGAGCTAAGGGGAGCTCGGCTCCCCTGAAAAGGACCTGGGCTCCCCTGAAAGCCTACTTTGAGACATTTAGGGGGAGCTCTAAAACACTGTCCATTTTTTGTGTCGCATAGATTTTGATTTTCTGTACATTAAGGTTCCTGAAATAAATGATGATATTAAAAATGTGTCAGTGTTTATTCGATCCTTACATTACTATTTCCGAACATCTGTCTCCACTAATAAATGCAATGGGCGTGGTTCAGCGAAGTCTGTAGCGGGAGAGCAGGGACGGAGCCGAGCGGTGAATAAGTGGGTCAAGTTCAAATGACAAACACCTGTCTGTGATTTCAGTAATTGGCGTGAGGAGACCGCATATAAGCGGGCCGTGCTAATATTAGTGTGAGAGAGAGACTTGGAGCTCGTGCACGTATCCTGAGAGAAAGTGACTTCTGAAAGCTGTAGGCTATCCACCGGAAAGAGTGGGTCTACAAACTGTATCCAGTGAAGCTGTGTTCAGCGGGAAGAGGATTGCTACATCTGTATCCAGAAAGCTGTGTCCAGCGGAAAGAGTAGCCTATTAATTATCATCTGTTTCTGTTGCCACGCGCTGTAAAAGAGCCTTGTAGATCCCTGTGTCTCCTTCCATCACCTACACACAACGAACCTGTTTTGCATCACACTATTGTTTTAAATGCCCGAACATGCACCAAAAGCGTTAAAGTCAGTCAGGGTCAGGGAGGATCGGAAAATAGGGCTCCCCCGAAAGCCACGTTGTAATTCGAACCCTGAGCATGCGGCTTCCTGAGTCTGGTCAGACGGTCGTAGGCCTCTCGAGAGGCCTCCCAGTTAGATCAGCCCTTAGGCCTTCACTGGCCTCCTCAGTGTTTTGAAACACAGACACTGGGTTGATCCGTGGATCGAGTAGAGAAACTCCCCTCGCTAGCAAGGGTCATAAAGCACTATAATGAGTCATACTCTCCGGGATATCCCGTCTCTGAGATCCGGGCCGAGTGGTTCACTGCCAGTTTCGCAGTCCCTCGGGTTGGATGCCTTACTTAAGGCTTTTGTCCAGAGGCTCTGTCTTCAGACTGACAGGATTTGGCCAGACTAGTGTCTACGTTCTGACGCCAGGTCAGGCCGTCCTGGTGGCACTTTGGGGTGAGTACGTTCCCCTGAATAGTGACTGGCTGGGGTTCCTTCGGGTTCCCTAGCCACATTCCCTAGAAGGGACCCCCTTCTAATTGAAGTGGTGGTCCTAGGCCTTTGAGCAGGCCCAGGTAGGCCTTTCATTTAACTATGTTAATGGAAGTTTTCCTGTGAGGCTTTTTGCTTAGGCTATGACCGTAGGGGATGCCGTCACTGACAGCCCAGTGTGACCTGAGGGTGAGTGGTTCTAGCATTTCATTTGAATTTGCTGGTTCGGACAGTTGTCACTGCCCTTGGGCATGCACTCCCCTCAGCATGGCGGCATGGGTATTTCGTTCCCCATAACGTCGATGACGTATTGTTGAGTTCCCTTCGAAAGGGAACGTCTCAGGTTACGACTGTAACCTTTGTTCCCTGAGAACAGGGAACGAGACAATACATCTCCCTGCCATGCCTCGGGGCTTGCCTACCGTACAGTCCCTTCAGACGATAAGGTGATTTGTCATGTTTACAAGGCGCCCCTATATACTTCCAGGTAGCACGTTAATCATTCACGTTAATGATTCACGGGCTGTCGCCGGTCAATGTGATTGACGTGATTTGATAGTGATTTCAGACACCTGTCACGCCTGAGGCGTTCCCCCATAACGTCGATGACGCGTTGTCTCGTTCCCTGTTCTCAGGGAACAAAGGTTACAGTCGTAACCTGAGACGTTTTCTTACAATACTAATGAGAATTTTTAATTAAAGTATATTACAAACTTTTAATTTAAACCCCAAAGAATCATATTAGGTTGTTAAAAAATGGCATTATATGACCCCTTTAATAACATTCCAGCCTATCACGGCTTCGTTCAAAATCTACACCTTAACTTTCGCGGCCAGACAATATGGTCATCTTTAGAAGATAGGTTCACATAGTCTATAGCGACATTCACATAGTATCTTAATTCAACATGACATCATGACTTTTGCGTAAACAGACACGCCACTTTCAAGTCAAGTGGCGTGTTATCTATACGCATTTTGAGATAGCCGCGTGTATGCGTGTATGTCTACGCCATTAATGTCCAAGTGATTCCGCGTATATGTACACGCCATTAAGTTTCCGAGCGAAACGAAGCAAAATGTAGATCTACATCTGGGGAGTAGGGGTGTCCCCGACTAAGGATTTACACATTCGAATCAGAATTTTCGAATCTTTCTTTAGTCGACTGATAGTCGAATCATCTATGTAAGTGTGAATGAGTTGGGAGGGGCACGACACTATAGTCAGCAGGAGGGTAAAACTATTTTTATTTTATTTTACACACTGCACACAGCAACAACTTTTAATAAAGCGACCAAAACTGCCTGCCAACTGACAATGGCTTTCTTATTTACGTTTAATAAAAAGTAACGTGGTGGATAAACATTCGTAAAACGTTCTCTCATAACATTTTAAAGCCGCGATCGAAATACAGAACATCACACAAATATCTAAAAGAACATTTTGATAAATAAACCAAAAAAAAATACCTGCCTAGAGCGGAAAAGAACAAACTGACTGCAGACAGGATTTGCATTTCACATTTTGCGAAATTAAATTAAATCGGCAAAATTGCCTGTGCTAGCATGCTTTCAGTGCAGCGCAACATCGACACAAAGGAAATAAAAAAGCATTAATTTACAGAATTAAATTAGAACAGAATATACATTTCTTATAATAAAAACAAAATAAAAACGAAATAGTCAGAATGAAGTCACAGGGAGCATAATAAATGTTTGCAAAATGCCAAAGTGCACTGGAACATATAGGCTATATATATATATATAAAAAAATACAAGTTAAATTAAGTAACCCTGAGTGATCAATAAATAAAATTAAAATAAATAAATTATTAAAACAACGAAAGTTTAGCCAGAATTGTGAACTTTCTCCTTTTAACTGCCAAAACAACAATAAACGCGAAACTGGCAGTTTTTTAGCTAAACATGTTCACAGAAAATTAAAATTAGAAACGGCTGAAATGTTTGAAAACACTTGTACCCTACCCGATCGAAAAAAATCCAGTCTTTCATTCTGCTTGTGTGCGTTTGAGTCTTTTTAAGTTGTGTGCGAGGAAAACCAACTTGTTGACGTTGGCCGGCAGCAGTGCGCTCCTGGTTTTACTGATAATAAATCCAGCCTTGGAGAAAATTCTTTCTGATGGTGTGGAAGTAGATGGGATGCTGTGTAATCTCTTTGCGGCCCTGGACAGCTTTGGGTATCTCTCCTCATTCTTTTGCCACCATTCCAATGGTCCTGTACTGCTTCTTGTAGTGTCCTTTAAATAAGCCCTCATTTCACTGTCCCCTGGCTGTTGCTCCTCTTCATCGCTGGACAACAGCATCGACATCACTTGGTCTTTCTCTTTTTCTTGTCTTGAAGGGCCTGCAGTATCACGCTCCTCCACCAATTCACTGTCATCACCTACCTCCTGTACAGGCCTGGCAGCTAAACTCTCAGTCAGATTTTCCACCACAGCATACGCCTCATTCCTTTGCTCATCATCAGTGAAAAAGGAAAGCTTCTTAAAACGTGGGTCAAGAATTGCAGCCTTGATATTAATACTGCTCTCCAAAAGACGGCCTTTAAGCTCCCATCGTCTGTCAATCTCCTCGGTCAGGGTAATCTTGAGGGTCTTAGTAACAGCGCTGTCGTCTTCATGTACCACCAAGTGTCGTTTCTTAATGTTCATAAGCATCGGAACAGTGGCAGACAGAGATGCGTTCATATCTTGTGACAAAAGCTCTGTCAGTTTGATCATTGGCTTGAGAACATTGACTATGTCCTCTGCCATTCTCCACTGGGATGTTGTGAGCTCTAGATCACGGTCGGACCGTTTGCTGACACTTGAATCCGTCAGCACAGCTGAAACTGCACCCCTTTGTTCTAACAGGCGATCGAGCATAAGATAGACAGAATTCCATCGAGTGGCAACATCTTGAACAAGTTTATGCTCTGCAACATTCAGTTCTCTTTGTTTTTCTGCAAGTGCTGTGGTGGCCTTTGCACTTTTTTTGAAGTGTGAAACAAGGCGCCTTGCAGCAGCAACAGTGCGACACACGGAATCTTTCTTTAATGCGCTGTTAATGCACAATTGCAGTGTATGCCCCGCACAACGGACTCCCTGTACAGTTCCCCACGATGGGTCTTGGGCCAGTTGATTGGTGCATGCAACCATATTCGTTGCATTGTCATGGACAACAGAAACGATCTTAGTGCCTGGAATGTCCCAATCAGAAATGACTTCTTTCAGTGTTTGTGAAATATGTTCTGCTGTATGACTTTCCTCCATTTTTTTTGTTGCTAACACAAAATTTTCCAATCGCGAGGCTTCAGTAATAAAGTGGGCTGTAACTGTAAGATATGCCTCCATTTGCAGCGAGGTCCAAATATCTGTGGTGAGGCTGACTGCTTTGCAATTGTTTATTAACATGTAGACCTCCGCGCGTATGGACGCGTATTTCGCATCCACCGCATGCATAACCGTCTCTCTTTTGGGAACTGTGTATCCTGGCTCAAGTGTGCGCATTAATTCTTTAAAACCTTCACCGTCCACAACATTCACTGGCCTCATGTCGAGCGCAATAAACTCTGCAAATTTGTCCGTGATTTCTCTTTTCCTTTTCTCGGACAATGGCGGTCTCAAATCTAGCTTTCTTTGAGTTAGTTTTGGCGCAGCTCCGGTACTACTACTAGATGAACTGCCGTCGTTAGTCGATACTGTGGGTGGATCTAGAAAAAGACCAACATATTGTAAGTCCCAACATATGATATTGCATGAGCTGATGGCACAACTTGCATTTTACTTTTTTTGGATCATCTTTTACCATTTCAAAGTGCATCCACACTTTAGATTTTTTTGTTCCAGACATTGTTAAGTAATCCCTGCCGTCAAGATGCTCCTCGTCTGTCACAGATCAGGGAAAGTGAAACTTAAATCTGTCACAGCGGTGGTTGGATTTATACACACACACAAACGTTAAAAATATTTATTGAACGCTTCTTTCTTTTCACGTTTTTTTTTACAGCATTATCATAATTAAAGGCTGTATATAACTTACTATAACCGTACAAAATCAGTAGTTCTGTGTGAAATTAGACATTGAGCACCCCCATATTGCCAAATGGTATGATCCTCGTTTCATAAAACCCGCGAACGAAGATTCGACTGTGAGATCGGTGGTCGAATCAGGCTCCGCATATCGATGCATCGAATCTTCGACTATTCGGGGTCACCCCTACTGGGGAGCGATATTTTTTTTCCCTAGGATGGTAGGGGAAGACTCATAAATGCTATTAACCCCAGTGACGGGTAGGTTTAGGGACGAGGTGGAGGTAGGTCATATATTTATATATACAGTAATAACGTTAAGTCAACTGCGTTCATACACACGCTGAAAAGCGATTGTGCGTGTTGATAGCACGGCAAAAAAGGAAATACGAATTGGCGTGTCATACACACGCAATTTTATGAGATCAGTCTGCTTAATTAAAATTCTCGATCTTGACTTAAAGTTTCTAATCTATTATACTTTTATCACAGCAACAAGTTTGTCACAGCAACAACATGTTTTATTATTTACTTTTTTTGTAGTGAAAACAGGAGAATGGGACACAGAATTAGAGAAAGTAAGAAGAAAGGAAATTAAATCGAGTTGTATACATTTACAGACACCCTAAAATGGCCTTGACTATATCATCTACCAATCCCCAAAAGCGTTTCTCTGTGCTGTCTCCACATATAGGTATTCTGATAACCACTTCTGAAACACAATTATGGTGAGTTATGAATGTGTGTGTGTGTGTGTGCGTGCACAGAGAAAGCGGGGGAAGGGAGGGAGATAAGCTCACTGGTATAGATATGGTCTTGCAGTCTTGTGTCGCTGCCTCTTGGAGGGGGAAATGGAGAGGGCAGAGCAAATTTCACGCCTCTGCCACCATCTTTTCAAGCTATACTCATTCGCTAACTCCAATCCCTCTTTCTGCCGTCATCTCCCCATCCCCCTTTCCCCACGGTCAGAAAATGACAAAAGCACAGAAATACATCTCCAGCTAAACCACCTTATTATCATCTGCCTAACAAGAGAAAAAAAAGAGAGAGAAAATTTCCATTTCAGTGTTCTGGCCACAGTCACAGAGCTGTTTCCCATATGCACAGGGACAACGTTTGCTTAATTGGAGATGTTAAATGGCCTATTTATCACGTGTCCAACACCTCTCCACCAGCACATGCCTAATTAATGCACATAACTGCATAGTAGGATTCCAATTATGTTATTTAGATGCTACAACACAGTGTTGACATGTCCCCACCTGTGTGTCAGCTGAACGCTAATACCGTGCTTATTTTAGCTGCTGCTTTCCTAACAGTGATGTGTTAGAACCAGCAGGATGCCTCTTTTTACTGCATTTTTGCAGCTAATTTTTAATTGTACATTACAGGACGAGGAAGTTTTTGAATTTCAGTTGTTGTGGATGAATGTATATCCCAACAGTATGCAACGTTGATTCCTTTGTTTTCACAGCCATTCTAAGTGACAGTGATAAGACGGGGTACTTTGTTTCAGAACCCTGGCAGCCATACACTAGACAGTTTCCCATGGGAGGTTTGTGTCTGGGTGGGGGCTTTCAGACATCCCGACCTTCATTTTGAAGTCTTTCAGACCAGAGACTTGATTGCAGCCACAACTGTTTGCCAAGGACACTTAAAGGTTATGAAGACTGCATTATTTTAGTGAATATGACATTAGACAGAATGTTTCCCAACATCACAATAGATTTTCTTTGTCCAGATTTCAATGAACATCAAGACATGAAGACTTTCTGTTGTGTGTTTTTTTTTTCTCGAAATAGCTTTTAATAGAAACACAGTTTGCAGGAAGGCAGCATTTACAGATGTAGGGGTGCCAGCCGTGTCTTGGCGTGATTAAAAAGCCTGTTCTGCTCACACATTACTGGAGCTGAAGGGCTCATATCCCAACTCTTCCCAAATGGGATTTTACACATGAATGAACTGTGAAAATCCATATTTCCATGACCGCATCCTTGCATTCCAGCAAGGGAATTACTTTGCCCTCTAACACTTTACCTCAAATTAGAGGGATATTCATGAATGGGATAAGAGGGAATTCATTATTGGTTGGGTTGGTAGAAATAACACATTATAAATGTAGCAGAAGTAAGCTATTAAAATAGAATCAGATGTTATCAATGAGGAAATATCTGAATAGTAATCACAGTTTAGCTAATAATGAACTATCAGTCATAGGTCTATTTAGAGGATTGGTGCTCTGGAGGAAAAGAGTTCACACAGACACACAAAAAAGGAATATTTTGGGAAGCATTCATCTGTGTGTTCTGTAATTTGGCACGTAAAAGCAAGGATACTTTTGATTAGACACCAAATACATCATTGTACGAACTAAGTCTGATTAAAGAAAAGTCTTAATCCCTGCGCAAACCATTTTATGTCTATAATGTAGATATTTCCAAATGAAACAGTATATGGAAAAAATGTATGAATGGACTTGATGATATACATTGCAAACTTTTTGGATCAAGAAAACTGTAGGGAAAACTTCTCGGGTTATGACTGTAACCCTTGTTCCCTGAGAAGGGAACGAGACACTGCGTCAATACAACACATTTGGGGAACGCCCCCCAGTGCAGCGCCTCTGAAGCATGAATGAAACTAGGCCAATCATGATTGGTGTTGCGTCAAGACATAACATGTGAAGGCATACACGGAAGCTTACAAAAGGACACCGACAGACACAAACGTCAGCTTCTGTGATGAAGCAAGTCGCTCCCAGGCAGGGGGAGGCGTGGCGGAGGGACGCAGTGTCTCGTTCCCTTCTCAGGGAACAAGGGTTACGGTCGTAACCCGAGACGTTCCCTTTCGAGGGAACTCGAACTGCGTCGATACGACACATTTGGGGAAAGAGTACCCACTATGCCACAACGAGCCCTGCCTGTCCCAGTGTGAAGCTGCGCACAGGCACACTTAGGACTAGAGCACTAGAGTGCCAGGCGTAGAAGGGATGTCCAGACTGTAAAACTTTATAAAAGTGTGAGGGGTGGCCCATCCAGCTGCATCACACACTTCTTGGATCGGGGCCCCTAAAAGGAGGGCTCTAGAGGACGCCATGCCTCTGGTTGAATGAGCCCTCACGGCCAAAGGTGAAGGCAAACTGCGCACCTGATAGGCCATAGACATTGCCTGAACAATCCAATTGCTGATTGTTTGTTTGGACGCGGCAAGCCCCTTCTTGGGCGACCCTAAACACACCAGCAACTGGTCTGACTTCCGCCATGAAGAAGACCTCTCAATATACATTTTTAAAGCTCTGACAGGGCAGAGCAAATGAAGTCTCTCCTCATCCGCCGTCACGTGAGGTGGAGGATGAAAAGGCTGCAGAACCGTCGGCCGTGCCACATTCAATGGTACTTTAGGCAGATAGCCCAGCATGGAATGCAAGATAGCCCTAAGAATCGCCTGGAGCAAACTCCATGCACCCATGAGATAATTAAAGCGCCTGAAGATCTCCTACTCTCCTCGTCGAGTAATGGCTAGCAAAACAGCTACCTTGAGGGAAAGGTTCTTGGCCTCAACCGACTCCATAGGTTCGAAGCGGGCCTCGACCAGCCCTTCGAGAACCACTGCCAGGTCCCATGTGGGAACTCTGGTACTTGCCGCTGGTCTCATCCTCCAAGCTACACGGAGGAAACGTACGACCAACTGATGTATCCCCATAGGCCCATCAACCAGCAGAGCGTGGAAAGCCGCAATGGCTGGCACGTACACCGTGAGTGTGGATGGGGTAAGACCAGCCGAGAAGCGATCTTAGAGGAACTCCAGCACTGAAGCCACCGGGCAGTTAACTGGATAACAGTCTCCCCTGGGACCACAGGAGGATCTGATGCATCAGTTTGCATAGAGGGCGGGATCTCAGACCCCCATGATGATTTATATAGGCCATCACTGACATATTGTCTGACCTCACAAGGACGTGTTGACCTATGAGGTCAGGCAGGAAACTCCTCAGAGCTCGGAACACTGCCAACATTTCCAGGCAATTTATGTGCCAGGAGGAATGATGGTCCTGCCATAGACCTCTCGTAAAGCGGCCGTCAGTGACCGCGCCCCAACCCGTGAGCGAGGTGTCTGTCGAAACGGCTTTCCGGCAACACGATGCTCCCAACACAGGACCTTGGGACAGAAACCAAGTTTTCTTCCACAAAAATAGGGAACGAAGGCATCTGCGCGTAACCCTGATCATGCGGAACGGGTTCCCCCTCGGGGAAAATCCCTTGGTTTTCAACCACCACTGCAGGGCCCTCATGTGCAGCAGGCCGAATGGAATAACGTTGGACGCTGCTGCCATGAGCCCTAACACTCTCTGACAATGTTTTTCAGTGATGGCTTGGCCTAGCTTTATCCTGGTCACTGTGGCCAGGATGGACTCGATCCGTGCAGGAGACAATTGTGCCTGCATCGTGATCGAGTCCCACACAACTCCCAGGAACGTGGTTCTCTGGGCTGGTGCCAACACGCTTTTTTCGTGTTGAGTCTCAACCCCAGACTCTGGATGTGGGCAAGGACGACATCTCGATGCCGAATTGGGGCAGACAGTGCAGCGTGCGTTCACTGGAAATCGATGTGTCCCGAAGTGCTGTGGGCTCCGCAGAGGAGGCGACCTCGATCACTCCACCATGGGTGGGGCAGCCCGAAGAGACCCTACGTTTGTTAGGATCTATTCCCCGAAGCCTTTTTCACCTGCGGCCCTCGGGTCTCCCTGCTTTTGTTGAGGCTTCGGTTGAGAGCGCCTTTTATGCCCCCATGCTCCTTGAGGGGGGGAGGGGGGAGGGGGGCGTCGCCGAACAGCCCAGAAGGAAAAATCGGGTCATCAAGGAGGAAAGCCCTGTCCTTCTCCTTGATGCCTGACAGGTTTAACCATAAATGTCTCTCCGAGACCACCATAGCCACCATGGAACGGCCGATAGCACGGGCCGTTTCCTTGGTGACTCGGAAAGACAAGTCTGCAGCCTTTCCCAACTCCGCAACATCTTCTGGAGTTGGCCCCTCGCCCCCCTCAATCGCTTTGAGAAGGTCGGCCTGGTATGCCTGCAGTACTGCCATAGTGTGCAGACTGGCACCAGCCCGACCCGCAGCCATATAAGCCCTGCCCACCAAAGTAGATGTATCACGGCAGGGTTTGGTGGGCAGCACCAGGGTTTTTAGGGATGACGCAGCGTCAGGGGAAAGATAATTAGCCAATGGCTCTTCCACCTGAGGCATCATCCCATAACCATTCTCTCTCGCCCCCATAATATTGCTGTACGAGAGGAATATGGCTTGTTCCACGATTTACACAACTCGTTATACGTTATAAGAATGGTAAACCCCGGCGATGAGGTTGTTCTCTACGCTGCAGGAAGCACTCATCTAATTTACTTTTTATCTGCGCTTCCTGCTTTTCACGTGGCCAGCAGATGTTTAACTGGTCCATAGCGCGAGAAACAACCTCCACCAGCTCCTCATTTGCGGGGACAAGGAGTGGCGAGTCATCTCCATAATCCCCACCCTCGATGCTGAGCACGTCCGCTTCCTCAGAAGCAGACAGCTCGAGCATCGGGTTCTCTGCTTGGGGGGAAGAAGCCGCTGGGCGGGAGAACATCGGATGGCAGAGGAATCCTGAGAAAGTGCCTCGGCAGTCTCAAGATTCCTAGCCCGATCCATTTGCGAGCCCCATGATGAACGCCGCCGCGCCGCCTCAACGGACGCGGGACCCGCACCACGGGGTTCGCGAGCCTGGCCATCGTCATTAAAAATAGTCAGATGAGAGCACAACACCTGGACTATTAAAACTCCACAATCCACAATCCGGACAAGCAGCCCCCTCGAGAGCTGCCTGCGCGTGCTGCGCTCCCAAACAGTGTACACCCACCCGTGATGTAACGAGGGCAGCTTTGCACACAACGCTTTTCTTATATATATATAGTGCTTGTGATACTAAGACAGACAACACCAAATAAGCAGAGGTGGACAGAGTACACAGCTTCGTTACTTGAGTAAAAGTACAGATACCCCTTGCTAAATTTTACTCAAGTACAAGTAAAAGTACTACAGTCAGGTGTCTACTTAAGTAAAAGTACTGAAGTACTTGTTTTTAAAAGTACTTGAGTATCAAGAGTACAAGAGTACATTTTCTAAATATTGCATTACTACTGCCACAGTTCTTACATTTATGTACAGAAACGTCCTACATGGAGTTATGAAAAATGTTAATGTTAATACCTTGGAGAATTTAAAAGGAATTGAAAGTAAAATCAAGTCATTTTAATCTTTATACCATGTTGCTTTATTTAACATTTAATAAAATTTAAGAAAATTCTGAAAATTGAAATAGTCTGGCGAGGTGGGGCCACGGGTTGGCACATTCACGGGATGGACCTGCTGCGTCTTCATCCATTGTTTCGTCCATGGTTTCGTCTCTTATCTAAATCTGACCATGGAGTTGACTTTGGCGGAAAGCTGAAGGTGATTGCTGATAGGGTGTCCCAATCAGTGGCGCCTGCACAATCCAATCACGTTTGAGAAGGAAACAACAAATTGAGGGTTTCCGAGATCTTTCTTTGTTCCTTTTTTTTTTTTTTTTTTTTGAAGTAGTAACGGGTACTCACGGTTATGGATAGAAATGTAGTGGAGTAAAGAGTACAATATTTGCCTCTCAAATGTACTTGAGTAAAGTCATGAGTACTCCCCAAAATTGATACTCGAGTAAAGTACAGATCCCTCAAAATTGTACTTAAGTACTGTACTCAAGTAAATGTACTCCGTTACTGTCCGGCTCTGCAAATAAGACAGACACGTCAACAGAGAGCGCTTTCTGAAGAACAGAAAGCTGACGTTTGTGTGTGTCGGCGTCCTTTTGTAAGCTTCCGTGTATGCCATCACACGTTACGTCATGATGCAACAACAATCACGATTGGCCTAGTTTCATTCATGGTTCAGAGGCGCTGCGCTGGGGGGCGTTCCCCAAATGTGTCGTATCGACGCAGTTCGAGTTCCCTCAAAAGGGAACAGAATGGAGTCAGGCCTTAGGATGAGTTCACTAAAGATGTATGGCTGGTTGCACTAGTTAATAGTATCAAATAGAACAGTGCTTCTGAGAAAACTGTGAGGATTTTACTTGACTGTTATCTGACTCTAAATATATGGGCAAATAAAGCTCTGAAAAGCTTTTTCTCTCTTAACACTTTCTGAGGATTGCAATAAGCTCATTTAAACCAATGGACAAACAAACAAACAGATAATTAAAAAAGCTACATATTTGACAGTGAATCTGCCTCTGTGAACTAAACTGACAGCTCAAACAAGGGCCAATGATCTCATAACAGAAGATAATTGTAAAATTTAACAGTGTTGGTAAAAACAAACAGATAGATGACAGGGTCACTAACACAGATCAGATTCACTAGACCAGCAAAATGAGTGAAACATAAAACAGATCAACTCAGTGGCACTAACCAAGCAATTACATCCATGACAAGGCTGTAATTGTGTCTGATTGTAGTACCATTACATCTATTTGCTTCACCTCTCATTATGGTTGCCTTCTGAGCACCTACTAACCTTTAAGATGCCTCCGGTTTTATGCATTCACTGGTAAAGCTACTGAAATATATGCACTTTACCCACGCGCACACACAATTATTTATGCATGAGTATGCAAACACATTCATGCATGCACACATACATATTCAGTCACTCGTAGTCACACACACACATATTCTTAGAGCTTCCAGCGACACTGCAGAGATCTCTCCATTCAGGGGGTGTAATTATGAACTGTTGAGATAAATCAATTAACATGAACATATAGCCTTTAATTTAATCCACAACTAATTAAAGCCACCAGAGGAGGGTGGGTCAAATCATGGGAGTGTGTGAGTAATGAATGAAAAGATTTCTATCAAAATGAATGGTTCAGAAAGATTACAGTAATCTGATCAGTCTAGTTAATTGTTTCTATTTTCTACAAACAAAAACCCTATATCTGGTGTTTCATTTTTCTTTTTTATAGAGATAACTTCCTTTGACAGCTTTAAATCAAAAGACTTCCCTTTTTCAAAATTCAACCCAAGACTAATTTAAAATCATAAACTTTATATGGGAAATTTTATTTGTGCTATGAGTCCCATTTCTAGCTTGTCTATGGTTAGGGCGTATTACTCTATTTGTCCGTGTAGTGCTAAATACACAAAAAAACGCTAAAAAACACTAAATACTAACACATTAGCGTCCCACAATCGCATGAAAGGACACAAACTGATCACAATCTTTCCATTTCAATTTAGCATTGCAGCTGACTGCATCCCCGCAATCCATTTATCTCTCTCTGCATCCTTTTCTTGTTTGTCTCCCCCTCTCTCTATGACAAATGGAATGGAGTGGAACTGGACATACCATCAAATCCTGGCAAAGATTGAATTGGACAGTAAGAGTCTGGTCAAATCAGGTTGAGAGTGTGCCCCCTGGAACTAGCATGGGCCAGTTGAGAACAGATTTAGTATTATGTCACTGTCTTCAGATTCATTCAGCCACAAAAACATTCCCTGCTTGAATCACTCCAGCCATTCAGCTATGAAACATAATCAACCCAATGAAATTCAGCCTTAACCCTCTGGTGTGTAAGGTGTTTTTAGGGTCCTTGAGATGTTTTGACAGGCCCTGACATTTATGCTTTTGATTCACACCTGAGAAGACAATGACCTGCATAATGAGTTGCATAATGACCTGGATATGGAGCCTTTCATTCAGGTGTGTCAATGAGCCACAAGAAAGAATGCAATGACTATATATATATATATATATATATATATATATATATATATATATATACATACCCTACAAAATTGGTTCACAGTTGGAAACATGTCGACATTTTTTTGTATTTTTTCACTTTTTTCCACTATTTTTGCTTGCAAATTGTACAATATCCAAGGTAAACATTTCTAGTAATTGTGCAGTTAATTCTCATGCTGTATTTTCAGAAAGTTTTGGATATGTATCTTCTCCCCAAATTTTTCACTAATAAAACAAAATAACAATAATTTAAAGAGAAGGCTTATATTAACCTTTTAATATTTTGTTTACATCTAAATAAATATAAATACTTATTGCAATTTTTTTGTCCTTGTAAATATATTCTTTTCTCTTTTATTAAAAAGGTTAAAATTACAACAACAATTAAAATTGTAACAATATTTCAAGTGTAATCTTTCTTTGTAAAAACTAAAGTATACATTTTATCATACATATTTCAAAGTTAAGGATTCATTCGTTTGAATAAAGCCTACATTGGAACAAACACTATAATAACATAGTTGATGACTTTATATTTGACAAAACATTATATATATATATATATATTTCTGAACAAATTTCTGTTCATATGTTATATATATATATATATGTTACATATGTTACATATGAACAGAAATTTGTGAACAAAAGCTTATTTGATGTGGCAGTAGGCTAGTCTACAGTGGCGGTTTTAGGCACGGGCGAACCGGGTAGTCGCCCGGGGCGGCATTTCTTCATGTCACATGGGGGGCGGCACAAGCAGTTAAATAAAATCATCTGTGCCGCGAAGGTTTTCTATTTTTTTATCATTACGATTCAATTATTGGCAATGGCGCGGCGCCCCTGCTTGCTGAGAAGGTGCCGTGCACAGAAGCGATGTCAAGGAGGTCTCCTGGTTAGTTCACGTATCGCGTCTTTTGCGCGCTCGAGGTCGTTATTTCAAAAAGGCGCACGGGAAGCGCGCTCATTATTCGCTCACGGGAAACGCGCTCATTATGCGCTCACGGGAAGCGCGCTCATAAACTTTTCAGTATGGGAGTGCACGTGGGTGTTTTTCTCTTCTCCGTAAATAAACTTTTGGCAGAGCTACAGCAAGCGTTTTTCTGTAGTGGAAATACGTTAGCTACTAAAACTTCTTTGTCGTTGTGGAGAGCCAGTGCAAGGTTGTATAGCAACGACAGCCAGGGACGTGCACAGACATTTTGAGGGGCAGGGGCTCAAGTAAAAAAAAAAAGGCACTTCTCATAATTACGTTTTTTTTTTTTTTTTTTTTACTTTTTTAAACAAAACAAAAACTATATATATATTATTATATTATATATATAATTATATTTAAAAAAAATTATTAAAAAAGTTCATTAACGTTATCTTCCTCAAACTCACGCAATTGTTTCATTTTCAAAAGATGTCTACAAAATAATCAGTTCACACAGAAACCATGGTCTCCTTAGTATTCATAGGTTTATAGAGCAGCAAAGGAAACCATGCCAAAATGTGCATGTTTTCTATGCTACTAGTTTCAATCAAGTATATATTTGATACACCTGATGGTGACATGGACTTAGTTTCACATTTGAGGGAGGACTGTATCATCATCATCAAATAAAACCTTCAAAACCCACATTTAGATGGAGTTTGTTTTAAACCTACTATCCGCCATCTGTTTGCATTTGTAGATTTCTTCTAAATTCACCAATTTAGATTTCTACATTTCAGGGGGAAAGACTCTTGATGTAGGCTATGCAAGTCATTAACTTTAATAATAAGAATTTTAGGGCATAAAAAGTCATAAAAACGTCCGGATTTTCCATACAAGGTTATAAATTACATTTAGCCACGTCTTAAGTTGATATGCTCATTCATTCATTATCGCGATATACTTTTTCTCGATAAAACGATATCAAGTTCGAGTCAATATCGTCAATACTCGATATCAATATCGAGTTTGATAAATGTTCGATAATGTTTATGTGCCAAAAAGCGGAACCAAACTCATTTGAAGCGCGCGCGCCTCACGGACTGTTTATCCGCTCGGCTCAAAGTCCAAACGGCAGCGCAGCGCGAGCTCACTAGAGCAGACGCGTTTACTCTGATCGGCGCTTCAGAGAGGGAGCGCTTCAGAACTCCTGACCTGATATTTAGATACACTATTCAATAAATATATTTGTTTGACAGGAAAGCTGTGCACAAACCGGAATATATGTTATTTTTTAAAAATAAAAAAGCACCCCAGAAAAAAGGGCACTTTCTCTCCAGGAATAAAAAGGGCAGGTGCTCAAGCCCCCTTTGATGTCTATATGTGCACGTGCCTGACGACAGCCATGGGAAAATTGCTTCGAATTTTACTATTAATAATAAAAGATAAGCTAATGTGCATTATAAATGTCAGGAATGTATCTTTATTGACTCGTTCTTTTTATAGAGATGATTTAAATGCTGAAATATGAGGTTTATCTTTTTATAAAACCTTTTTTTGTGTTAACCTTTTTTTAAGTTTAGTGGGTAACATAAAAGACAATCCTTCAAAACAAACCTTTAATGTTATTAACTTGGAGAATTGATTTCATTGTGTACCCCCTCCACTCGAAGGGGGTCTCGCCCTGGGTGTACTTCAAAGTAGAACCGCCACTGGTAGTCTATTTTACAGTAAAAACTTTATAATCTATCCAAAACAACGAAATGTTGTCTTTCATATTTCCTCTGTAACATAGGCATATCGTTTTTATGCAGTCCGATCTCATGAACGTGCGTATCTATAGCACAAATTGAATTTCTCGTACCATTTATACGCCAAAAATAGTTTTTGCGTGCATGATACTCAGTTTACCCGTGCATATGATACGCAAGCTTTATGGCGTGTAATACACACGCACTCCACACCCCTAATCCTACCCAAGGGGTTTACAGTGCGTATCATTTGCACGCAAAAATTATTTTTGGCGTATAAATGGTACGAGATATTAAATTTGTGCTATAGATACGCACTTTCATGAGATTGTGTTGTTTTTATGATATATTAGGGCATATAAATGTTAATTTGTAGTTTAATACGTTGCTTATACAAAGACATTTTATTTAATCATATAGTTTGGTAAAAGCTGTTCATTCACTCACACACAGACACGATTCATATTTAAACAGTCTTTTTGGCAGCTGTAGTAAACAACATAGCGCATATGTGCCATTCATTCACACACATACACGCGATTCATATTTAAACAGTCTTTTTGCGGTTTACATACACCCCACTAAACATTGGAGGTCGGATAGACGTGCAGATCATGTCTATATTGGGTCCGTCTGTCCATGACCAATATGGACATCTATTCGACGTCCAAACTAGGTCTACTTTTTTTTTTGGACGTCCAACCATGACCCAACTTGGACATCATATTGACTCAACATTTGACCTTTGAACTGGGTAATTTTTTTGGACGTAATTTGGACGTCTAAAACAGGTGCAGGAAATTTACATGATTAATATGTAATATTTGTTTTATTTACAAATATCAACATTGTTGTTAGCAACATGATTAATACATATAAACCTGCGCACATATTTTAAAAAGCACATAACTATAGAATCAATTCTGAATGAGCATGTGAACGCCGTCAGCGTTAATCACAGGTTCGCGTTTAAAAGTCTGATCATTTCGACGGAGGTGAATCAATCAAAGTTAACTTTAGCTGGAAATAACATTATTCAAGAACCGCTATAATGCCAAAACAATCTGTTACCTTAAATTATATGTTTATCTCTGTAAAGCTGCTTTGAAACAATCCATTGTTAAAAGCGCTATATAAATGAAGATGACTTGACTTGACTTGAGTACATATGAATACAGATTATTTATAATTATTTAAGATAATTTTCAAAAAACTCCATTTGATTTTCAAGGTGATAACTGGAGATGCTTACACAGGTATAATGCTTTAGCTCAATCAGTAGAGTGTTGGCTCTAGCAACACCAAGATCATGGGTTTGATTCCCAGGGAAAGCAAGAACTGATAGGAATGTAAATGTGTAACGCAATGTAAGTCAGGCCGCTGTAAAAACGACCACATTTGGACTATAAATAACCCTTACACGGAGGTCCCACGAACGCCAACATTAGACGTGCTGTAGACGTCGAAAAAAGACATCGTCTGGCGTAACAAAACAACCCCTTCAGTGGACCAAAATTGGACGTCCAAAAATTACATAGAAAAGACATCACTCCGACGTCACATTGCGGAGTGGGACTATTCCATATTGCAATTGGAACAAAGCACGTAATAATAAAAATAAAAAAACTGACTACCGTATTTACAATCCTCAGATGGATCCGTTGCTCCTCGAAATGAATTTAAACCAGCACGTCAAACTATGCTCAATCGTTTGTGCTCGGTTTGTGCTTGTAAAAAGTTTCGTTTGTGCTGTTTCGGTTTTTTAGATATTAAAAGAATGTTTTTAGGTCATTCTGACCCCCCCCCCCCCCCCCCCCCCCCCCCCCCCCCCCCAGCGAGTCGTTCCTGTTGGAGGCTTGACAATGACTGGAAGTGAATCGGGTGCTTTTGTGCTGGCTGAGAAGTGCGTGCTGAGTGGAAACAGGTGCAGGTGATCAGTAATCTGGGGACAATGATCTTTGTGTGGTGACATGTGAGGGATCTGATTGGCTCCTGACAGTACCCCCCCCCTCCAGAGTCCGCGCCAGCGGACCTTGGACCTCGACGTCGTGGGGGTCTGCCTCTGGGTCGTGGTGCAGGTTTCTCGGGATGCTGAGCATGGAATTCTAGGAGCAGACTGGGATCAAGAACATCTTTACGAGGTACCCAACTTCTCTCTTCTGGCCCATATCCCTCCCAATCAATGAGGTATTCTAACTGACCTCCCCGACGTCGAGAGTCCAAGATCTCCTTGATGAGGTAGATGGTCTCGGGTTCCACGGGTGGTATCGGGGGGTTTTCTTCGGGTTCGACCTCGTTGACTGACTGGGGAATCTGTGGATGATGGGGTTTCAGAAGTGAGACGTGAAACGTGGGATGGATACGGTATTCTGGGGGCAACCGGAGCTGGTAAGTGACTGGGTTGACTTGCTTGACAATTGGAAAGGGTCCGATGTCCTTTGGATTTAACTTCTTACATGACTGGCGCAGTTTGATATCTCGAGTGGAAAGCCAGACTAGTTGCTCAGGTTGGTATTCTGGCGTGGATCTTCGGCGGGTGTCAGCGAACTGCGGTTGTCTATTCACAGCTTGTCGGATGTGCTGATGAGTTTGGTTCCAGACCTGTTCGCTCTCCTCAAACCATTTGTTAACCGCAGGCACTTCTGAAGGTTCACCGGACCATGGAAATAACGGAGGTTGGTAACCAAGTATACATTGGAATGGAGTCAATTGCGTGGATGTTTGTCGGAGGGAATTCTGTGCATATTCTGCCCAGATGAGATACCTACTCCAGATGTTCTGGTTGGAGTGGCAGAATGTGCCCAAGAACCGACCTAGATCCTGGATCTTTCTCTCGGTTTGTCCATTGGTTTGTGGATGGTACCCGGAAGACAGACTCACTGTCATATTCATGAGAGTAAAAAATGATCGCCAGACTCGGGAAATGAACTGTGGCCCTCGATCAGAGACAATATCCTCTGGCAGACCGAAATTTCGAAAGACATGTTCCATGAGAAGCTCAGCAGTATCAAAGGCGGTTGGAAGTCCCTTTAAAGGAATGAACTTGCATGCTTTCGAAAAACGATCGATGGGTACTAGGATGCAAGTATTTCCGTCAGAAATCGGAAGGTCAGTCACAAAGTCCACTCCGATGTGGGACCAAGGTCTATTTGGAATAGGCAAAGGGACCAGTTTCCCCACTGGCAGATTTCTTGGGACCTTGGAGATGGCACATGGGATGCAACCTTGAATGAACTGAGTGATATCTTGGCGCATGTGAGCCCACCAATACTTCTCCTGAAGTGTGGCTAAGGTCTTGGTTATACCTGGGTGTCCAGTGGCCACTGAAGAATGAGCTGAGGAAATCAAGGCGTTGCGAAATTCTTCAGGGACATGAATCTTCCCGGGAGGACATCCGGTAACTCTGGGTTGCTGATGAGCCAGTTCTTGAAGCTGTTCGTTTATTTCCCACTGGATAGGATTTACGAATAACCTCTCGGGTAGAATGGTCTCAGGTTGATCAACAGGGCTCTCAGAGGCATGGATACGGGACAGAGCGTCTGCACGGGTATTCTTGGATCCTGGACGATAGGCAATCTTGAAATGAAAGCGTGTAAAGAATAACGCCCATCGGGCCTGACGCGGATTTAACCGCTTAGCATCTCTCAGGTATTGGAGATTCTTATGATCGGTTAGGACTAGAAATGGGTGTTTGGCTCCCTCTAGCCAATGTCGCCATTCTTCCAAGGCAAGTTTTACTGCGAGAAGTTCACGATTTCCAATATCGTAGTTGGCCTCAGCTGGAGAAAACTTTTTGGAGAAGAAGGCACAAGGGAGTGGCTTTGAGGAGAACTCGGAACATTGGGACAGGATTCCTCCAACCCCGGTGGTGGAGGCATCGACTTCCACCATGAATGGTTTTTCAGGGTCTGGATGGTGAAGCAAAGGGGCACTGGTGAAGGCAGACTTCAGATCATGAAAAGCTTTCTCAGCCTCGGGGTTCCACTGCAGGATCTTAGGTTTTCCTTTTAGCAAGGAGGTCAATGGAGAAGTGAGAAGACTGTACTGGTTGATAAATCTCCTATAGAAGTTGGCGAACCCGAGGAATCTCTGAAGCTCCTTCACGGACTTGGGAGTTGGCCAAGACAGGACGGTCTTGGTCTTTTGTTAGTCCATCTCCACTCCTCGATCGCTGAGTATGTATCCCAGGAAGTCAATGGTGCTTTGATGAAAGGTACACTTCTCAGCTTTCAGGAACAGAGTGAGTTCTCTGAGACGTTGTAGTACTAGAGACACAAGTCTTTGGTGTTTTCGATTGGATTCTTGGAATATATCAAGATGTCATCGATATAGACCAGAACAAACTTCCCAAGAAAGTCTCTGAGGATCTCATCCATGAAACTTTGGAAAACGGAAGGAGCGTTGACCAAACCAAATGGCATGACAAGATATTCGTAGTGGCCAGCAGGGGTTATGAAAGCAGTCTTCCACTCATCCCCTCCTTTGATACGGATTAGATTGTACGCACTCCGTAAGTCAAGCTTGGTGAACATCTTTGCCTCTCTGAGTTGTTCGAGAGCAGCGGGTATGAGAGGCAAAGGGTAGCTAAACTTCACAGTGACTTGATTCAAGGCTCTGTAATCAATGCATGGTCTTAAACCACCGTCTTTCTTGGCCACGAAGAAGAAACTTGCGGCGGCAGGAGATGTGGAAGGTCAGATGTAACCCTGATCTAAAGCTTCGTGGATATATTTCTTCATGGATTCTTGCTCTGGAAGGGACAAGGAGTAAATCCGACCTTTGGGGAGCCGTGCATCAGGGATCAGGTCTATAGCACAATCCCATGGTCGATGAGGGGGTAACTTTGAAGCAGTAACAGGATTGAAAACGTCAGAGAACTTAGAATAACAGGCTGGGATATTAGTTGACAAGTTTTCTGTGGGACTCTCTATGGACGTGGAGTTAACTTTGAGCACTCGGGTCCTTGGATTACTGGATGAACGAGATACTGGATCGTTGATCTCCGGACATTGACATCCCCATTGCATGATTTTCCCAGACGTCCAATCAATGGTGGGTTGGTGACGGACGAGCCATGGCCGACCAAGAATGAGATTAGTTTGGCTGTTTATCAACACAAATGGTTCAAACCACTCTTGGTGCGTCTCTTCCACACACAATTGAATAGGACCAATCTGGGTAGTAACGTTCGTCTTGTTAATTAACTCACCCGTTACAGCGTAGATGGCGTAAGACTTGGGAGTGTTGATCTCTCGCAGACTGAGCCTCTTACAGAGTTCTCCGGAAATGAAGTTTCCCGCGGACCCTGAGTCGATGATAGCTGTTACAGAGATGTGTTTTTCTTTAATCTTTAATATCACAGGAATCGTGAGTGGTGCTGAGACAATGGGTTGATTAAAGACTGAGCTTGCCATCATTTTCCCCGGTCGAATTGGGCAGTTAAGTCTGAAGTGACCCTTGGTACCACAGTACATACATAACTTCATCTCTCTTCGACCAACACGTTCAGCCTGAGAAATTTTTGAAGTGTCGACTTGCATCTCTTTAACTAGATTTTCTGGATTGAGATTCTTGGGATTCTGAAAAGACACAGGATGATGATGAGACTGATCGGCGTAACAATTCAAAGATCGTTGATGGACTCGCTTGGCTTGCTGAATGAATTTCTCAATTCCTAAGCTGTCATCGTAGATCGCCAGTTGGAGGCGCAAAGCTAGGTTTAAACCTCGACGGAAAACAAAAATCAGAGCTCTCTCATTCCACCCACTATTTGATGCAAGTGTGCGAAATTCCACAGAATACTCAGTCAATGACTTCTTTCCTTGGCGTAACTGTAGAAGCTGTTCTCCGAATGAGGAATCATCCGCGGGTCGTCCGAAAACTTCTCTAAAGTGTTTGACAAACTCTTGAACTGACGCAACCACTGTGGATTCCTGCATCCATAACGCCTCTGCCCACCTCAGAGCTGCTCCAGAGAGTTGCTGAATGATAAATGCCACTTTCGATCTCTCATTGGGATAGAGCTGAACTTGCTGTTCCAGAGCTAGTGAAGACTGGAGTAAAAATCTGTTGCAGTCCTCCGCCCGGCCAGAGAAGGGCGCTGGGCGCGACGGGGGAGTTGCAAAGCAGGTAATCGAAGAAGCGGCGCTCGCGGAAGCTCTCACTGGAGGATCGGTGGTAGGTGTGGAGCTGGTAGCAACAGCGGGCTGTCCGGAATCCATCTCTCACCTCTTTCTGTTGTTGTTGGGTCAAGCCTTCTGTCAGGATTCAGACTCAGAGAAAGAGGTAAGTGATAAACATAAAGGTATCTTTATTTAACTCAAAAGGAAGTATGCAGGGTTTCAGGAGTTCAACGATGATTTCGAAGAGGATTTATGTGGCAGGAATGCATCCAGGTGAGTGAATCCTCTTCTTCAATAATAACGTGGCGGGTAGCACAGATCAATAACTTGAGTTTTCTCTCTTTTCAGATCGTTCGTGGATAAGCGTGATTCAGGAAGGATTCCAGGTGAGTAGATCCCTTGAAGTGCACTTGACAATGAGCTCACCAGTTCAGTGATACTTTCACTTTCTCTTGCAGCTCATCCAGTGGGAAACGGGGCTCGTGGCGGATTCCAGGAAACGGAGAACATGAATCATGGAACGGATCCTGGGAACATCAGAACAAGGACAACAAGGTTAGTTTCTTTCTGGTAAGTATACTTTACTTTCGTTGCTGAAGGATGGCTCAGAGTTAGACAAGTGGTGACTGGTAAGGGTCGTTCCTGTTGGAGGCTTGACAATGACTGGAAGTGAATCGGGTGCTTTTGTGCTGGCTGAGAAGTGCGTGCTGAGTGGAAACAGGTGCAGGTGATCAGTAATCTGGGGACAATGATCTTTGTGTGGTGACATGTGAGGGATCTGATTGGCTCCTGACAGTAACAGCATGTTTTAGCTATTGCGGTCTTGATTAGTCATTTCAGTAGCCTAATTAATATTTTTACTATTATAAATCGCTGAATTAGGGCGGCTCAGTCGACACCGTTCGAGACACTCAATTTTGTTTTGGGGGGAATAGCTCATGTAGTCAAATAAATCATCCTCTGTATCACAGAGGATTGCCAGGTGTGGTTTTGTTTGGGGGGATATTTTAGCTCTCACAGTCTAAAACTGTGTGAGCGTTCCCTAATGCTGCTGCTGCTGTCCTCTGACTCTCTGCTATTTCATGGTGCTCATGAAAGGTCAGAGGACTCCCTGAACAGAGCCATACCGCCAAATTTCAATTCAGGAATATCAACCTGTTTGCAATCTATTCAATTAAATTCTAAATTATTTTGTCTGTGTGTTCTTGACTTAATGGACCTGACAGAAATTGAGCGTCAGCGTCAGTTCTGGCAGGCCAGGTAGTCAAGCCGCTGCTTATGCTATTTGCTATCAACACTGTCCCGTCAGCTGATCTGCTCCAGCTGAGCTGCATTAGCTTGTCAACTCCTTTCGCTGCTCAATGGCCAAAGCTCAAACAAGGCGCCCTATTTAAAGCTCATTCACCTTGCTCATACATGCTTGCTGCTCGCTCTGCTGGCTCGCTTCTGCTGGCTCGCTGCTCGCTTCTGCTGCCCGCTTCTGCTGCCCGCTTCTGCTGCCCGCTTCTGCTGCCCGCCACCTCCCCAGCTCCTCCTTATGCATAACGTAGCAATTGCTTATGTCATGTTGCCTGCTCTGTTCACAGGGGGATATTTTAGATCTCACAGTCTAAAACTGTGTGAGCGTTCCCTAATGCTGCTGCTGCTGTCCTCTGACTCTCTGCTATTTCATGGTGCTCATGAAAGGTCAGAGGACTCCCTGAACAGAGCCATACCGCCAAATTTCAATTCAGGAATATCAACCTGTTTGCAATCTATTCAATTAAATTCTAAATTATTTTGTCTGTGTGTTCTTGACTTAAAGGGATAGTTCACTTTGAAATTAATTTTTGATATGTTTTAGCTTACCTCCAGTGCATCCAAGATGTAGGTGTCTTTGTTTCCACAGTATCTTCAATTTTGATAATTTTAGGTAAAACCGTTGTTGTCTGTCAGTCATACAATGGAGGTGAAGGGGGTCCAACTCAAAGAGCAGTCAAAATTAAACATTATTTAATGACTCGTAAATGTAAGTACACATTGATGCCCTAAGACACGAAACGAGTGGTTTTTGTGAGAAAACGAACAGTATTTATATCTTTTTTAGCTCGTGTAAGCATATCCATGTCCAAATGATCTGAGAGCAGGGCGCTTCGGTCTGTGCATGCGTACAGCGTTCGCCGGAATGCCCCGGAAGGGCTCCCTCGCGCGTGTTTACGTCACTCATTGTTTATGCAGAGATTTCGGAAGTTTTACCTTACACTGTGAAGATCTAAACATATTTAGATATACAGGATCGCAATGGAAGACGATTTCTATATACCAACAGACAACGTTGATTTTTTTTCACAACCTTATTTATTTGAACACAACCGGGGCATTCCGGCGAACGCTGTACGCATGCGCAGACCGAAGCGCCCTGCTCTCAGATCAGTTGGACATGGATATGCTTACACGAGCTAAAAAAGATATAAATACTGTTCGTTTTCTCACAAAAACCACTCGTTTCGTGTCTTAGGGCATCAATGTGTACTTACATTTACGAGTCATTAAATAATGTTTAATTTTGACTGCTCTTTGAGTTGGACCCCCTTCACCTCCATTGTATGACTGACAGACAACAACGGTTTTACCTAAAATTATCAAAATTGAAGATACTGTGGAAACAAAGACACCTACATCTTGGATGCACTAGAGGTAAGCTAAAACATATCAAAAATTAATTTCAAAGTGAACTATCCCTTTAATGGACCTGACAGAGATATATTACTGTATTGGTCTGAATATAAGAATAATAGGATAATATAATATAGTAAGGATAAAGTAGATGGATAATATATCTTATATTAGGACCAATATGGTAATGTTGACACCTAGATTGTCAGTATTGAACCGACAACTCATTGCTAACACTAATATCCCTAATCCAGCTATGAAATGTTAAATACAGAAAAAAAAAAAATTGCACATGTGACCCATGGTCGTTTTTTAATAATACAAGGCACATTTCTGCAACTGTAATCAGCATTTCATAGCTAAATTAGTAATATAAGTGTTATTAATGAGGTTTCTGTTCAATAACAAGTAACAAGCTCTCTTGAATGTTGTACAATTATTCTTGAAGCTACTAATATTGTAACTGACAGTTTTAAAACAATGTATACTTACATTGGCCAGAAATTTGGATTAGTAACCACTTTTGTAGTTTGATTTATATCGACCTTTTCTCCACCAACTCTACAGCATTTTATACAAGAGCATTCTTGAACAGAAGTGTCACTTGCCCCTAGTGGTGGCAGTGAAGTGTAGCAGATGAGACTCGTAAAAATAAAATACAATCAAAAGAGACTGAAGTGAAGATAATTGTTTATTGAACAAATTATGTAATGACAGAACGTCTTCGTCAATTCTACTTTAAAAGTGTGCTCACCTCGAGGATAGTTTCGCTGTTCTCTTGGCCTCTTGGGGGCTGAGTGACCTCAGAATGACCACCTAATATTATTTTAATGTCTAAAAAACTGAAGCAGCTCAAACGAAAATTTTACCGGCACAGACCAGCACAAACGGAGCACAAACGAACGAGACTATTTTGGGTGAATTTGGAGCATGTGGGGGGCTGGTGACGTCATCGTCTATAATTCAGTTTCTGATATTTTAAAACCCGACACAGCACAAACGAAAATTTTACCGGCACAAACCAGCACAAACGAAGCACAAACGAACAAGACTATTTTGGGTGAATTTGGAGCATGTGGGGGGGTGAGTGACCCCAGAATGACCACCTAATATTATTTTAATATCTAAAATACCGAAGCAGCTCAAACGAAACTTTTTACAGCACAAACCAGCACAAACCGAGCACACACGATTGCGTCTATTTTGGGTGAATTTGGAGCATGTGGGGGGGCTGGTGACGTCATCGTCTATAATTCAATTTCCGATATTTTCAAACCCAACGCAGCACAAACGAAAATTGTACCGGCACAAACCAGCACAAACGAAGCACAAACGAACAAGCCTATTTTGGGGGAATTTGGATCATGTGGGGGGGCTAAGTGACCTCAGAATGACCTAAAAATATTCTTTTAATATCTAAAAAACCGAAACAGTACAAACGAAACGTTTTACAGCACAAACCAGCACAAACCGAGCACAAACGATTGAGCATAGTTTGACGACGTTTTGCGTTGGGTGGGGCGCCAACTTCACGTAGGTACACTACTTAGGTAAATTTCCCAGGATCATCCTCACAGCCTCACAAGACGACATAAAGTACTGTAATCTGATTAAACTTGGTGTGTTTTATCGAGTTGATGTGGGCGTTCACAGGTTTGCATGGATTGCCTCAGATCATTTGAGTTTGAATAGAGCGTGCTCTCCGTGGGTGTGATCACATTAAAAGATAATAAGCTATAATGAGCTGAAATGAGAACGACTGACATCTCTCTATTTTCATATAGATTACATAAACAGAGAATATTTGTTTTTGTTATGAATTAGATCATTTAAAAGTACACACTTAAATGATTATAAAGATATATTGTTCATGCCTGGGTGAATAGTATTCACAGAGTTTTGTTTAAGTTTAGAGACGTGCTCCAAAAAAAAAAAAAAGTTGTTCACGGTGATGGAGAGCCAGAAAGCACACCCTGCTTATTTTCTTTTATTTTACAAAAGCACAATGTTTTATTTGGATTGTAAGTGGACACATAAAAAAGAAGACATTTAACAGTTTATTTTTCATATTTCTTAAGTCTGTATGACCAGAAATGTATTTTAAGTCTATTTTGCTGTGAAAAAAATCGAGCAAAATGCGCCGACGCGTTTGTGACTCCAGAGGGTTAAAGGTGCCATAGGTGATTCTTTACAGAAATTTTTTTTGTTATACTGGTTGAAATGTCAACCAGTACAACGAACGACGAGACCCTGGCAGCGATGATGGTATCCGTCCGAAGGCACAGACCCAGAGCCCAGTGACGACAGCCCACAGTGGAGTCAAGTAGTGTTGCTTTCGTCAACGAAATTTATGACTAAATATCGTCGTCAACGAACCTTTATCACGTGACGAAAACGAGACGAGACGCAACGAAAATGCTGGTCATGTGACGATGACTATAATTAAATGTATAATGCAATATCGTTGACGAATAAAAACGAGACTAAATGTGGTTTACAAAATAAAAACTATGCTAAAATGTCTCTTCATTTTCGTTGACCAAAACGAGACGAGACGAAATGTTATTTAACGTTATTTCGTCTCGTTTACTTGCATTATTATTAGGCCTACTATGCAGCATTTCTGTTTCCTGTGTCACTTCAGGGGCTGCATTAGATCGCACTGCGCAGACGCAGGCGACTTCACATCCTCAAGCCCCACTCGCGGCATTATTTAGAAGATGCAGCTGCGTGAGTTACGGCTGTTTCACACACACTCCGTTTGTAGTGCGTATAGACCAATTTTCAGTTGGTAAACATGGTGACGTTTTTATGTGGGCGGAGCTTAGGTGGTGGCAGAACGATCCCTCTGGCCGCTTCACTAACGTAAAGTCTGCAAGTTGTGTTAGCTTGCTTTTAACAATGACTGGAGAAAATCCGATTTGATCTTAATGTGCAAGGCCACTCACTGTCCAGGACCGCGATTGTCATTTGCAAAAGTTCATTTTAACGGACAGAACCAGATTGGCCTACCCGTACTGTACACGCTGGACGATCTGACAGGATTAACGTTAACGCTACCTCCGGTTGAGTGGCCTGACTTCTACACCTACCTGATAGAGAAACGGAGGGCATATAAATCTTTAACTTAGATGCCTATGTGCTGAATGGTCATGTACAAGTTGTGTGGGTACGATCCGCAGTTCTGCCTAGCCAGCGTCATGAAGACGACAATGTAAAGAGTGACATTACGGTGCAATTTTAATGAGGTGAATATTTTCTATAAATAAAAAATTGCAGATAAAGCATATTAATATTTCATTGATTCTTGCACCCAACAACACAACAAGATGACATTTAATAATAAGAAGAATAATTTAAGATCCTTATTTTGTAGCCGAATCTGTGCTGGTTTGTATTTGCCGCCTCCAGTTTTCCCTTTGTTCTGCCACCAGCTAGCGCCGTGACGCAACTGTGACGTCGGCTGGAAATTGGTCTATGCAGTGCGTGTTGCGGTGTGTATGCAGGAGCAGCACGCGCTATTGTGCTTTCACGTGTGCTGCGTTTGCAGTGCGCAACTGATCTACAGCTGTACCACAATCACAACATTCTCTATTTTTTTTATTTCAAATCAATATTTTTAGCCTACATCCATTATGTCGCGTTGTTGAGGTACTGTGTAGATCTCTGCTCTGCTGTTATGCACGCACGCTCCTGGAGCGCATTGCCGGACGCATCCGCGTGCGGTGTGAGCGCTCTAACCTATTAACATGGGTGCGGGGAAAAATATGCACTGCAAACGGAGTATGTGAAACAGGCGGTAGCATAAACGACAACAAACAAAGTTAATTCTGACAGAGAAAGGGATTCGTCTTTGGGAGAAAAAGAAGAAATTACATTTGGAAAAACTTTCATTTCATCATGTGCATAGGCTACTTCTAACATGTTTGGTTGGTAAAATAAATATGTTATAAATTCAAATCAGAGCGTCTTCCGTGTCTTGAATGGATGCATTCTTGAGTCTATAAGGTAACAATAATATAATAAGATAACTATAAGAAGATAAGATTGTTTGAAATGGGTTTGGCTAAAAGAAAATTTTGGTTTCGTCTATACTACTAGGTACTTATACTATATTGACTGGGTTAAATAGAATTGCATTACTCAAAAAAGAGACTAAAATGCCATTTTCATTGACTAAAACTAGACTTTTTCTTTCGTTGACTAAAACTAGACTAAAACGTCATCAGTTTTCGTCAACTAAAACTAGACTAAAATGTCATCAGTTTCCGTCGACTAAAACTAGACTAGACTAAAAAGAGTATGAATGTGACTAAAACTAATAAACTAAAATGACAGCTTGACACAAAGACTAGACTAAAACTAAAATTAAAATAGGCCGCCAAAAACAACACTAGAGTCAAGGGAGGGAGAAGCCAAGGTGGAGTAGAGGCTGACGTCAACTAGGGGGCGACGAAGGCAGAGTCGATGGATCCCAGGGTGCAGATGGAGAGGACTGCCCAAGGACTGAGGTGATGCCGGTGTGATGGAGGACCGAGGCATACACGAGGGGAAGGAGGAACCTGCTGTAGCCGTAGGGGTGAAGAAACGGAGCGTAGTGGAAGATCCGCAAGTCCGTGGCGGAGGTGATGACTGACCATGGGGGAGCCGATGGAACCCGGTGGAGTCGAAAGGTCGAGGGTGTCTGGTGAAGCCAAAGGTGGGAGGAGCCAAGGTGGAGTCTACAGGCCGTCGGGCCGAGATGGAGCGAAACCATCTGAGGCCGGAGGCAGAGACACTGGATCTATTCGCTTAGGCACTGATGGTGGTTGTAGAACCTGAGCCTCGACGTGAGTGCTTGGCATCACAATAAATGGTGAAGGGCTTCCAACAGAGGCGGGGCTGGAGGACTAGCTGAGCAGGTAACACAACATTGTCCATGCAGGTGTCTGTGCTGTCTAGAAACAGCAATGAAGGTCGAGAAACTGGGTGGGAGACGATACCTCCATGCTGAAGTTCATCGGCCAGTCCTCAGTCTCTATTTCCACCAGTATACCCACGGCCACTAATGTCGTAGACTCACACCCCTGGTCAGACTCACTGGGGGGCTCCTCTTCCAGGGCGAAGGTCAGCACTGTCCACTTGTCCTCGGTCCTCTGGCTCTAGCTGACGTGTCGCGTGGTAGTTTTCCGTCTGCGGTGGCCTCACACGATTCCTCCGTGGTTACAGGTGGTGAACTTGTTCAGTTTTCAAATAAAAACTACATGGCATACTTAAAATGACAAATTACTTCTCCCAAATTCATTTTGCCTAAAGGCACTCTAAATATGTTCTACAAGGTCATACACTCCAGTTAGCTGAGAATGTGGAGGAATAGCTCTCATACTATCCATAATGTATTATTTTTATTTTTATTTAGGGAATTAATGATACTGTCTGAATACAATCTGTCCTTAAATCATATAATTCTAGGCTTTGCCAATCAAAAACATGTCTTCATTTTTAAGTATTTTTTTTATCTTATTCACTTTAAACCGCCAAATGTTAAGGTAAAACAGACCTGCTGCTCTAATTTGTTGTTAGGAACATTTATCTTTATCAGGGGGTTAGTCGTCAACCAGCAGAGAAACATGGAAATGTGCAGAATCTGGATTTAAACTGCCTTTCATTGAAATTTGTCTAATTAAGCCCCCAGATTAGCTACATTGATTTTTCAACTGTTTTCTTATTCCTTGGATTTTCTTTACCTAGTAACAATTGTGGGATTGAAATTCAAGATAACCTTGTCGTTAGAAGGTCAAATTAGCAAGGCAGACTAAGTTCAGCGTTTGGCTTGATGTAGAATTGTTTACACTGGACACCACCAGGTAACGAAAGGAATGCCTGGACAACACGGCAATGCTAATTCAACTAAGGAGCGTAATACATTTCTTATTAATCCTTAAATATAATTAGTTAAAAAATAACTATTTAGCTGCTTAAACTGTCCCTAAGGGTAAGACAGGGGTTTCTAGTCAAGGTTGGGAATGTTAGCGATGAGATGAGTTTCCCTCCAGTCAGTGGTGCTAACTCGATAGCCTGAAGCCCTGTGATCATTTCCAAGGCGACGACAGGCAGCAGATAGAGAGCCTGTCAAATGGAAAATGTCAATTACAGCAAATATGTAGATATGGTGCAGTGCGTGTGCAGCAGGGCAGACTGGGGGGGGGGGGGAGGGGAGGGGAGGGGAGGGGAAAGCGGGAGCTATAGGGCGAGACAAAGGGCTGAATTATGCTGGCCTGGCTGACCGAGAATGTCTGTCATACTTCATTGTATTACAATATCTTCAGTAGAGAAGGGACGATCCAGGTAGGATGATGTTTCCCCCTTAAAAACCCCTATACACCTTATCGTTCACCATCAGAAACATTCGTCCAGCTCAGCCTGTAAGATGATTTAGCCACAGAGATAATGTCAGCCAGATGAGGAAAGCAAGACAAGGGACGGTATTGGAAGACAGGTGAATAAAAGGAAGAAAATAAAAGGAAGGTTTTGATGGGAATTGAAGGGGAAGAAAGTTAAGAGGAGGATATAAGAGGGTATTCTAATACGATCATAATCCTATAGCTGTCTTTCATATGGACTGGACCAAGGAAAACTATTTATGTTTTTTGAAAAGTTTAGTAAGAAGATTAGTAACTAAACAAGCATCATGATGTCTTCTATACTTTTCTGAAAACTTCTGCAAATTCTGCTAATTAATTTTGATAAATATACAAACAAACAAAACAAGAAGAGAATCGAAATAAAAAGAAAAAGGAAAGCAAAACAAAAGGTGTAAGAATGTTCAATACATTAAAAAAAGAGAGGCAGTTGAGGACTTGTTGCAATAAATTTTGGAGGGGATGAAAGATTAGAGCAGTGTCAGCAACCAGAAGAATACAGCACAAAGGTAACATCCACATAGGTTGTTTATTTGCAAGTAAGTGCAGAAAACAAATGATGCAAGCAGGTGAGTGACTGAGTTCATTAAATAGCAGTAAACACTTCGCTATGGATAACAGTTCTTATCGTTGTAGGTGCAGACTGGTGCAAACTGGAGGGCAGACTGGTGCAAACTGGTGCAAACTGGTGCAAACTGGAGACTGATGGCTGACTGAGTGCAAGAGGGGGCCAGGAGGGATGCAGGGAAATGTAGTTCTGTGGTGACTGGGCTGGTGACTGAGGATTGTGATTGGAGATTTTGACAGTACTCCCCCCTCCCGGAAGGTGCAACCTTGTGCCAAAATAAGTCCAACTGGGGAGGAAGAAACCAGGATAGGATGAGCAAGGGTACAATCCAGAGTAAAATGTCCATGATGCTGGGTGGATTTGAAGACTCCCAAGTTGGAGCTGGCAGAACAGTAGATCCTCACAATGGAGCTGAAGACCTCCAAGGCAGAGCCGAAGACCACCACATTCGAATGAATGAATATAACCCCAGGCAGATCGGTTGGCTAGAGACCATTAGCTGGCTCAATGTCTGGAAGGGCAGTTGGCTTGAGATCGTCTGGAAGGGCAGCTAGCTTGAGAACGTCTGGATGGGCTACAGGTTTAAGAACATCTGGATGGGTGACAGGCTTGAGAACAGCTGGAGTGCCGGCTGTAAGTCGGGTGTCTGGAGTGCTGGTTGGCTTGCTGATGTCTGAAGGGCTGATTTCGACAGACTTAATGAAACAAAGACAAACTGAGGGTTCAATGGCGACCTACAAGGCTGTGCCGAGGGGCCCTTGATCGGCCTCTGTGGCCGTGACAAGGGAACTTTGATCAACTTCTGTGGCCGTGACGGAGTAGACAGGAGGTTCGGGGACAACCTCAATGGCTACATTAGGGCAAACTGGATACAGTCGGACGACCTTCTTTGTCTCATCAGGGCAAAAAGGAAACTCTGGAACGAGCTCTGTGGTCGCATCTAGACAGACAGAAACTCTGGGATGACCTTTTTGGTCGCATCTTGGCACAAAGGAAAATTGCTGGAAACTCGGGGACAACATCTGTGGTCGATTCAGGGCATACAGGAAGTTCATTGATGAATACAGCCACTTCGATAAGAGTTGGACAGCAGTGTTCGGCCCAAACACACATGGCCATCATGTGTGTTTGGGCCGAACACTGCTGTCCAACTCTGGCGTAACTGGCGTAACAGGGAGAGCAATCAGCAGTAGAAGGGACTCTGAATCACCCGGGCTTGGAACTATCTGGCTGGGTTCAGGCATGATGGCCATGACATCAGGAGATTCAGGTATAAAATCCAGGATAGTGAAGCGGACTCTGGACTGAGGCCAGGGACTGGAGCCATCACTGGACTCTGTTCAGGAGCTGAAGCCATCGTTGGGCTGGGCTCAGGGGCTGCATTGATTCTTTCTCCTTAGCCTCCTTTGTGCTGGGGTTAGGGTGGTGTTGACTGTGAGACCCAGATTCTCGAGATGCTCGAGTAATGTGGTTCTGTGTTCTATGAGCTCTGAGTGTGATCGAGCTAGAATCAGCCAATCATCCAAGTAGTTCAAGACTTGCATGCCCTGAAGTCTCAGGGGTGCGAGAGCCGCGTCCATGCACTTCGTAAATGTATGGGGTGCTAGGGACAGACCAAACGGCAGGACTGTGTATTGATATGCCTGGCTCTCGAAGGCGAATCTCAAGAATTGTCTGTGACGTGACGCTATTTGTATTTGGAAACAGGCGTCTTTCAGATCTATTGACATAAACCAGTCTCCTTGGCGAACTTGCGCAAGGATTTTCCTGGTTGTCAGCATTCTGAACTGGCGCTTCACAAGCGCTCTGTTCAGCTGCCATAGATCTAGAATGGGTCTGAGACCCCCGTCTTTTTTCGGTACCAGAAAATATCTGCTGTATAGCCCCCCTTCGCTCTGAGCCTGAGATAAAGGTTCTATGGCCCCTTTGCTCAGTAGTTTCGCTATTTGGGCTCGAAGTAGATGAGATACTTCGTTGTTTACCGTATTTTTGACTCGCGCCGTGTAACGGCGGGGACGTCGAGCGAAATGTAGCAAATAGCCTCTTTTTATAGTGTTCAACACCCATTCTGATACCTCGGGAAGCTTTGCCCACGCATCTGCGTGAATAGCTAGCGGCAGAATAAAAACCGGGCTCTGGCCGCGGCATAGCGGCGGCCGCAGAGCTTCGATGTGCTGAGACATAAACACTGTGTTTACAGTGTGCGAGAAGGGGGGCGCGCCGATCACGGCGGGCAGCCTGGTCACGCTCAATTTCTCTATGACAGATTCTGGAGAGAGAGCGAGAGGGACAAAACCCCGTAGGGTTGAGCGTGTCTGTGAGGGAATGTGGGCGCGGGACAGCGGGCACACTCACTGCACTGAAAACACCTGTCGTCTTGCGCTGACTGAATGTGTGTTGGTTTCGTTTGTTCAGAAACCGTGGGACACGCATCGAGTAGTGTTTGTGGGCACTGTGTCGTGGGCACATTCACTACATTTTTTTTTTTTCACAGTCGATTTCATTTCTGCTAGCCCTGAACAGTGGCGGGCTGTGTCTGTGTGTGGGAATGGGCACTGAGACGTGGGCATTCTTACAACACTCATAACACCATCGGCCGTGGCCGGAATACTAGAAAATACACTCTTTTTGGGATTTATCTGGGTCGCCGTAAAAATGGTGTTTGCCTGCAGGCAAGCGGGCTGTGGTACCGGCTTGTTTACTGCAAAATACACTGGAACTGTCACATTGTTTGGAACTGAACGAGCGAGAAGTTTCGGTGGAGTCTGGCCGTGGCGAGACTTAAACACCGTGGGCCTTAGCTGACTGTATGTGTGTTGGTTTCGTTTTACAGAAACGTGGCACATGCAGTGTGTAGTATTTGTGGGCACTGGGTTGTGGGCACATTCACTACATTTAATTTTTTTTTATTTTTTTTTTATTATTATTTTTTTTTTATTAGGGACCATGTACAATCTATAACATAAATGTTGTCATTTGATGCATTGTACCAGAGTTAGCCATAGGCTATTTTACATCTGCAGTCCCCTGGCAGGGTACAAATAAAAACAATCTACCCCCCTACCAAAGAAAAAAAAAGAGAAAAAAACAACAACAAAAAAACACATTTTATCAACCCCACATCAGCTTCAGTGAGTACAGATTTGAGTAGTCTTCAGAAAGGATTTTAGTTCTGACTTAAAACCTCTAATGGAATTGCAGCTCTTTAAATCATTCGCTATTGCATTCCACTGTGTAGTGGCTTTGTAAGAAAAAGCAGATTGTCTAAAGGTTGAACGACAGAAAGGTATATTACAATCAAAAATGGATGCTATTCTGGTAGATTTTACTGAAGTTACGGGGCGATTGCAAATAAAAACCAATAAACAAGGAGGGGCCAGGCCGTGTAGAATCTTATACACTAAAGTCAAGTTCGAAAAGAGTCTAAACTTTTCAAAACTCAATAAATTATGTTTCTCTAGGATCTTGCAATGGTGATCGCGAAATGGCTTTTTATCAAGTATTTTTATAGCTTGCTTGTATAGTGATTCTATAGGTCTAATGGGAGACTCACTGGCTTGTCCCCAACAGGTGATAATATGAGATGAATATCCCCAATATGAGATGTGTGAAAAAAATTAAAGCATGCATAAATATTTTGGCTACATCCATAGGGAGGAACGATCTAATCTGTCTAAAGTTTGCCAAATTGTATTTGATAGTTTTTGTCATTTTCTTAATGTGTTTCTTAAAACTAAAATTTGAATCTAAGATGAATCCAAGATATTTAAATTTAGTAACTATGTCAATTGCTTAGTTTTTAATTAAAATATCTGCAGTTTGAGTCGGCCCCTTATTTTTACTAAAGAACATACCCTTTGTCTTATTAATATTTAAGGTAAGACAAGATTGTTCAAGCCATTCAACAACACCTTGCATGGCATAAGTTCATTTCTCTGCTGCTAGCTTAGCATTTTTTGCATGTGTGTACAAAACAGTGTCATCGGCATATAATTGTATGTCAACTCCATTACAGTGTTGTGGAAGATCATTAATATAAAGACTAAAAAGTAAAGGACCTAATACAGATCCCTGAGGCACTCCCATTGTGTTTTTCACATAACTAGAGCGTACATTTTTAATTCTAACACACTGCTTCCTATTTGACAAGTAAGTACAATTTAATGCACAATTGACATGAGTCGATCTCATTTGTGCGAGCCCTGCACTGTGGCGGGCTGTGTTTGTGTGTAGAAATGAACACTGGGCTGTGGCCATTTTTATTACACTCATAACACCATCGGCTGTGGCCGGAATACCAGAAAATACACTGCTTATATGATTTTTCTGGGTCGCCGTGGAAACGGCATTTGTGTGCAGGGAAGCGGGCCATGGTACCGGCTTGTTTACTGCAAAATACATTGGAAGTTTCGGTGTAAGTCTGGCCTCGGCGAGACTAATTTTTATCTGCTGCGAGACCTGGGATCGAACACAGGTCTCCCGTGCGACGGCTTTGGGTTTCGCCACTGAGCCACAGGGGGACACGACAAAAACGTAAAATATACGGGCTGCAGAAGGCTCGGGGACCCGCCGTACGACGGCAAACACACACTCTCAGCAGAGTAAAAGGATATCAACGCCGGAAAGCGTAGCAAGTATGGCGGCTGAAGGCAGCGAGGTGAAGGCCAGCGGCTTCAGACTCGAAGGCTCGTCCCGCTGAAGGCTTGCACTCAGACGGCGCGGCTTCTCACTCCGGATCCAGCGATGCAGTAGTGCTTCGCTGAAGAGATGAAAATCAGTTTGTATCAGCCTGTCGAGTGTATTTATAGGCCAAGGCCACGCCTATTCTGGCGGGACGTGACGAAATGGGCGTGAAGCGCCCCCAGTGGTTGTCACGTCCCGCAGGGCCTCTCTCGATAGGCTGCTGCTGTTGCCGCAGGGCAGCCAATAGGCGCGCGAGCCGTCTTGCCTATGTCTGCATGCTGCCGCACAGCGTTTTACATTAAATCAAAATTAAGGATAATTTTTGGCTTCAATATCTCGTGGAAAATAGGTTTTCCCCATAGCGTAAGATATTACGCAGTACGAGAGATACTCTCGTAAGAGAACTCTAGCTGCAGCGTTTTGTACCAGCTGTAGTTTGTTTATTAAGCATGCAGGGCAACCACCCAGTAGAGCATTACAATAATCTAGCCTTGATGTCATAAACGCATTAACTAACTGTTCTTTTATTGAAACTGCATTTTTAACTGCATTTTTGATTGAAAGCATGTTGTAATTTAGATATATTTTTAAGATGGAAGAATGCGGTTTTACAGATGCTAGAAACGTGACTTTCAAATAAAAGATTGGTATCAAAGAGCAAACCCAGATTCCTAACCAACAACGAAGACTTGACAGATCAGCCATCAATTGTAAGACAGTATTCTTGGTTATTAAGTGAGGAACTTTTTTGGCCAATAATTAGAATCTCTTTTTTTTTCAGATATTCTAATTGTTGTAGGAAATTATTTTCCTACAACTGTAGGAAAGTTGAAATTACTGTAGAAATTACTAGTACTAATTCTAAATTACTAATTACTAGAAATTACTAGTCACCCACATTTTTATATCAGCAATGCATTCTGTTAATTTTGTGAATTGATGCGTTTCGTCGGGGTGCAAAGAAATATAGAGCTGAATATCATCAGCATAACAGTGAAAACTAATGCCATGCTTCCTAATGATATCTCCCAAGGGTAGCATGTACAGACTGAACAGAAACGGTCCTTGTACTGAGCCTTGTGGTACGCCATACTGAATTTTTGATCGATAAGACATCTTTTCGTTTTCTGCTACAAACTGATAACGGTCAGATAAGTAGGATTTGAACCATGCTAATGCAATTCCACTAATGCCAACATAATTTCAAGTCTATTTAAAATAATATTGTGGATAGAAGTATAGAAAGAATATTGAATAGAAGTTTAATCATCTTAAAGATGATGTTATTTTCAGTCTTATGGTAAGAGAAATAAACTGGTTTGACCATATCATACCATTTCAATTATATCCGTGTGTAACTTGTGTAAAAAAAAAAAAAAAAAATTCCATAATGCCTTTGCATGTATTGTGTTGATGTGTGTTGCATATGTGATATGATTTAACATCATTTTATTAAGTTTTATACGTTTGCAGTCATTTTATTTTTAAGATTGCTCTTTTAATGTGATTGATGTTCATATCACCAGATATCTTACCAGTTCCTCCCTGAATTTTTAGGTTCTTGGAATACAAGACATGGCAACAGACAGATGTCACACAGCCAACTATAGCATCGTTTACACAGAAAGTGCAGGCCTACATACATACATTCGCCAAGACAACAAGCCATCAGTAAAGCCATTATCCAAGATTTGATAATTGGGTGTTGTCTGCCTCTGTCACTTGTGGAAAATGGACATTGTAAACACTTTATTGAGATTATGGACAGAAAGAACATACCAATATAGAAGAACAATTTCTGAGAAACAGATACCAGTGTCTGTCAAGGAAACTGATTTAAAGAAGCTGGAGACCCAGTCGTCTGTTTCATTAACGACTGATCTCTGGTCTGATCTCAGGCTACGCTGCTTCCTTGGAGTGACTGCCTAATTGTGCAACAAATCAAATGATTCAGATTTCTATGCACTCGAATCCTACTTGCTGGACTGTAGTCGTTTTACAGGCAGACATAGTGGGGAGAAAATTGCTTCTGCCTTTGAGGAGATCACAAAGGAATGTGGTATCCGTCAGAAGATAAGTTATATCATCACAGACAATGCTGGGAATAAGAAATGCGCTTTCAAAGTTCACATGCCACAACAACTGTCTGATGACAGTGAGAGTGAGGAGGAGAATCTAGATGATGAACACTTGTGGGAGGACATGCATTTAGTGGAAGACACATAATTACCCTGGTAATCAGGTGAACGTCTTTTCTGCTTTGCCCACTCTCTGCAGTTAGTTGTGAATGACGGCGTGAAGGAGGTAAGGGCCATTTTCCGCACCATAGCCAAAACATCACGGTTCACAACGCTGTTACATAGCAGCTCACAATTTAAAGACAAGTTTGTGACTATGTTTGACACTAATAAGACCATTCCAGCAGCAAATAACGCTCGTTGTTCAAACAAGTACCGGCCCTCACAGCTCTGGACCACAAATCCCTAAATGAAGTGGGCAGCAAGGACTATGAGAATGTGATGTTTAATGCTCGTGATGGAGCCAGCTGAAGGAGCAGAGTGCAGTTCTTGCACCATTCTCTGAGGCAACAGACCAGACAGAAGGAGAGAAATCAGTTACCATCAGCATGGTGGTTCCAACTGTCCTGGACTTGAATTCACACCTCTTTAAGATGGAGGATACCCGAATGCAGTGCCGGCCATTAGTGAAGGCCCTCCGTCAGTCTCTGGTGAAAAGATTCTCATGGCCAAAGAGAGTGGAAGAGAGGAACCTTTTAACCACAATGTGTACTAGCTACCATGCTGGATCCACAGTTTGGCTTAAGTTGGGTGGATCTGGATGTTTACAATTGGAAAATTGTTAACATCCCCCCCCCCAACCCCCCGCCCCCCCCCCCCCCCCCCCCCCCCCCCCCCCCCTTAAAAATTTTGTATTGTTCAAAAAGGAATGAGCCTTCGTTAAAATTTGGTTCCAACTATTGTTACATTCTTTGTTTTGGGCTAAGAAAATGTTGCTGCAATTATTGTCTCCTGTAGAGGGTGCTAGGCGCTGTTAAAGTAAAGTACTGCACTGGGAGCATCAGAGTTAATTCAACTTTTCCGGAGCTTGCAGCCAGTACTCCTGTCTCACAGCGTTTGCTTTGTTATTCTACAGGTGAGCAAAAACTATTCAAAAACTGATTGAAACTGATGTTAAACACGGTGTTTCAAACATGTATATGTTGATAGGTTACTGAGAAAAACTGTTAGTTTGATTAATACGCATGCAGTAGTAATGAGTCATATATTGTAGGGTATCTGCGTTGTCCGGATGACACATTAAATTGTTGATGTCAAAATGCTCCTAACCTCTCTCTAACTCTGGTCCATAAATATGGCCTAGCACCGCATAGTACTGATTGCCCCACTGACAACTTTGCGTGCCCCACGCATGCAGATTCACCCCGGAAGACATTCCAACACACACAAACACACACACACACACACACGCACACACACACACACACACACACACGCACACCTCCCCCACAGCTGACACCCACACTCAGGACAGAGCGTGGTGTCCTCTTACAAGACATTAAGACATTTTATGACTGATCGGAATGTCCCACAGGAAGTGGATTCTAAAGAGAAAAGAAACTCCTTTTCTCTTTTTAAAAGACATTTAACCAGATATATTCGATGTGTTTTTATGTGTGTCTGTGTGTCCATGTCACATTGGAATGGCTATGATTTTGTCGTAGCCTAAAGTGAATTGTAAATGCCTTCATTATGCATTTTAAATATAACTGTATATTCCTTTAACTTTTACATAGCGTTCAGTAGAACACTCGTGGTGTGAACAACGCGAATATGCATAAAAAGAAAGTGTATTTTTGATAAGTTTTACTATCATTGAAGATTGAAATGTATTTAGACTGTAACCCCTCCCCACACACACACACACACACCTAAGTTTATTGCTCTTAGACAAAGAGTAATAAAAACTAAATTCCCGCCTGTGACTTCCAACCCTCCGATTGGCCAAGCCGACAGGAAGAGGCTGGATTTCTCCAAGGTGATAAATATTGGCGCGCCACACTCTCTCTCTCTCTCTTACCTCGCCTCCGTGATTTCACCATGTAATCCTCTCTCGTGATCCCCGCCCCGGGGATCTTGTCTGTTCTTTGTTTTGTTTCGTTGAGTTTTGTTTTCTGTGTTTGACTCTGTTTACTTCCACGAAGGGAAATGAACTTAGTCTGAATTATTCTTTTGGCAACTTTACGTCAAAGACCTTTTAAGCTTTAAAATTGCGCGCTCTCCGGACACACCCGCACACCACGTGACGCTCCAACGCCACACGTGCGCGCTCCTCGGACGAGCCGCAACCACGTGACGCTCCAAAGGAACACACAAGACACGCAGCTCATTCACGCAGCCGTGTTTAGCCACATAAGAACCAAATGCAGGTATTCGTTTACGAGTATTCAGAGCAGTAAGATTGTGTTTTTCCGGGTGTCTCTCAATGGTCTTAAAGTCTGTAATTTGCCACTGATACCTCCAGTCTCTCTCCATCTCTCTCTCCCTGTTTCTTTCACTCTCAGATCCTTTTAGTGTTTTGTTCATTGTCGTTGTATTGTGTTTGTAAATACATGTATTCATTGTAACGCTTAGCAACCATATACGTAGTTTTCCTTATTAAATTCACTATATTCATTCATTGATTCTGATTGTATGCTCATTTTCCAGTCCCTTTAAGTGTCAAAGGTCTTATAGCTACAGGCTTACAAATTAAAGATACTTTACAGAGTATTTGCTTATAGGGCAGGAAACCCCATTCTTGTGGCCACAGAATTGCGTTTCCTGAAATCCTATAAAGTAGGATGATATTGTGGATCAACCACAAATATCATTCTGACAATTGAGCTAATTTTAACCTGTCTGTAAAATATCTGCACCTCAGTGGTGGACCATAATCCCTTGTGGTTAAAATCTGATGTATAGATATGAATGCAGATGCAGGTAACAGATCATCCCCCTCGTTGGGCGATTTAACATGTATAAGTATCTGGTTCAAACCCGTATGAATAATTATGAATTATGAATTATTAATTATTGAATACATATTCCCCAAAACGACCCCAGATACCTTATATATTTTGGTGGAGGAATGCTTAGCACATTTATAAACTTGTTTTTGAGCAATTCAGTTTCAATCTATGTCTATATTGTGATTTAATATTGTACGCGCGCCTCGAGTGAGCGAACGCAGCGCGAACTCACTGACTAAACTGACTAAAGGCATACAGCCGAGTGCAGTTAAGCACATTAACAGCTGCTAAATATGTCTAACATTTTAGTCACTGTTAATTGCTAAATTAAACTGCAGTTATATTAATAATATTAAAATTGCCTCTGTAAAGACGCGCTACATTTTAATATTAAAAATCCCCTGTCCAAGAACGAGACTCTTCTTCCAGTGGGATCAAAAGATCGAGTAAACGATGCTCTTCGCTCATCTTAGTAAGGCCTGATATTATAATCATTAGAATAACGATAACTCCTGGTTAAACATTGAAGTAGCTACTCAATTGTAAAAACCTAAAGCATATTTAATCATAAGTGCTATTTGATATATGTTATGGGAGTCGAAAAACAGACGAATAATTCCTGTTTTTTTATGCACAGCGCAGAAACCCTGCCAGACGTGCTTGTAAAACATAGCAACAAAAAAAAAAATCCAAAACTGAAAACATTTTAATCATTACTGCTATTGGTGAGATGTTATTTGGAGCCGAAAAACAGATGAATAATTCCTGTTTTCTTTTGCACAACACAGCGAAGAAACCTGTTGCAAAAACACTGTAACAGGTCAATGTATTATGATTGATTATAATGTGTTACAGACAAAAGTAACTTCTGAAAAGCTTTATTGAAAAGATATTGCCTTTATTTAAAATGGAATGTAAACCTTTATTTCTTTAATGGAATGTGTTGTTACAGAGAAACAAGTGTTGTTCTGTAAAGGCAAATGTTGTGAATACATTGAGAGCTAAGAGAAATGTCAGAGTTAATTCAACTTTTCCGGAGCTTGAGGCAAAGGGTGGTTCATTCAGATTATCCATCCAGGCTCCCTAGTCTGGAGGCGGGTAACAAATGCAACATCAGTGACGAAACTCAGAGATCAACTGAAGAAGACACTAACAGGTTAATATACAGTACATTCGTATCCTGTGAAAACAATAGTCTTGTCATTTGAAAAAATACAATTCTTAAAATGTCATACATTTTTTAATTGTAGTCCTTGAAAGGCCTAAAACTAGTCTTAAAGTTGAATTCATGGCTTTTTAATTTTTAAGTGAGTTTATTTTTGTCATAAAACAAACTCACTAATTGTCTGTCATGGTCACCTGTAGATATAAATCCAAGAAAAGTATTGTACTTGCCTATGTACTTAAAGGAGAACTCCGGCGCAAAATGAACCTTTGGTCTAATTAAACATTGGTACCTAGTCAACCGTTCTCTGTGATTTGTTTTCATGATAATCGAATGTAAAGAGTTTTATCTCTAAAAAATGTTTAGCGTATAACGCTAGTAATGGGGGCATTTAATAAGTAAAAAGAAATCGCTAGTTAATACCACTAACAAGGCACAAAATAGCCCCACACGAACACAGTAACATAATGAGGGTCCCTACATGCAAAACGAAGCATTGAGAACTTTGTAAGTGTACCCCCCCCCCTTTACTCTGTCCTCCTGCCAGTGTGTGTGTGTGTGAGTGTGAGTTTTGTGTTTCTGCACCTGCCGTTCCCACACAAGGTCTCAACATTGTTGCAAAATTCAAGCACAGCCAGCATCTGCTCTCACATTCCCGCACATGTTACCCTCTGTCTTGCAGGAACCAATCTTTCTTTTCTCATACTCTATCCCAGCTGCGAATTGGGCATGGGACACAATAAATAATAATAAATAATAAGCTTTGCCAGTGTGGTGAAAATTGTTGGTTCTGTGTACCATTCACTCCTTCACTCATACCTTGCCTGCTGTTATTGTGTGTGTGCGTGTGTGTGTGTTCTTTTATATGGTTTATGAGGACACAAGTGTTTTGTATTACAACATAAACATGGTTTATGAGGACATCTGTGTAGGGGGTAGATTATACAGTTTGTACATTAGAAAAACCATTACGCATATGGAGAGTCACCATAAACCACATATTTATGTGTGTGTGTTATGTGTGTGTGTGTGTGCGTGTGAGAGAGAGATTGTATGTAAGTGTGAGTGCAAGAGTTCCCGCACAAGGTTGCAACATTGTTGCAAAATTTAAGCACCAACACCGTCTGCTCTCACATTCCCGCACATTTTACCCTCTGTCTTGTGGGAACTAATATTTATTTTCTCTAAATTGGGGGCGGGACACAATAAATATAGCTTTGCCAGTGTGGTTTCTTATCACAACTGATCAAGATGGCCAAACCCTCATGTGTTGTATAGACTGGTATGTAAAGGTAATGTGTTCAATGGGGCTGATGTGTTATCTAGACTGACATGGCTACTGTATGTGTTCAGCTTGTGTTGTGTAAACTGACCTGAATGGGTTGAATTTCTAATGAAGTTCAAATAAATAAAGGTCAATAGTTATGAAAAACCTTGCTTCATTTGTAAATTTGTTGAATTTTTCCACTCATAACTTGATTATAATTGATTTTCTTTTTTTATGTCATTTTAGTAAAAAATAAACAAAAAAATGAGTAGCACTTTAATTCTTAAATGTGATTAGCAAAGGTAAAGAGAAAATATTAACCATATATGCTGTTGTTGTGGCAAAAATTCTCAAACATCACTGCGTAAGAGACACTCAGAGTCAAATTATATAAAATAGAAGTATTTATTCTTGCAAGAATAGGAGCAGTCTAATACACAGTTGTTACCCTGTGCAGAAGAGTGACACACCCCCAGACAGACTGAACTAGCTTTTATCTTAGTTTCAAGGCCTTCTTCCCCCCAGAGCCTTCCTCCCAGTAGTTTTTCATAGACGTCACTAGTTGGCCCACTAAGCTCCCCTGCACCAAATGGCCTTCTGACATCTAGGTCAGAGGTCCTTGTTCGTCTGTTCTCTGGAGTGTCTCCCTCTTCTGCCTCCCCAGGTACATAAACAGAATCCTCTCACTACAAGTGAGAGACACACATGTGACATTCTTTGAATCATCTATATTTAACTAAAGATCAATGAATATCGTTAAAATTGCCACCACAACTCCTCACTTTTTATCATTCTGATTACCCATAATCACAATAATAAACAATAAGACAAATTTTAAGTCATATCATCACACTTATACTTTTCATCTCTGATTTTTTGCATAAATGATCACTCTCCTTGAACCTGTGAAGAAAAGTTTAGAATGAAGAAGCATAAGGCTGTTTTTGTGGGGGAAAGGCCCCGTAATATTTTAGCAAGCAAGTAAACATTTCACTGCGTCGGGCTAAGCGAGAAATCACAGACCCTCAGTCACGACAGTAAGGAAAAGGTAGTTATAACATAGCAAAGAAACAACCAGATAAAAGTAAAATAAAAAATCCCTCAGTTTCAAACCCTATCTTTGTACGCCATCTCGTAACACGGATGACTGCTGCTTTTAACCCCCTTTAAATCTTTGCCCTTAATCTTTCTCAGAAAATAAACAAAATAGAAGAAAAACAAACAGAACATACATTTAACACATATCTCACTGTAGCTCCCACTACCTGTGTCGTCACATAATTTTGTTCATCCTTGGGATAGACTGTCATTTTCACCAATTGAACAGACAGCAGGTTTTCACCTGTCACTGTAATCATATTCACCCATGAATAACAAAATTATTAGAATAACAATCCTAACTCCTATTAAGCCTTTTCCATTAATCTACGCCCATCTCCATATTTCACCTCGGTTTTCCTAACCATATTGTTCACTTCTAATTCAATTTAGTAAGCTCTATTTAATGCCATATTTAACAAAATCTAACCAGAGAAGTCTTATAATTTTATCCATTCTTCTAACCAATGCAGTTGTTCAATATTAACTCTAATATTTCCATTACGGACACAATCAATATATTTTCTACATTTACAATCAAATCAATACTTTTAATTCAAACATGCTGTGGTTCTACTTAATAAGCTTCAACAATTATCCCTATAATTTACAAATCAAATCCTCAAAATCATCACAAAAGCAGATTCTTCTGTTAAACTTAAACCATCAGTTGGCAGTTGGTTCCTCCTCCAGGCGTGTTGATAATCTCGTTCACCCCATGGACTATGGGATGGTTGTGGCCTGTTGGTGTTGTCTAAGGTGAGAGGGTTGGACCCAGGTGTCACATTCTCCAACCATTTTCTGATCCTTATAAGGTTTTCCCTTAAATCACGACCGCACCCCCACTGGAGTGAACTGTCACCTGTGAATGGAGACCTTAAGTATTTTGTTAGTGACCGCTTGTCTAGCCGCTCGTCCCCTTTGGTGTGACCTGTGGAATCAACCTGAAACATTATCACCGTATAATTTCTCGCTCACTAAATAGCACTCAGGATCCTTTTCCCCTGAAAAACAATATTTATACATTTGGAACAGAATCAGTTCTGTTTTCTGCAACCCATCCTGACATTCTGTAAAAGGAAAATTTAAGTTATGCGCTGCGCAGGTGTGGCCTTGTTTCTTTCTGCTACAAAAACAATCCAGGCCAGGATAGTTAGTCAAATTCATCCATAGCCATCATTTTATAGGGGACATTCTCCCCTGTATCCAAAAGTCTGCATGCTCTGTAAAGAAAAACAATGTCGAGGTTATTTTCAGATAGTAAAATACGTAGTTTCTTTTGTCTGCTGTGCTGCCATGGCCTTCGCTGCTGCATCTGCCCTAGCGTTTCCTGTTGAAACAGTCCTGCAAATACATGTACAGACAGCAAATTTTGTTTGGGACCCAAGTAAACCATATTTGGCAATTGTTATACCATCTCCCTCTTGATGCACGACACAACTCGAGCATCAATTTAACATAACATTTAACATAGTGTTTTTTATAAAGTTTGCCATCAACACTAACCCAAACGGCGTCCTTCAGCCAAATTTTGCCCAGACATCCTTCTCTGCCTCTGAAACAAAATATTACATTCTTCACTTAAAGCCCAATCTCATCTTCTTATCGAAGTATTTGAAGGGCAACGTCCCTGAGTCTCACAGCGAATCTTGCTTTTCAGGCCTGTTGTTTGGTCTCTCAAGTCAGTCATCTACAAACATTTCTAAAGTCATCAATTTTCAGGTCAGGTCGTGCTGTACAGACTTGGTCAATGTCAGTCAATCATTTCTCCCCCTTTGTTCACAATTATCATAAATGTTAAGGGCTCTCTTGATACTTCGAAATTGACTTAGCCAATATGTCATTTTGTTGTTGCCATCAAATCTACAACATTTTCATTTATCTCAGCCCATGCCAGATGGTGATCTACAACTACACAATTCCAATTTACACAAATACTTAAACTGATCCAGAACATAATTCAAATCGACATCCTGCATGACAAAAGTATTACTACCAGACAGAGCTTGATGTCCAATCAACTTAAAGCTCGTCCCATGTTCTGTATTGTCTTTTCAACCGATCCCCTCAGAATTATCGGCTTCTTTAAAATTTGTCATTTGCCTTAACCCATCTGTAATGATAAAACTGTTCTGTTCTAATTTCAATACTGTTCTAATATTAGTACCCCAAACTAATACATACAACATAAAGTGCTGTCACCATCACACACACACTCATACTAGACACACATATGTTAACTGCTCATTCTCAATGTTTGCCCTTTCCTTATATCATCGTTAAAAGGATTTAAATTTTAAATAAGATTTTAAACTTCACATTTTCCTGTAGCTTCTATCTAATTTTACATGGTCTCCTAACCACTTTCAAAGCATGTCTTGTTCATTATTCATTAGATTTTTAGACAAGTCAGCTGGGTTGGTTTGTTTCATTATCATTATTTTTCTTCAGCTTGCTCTAGCAGGCCGATAACAGAAAGACAGACACAGTTACCATTCCTTCCTCCGCTCAAGCAGTCTCTCTCACTATAAATACATTTCTAAGACTGTAACTTATACACAATGTAATATTAAATTCTTAAATCTACAAAAGCTGTCTTCATCTTTAGTCACCACCATGTCTAACGACCTTCAGGAGTTAAAACCCATGTTATAGACTAGTTCTAAATCAACTTCTATACATTTTCCTTGCCCATAAGGCAACCGACATCAAAAAGTTTTATTACTGTCTCCACAACAATTAATAATGGCAATCCCCCTTACGGTCTCAGCTGGCTCTTGAAAGCCCATTGCCATTAGCTCCTTGTCTATAATTTTCTTCTCCTCAGGGTGTTGTCCCCCTGGTATAGTTGCAGACACTTGTCACAATGAAAAACAAGCCATACAACTAATGCGGTTTCTTCTGGTGAGTGGTATAGAGGAGCTTTGCATCATGGGGAAGACTGGCGTGACTCGTCATAGCTTCATCTCCCCCTAACGGTATAAGGACGCTGCTGGCCTCACAGCTCCTGCTCAACTCTCATACCTGTCTCACATAAAACACCCCCATTCAGGAGATGCCCAGTGACTTTACGTGAGCCCTCTGGCTTGGGTTGCCCCCTGTCTGGCCAAAGAAGGTCTTACCCGTCATCGAGATGGTCACTCGTGCCCACTGGTGACCGCTTTTTTCCCATCACACAATCGGTTTTCTTCAACAAAATCTGTTGTTCTCTGGAGCTTAGGAAAAGCACGTTCAAGAGTCACCAGAGCCATTCCCATTGCCTAATAGTGTTCACACAGGGAGACAGGTCAATAACAACAGTATTTAATCACTTAAATCCATTATTTTATCTTAAAAAAACAGAAAACCTAGCTGCTTAGACTATACTCAGCGAATTTGGATCATCCGTACGTTCAGTGAACTTTACCTGTAGACGGAGCCATCGGTCCTGAATGGTGGAGACTAAATGAGACAAAGAAGTTACTGGTCCTAAAATAAAATAAAATGTCTTCAAGTTCTGCATTATTATTTTAAAGACTTCTTTAAAGTCATTCAGTTTTACATTTAAAACATTTACAAATACAAATTGCCCTTTATGGCAATTGTTTCTTTAAACATCTCTGTGTCTATGATTCTTCAACTGAAACTGTGCTTTACTACAAATAGCTTATCACAGATAACAGCTTTGAGCTGACATTGAATGAGAGAGACTCTGAGACATTCAGGACTGGCACACTGCACTCTCATAAACTTCTAACATCAAACTTTTATCTACCATCCTATAGCTCTATCCCAGCTTAAGGCATATTTGCCAGAAATTACATGTGTTTCCAAATAAACATAATTTTTATAGTTGTCTTTATTTAGACATTACAAATTTCCACTCAGATTGAGTCTCTGTTGCACTGGCAGTTTCAGCCACAGCACACATCAGATCCAGATAAGCAAACTGTTTCATTACAGCCAATAATAAACTTATCTTTGAAAGCAAAACATCAGCTTCTAGTTCTTTCATGGTCAACCTTTCAAGCTGTTTGTTTAATCAGCATTTAGCAACTGTTAATCCAGTATTGCTTCTGCTTACTTGATCTTAAATAATTATTTTAGTTCTAAATAATGTTTCACATTTCTCAATCTTGATTTTAGTGTCAAGTTCTTAACCATAGTTTAATATTTGACTTAAGTTTTCTCTTGGAGTTTATGCATCTCCAATTAGGATTCACACTAACTTTGACGAGGCTAGACCTATCTGCTTGTGATACTTTTGCAGTTATTGTAAATCATCTGTGAGATAAGTCTCTCTATATCATCTAAAACCTTTTTAAAATGTTTAATTAAAACACAATCATCCTTTTAGTTACTTTGATATATTTTGCAACTCACATTTGTTGGAGTCATTAATTTTACATCAACCTGTATTCATCAATTCACTATTATAGATCTTTTCTTCAAAAGGATACACTTTAAGACTTCAATCTTTTGACCTTGTTTTCTATCTCTTATTTCTCAGACAAAATGTCAATGTCGTCGTTTAAACACTGATCTACTTTCAAACCCACATTATTATCAGAAATGTGTCACTATCACATTTTCAAACACCTTCTCGGTGGGCATTTAGTTGCCTATTAAATTGTCCTGATGACCACCAAACACTCTCTGTCATCTAGTGAATTTGTTTCAGCCTCAACATAATCATAATTTCATGAGCAGCACAGAAAATGCTCAAAATATTCGAATTTGTTTTCTGTCTTTACACATTTCTCCCAGCTTATCTTTTACAAAACATCATCTGCAAATCTCTTCAAAGTGAGATCTTCTGAGCAGAGCTGTTTACAGCATTTGCTCTCTTCTGTCTCACTATTTATTTATTTATTTATTTATTTATTTTCCCGGACTGTTCCGTTACTCTTCATAAAGTGTAACAATTTGTACATCATTATTTTCATTACAACTGGTTTGAAGCCTTTTCCCTTCCATCACATTATTGTCTCAGTCTTATCTCTACTGTTTCTCCAAAACAGATTATATTACTCAGTCCGTAAATTACACAGACAACCATTATAGCTACTTGCTTCAATACCCTTATTTTCTTAAACATTAATAAAATAAAGCAGATATATCATTTCAATCATTATTTTATCAAAATCTAGAATTGTTCCCCATTCTGCTTAAAACATTCTTCATATCATGTTAATCCCTGTCAATCATACAATGCCTTATTTTATTCTAAAACTGACTTTCCATTTCATCATTTAAACAGTTAATTTGACTTCCATAAATTCTGTCAGACCATGTCTATTTTCATCACATATAGTTTTCTACTATATTTCTCCTTTCTTTTCTCAAACATGCCAGTTCCTTCATTATCTAACCAGTACATGATTGTTTGAACAATCCCCACACACACATATCTCACACACCAACCTTTTTGTTTTTTTCACTTCCCTCTTCCACCAAGTCTCACTTACAGTTCCCTCTATTTCACACAGACAGCCTTATTGCTTCTTGCTACTTCAATCCTTGTCATATAAATTTAAGTTCTATAGACATCTAATGTCATGCATCCATTTACTGGATGAAGAAGTAAAAAAAACATTATTTCTCCTGGCAGTTCGACATTTTATCTTCAAGCCAACAATCCATTATCTGTTCACATTTTTTACACACATGTTGAACGCAGACACAACTTTTGTTTCTCACTGCTCTGTTCAACTGATTCCCGCACCATCTTTAATGTTGTGGCGCTCAATACCTCATTTGACAAAACACCGGTGTACCAAATTTCGCAAGCTTGCTTTTGAGACATCCCCATACCGGCTGTTTTCTGTTCTCTGTGGATTTTCTCTTCAACGCGCGTTTTCTTTAATCTGTTAGGCGTCCCTAAACAAATCCGACTCTTTTCTTTTAACCCAAATCGGTCGGGTTGCACTTGTTAGTGCCCTCCTAATTAAGGTTTACCAAAAAAAAAATCTTTTCTGGCTCCCCCTAATTAGCCTCAGCACCTAAAAAACAATTTGCTCCGTGGTGGAACAACTGATTTTCAGGTTACCTATCTGTTTGAAACCTCTTGATCCGTTACAGATCTCAGTTAATCTCAGATAATTTTCGTATCTGTTTGAAACCTCTTGATCCGCTACAGATCTCAGTTAATCTCAGATAATTTTCTCTCGTATCTGTTTGAAACCTCTTGATCTATATATAGATCTCAATTAATCTCAGATTACGTACCACAGAAACAGCCCTCAGCCAATATGGTTCAATTTCACTCTTCCCCCAATTAAACTGAATTTAAATGACCCTTACCAGAGACGTTGTTTCATGCCACTTGCGGGTTCTTTAGATTCCAGTGGTCGATTCTCCCGGCCCTGATATCGGTCGGCCCCTCTCTCTCAAGTTTACGAGGTAGAGCTGGAACTTAGTCCAGGTGGCCAAACACCGTCCGATCTCAGGTCCAGGGAGGCACGTCCAAGGAATCCCACTTCTGACACCAAAACTGTTGTGGCAAAAATTCTCAAACAAACATCACTGCGTAAGAGACACTCAGAGTCAAATTATATAAAATAGAAGTATTTATTCTTGCAAGAATAGGAGCAGTCTAATACACAGTTGTTACCCTGTGCAGAAGAGTGACACACCCCCAGACAGACTGAACTAGCTTTTATCTTAGTTTCAAGGCCTTCTTCCCCCCAGAGCCTTCCTCCCAGTAGTTTTCCATAGACGTCACTAGTTGGCCCACTAAGCTCCCATGCACCAAATGGCCTTCTGACATCTAGGTCAGAGGTCCTTGTTCGTCTGTTCTCTGGAGTGTCTCCCTCTTCTGCCTCCCCAGGTACATAAACAGAATCCTCTCACTACAAGTGAGAGACACACATGTGACATTCTTTGAATCATCTATATTTAACTAAAGATCAATGAATATCATTAAAATTGCCACCACACTGTTTATATTGCTTGTAATTGGGATGAAGTAAACGTCTGTTGAGTATTTTAACATAAAACTGTTTGATTGTGTTGAATTAAAAACCCCAAAATGCAGCGGGTCCACCAGACCCACGAACACTGGCTGAATAACAAAAATATGAACACCACACTAGGGTTAAAGATTGATAATATGTGATTTTTTTTTCTCGTTAAGCATGGTGACATTGATACAATGTTGAGTTTTGATCCAAACCATCATTTTGGTTGAGATTGACATTTCAATGTTTAAAGTGTGTTGGATCAACATTGACATTTTGATGAAAACAACAGCACACATGCGTGGAGACAGTAGGCTTGATTGAGATGAGCAAAATCTGCGCAGAATTAACCGATCACCGGTGATCAGCGCGAGATGCATGCCGGTTAGAAATGTGTCCGAGTGCGGTCCGACTTGCTCTGATGTCATGCTGACGTATGTCAAAAAACTCTCGCGACCGCAAGGCACACGTGTCGGATTCTGCAGTCGCGCGCAGTTGCTCTCCACCGACTGCGCTGATCAAAAGCACGATGGGAAACGACTTACTGACGACACAGCTTAATGCTCATTGGTTTAAACAACCGTGATGTTTTGTTTTCTTTTAAAATGTTTGATTTTAAAACTCTGATATCATGTTTTATGTGTATACGTTATGTGTGAATATTCCCAAACTCCCACACTCAAAAAAATGCTGGGTTGTTTCTGTAAACAAATTGTTGGGTTGATTGTGCTGGGTCAAAATGCTGGGTTGTTTGGGGCACTGTAAACACATTAATGGGTTGCTCATGCTGGGTAAAATGAGTTGTAAGGGGGTAATTCACAAATAAACAGCTGGTTGGGTTCTTTTGACCCAGCAACCGGTTTATTCTTTGCGGAACTTTCTGGATTCTTCACTTCTGACTCGAGGAGGACTTCACTCGGAGGTCGGAGCAGGCAGTGTTTTATGGTAAGTTAATATGTTTACCAATATTTTTAACATTAATAATTTCACTGTTCAGCATACAGTCTTTGATATGGAAGTGCGAGGGGTAGGCTATAACGTATTTATTCTGTAAAACATTAGTAACAGCTAACCGGTTAGATTTTTTGACAAAATGCCACATTGTAAACCAGCTATATCAGCAGCCTTAATGAAATATGTAGTTTAAATTTTAATTTCATCACGTAAATATCGTATTTATTGTGGACGTTTAGTAATTAAAAGTGAGGAAAGCGTTTTGAATGAACCCGTGCACGCGCAGTAGCCTATGTTTATGCCCCTATAGGGCTCGTACGTAAAAACTGCGGGAAAAAAGTCTGTGTGGAAACTAAAGTCTGCTGGCACATTTAAGAAATTCTCGTCAGAAGAAGCGACGGGGGTAAGTTCCAGCACAGTCTGCGTGTTTCTTCTGTAATGTCAATGTCGGAACCAGGATCGTTTTTACCCCAAAAAATCAAATAATAACTGTATGACGTCGGACGTGCAATCTTTACAAACGGCGACTGAGGCAATGAGAAATAAATCGATTTCATATTAAGCATGTTCTCGCCCTGAACCCATTATAAGTTGTTCGGACCTGAGGTAGGCCTACTAAGAATAATTTAGTACTACTAAGACAGTGGTCATGGATCAAGTGTGCGCGATGTTTGAGGCCAATAAATAGTTTTTGCTATTGTCACAACAGCGCCATTTTAAACACCAGGGCAGAAAAGTCAGAAATGCTACTTTAGAAATATGAATTGTTATATACAGCATACTATTTAAATGATAATGCAACTTTATTATGCTCATATTGTTTAGCTGATGGCTTTGAAGGTCCTGCAAACTCTGCTTCCCCCATCCATCTAACGTTACAGGAGAGGAGGAAAGGGCTTCAGACCCACCACAGAGGCTCAGAGGTCCTTGACATGCAACCTGTAAGTTTGATATGCTTGATAACTATGAAATTAATTTAGGTTTAGAATATTTAAAGGTGCAATCTCTGTTTGCAACATAAAATTGCATTTTTTTAAATAGATTTTTGTTAATTTTTAAAGCTGCAGTCCATAACTTTTTTTGTGTTCAAAATTTACAAAATGTTTATAATGAGCGAGTACATCATGAATCCATTTTCCAAATCGTGGTTTTGTCTTATCCTGAATCCCAGACTATTTTAGACTGCTAATTGTCTATTTAGATGTGTAAATATACATTTTGTTTGTTTTTCACATTTGGCCATATTTGGTAATGTTTGCAATAAAAAAAAATATAAATACTTTCACAAAAAACTTGCATGACAGTTATATTGCAACACTCTAAGTGATTGTGTGTAATCAACAGTTGGGGACCAACATGGATGAATATTTACAAAATGACTGGAGCATCAGGGATGCGACGAGGGGGACACGTCAGACCGTTGCCATTGTTCCAGGCCACGTCATCGAGACCGAGTCTTTGCTGGAGGCTGGTGATCTTTGTTTCAAAGTTTTATTTTGTTTTTCATGTTAAATACACGAAGCAGTGTATCAAATTAATGGAAAAGAATCGTCCTCTGTCAAATGTGAGGAAAACCCTGTGATATTTAGTCGCATTGTAAATGTTTGTAGCTATTCTTAATAAATCAACACATCTTAATAAATGAAATCATAATCGTATAAGAGTTCAAATTAGTTTCTTATTGACTTTTAAAGGTGCATTGTGTAATACTGTATTTAGGAGGATCTGTTAACAGAAATGCAATATCACATACATAACTATGTTTTCAGTGGTGTATAAAGACCTTACTTAATGAACCGTTATGTTTTTTTACCTTAGAATGAGTATACATTGTATAATTGTAATAATTGTTTACAAAAAAATATTAAAGATGTATTAAAAATGTAAAAAAATAAAATAAATGATTGAAATCACATATACAGTGGCCTCTCTGGTTTATTGTATTACAGAGACAATCATTATTTTACATTAGTACGGTAATATAAAAAAATATTTTTTACTAATTTTAATAAGGCAATGATACAGGAAATAACCCAGCACATGAGTAAGACTTAACCCAGCAAGATGGTCAATTTCACCCAATGGTTGGGTCAAATGAATGACCCAACAATATGGGTTAAATGGACAAACCCAGCACTTGGGTCAAACCAACCCAGCGCGTGTTCTGTCCTATAGTGACCCAGCGGCGTGGTTAAGGTTGGGTTATTTTTTAACCCTGCATTTTTTAGAGTGCAAACTCTCTAACTGACAGTGAGATCTCTATGGGTTATGCAATGACATTTTTATAAAAAACAAAACAAAAAACAATATAAAAACACATCTGTATTAAAGAAAAAAATATTGATAAACATATTTGTAATGGAATTAAATAACAAGTAGGCTACTTTGGGTGTCTTGTTCATTATATTTATTTTCATATAAAAGCAACAGAACTTAAATTACATCCAGTTTATTAGCAACACTGTGCATGAGCGTGAATCCCGTGAATCCCGTGATATCAGTCTTTGATCTCACAGGTGTCTGATCCACTGCGAGAAGAGAGATCTGTCTGGCTTGCCTGCGCTTTTTTCACTCCCCCTTTCACTGCAGCCGCCTACTCTCGCATACATTTCAGGCAAGGCAAGGCGCATCTCAAACAAGCCTAGTGACATTGAACTAACAGTGATTTGTAGTTGATGAGCACATGATCATTCAGGCATGTATCTCTGCAGAACACTAGTGGTTGTTTCTCAATTAGTGGGGCGTTTTCAAACCACAAGTGAGTTTTCAACCACTTTACCCGATTTGCTCTAATCCACTGGGCCAACTTGGTTTAGGGTTGGGCCTTCATAATTTTAGCAAGTCTGTTGAAAAATGTTTGAAAAACGTTTATTGTAGTTTGAAATTGGCCACTGATTGGTAAACGCCCATTTTGGTTTTGCATTTGCACTTCTCCCGGCCTCTTCGACACGGCGGTCAAGGGATTTTCTTAGAGGTTCACCGAGGCATAGAAGTCTTCTCAGGCCATGAAACACTTCCTGCCCAAACGCTCCAGCTCTGCGTCGAGCCACCACAAGAGCGCACCACCTTCTCAGCCAGCCAAACCAGCGCCTCTGGTCTCCCAGCCCCGCCCTGCGGCTGACACCTGAAGCCGCTCGGGGTCTGCTAAGCGCAACCCACCGCCCCGGCCCCAGGGCCCCCGACCCCGTTTGGTGTTGGACCCCGAGCCACCAAAGCCCTCCTAGCCATAGAAGAAAAGAGAGAGGGGCCGAGTCTCCTGCTAGCCGGACCGCCCTCGAAAAAACTGTCACTCACAGCTCCCTGTTCAGCTCAGGCGGGTGGAGTTTTTATGAATGTAGTCAATGGGCCCAGCGCATTGCACGCACCCCTACAATCAAATGCTATTTTCACAGCGACCCAAATAAAGCACAGAAAGAGTATGTTTCAAACACAGAACACACGGGCATCCGGTCCCCATGTATTAGGCGACCCCCCACCAGATGTCACTCTATCCCTCTGTCGGGTTCGTCAAAGCAACCCAAAAGAGAACATGTGCACAAAACACAAGGCTCCCTGGGTATTAGGCTCCCCTATGTTAGGCGAGCCAACCCCAGTATGTGTTCAGCCCCTAGCCACAAGGGCCCAGGCCTGGCAAGCCATCCCTGATGTGTCGAACTGGGTTATGAACATTATAAAGCGAGGCTACTCACTCCAATTCGCTCGCAGACCCCCACATTTTCAGGCGGTCTTCGAGACTTTTAGCAACGTGGCTCACGTGCTTCGCATCGAAGTGGAAAATTTACTTGCAAAAGGGGCGATCGAACCGGTCCCTCCTGCGCTGAGTTGGTCAGGGTTATTTACAGCCGTTATTTTCTTGTACCAAAGAAAGACTGTGGCACACGCCCCATTTTAGACCTGAGACATTTGAACAAAGCCCTCATGAGATGGCCGTTCAGAATGATAACTACCAAACAAATTCTCACGCAGGTTCGCCCGGGGGATTGGTTTTTCACAGTGGATCTGAAAGATCCTTACTTTCACATTCAGATAATGCCCGGCCACAGGCCATTCTTGAGATTTGCTTTCGAGGGGCGGGCTTATCAATACACGGTCCTGCCGTTCGGCCTGTCCCTGGCACCCCGTACATTTACAAAGTGCATGGACGCAGCGCTTTCTCCCCTGAGGTAACAGGGGTTGTGCGTGCTGAACTATCTCGACGATTGGCTCATTATGTCACAGTCGAGGACCGAGTTATTAACACACAGATCCATGATAGTCAGCCATTTGGAATGCCTGGGTCTCAGGATAAATTATTCCAAGAGCAAACTGTCACCCAGCCAGAATGTAATCTTTTTGGGCACAGTTATAGACTCAGTTACAATGAGAGCGCGCCTCAATCCGGAGCACGAGCACCTCTCAGGAAGTTTCAAAGGCTGCTCGGTCTCATGGCGGCCGCATCATCAGTGCTCCAGCAAGGACTACTGCTTATGCGCCCTCTTCAGCACTGGCTCAAAAGCCGTGTGCCAGCCCATGCATGGCGGTCGTACCGCCTGCACATTATGGTGAACCAGCGCTGTTTAAAAGCTCTTGTCCCTTGGAAAGCCCTAGACTGGTACCAGTCAGGTGTGAGTGTGGGCGTCGCCTCCAGGAGAAAAGTGATTTTTACAGACAACTCCATCCAAGGTTGGGGAGCGCTGCACGCGGGTGCTGTCTCCGGCCTCTGGTCAAGCCTGGAGAAGAGCTTACACATCAACTGCTTTGAAATGAGAGCAGTTTGGTTAGCCCTGAGAGCTTTTCTACCAAACCTCAAGGGACTCCACGTCTTGGTCCGCACGGACAACATGTCAGTGGTGTCTTACATAAACCGACAAGGCGGCCTCAGATCAGGCAGCCTGTATGTCATGGCCAGAAAGCTCCTCCTGTGGTCACAGACCAACTTGAGCTCTCTGAGAGCCTCATATGTCCCAGGAGTCCAGAATATAGGCGCGGACATGCTGTCACGAGACAACACTCCCCCAGGCGAGTGGTCTCTCAATGCACAGACGGTTCGTCTGATTTGGAGTGTGTTCGGCAGAGCAGAGGTTGACCTCTTCGCCTCCGAGAACAACGCTTAGTGCACGACGTTCTTTTCGAAGAACAGGGACGCGCTGGCCACTCTCTGTGAGCCCCTCCTGCATGGAGTTTGGAGTAAATGTCTCCAGAGTCATTCTCAAACCTAGACATAGGTATGTACCTAAAGTGCTCTCACCCCGTTCAGAGCTCAGGTCATCACTCTGCTGGCACTACCACCCTCGGAGAACGCCGGTGGCGCTTATCCTCTGTGTCCCGTCAGGGCACTAAAAATATACTTAGAGCGTTCTGCGCCGTTTAGGCAATCAGAACAGATTTTTGTTTGTTTCGGGGGCCGCACCAAAGGGGTCCCGGTCACGAATCAGAGACTATCAAGATGGATAGTGGACGCTATCTCGCTGGCATACGCCTCTGTGGGCCAAAATTGTCCCATAGGCGCTAAAGCCCATTCCACGAGAGGCATGGCCTCATCGTGGGCGAGGTCAAGCGGTATACCAATTCAAGATATCTGTGCGGCGGCCGGATGGTCCTCGCCGTCAACTTTTATCAGATTCTATAATCTGGAGGTACCTTGTCTACAGGGTCCTCTCAGTGTGATATTAACCCGAGGATATCTGGTTTGTATGTCTAGCAAATTTCTGTCCATAGCACGTGTGGTCCTATGGCAGTTATAAGCCCCAGTTTATTCATGAACCCGACAAGTCTGGCTAGTGTCATATACTGGCAATCACGAAGGCTTGTTCTGTTGAGCCTCGGGATGCTTCCCTAGGCTCCAGGCTTACAGACAAATTGCTATTGTGCAGCGTTTTACATTGCGTCCCACACTGCGTATTAGCTACGCAATACAAAGTGACCGTTCTCGAAAGGGAACGTACTCGGTTGCTGACGCAACCTCGGTTCCCTGAGAGTATGGAACGAGTATTGCGTAGCCTGACGCACTATTGCAATTTGTCAGGATGTGTCGCTTCAGTTGATTTTAAACCTGATGAATTGGCCGAAATGAGTGATATTTATATTTATTTTTTTAAAGGTTTTCGCCAAATTTTGGAATGGTCAGGAATTTGTTGACACACAATTGAAATGTAGTTGAAATATTAATGTTGTTTCAATGCTTGGTTAATCAGATGGCAACATTGTTTGACATTCCTTTTCAGTTGTATTTTTAGTGTTTCAACAAAATGTATTTAGAATCAACATCACATTGTGACATTGATCAAACCATAATACCAAAGATTATTTTAGTTAATTTCAGTGTTAATTCAACATCAGTGATTTAGAATCAACATCATAGTGTAACGTTCATTCAACAATATTACTATTGATTATTTTGTTAATTTCAGAGGTAATTCAACAGCAGTGATGTAGATTCAACATCATAGTGTAACGTTGATTCAACAATATTACCACTGATTATTTTTGTTCATTTCAATATTGATTAAGCATCAGTGATGTAGAATCAATCATAGTGTAATGTTGATTCAATAGCATTACCTTTGATTTTTTTGTTATACATAGCTTCAACATTAACTGAGGGTGCAAAAGTGATGTTGATATATCACTTTGTAATGTCGAATCAATACTACTACCGTTGATTTTTGGTTGAAATCTCAACATTACTTCACCATTAACTGAGGGTACAAGAGTGATACTAAAGCAACATCACTTTGTAATGTTAATTCAATGCAATTAGCGTTGATGCATCAACACCGAGTCAACATTGTTTCATTGATTACATGCTATCTGGGTAACAACACCTTTATGTTTATCCCTGGTGGCGAGCTTGTGAGGAGTGTTTTGCCACTGCAGTTTATTCAGGTTTGGCATATGATGTCATCATCTCCCAATTAATTTTTTTTGTAATTTTATGACTGAAACCTGAAACACCTGCATTGTGTTAGGTGGATGGCTAACGGAAAAGCTTATAGCTTATATTAAAGCTTATATTATTGCTTATAGAAAATTCCCATGCAATGCCTTTTGATTATTTTATGTAATTGTATATGTATATGTATATGTATGTTACTTTATATGTTTAATGTTTACTGTTTAATGTAATGCTGGAACCTGTACCAAAGAGCTGTACTGAAAACAAATTCCACCAGCCTGGCTGTGTGGTCATTAAATTAATTATTATTATTATTATTATCACAACTTCTCTCATATTAAACACACACACACACACACACACACACACACACACACACACACACACACACACACACACACACACGAGAGAAGTGCCAATCATATGCATATTCCACATTTTATCATAAGTGTGTCATGCAGTGTGGGAACTTGCACTGGTCTTAGTCTTGACTCGGTCTCGGCCTGTCTTGGTCTTGGTCTTGACTCGGTCTCAGCCTGTCTTGGTCTTGGTCTTGGTCTTGACTTGGTCTCGACCCTTCAAAGTCTTGGTCTTGTCTCGGTCTCGGCCTATCTTGGTCTTGGTCATGACTTGGTCTCGGTTTAGGTTGTCTAGGAAAAATGTCCAGTGTAAGTTAAAAAAAAATAGATATGACATACAGTAATTTGCTATTTTGAAATTTGATTGATGCAGAGATGAGTAAGTGTGTCCCATCAGATAATCAAAAGTTATTTGCACACAGACCATAATCAGGGCCCTTCCTGTATTTTTCCTTTTGATACAACACATCCATCTCCTGCTTTACGAATCCTCCAAGAAGAATTGGCAACTGGCAAAACATTTATAAAATAATAAAGAAGCAAAAGTGAACAATTGCAAATAACATGCAAAAACAATTTCTCAAAAAAAAAAAAATATGACACAGGCTCCTTAATCTCACACAACGGTTTACAGCTGCCTATAAATTGATTAATTTTGCTATGTGGTTACAGCTCAACTGACTGGGAAAACATGTCTGTTGACTCAATACTATAACAGCTCTGTGAACCTACTTTTAACGATGTCTTTAAAATCGCCAGGAAAGAAGGAGCCTCTGTTTTCCAAGATGCTCTATTTGATTCCAGGGAAGTAAATAGCTAGTCCTCATTCAGGTCAGGACTGTGTCCAATTACATTACTGTGTTAGCAGGTCAGCTCAGTGGTCCTGGGTTTTTGAAAAGATTAGTAAGAAGATTAGTCAAGTTAAGTCACCTTCATTTATGTAGAGGCTAGGGTCGGGTGGTTGAGACGGGAAGTGTAGCTTGAAGTCCTGCCCACTGGTGCTGATTATTTGGATCAGGAGGCACAAGTGACGCGTCTCTTTAAATGTGTTATGAGACATGGACAGGAGAACATCAGTGTGGTGTGAGTTGAAGAGTGACCCTATCGGAGCTGTGCAAATGGGAGAACGTGAGTCTTTTTGGAAGGTTACAACTATTTGTCTTTAACTCTAAACTCATTCCCATTAAGAAGCGCCTAACACGGCCCATTGTTTGTTTGTAGTTCGGTCTGGCGTCTGTGCGTATGTTGACCAGTAAATGGTAGGGGAGAGCGGGGCACAACCTAACACATTTTGGTTTTGGCTCAATTATTTAAAAAATAATTCAATTAGATTCATCTTTTTTTTTACACAAGCAACATACACATCTCTGCTACATATGAACACTTAAAGTTTTTTTCTAGGAGCTTCCATTTCCGTACAGTTGCACTGAAAGTGACAGAAGTGCAAATGTTACAACCTACCCCATATGCGGGGTTAATTGTAACAGACAGAGGGGTTAGTTGTAACACTTGTGTGTAACACATGATTCAGTACTATTTTATCTGTATAGTTTGATATTGTTTGTGCATATGTATAGATAGATATCCATACATCCATCCTTCATCCAATCATCCTTCTATTATGGATCAATATCATGGATAGAGACATAGAAAAGGGCTGCACAGTTTTGCAAGCAATACATAAATAAATAAATAAAATCATCAAATATTGTAATTGCAATTGAATTACATTTATGTGTTGCAGCTGCATGTAAAATTATTATTATTGATAATAATAACAGTAATAATAATAAAAACTTTTTTAAATTTTTAATAAAAAAATTAATGGGTTTATTGCATTAAAACCAGGCTATATTTTTAAAAAAAAAGAAACAAGTGATCAATGCATAGTAAACTAAATAAAAAATAAATAAAAAATTCCAACATTGTTTGTGAAAGTCCAACAAAGTTAAATATATAAATAAATACTCAAACCTAGAAGTTGTGTGGCTCCCTGTTTTCATTTGATTATCATTGTACACTTGGCGGCTTGTTTGTAACACTGTGCTACATCTAACCCCGCTGTGTAAAACATATTTTAAGCCTAGCTAACAGTTGCTAGGAGTTGCTGACATGTTTCAAAACGGTGCTATGTTTTAGCCAACAAGACAGTTATTAAGGCAATATAAAGTTAGATTTGGTGACGTACACACCCAACTCAGAAACCGAAAAAAACCTATGATGAAAACATTTACTTGCATGGTGTCAAAACACTCTTTGTCCAGCATCTTCATGAAATCTTATCAAAACTTTCCGCAAATTCGCGGGAGACCGTCTTCTGGCAGCGAGAGAAAAAGAGTGGAAACACAACCGGCTTGATCCTGACTAACTATGTAAAAGGTCCGTGTTACATTTAACCCCGCGTTAGGTTGTGCCCCGCGCTCCCCTACACGCAGTTACGAGTCTACAGAAACTTTGCTCGCATAATAGTGAGTAGTAATTTCTACACGGATTTGCAGCAATATGAGCTTACTGGCCCCTTTTTCTTTTTAGATGTAACGTGTAGTGTTTATAGCTCTGATCATTTCCTGTCTGATATTGCCTGAATAGAAGCAATGCTGGCGAGAGTGTTCACAGCTATTAGTCATAAACACCGTTAAACTTCATCGGTATGGTGCAGATAGCTCTAATTCATCTAGGCTGGTTTCGAAAACATAAGTTCATTTAATCCTTTTTTTAAGTTATAGTCTTTCAATCTAATTTGTCTTAAATTGTCACGATGCTACCAAACATAGCATTATAAATCATTTATGTTTGTGATTACAGGAGGATTGCCTTCGGCTGTCCAACTAGCTTCCACTGTTTTTCCTGGGTTTAATTATTCTGTTTTATTTTTCATTTCTTTGGATGTATGTGCGTGCCTCGGAAGTCTGCCATCGTTATGTGCGGACCTGGAACTAGGTGGGCCTAGGGTGGAGGCCTGCTAGTGATAGCCTGCTAACCTAAGTGTTTGTTTGTTGTGTCTGTTTGTTTGGCAATAATTGTATCATCGTATTTGGTCTATGGGCATTGTGCAATATCTCCTGTGGGGACAGTGCTTATTTTGCAGTGTTCACTAGTGTGAAGTGTGAAACGCTGTGTTAGTGTGTGTATGGCCTATTTGGTGTGAAGTGTTTCTTGCAGTGTTGGAGTGTGTCAAGTCAAGTCAAGTCAAATATATTTATATAGCACTTTTCACAATACAGATTGTATCAAAGCTGCTTCACAGTATCAATCAAAACAACTTAACAATGTTTGTTTATTACTGGAAAAAAAAGACATCCAAGTTTGGTAGAGCTAATCAATGGTATGATTGGTTAATTAATTTGAATATCCCCAACTGAGCAAGCCAAAGGCAACAGTGGCAAGGAACCGAAAAACTCAATCCAGTGACCTAAAGGTGTCCTAACACACCATCAGATGACCCTATGGAGAAAAAAAAACCTTGGGAGAACCCAGGCTCAGTCGGGGGCCAGTTCTCCTCTGGCGTTTATGAACTAGAGGCCGAATTTACAGTAACTGTAAGATAAAAAATGTATATGAATGCCTGGCTAAATAGATGCGTCTTCAGTCTAGTTTTAAACTGTGAGAGCGAGTCTGAGCAACGAACAATATCAGGAAGGCTATTCCAGAGCGTCGGAGCTAAATGTGAAAATGCTCTGCCTCCTTTGGTGGATCTGGATATCCTAGGAATGACCAGAAGCCTCGAATTTAGTGATCCTAAAGAGCGCGATGGATTGTAGGGCGATAGAAGATACGTTAAATAATCTGGAGCTAAACCATTTAGAGCTTTATAAGTCAAAAGCAATACCTTGTAATTAATACGGAACTTTATAGGTAACCAATGAAGTGATGATAAAATCGGTGTTATATGATCATATTTTCTTGATCTAGTAAGAACTCTAGCGGCTGCATTTTGGACTAACTGTAGCTTGTTTATTGAAGATGCAGGACAACCAGCTAATAAAGCATTACAGTAATCTAGTCTCGAGGTCATGAATGCATGAACTAACTTTTCTGCATCAGAGACTGATAGCATGTTACGTAGCTTAGCAATGTTTCTAAGGTGGAAAAAGGCTGTTTTTGTAACATATGAAATATGCTTTTCAAAAGACAAGTTGCAGTCTAATGTAACACCCAGGTCTTTTACTGTAGCGGATAAAGTAACAGGGTATCCTACTATGTTAAAGTCGTGCTGTGAAAGGTTTTGTGGACGGTTTTTACAACCGATAAGTATTACCTCTGTCTTGTCTGGATTTAATAAAAGAAAATTACGCGTCATCCAATCTTTTATATCTTTAACACAATCTGTCAATTTGGATAATTTAGTGTATTCATCTGGCCGTGATGAAATATATATTTGAGTGTCATCAGCATAACAATGGAAACTAATTCCATGTTTCCTTAGAATATTAACAAGTGGCAGCATATATATTGAGAATAATAAAGGGCCTAACACAGATCCCTGCGGCACTCCATAGTTTGCCGAAGTTATGATCGATTTTTCTCCATTTAAGTAGACGAAATGGTAGCGGTCAGATAAGTATGACCTGAACCAGCTTAATGCTTGTCTTTGAACACCAGTGTAATTTTGTAGTCGATCTAAGAGTATTGTGTGATCTATAGTGTCGAACGCAGCACTAAGATCAAGTAAAACTAGTACTGAGATACAGCCTTGGTCCGAAGCTAAAAGTAAATCATTTGTGATTCTAACAAGCGCAGTTTCAGTGCTATGATGTGGCCTGAATCCAGACTGAAACTTTTCATAGATGTCGTTTTCTTGCAAGAAAGAGCCGAGTTGACTGGACACAACTTTTTCTAATATTTTTGACATAAATGGAAGATTCGAAATGGGTCTGTAATTTGCTAGGTTATTTGGATCTAAATGTGGTTTCTTAATAATAGGTTTTATACCAGCCAGTTTGAACGTCCTTGGAACATGACCTAAAGATAAAGATAAAGTTAATAATATTGAGAAGAGGCTCTTCCACTATAGGTAACACTTCTTTCAGTAGTTCAGTTGGTATAGGATCTAATAAACACGTTGTTGTTTTAGATGAAGTGATACGTTTATTTAACTCTTTTTGTTCTATGGTTGTAAAGCATTGTAATTGTTCTTGCGGGGTGATAATTGCGGCTGAATTATAAGGCGCGAGTAAAGATTGAACGTTTACGATTTTGATTCTGATGCTTTCAATTTTCTCGGTGAAAAAGTTCATGAAATCATTACTACTAAACTGTAACGAGGTATTTTGTTCAGACAACGTCTGTTTATTTGTTAGTCTAGCCACGGTATTAAATAAAAACCTTGGATTATTTCGGTTGTTTTCTATTAATTTGCTGAGGTGCTCAGCCCTGGCCGTTTTTAAGGGCCTTTTTATAACGTGACATACTGTCTTTCCACGCGATTCTAAAGACCTCTAAATTAGTTTTTTTCCATTTACGCTCTAAATTACGGGTTTCTCTCTTTAAAACATACGTAGTATTATTGTACCATGGTGCTATACTTTTTTCTCAGACCTTTTTTAATTTAATGGGTGCAACAATATCCAATGTTCTAGAGAGAATGGTGCTCATAGTGCTAGTTAGTTCATCTAGTTCATCTGTTTGTTTGGGTTCAGGCAGCAGCTGAGACAGATCAGATAGGCTATTTGAGAAATGATCTATGGTGGATGGAAGAATTGTTCTACCTGGTCGATAACGTGGCGCAGCATGACATATTACAGCAGTACTTAATATGCAAGTTACCATGTAATGGTCAGTGACATCATCACTTTGTGGAATGATATCTATATCGGTTGGATCGGTTCCATATGATATAATTAAATCGAGTGTATGATTAAGACGATGAGTTGGTCCGGTGACGTTTTGCTTGACCCCGTAGGAGTTTAATAAATCTGTAAACGCAGCCCCTAACGCATCATTTAAATTATCTACGTGTATGTTAAAATCTCCAACAATTAATGCTTTATCGACGTTGACCAAAAGATCTGATAGAAAGTCAGCAAACTCTTTTAGGAAATCGGCGTAAGGCCCTGGAGGTCTATATACGGTAGCCAATGCTAGAGATAATAGGGATTTTTTTCTTACATCTAAGAGCGTAACATTTAGCACAAGTACTTCAAACAAATTAAACCTATGACGAGTTTTCTGAGTAACATTAAGGATATCTCTATAGATTGTTGCAACACCGCCGCCACGACCGATCAGACGGGGCTCATGCTTATAACAGTATCCTGGCGGAGTAGACTCATTTAGACCGAAATAATCATTTGGTTTAAGCCAGGTTTCAGTAAGGCACAGAACATCAAAATTATTATCTGTGACCATTTAATTTACAATAACCGCCTTCGGTGTGAGCGATCTAATGTTTAGAAGACCTAGCTTTAGAAATTGTTTTTGTTCACTAATAGCGAGATTATTTGTTTTAATAACAATTAGATTTTTTCTAGATCCCGCAGTAGATTTATTATTTGATCTTAGTAAACGAGGAATAGACACAGTTTCTATGCAATGTTCTACACTAGTATTAATATCAATTAAATTGGTGCAGTAGAGACTGTGATTTGGATTTTTGGATACTAGTCAAACGGTATTTAACATCTTGGAGATGTTATCCGACAGAAGATCTGCCCCGATTCTAATTGGGTGTAAGCCATCAGCGCGGAAGAGCCTTGGTCGCTCCCAAAACAGATTCCAATTATTTACAAAGAGCAGTTTCTGCTCATTGCACCATGACAATAACCATTCATTTAGCGCGAATAATCCACTGGACTTTTCATGCCCTCGTCGGTACGTAGGAAGCGGTCCAGACACAATAATCAATGTTTCAGGCGATGTGCTGCGTACCGTATCGATAAGGCTCCTGAAGTCTTTCTTCAGAACCTCCGTCTGAAGCAGCCTAGTGTCGTTAGATCCCACGTGCAGCACCACAGCTCCGACGCGCTCGTCGCCGTTCAAGATCTCAGTTACCCGCGCAGTGATATCGAGAACACGAGCACCAGGAAAGCAGTGACTGTGCACCTTACTTTTACCTAACGTAGCGTGGACGTGTCGGACGGTGGAATCGCCGATGATCACAGCATCGCGTTCCATTTCACGAAGAGGGGAGAAGCGGTTCTGAGTGGAGATCTCGAACACCGGGAGGGGCGAAAAGATTCTTGTCCTGGCTCGCGGCTTCCGCGGAACCACCCAGGCTTCGTGGTGGTGTGTTGGAGCCGGAGTGAATGAAATCATGGCTGATCGTGACCTGGACGCTCGGGACCAATGCTGAGAAACGCACGGAGTAGACGAGGTCGGCGTCAGCGGGTTACTAACGTTAATCACTGATCCGTGTGCATCAGCGCGTGATGTTTCAAGAGCTAAACGCCGGTCTCTCAGCTCAGCTTGTCTCTCTAGAAGGTCACGGATCTGCTTTTCTACAGCTTCTAATTCAGACTGCACCGCGAGCAAATCAGATTTGTTCTCATCTGCACCAAAAGGTAGATAACATACACCTGATATATTCGCCATTTTAACAAAACAGAATAAACAGAATAAAACAGAATAAAAGAAAGAAATACGGAGAAACAGAAAGAAATACGACCTAATACGAGGCTTAGACAGCCACGACGCAAACAAACAAACTCACAGCAGGCAACAAGGCTGACAAAAGCAGTCGATCGCAGGGCGAGCAGCAGTGAAGCAGTGTCTCGCTCTATGACCAACAAACGAGGCTGACAAAAGCAGTCGATCGCAGGGCGAGCAGCAGTGAAGCGAAGTCTCGCTCTACGACCAGCAAACAATGTTCCAACCGTATTTGCGGTTCCAGCCGTATAATGGCTTGAGACGCGCCCGGCCAACAGTCCGAGTTGTAATTATGAGTTAAATGATGGTTCAGAACAGAATAAAAGAGAGAAATACGGAAAAACAGAAGGAAATAAGAAGCTAATACGAGGCTTAGACAGCCACGACGCAAACAAACTCGCAGCTCACACAGCAGGCAGCGAGGCGGACAAAAGCAATTATTGCTGTATGTGAACAGTATGTACACATACTGTATGCACATTGCTGTATGTGTGTATGTGAACAGTATGTATCTATTTATTTATTCAACTTTATTCACTGTAGCCTATGTATTATGAGACTTTATACATTGTAACTCATCTACTATGAGACTTAATTCACTGTGACTCTTTATTGTAGAATTTCATCCACTGTTACCTACGGGGAACATTTGCTTGCTCTGATTGTCAACCAATATATTATTGTCTAGTGTTTAATTAAAATTATATGTTTGAGTACATCAGTCCCATTTCTGTTCCTTCATTGGACATAACCTGGCTAGATAGCTTAAGGGTAGCACTGTTTGGTTTTCTAGCTTAGTCTTGCTTATCTATCCAAATTGTGTGCTTAAGAGCGCCCCCTGGGGGTCACATTTATATAGCGCTTTCAACAATACTGATTGTTTCAAAGCAGCTTTACAGTGATAATAGGAAAATAATGGAATAGAGGTTGTTTTGGCTTTACAGCTCTAGAAAATGTTATTGTCCAGCTAAAGTACGTTTTTTCATTGATTCACTTCCTTTGTAAAAATCATTAGTTATTAACTCTTATTAACGCTAACACAACACCGTATTAACCGAAAACAGAAAACTTTTAATTCCTTCTGGCCGTTAATTTACACTACAATGGTGTTTGGTGGCTCGAGAACGCAAACTATGAAATTGGTTCCAAGCTACAAGTTTTGAAAAATGTTGAAAACGTTATCATCTCTGTGTAAACTTCAAAAACGTGAGTCTCTATAGGTATGCGACTTTGAATATATATGTACGCAGGCGCGTGTTTTTTCTTTATAAAGTGACATCGCCAAATTACTTGTCTAGCCTGCATAATACAGATTTTTGTCTCCATTGCAAACTGGAATAATTTTGATAACGTTTTATCTCTACAGAGGTAAAGGGAAGGGAAGAAGGCCTTCACAGGGGAGAGACTAGTTGACACTTCAGGGCTGCGTTGTTATCATGTCTAGGGGCAGGTCCTTCCTCAGATCTGGATGTGGCCTGGATCCAGTGGACTACGTTAAACCTTGGGATAAACAGAGAGACTAATATTGTGTCAATATTAAGTGTAGATGCCATTCTTCTTATGATGTAAAGAGTACATCAGGTGTTTTGGGAAGTGTTCCCGGTTCCGGCTGACCTAATTTATGCAGCCTAACATTTTACATGATTTGAATAATAGAAATGTTTAATGTTCTATGTGTATGCCAGGTTAAAGAGATGATATGTCTAGATTTAAACTGACAGAGTGTGTCTGCTTCCCGGACAATGTTAGGAAAACTGTTCCAAAGTTTAGGTGCTAGAGAGGAAAAGGATCTACCGCCAGCAGTTGATTTGGATATTCTAGGTATTATCAACTGGCCAGAATTTTGAGATCGCAATAGACTTGAAGGACTATAATGTGTTAAGAGCTCGCTCAGGTACTGGGGAGATAAACCATTTAGTGCTTTGTAAGTAATCAGCAATATTTTTCAATTGTTTAATAGGGAGCCAATGCAGTGTTGACAGAACCGGGCTAATATGATCATTCTTCCTGGTTCTACTAAGAACTCCAGCTGCTGCGTTTTGGACCAGCTGTAGTTTGTTTATTATGCGTGCAGGGCAACTACCCATTAGAGAATTACAATAATCTATCCTTGAGGTCATGGACGCATGAACTAACTGTTCCACATTTTTCATTGAGCGCATATGTCGTAATTTAGATATATTTTTAAGATGGAAGAGTGCAGTTTTACAAATGCTAGAAATGTGGCTTTCAAATTAAAGATTGTTATCAAAGAGCAAACCCAGGTTCCTAACTGACGACGAAGACTTGACAGAACATCCATCAAGTGTTAGGCAGTATTCTAGGTTTAGATTTGCGCATGGAGATTTTTGGTCCAATAATTATAATCTCTGTTTTTTCAGAATTAAGTAGTAGGAAATTGCGATTTTGGTCAGACAAGTATAATTTAAACCATGCAAATGCGATGCCTAATGCCAACATAATTTTCGAGTCTATAAAAAAGAATGTGGTCGATAGTGTCAAATGCAGCACTAAGATCGAGTAACACTAATAGAGAGATACAACCACGGTCGGATGATACCAGCAAATCATTTGTAACTCTACTGTGAGCAGTCTCAGTACTATGGTACAGTCTAAATCCTGACTGGAAATCCTCGCAGATACCATTTTTTTCTAAAAAGGAACATAGTTGTGAGGATACAGCCATTTCTAGAATCTTTGACAAAAAATGTATATTTGAGATCAGCCTGTAATTGACTAATTCTGTAAGATCAAGTTGCGTTTTTTTAACAAGCGATTTAATAATAGCCAGCTTAAAAGTTTTCGGTACATATCCTAGTGACAAGATGAATTAATGATATTAAGAAGAGGATCTATGGACTCTGGAAGCATCTCTTTCAATAGCTTAGGGCGCTTTCACACTTGGTTCAATTGCCTGTTCCGAACCCGAGTTCGATTGCTCCCCCCTCCCCCTGCCCCCGATGGACTGTGTTCACATTATATTATTTGTATCCGAACCGCGGTACGCTTGCATCATCAAGCTGCAGCTGGCGCGTAATCATGTTGCTTGGTAACCGGCGCCGCTATGAATGAAAAGGCGTCAAAATGGAATTGCTCGCTTCTTTTTTTTTAACCTTTGGTTTTGTTTTCAAAGAAAAAATACAGAAACACACTTGGGTATGTCTGCCGCAAAAGTACTAAAATCGTTCCAAAGACAGCTGGCTGTCAGCCGAAGACAATTTTTGCGGAGGCGAGCATAAATCATCTCTCTGCTTGCAGTGCGTCAATCCCGCTTTTCGTCAAGGTAAGTGTACACACACACACACTGACAACTGTCCTGTCGACCACATTATACATTATACGTCATCAATAGCGGTTCACTTCCGCGGTTTGGTTCGATTGCGTTCATATCAGCAGCGAACCGTACTGGAGTTCACATGAACCGTACCCCAGACCACCTTTTTAAGCAGACCCGAGTACGGTTCGCTGGTACGCACCCGAGTTCGGAAGACAGCATTCACATCATCCAAACGAACCGAACTCTGACATCATTCGAACCCGGGTGCGCACCAAAAGTGCTAGTGTGAGCCCTTAGTCTTTATAGGGTCTAACATACATGTTGTTGATTCAGATGATTTAACAAGTTTAGACGATTCTTCCTCTCCTATAGCAACACTATATTGGGTATATCCAACACTATATCCTCTCCTACACCCAAAAAGTATTGGGTTATTTTTTCTAACCAAATCCTGGGTTGAGCCTTTTGGGTAATTTTTGGTGTTATTTTTTCAGTGTTGGGGAAGTTTTTGTGTTACCCAGATCCTGGGTCAGACGTAACAACCCTGTGTTTGGGTTGTTTTTGTGTTAACTAGATTCTGGGTCAGACGTAACAACCCTGTGTTTGGGTAGTTTTTGTGTTACCCAGATCCTGGGTCAAACATACGGTAACAACCCAGGGATTGAGTTATTTATCGCAGGCTTTTTGCAACCTCTTCAGAAGAGAGCAGTGCAGCTCAGTCAAATTGGTGCATATCTTCTGCAAAATACAGGATTGTGTACATTTTATTTTATCTATAAATTCGTTATTTTCTGTATATCGTTTAATTTTATGCAAAGAAACATACAGGGGCATACGTGAATACGTGAGTTATGAGTGTCACGTCAGTCTTTAAAGTCCCTGTAAAGTCAAAATTAAGTATGTGTTCTGAGTTTATCACACCACAGAAAAATGTGTTATTAGCCACCCAGCCAAATTTGAATGATAAAAAAGCCGGCAAGTACATAAAATAAGCTATCAAAATCTTGAAAAAATTAGCATTATTCTCTGCTCTCAAACACTGGGGGCCTGTCTGCTGGCTGCGCTGAAACCACGCCCACTCACGGGAAAGCTGCCGACAGTGATATTAGCTGATACTGCTTTCGGGACAGGGAGATGAAGGCCGAGGCGGGAGATAATCGGTTCGACCCCATTCACCAGTAACAGCGGATTATCAGTGAATCCCAGTTGTTTCAGATGACAGTTTATAAAACTATCCTGTGTAAAATAATCACTACAGATGCGGGTGTTGGCGGTGATCCTCAGCTCTCCATCAAGGTTGGCTCTTCACAAAACGAATCCACCTCTTCTTGATGTGATCGTTTTTAGGAAATTTAAATAAAGACACCAATATGTTTTGTACATGATCGCATCCAGGTAGTAGCCTACGCATTTCTGTGTCGAAGGCATAGCTAGCTAGAAAACTGTAAGCTGTAGTAACTAATAGTACTGACAGTAACTCGCGATTGAGCGCCAAACTGATGCGAATGTGTTCTATTGTTAGGGGAGGGGCCAGCCTCAGTGGCCTCAGTGCGTCATCAAGTAGGGGCGTGTCCACGAGCTCGGGGGCTCCAGTGCGTCATCAAGCCCCGTTTTAGCGCTGCCCAAAAAATCTGGAAAATAGCAATGGTGAAAACTGTTTAACGGTCTAACTCCACAATTCAATACTTCACAGTTCACAGTCTTTGTAATATGTTTTAGCAATACATTTCTAACATTTATAATGTGTTTAGATTTTTTTTTTAGAAATGGAAGCTTTAGCGTTAAGTTCTGCCGGGAAGACTCAATTGCTACGTCACTTATTACCTTCTCATCTATCCAATCGTGTCTAATAATTGCGGTATAAAAGACCAGTACTTACACATGTTTGAGTTCGCAGATGCTGACGCTTTCATTCATGCTCTCGTTCAGTCGCCAGCCAACATGTTTCAGGACTGTTCTATTATTGAGTTCCGACGATGGATATGTCCCGCCGTATCTCCGCTACACGTCGAGGTTCCCGCGTTCAGTGCCGCATCTCCCCGTATGCACAGTGGTCTTCGGAGAGTTTTTGATCAGCCAAGGCCTCTCATGAGAAGCTCTGCTCTCTAGGCCTAAAACACCCTGGGTAACCAATCAGTTTCCATTTTCACGTCATCAAACGCCTCGAACAGCGTCAGCTCATCAGTCAGGATAATCCGGCAGGAAGAGAACTATGTCATTCTCAACAACTTGTCCAGCAAAAGAACCTCGCTGTCTGCACGGGTGCATTATCCCGTAGATCACCGATCCACCGACATGAATCAACAACTCAAATCACGAGAGGCGATCTTCTCTCGCTGGTTCAAGTTCAAGCTCCACTTCCAAGGCTTTCAAGTTGGTTTTTCAAGTTTGGTAGGCGCTTCCACCAGCCACTGTTAATATGTCCCCTCTAGCATGATTAAACTTCATCCAGGTAAGTATTTCTCCGTTGCTTCCTACACCAGCGGCAGAGTTCAAATTGGTGTCTACGGTGACGTGGCGTACGTGTTCATAATTACTAACGTTACTGATCTGCAGACTGCAATGGGGCCGGTTAGCTCGCCTTAAAGGGGAAATGTTCATAGCAAGTGTAAGCAAGTTTCGTGTCACCGCCACAGTACAGTGATCTAATAATATCATTTTTGTCAAAACACCCGCAATGTTGGAAACTGCACAATGTATTATTTTTTACAATGGAGATGAACGTTCCTGTAAACTGTGCAATTGTTGAAGAAAATATATATATATATATATATATATATATATATATATATATATATATATATATATATCAGCGTTGTCGATACCACGCTCTCGTGGGCAGTTTGCAAATACCCACTAACAACTGAGTAACTGATTTAAAAAAAAAAAAAAAAAAAAAAACCTGAGCTAAAGAGAGCAAGTTGTTCATTTGACTGTTATACATTCTGTAGTGGATATCTCTACAATGGCAGTTAATTACATACTTACTTAAGTGTTGTAATTTCACAAACAACTATTTAACATATTTAGGCCTACTTTAAAATCATATTATAAGTCCCTTAATGAAAATTAGATCTACAATATTGGAAATGTGTACAATTGCTGTAATATTTAACCTTTCCTGGTGACTACTTAATCCACTGATATGTGTGATAGAAATATTTTATGTGATGGGTATTTCCACATTAATGTACAGAAAAATGCAGACTAAGGATACTCCTGTCAATATCCTTAGCAAAAACTTTTAACTCAGTAGAACTAACAGTCATATTAGTTTTATCAAGTCAAACCAATCAACAGAACTAATCAGTGAAGGAGACTCGAGTGGCATTGTCTTTCCTCAACTGTATGATTCACATGTACATGTATCTTTCTATTCAAGAGTCTCAACTGTTGTTGTGGCCAGCGACGAATGGGGCTATTTCTGCAAAGAGCAACTTGGGAGCCATGTCAGGCATATGCTCCGCATCTGAGAAAAGGATTCTACGCTCAAAAGATAACAGATCAAGTATCATTTAGGTAATGATAGTAGCTTCTTGACAGGACGCCGTCACCTTACTTCAGGTAAGTACCGTATTAAGAAGTCAGATTTAGCCGGTTAAGAATTTCTATAAAAAAATAAAATAAAAAACACACACAATCTCAGATTCGGATATCTAGATCAGTAAAGGCTAGATGAATATTTTAAGCTTACTCAAGGTTCGTTTCGTCCGCTCTTCACAAAATCATCCTATAGCGGTCGTTAGCGTCCTTCGGGATTTGACGTGGTCGCAAAATATATTATATCGCCATGCTAACAAAGCATGGTTGTCATCAAGGCAGATCTTATTGTTAGGCGATCATGCCATTCCTGAGACGTTAATTTGGCTATCAGTCGTCTTCAATTTCATAATTAAGGTTGTGCTTATTCCTGCCAATGCAAAGCCATAGCTACGCGCTTTCATTCTTTGTTACAGGCTTTCAGACGGCTTTTGCCGTTCAGCAACCCGGATCCATCACCCTGCCCTCTTCTAACAGAGTTTATGTTAAATTAGTAATGTTTTGCTTTTCTTTTCAGATTCCTGTTTTCACATCCTGATCACGGCCGATTGTTCCTTCCTCGTCTACAATTACGAAATCGTAATTTAATATCTTCCATTCATAGTTTGCACGCAGGCATTCAAATTCACGCAAGTATTTTAATACTAATTATCCAAGTATGTTCACCATACCTTCTCTTTGTTTGCTACTTAAGGCATAGCCAAGACCTGTAGTAAACCTCCGATAAACGCCTGCCAATCTCATTGTATCACAAAGATAAAAATGAGTATAATTGTGCCCTTTTCGCAGGATATGTGGTGGGTCTCCAGTGTGTACGTGGGGTTTAGCTCGGAATGCCCACAGATAATTTTGAATAGCATTTTGGAATGGTTATTTCGAAGGTGAATAAGCATATCGTTTTGTCTATCCCTTTGGATGTGGCAGGGCTGCTACTCCCGGCACAGGGGTCGGAGTTTCAACAGCTCGTTTTGCAGCTTCGATTACCTCTCACCAACAATTTTAAACTTTTCGCTTCGTTCAACCGGGATCATTCAAGATGGAGAGACTCAAGAAGTGTCAACATATAGACAACATTCCGGATGGTCGTTGAATTATGTAGCTATCTCTAGTCACTAATTGGCTTATTCTGTCTCGATTTTCTTAAATCATGTCCCGTGGGCAGGATTCATGTAAATTTAGGTTGTGATGCACTAACCCAGGAGGATTTTGTTAGCTCCTCTCAGCGCTGTTGTAGTCTTTAAAAGCAATTCTTAAATGAATTTCTCCCATTGCTTGAACTTTGAGTGTTGTAACCTTGAAGATGTTGATTATGCTTATACGGCAACATTCACACTAAGTAAGTTAGAGAAAGCAATATCCATCCAACCTCCTTTTATTACTTCATGTCCGCAATGGTCTCTTTTCTATTGGTATTCAGATTGTAGCTGTCTGTTACAGCATCATGGCTCATGCATCCAGGGGATTCACTCCAGGAGCTAAATACTCCGATTTACCCATGGTCTTTTCTGATTAGCGTTTCTCACCTAATTTCTTTACTCTCTTTCTTAAGAACTCTAAGAATGACTCTCAAGGCTCTGTTTCACTTATCAATTTATTAATTAGTTATAAATTCTGTCCCTTCTCATCTATGATTAATTTCTTTAAATTCCCCTCATTTATCCTAACTAACGGAGCACTTCTCTCTAAGCCTAGTTCAGGACTCATCAGTTTCTGTCCTCAAAAGCTGCAGTCTATCTCCCTCCCAGTATACTGGTTATTCCTTCAGGATCGGGGCAGCCAGTACAGCAGCTGATCATGGCATTTCTACTTCAGCTATTAAGATCCTGGGCAAATGGTCTTCTACATTAGAGTCTATATAAGACCCGATTCAAAATCATCCTCGAAGCTCAGCAAGCTCTTCACTAAAACGGTTCAGGTAAATAACCTTCGCAACTACTGGTGGTGGTGCCATAATCCATTCTCACAATTGGTCCTAAATTCTGCTTGCATTTACAAATGGTCAATGAGTCATCGTCTATATGTGGCCTAGTGGCCTTGTCTTAATGTGGCCTTGTCTCTATGTGGCAGTAGTAGCCGTTGTGGTCTTGTTCCATGTGGTCTTTATGGTCTTATAAAAAAAAAAAATATATATATAAATAAAAAAAAAAAAAAAAAAAAAAATCATGCAAGTGTATGATATACATGTTCAGTGTGGTCTACTGTGACCGTGTAGCCTAATGTGGCCTTGTCCCGTGGTCTTGTGGCCAGTTATGGCGTGGTTTTGTGTGGCCTAGTGGCTGTGTCTCGTTGGCCTTGTATCCGTGTGGCATTAGCAGCCTTGTGGCCCAGCGGGCCTTGTCTCTGTGTGGGTCTGAAAGGCCTTGTGGCATAATGTTGCCTTATCCTATGTGTGGCCTTCATGGTCTTGTGGCCCTTATGGCCTCGGTTCTGTGTGGCCTAGTGGCCGATGTCCCTGTGTAAACTCGTCTCAGTGTGGGCTTACGATATCGCGGCCCCTGCGGCCTCATTCTATGTTCAGTGTGGTCTACTGTGACCGTGTAGCCTAATGTGGCCTTGTCCCGTGGTCTTGTGGCCAGTTATGGCATTGGTTCTATGTGGCCTAAGGCCTTGTCTATGAGTGGTTCTGTCTATGTATGGCTTTAGCAGCCTTGTGGCCCAGCGGGCCTTGTCTCTGTGTGGGTCTAGAGGCCTTGTGGCACAAGATGCCTTGTCCTGTATGTAAAAAATGGCCAGTGGTCTGTGGCCCTTAGGGGCGCGGTTCAATGTGGCCTAGTGGCTGTTGTCTGTGTGGCTTGCTCTGTGTGGTCTATAGTGGCCTCGTGGCACAAGTTGCCTTGTCCTGTATGTAAAAAATGGCCAGTGGTCTGTGGCCTTTAGTGGCGCGGTTCAATGTGGCCAAGCGGCCGTTGTCTGTGTGGCCAAGCGGCCTTGAGGCATTGTTGCCTCGCTAAAAAATGGCCATGTGGTCTTGTGGTCCTTGCGGCCTGGTTTTGTGTGGCCTTGCGGCCTTGTCCAGTCTACCTCGTTCTATGTGCGGCATTAGAGGCCGTTGTGGCTCATTGCGGCCTTGTCTCTGTGGTCTAGCAAGGCCATGTGGCCGGGCGGCCTTGTGTCTGTGGTCTATCATGGCCGTGTGGTCCATGTGGCCAGTTTGCGGTCTAAGGAGGCCTGCTCTGTGTGCGGCCCTAGGTGGCCTGCTCTGTGTGGTCCAATGAGGCCGGCCCAATGTGGCATTGTCTGTGTGGTCCATCGCGGCCTTGTCTCTGTGTGGTCCAATGAGGCCTGGCCAATGTGGCTCTGTTTTGTGTGGTCCATCGAGGCCTTGTCTCTGTGCGGTCTGTTACGGCCTTGTCCCATATGGCCGGTTCTGTATGCCCAAGGTGGCCTTTTCTCTGTGGTCCTATAACAGCTTTTTGTTCCATGACCTGTCCCTATGTCCTAAGTAGCCTCGTTCTCAGTTAAGTCACAATTCTACAAAACTTTGCTTCCCTCCAACTCATTCTCAGGGAAACTGGTTCGATCAGACGTAAGTGCGTCTCAAAGCATAAGTCGCTCTGGATGGAAGCGTCAGCATGGATAAATGCTATTGTACATACAGCAGCAGAACATAAATGCATAAATGCACGTCTTCTCATAGTACCTTTCAGGCTTACTATGAAGTCGTCTCTACTAATTAGTTATTGGCTACGAGGCTTTCCACATTTCATGTTCATGCCCATTATTAATTCCCTTTTCTTTCTATTTTAGGCTCTACAGGATACACGACTGGTGGGTATACTTTTCTTTACCGTTCTTTGGGGGTGGGCTCCGTCCTGGTGGAATTATCTTCCACCTATTTTTGGGGGTCGGCTGCGCCCCTGCCTTCGTCTTCAGGCAGGAAATGCAGAGTCCGGACCCTCGGATTGCGAGCTATGGACGGGGCCTACGCCAAAGAACTTTATTGCTTGCTGGGCTATCAATAAATGTATTTATTGTTACAGTATTTATTCTCCCGAGTCTTTCTGGTAGAAATGGAAGCTTTAGCGTTAAGTTCTGCCGGGAAGACTCAATTGCTACGTCACTTATTACCTTCTCATCTATCCAATCGTGTCTAATAATTGCGGTATAAAAGACCAGTACTTACACATGTTTGAGTTCGCAGATGCTGACGCTTTCATTCACCTCCATCCTCCCCACCACCACCAGGATGGTCCCTTCCCCTCCATCCTCCCCACCACCACCAGGATGGTCCCTTCCTATACCTCACAGGGGGTCGGCTGCGCCCCTGCCTTCGTCTTCAGGCAGGAAATGCAGAGTCCGGACCCTCGGATTGCGAGCTATGGACGGGGCCTACGCCAAAGAACTTTATTGCTTGCTGGGCTATCAATAAATGTATTTATTGTTACAGTATTTATTCTCCCGAGTCTTTCTGGTAGAATTGCCTTTACAGGGACTTTAAGCGTGATTGAAACACGATATGCCTTGCATAAAATATTATGATTTTATTCAAAAATATACAGAATATAAATACTTAGGATGTCAAAATGTGTTCTCAGAACTGTTCATTGATTGTTTATGGACAGGTTATAGAGTCACGTTACGTTCCCCTCACCGTCTAGGGATCGCGAGGGAAAGTAACTAAGAAAATAAAACAAAATAAATGCGAGAACACACTTCAATCCTCTGTCCCAGAGTGAAGACAAGTCCAGATGATATGTATATCAGACAAAGGATTTTATTTACAGCAAAAAAGAAAACAAGGAACAGATCAGATGATACTGGGGAGCATTGGCTCAGGGGAGAGCAAGGCCTAAAATAACAAACAAAACAGCCCACTAACTAAGCTTGGGAGGAGTCCTAACTAACCCCTACGAGGGGTTAAACAAAAGTAAATAAACAACACAAAACTTCCCTCAACTCCCTCGCTATACAAAAACAGGATCAAAACAGTATTCAACAAAAAAGGCACTCACCCCCTACAGCTTCCCTTACAACAGTAAGTGGTAACAGGGGAAAAAAACACGATGGCTTCTGCTTTGGTTTTAGGTGCATTGAGAACAAGATCTCTTACAACAAATTACTGCTAAACTGAGTTAGCCACTGCTAACTCCCAACTGCAGTCTATAGGTAACAACAGCAAAAGGGGTAAGCTACAGCGTTCAATCTGGAGCAGGGGAGAAGTGCGTCTCCCTCTGCAAACGCTGGACTGCATCCTTATACTCTGTCTCAGGTACACTCACAAACGAGGGACAGGTGCTGATGATTAAGCCTGAGAGCGAGTAGAGAGAGAAAATAGGAAACAGCAAGCAAACACAAACACAGGGTACATAACCACGCCCACACTTTCAGAAACAAAGTAAATCAAAAAGGATCCGAGAAAAAACACATAATAATATAAACAAATAAATAAATGATTGAATACGTCGATGGACGTAACACCCCCACCATTAAGAATACAGACCAGGAACCAAAGTATTATCTACTTACATACATTCAACTTTGTAGACTTATAAGTTTACACAACACCTAAATCTCCATCTCTCCAGTTCTGGAAAGAGCATCAGCCACGACATTATCAGTGCCCTTGATGTGCTGAATCTGGATATTGTAGTCCTGTAATTTGAGGGCCCAGCGCAGCAAACGCTGGTTACAAGAGGACATGTTGGAGAGAAAGGTCAAAGGGTTATGGTCTGTATACACCGTTATGGGAACCGCACTGCTTCCAAGATACACTTCAAAATGCTGCAGGGCCCACAATAAGGCCAAGGCTTCCTTTTCAATGGTGCTATATGATCTCTGGTGTTTCAAGACTTTCCGAGAAAAGTAGGATACAGGGTGTTCAACACAGTGAACATCCTCCTGGATCAACACAGCTCCCGCACCAGAAGAGCTGGCATCCACCTGCAGCTTAAAAGGTAGTTCAAAATTAGGTGCTGCCAGCACAGGAGCATTACATAGGAGATCTTTTGCTGCTTCAAAAGCTCTGTCACATTCACAACTCCACTTAAAAATTATTGATGTACTTAGCAAGTCTGTGAGGGGAGCAACTACGGATGAAAAGTTCTTGCAGAAGCCCCGGTAGTATCCTGACATCCCCAAGAACCTTCGAAGTTCACGTTTGTTGCAGGGTTTAGAAAAGTTCAGAATGGCTTCTACCTTAGCTTCCACTGGTTTTACAAACCCATGGCCCACCTCTTTCCCCAGGTAGGTCACGGTGGCTTTTCCCACCTCACACTTTGCCAGGTTCAAGGTTAGTGAAGCACGGGCCAGTCTGTCGAAAACCATCTCCAATGTTTCGATGTGGTCTTCCCATCTCTTACTATAGACCACGATGTCATCAAGATAGGCATTGCAATTAGGAACATCTCCAAGCACAATCTGCATCAGTCTCTGAAATGTGGCTGGGGCATTTCGCATCCCAAAAGCGAGGACCGAATATTGTAGGAAGTAGTCTGTTGTGGCGAAAGCTATGAGGCACGGGCGGTCAAGGGCACTTGCCAGTAGCCTTTCAGCAGGTCCAGCTTTGTAACAAAGGTAGCTGACCCCACTCTATCCACGCAATCCTCCATACGGGGGAGTGGAAAGGAGTCTGGTTTTGTTACTGCGTTGACTTTCCGGAAATCCGTGCAGAAACGAGAAGTTCCATCTGCCTTAGGGACCAGCAAACAGGGAGAACTCCAAGGACTTTGGCTATGTTGGGCAAGGCCATGCTGCAGCATATATTCAACTTCAGTTTTCATTATGTTTCGTTTGGTTGGATTAACCCGGTAAGGATGTTGTTTAATGGGTTTAGCTTGCCCAACATCAATGTCATGCTCTAGAACGGAAGTTCTGCCTGGAACATCAGAGAACAGAGATGGGTAATAATGTATCAACGTGACAACTTGCTGGATCTGCTCTGGCTTTAAATGGGCAAGAAAAGAAGGCAAGTCTTCCATTACAGCAGAGTTTTGCAATCTTCCACCAGTTTGTACACTGGCTTGCATGGTCTCTCCCACATCTGACACATTAACTGCCATTGTCACAGGTAGAGCAGCTATCAGATTAGGTGGGGAGACAGGGTTTGAGTTACACACAAATCTCTTCAACATATTGATGTGACATACCCTAGTCTTCCGTCTCCTATCAGGAGTACTGATCACATAGTCCGTATCGTTAAGTCTCTCTTTTACGTGATATGGGCCTGCAAACTTGGCTTGTAAAGCTGAACCTGGGTCAGGCAGAAGTACAAGAACTTCCTCATTTGGCTGGAAACTACGAGAGACAGTTCTCTTATCGTAGCGTTTCTTCATCTTTGACTGAGTTACCATCAAATGCTCCAGAGCAAGATTGCGTGCTTGGTGCAACCGCTCCCGAAATGAACTAACATACTCAAGGATAGTTACTGGCACAGCATTCTTTGCTAGTAATGGTTCACTAAGCATTTTGAGAGGTCCACGCACTGTGTGTCCGAAAACAAGATCTGCTGGACTAAAACCAAGTGACTCCTGCTCCGCTTCTCTAACAGCAAACATTAAAAATGGTAAAGCTTCAGCCCAGTCTTTCCCACTTGAGAGACAGTACGTACGCAACATTGTTTTAAGTGTCTGATGGAATCTTTCCACAGCGCCTTGTGATTGTGGGTGATATGCGCTTGAGAGTACATGCTTAATTCCCAGCTGAGCTAATGTCTGAGTGAACAGTCTCGATGTAAAATTGGTGCCCTGATCCGTTTGCAAGACTCTGGGCAAACCAAAAGTGGTACAGAACTTAATCAGTTCTCGTATGATGACAGGAGCCTTGATAGAGCGCAGGGGGATAGCTTCGGGAAAGCGTGTGGCTGTGCACATAATGGTTAGGATGTACTCGTGTCCTGATTTTGACTTAGGTAAGGGACCTACGCAGTCAATCAACAAACGTTCAAATGGTTCCCGCATGACAGGGATTGGGTGTAAAGGAGCAATGGGAAGCTTCTGGTTCGGCTTACCAGCTAATTGGCAAGCAGCGCACGAGCGGCAGAAGTTAGACACGGCGGATTTCAACCCAGGCCAGAAAAAGTAGCGAGACACACGTCGAAATGTCTTTGTGACACCTAAATGGCCGGAGAGCACATGCTCATGAGCAATTTTCAAAACATGCTCTCTATATGGTTGAGGCAAAACAATCTGGAAAACCTCGTTAAGGGCAGTACAGGCTTTTCGCCTCCATCTCCGCATTAAAACCTGATTGTCCCAGAAATACTCTACCTTATCATTGGATTTTCTTTTGAGACCTACAATAGACTCAATGCACCTAATTAACGAGGGGTCTGTTTTCTGAGCAGCCGCTAATCGTTCTCTGCCTAGCCCTAAGACAGGATTCAGTTTTGGCACGGTCCCTACAATACCGTTTTGATTCACATCAACCTTTTCGGCCGTTAACTCACGATCATTAGAACTGTTCAGAAAGGTTTCAGACAGGTCAAGTACATCTCTGAATTTTTGTGCCTGGGCACGCGTCACTGCACACGCAGGGAAAACAGTGGAAAAACATTGTGCTACTTTTGAACAATCACCAGGGTTCGGGTTACTAATTACCACTGGCCGCGGGAAAACATCTCCACCAGCGAGATAGTTTCCGAGGATTACATCTACTCCATCGACGGGTAAACGTGAGCAAACCCCAAGTCTCACAGGACCTGTAACCAAATCTGACTTTAAGTACAGGTCATGTAGGGGAAGGCTGAGACATTGCATACCGATTCCCCGTATCAAAACGTCGCCACCCGCATAATTAGACAGCAAAGGCAATAGGTCTTCCCGAATAAGTGACTGGACTGTTCCAGTGTCTCTCAGAATCTTCACTAACTTCCCTTTAGAGTCAGGTGAATGAGACACTGTGCCATCCAGTAGAAATGGCTGATACCCACAAGTAAGAGTGGTGGAATTTTTGCATCCATTTATCGTGTGCACCAAAGCTGCACTTTTTGGACGTGACGCAACCTTTTGTTTTCCAAGCCTTACAATCGGAAATGAGGTGATTTGGGTCAAGACAAAAAAAACAGACTCGCTTATCAATACTTTTCTTACGAAGCGAGTAAGATGGGGTCTCAGTGTTAGCACGAGAAAAGACACGACTCTTTTCTCGAGCTAAACTCTCATCAGGGGAAGGCAATACCTTACGCCTCGCAGTGGTGAACACATTTCTATGCGTTAGTGCAAATTCGTCAGCTAACATGGCCGCATCAATAAGAGACGTCACTTTTTGGTCATTTAAATGTACCTCTACACTTTCGGGTACACAATTCTTGAACTCTTCAAGTAAAATTAACTCCTGAAGATGTTCAAGAGTGGTAATTCGACTAGAAAAATACCACTTTTCAAAAAGTGTGCGTTTTTCTCTAGCAAACTCGACGTACGTTTGTTTGGCAGTTTTAGCATGGGAGCGGAATTTCTGTCTGTACGCCTCTGGCACTAACTCATAGAAATGTGTTCACCACTGCGAGGCGTAAGGTATTGCCTTCCCCTGATGAGAGTTTAGAAAAAAGAAAACAAGGAACAGATCAGATGATACTGGGGAGCATTGGCTCAGGGGAGAGCAAGGCCTAAAATAACAAACAAAACAGCCCACTAACTAAGCTTGGGAGGAGTCCTAACTAACCTACGAGGGGTCAAACAAAAGTAAATAAACAACACAAAACTTCCCTCAACTCCCTCACTATACAAAAACAGGATCAAAACAGTATTCAACAAAAAAGGCACTCACCCCCTACAGCTTCCCTTACAACAGTAAGTGGTAACAGGGGAAAAAAAACACGATGGCTTCTGCTTAGGTTTTAGGTGCATTGAGAACAAGATCTCTTACAACAAATTACTGCTAAACTGAGTTAGCCACTGCTAACTCCCAACTGCAGTCTATAGGTAACAACAGCAAAAGGGGTAAGCTACAGCGTTCAATCTGGAGCAGGGGAGAAGTGCGTCTCCCTCTGCAAACGCTGGACTGCATCCTTATACTCTGTCTCAGGTACACTCACAAACGAGGGACAGGTGCTGATGATTAAGCCTGAGAGCGAGTAGAGAGAGAAAATAGGAAACAGCAAGCAAACACAAACACAGGGTACATAACCACGCCCACACTTTCAGAAACAAAGTAAATCAAAAAGGATCCTAGAAAAAACACATATAATAATATAAACAAATAAATAAATGATTGAATACGTCGATGGACGTAACACAGAGTATTTCAGCTACGAAAGAAATGCAGGGCGGCGTCTGAAGTCCGCTGAACACGGCACAAGTTCCGGCACGAGATCCAGTGCCGTTACAGTGGAAACAGGACAACAGAGACTGGTCCATTACACTTGAATTACTTCTAAATGTTTAATTTTAAATTCTAATATTTGTTAAATGAGCTTAAATGTATACAATATGTATTCAAAACTATATAAAATATGCTATACTGTAAAATATGACAGAAAATAAAAGAATGATCATGCAAACCAGTGGTTGTGTGGAGTATTTTTAAGTTTTGAGGATTTAAGGTAATCCGTAAACATTAATTCATGTATGAAGTAAAAAAAAAAAAAAAGCTAGTATAGTAGAAACAAATTAACAACCCATTATGCTGGGTTAAATAACCTAATTGGCTGGGTAAAATTAATCCAACATGTGTTCTGTCCTATATTTACCCAGCCCTTGGATTGAAAACAAAATTGGGATGTTTTAACCCACTGTTCCCCTTCAGTCGAGAATGTCAGACGTAGTCGACGTCGACTGAATGGGGATCACGCCAGGGAGTCAATCGTCTTCGAGTACCAATGGGAATTGGCATGCGTGATGACATCACACACTCCACCCCCACGGCGCGGGTATAAATACGGAAGTGGATGCACGCACTAGTTGCCTTTCGCTTCGGAGCCGATCGTTTGATGTCTCTGAAGAGTGCAGTTGTTTACAATGAGCGAGTGTGTCGGTGTTCTTCTGGAAGACTCTCCCAGTGCTGGTGATTTCTACAGTGCGAGTGCAGCGGTGATCGCGAGCTTTGAGCTGTCGAGCTTTTTTCTTTGCCAGAAACTGCCTGAATTGCTTTTCCCCCTCACTACCCTTGATGGAGGAGCGGTGAAGGGTTGCGAGGCTATCCCTCCAGTGGAGCGGTCTGTCTCGACACAGGTGCACCTGAGTCTGGCGGCCGCTGCCTTTTGGGGGGATCCTCGTCTCCCCCCTAAGGCCTGTAAGTTCTCGTCCATTCCGACAGGCAGAGCTTAAAAAGCCTGTGGGCAAACCGCCTCCTCTTGCGTGCCATAGCACTGCTAGAGGTCTGTCAAAGGGTCAGGGCACCCATGGACATGCACAATGGTAGCCCAGACTGTGCGCTCTTAGGTGAGCCCCGCAGTGCTTCCGACCTCGCCGTCCGGCGCACGAGTGTCGTGGCGTGCGCGATCGGTCTGGCGATGTCCACCTTAGTGGTCCTGGAGTGCCATCGTTGGCTCAGCCTGGTTGATATTGCGGACAATATCCTAATTTCCCAGGTTGGGCTGGTCGGCGATGCGGCGGTGAACTGCGTCCAACAGTTCTCTGCCGCCTAAGCGCAGACGGAGGCCATCCGGCACATCCTGCCCCGGCGGCCCACTGCTGTCTTCACCCCACCGCTGGTGGCTGTTCCATTCCCCTGCCGCCGCTCCTGCTGGGCCTCCGCAGCAGCCTCCAGTCAGGCCCCAGCATGGAGCCGGCCGAAGTAGAGACGCCCAGCCCGCTCCAGGCATTGCCAAGCCAGGTGGAAAGCAAGAGCGAAAGCATTTCGGAGCGGGCGCTCAGGGATGGAGGAGGATGCTCTTGGAGTTGGTCACTAATCCACTCCGTCCCCCCGTGTGAGGGCCGGATGGAGTCTTTGTTTGTGTGTGTGTCTGTTCGACCACTGGCTCCCAAAAGAAGCGCAGCAAGCGGTATCCACACTTCAAAGAAAGAGCAAATTCCTCTGTTCCTGGGTCCCAAGAGAGCAAGTCTGGCGGTGTGCGACCCTGTAAAGTCTTGCACCCCTCAGCCCCCTTTTGTTCCCCAGCACGGCAGCTGGGTGCGGTTCAAGGACCTGGTCATCCGCCTTCTCATGCTGCCTCGCTGCCTGCTGTGTGTTTGTTTGCTTCGAGGCTGTAAGCTTCGCCTGAGCCTCGTATTTCTTTATGTTTTGAGCCATCATTTACTATCTAGTTGTTTATACTACTAAATACAGCTTACCCAACATCTCAGATTAACCTTACATCTCTAGCTTCCGTTATTGTTAACACAGCACGCTAGTAACTCGCTAACGTTAGCCTGCTAACGCGCCACCCGTGCGCTCATTTATTTATTTATTTTCTCTCGCGCGCCCGCGCCTTTGAGTTCATAAAGTCCAGGTAAGTAAGAAATCAGTCAACAAACACGGTGAGTAATGTCTTCTTGTCCTGTTATTGTCACCTGTGTCACATGTCATATGTTTAGTATAGCCTTCTCCGATGGCAATATAGGATTTATATGTGATAAATGCAAGGAGACAGTCAGGCTGACGGAGAAGATTTCAGAACTAGAGACACGCATCCAAACTTTAATTGAGGGTGGTAAGAATGCTAGATCTTTAGATAGTGTTTTGGATGCGCCTAGCATAGTGAACTCTTTACATGATTCGGTTCCGGCTGAAGTAGAGCCCGTGCAGCAGGGCAGATGGGTGACCGTGAGAGATCGTTCTAGTCGCGGATCAAAGAACCACTCTTCCGTTCCGATTCCCATAACAAACCGATTTGCCCCACTCAGTGAAACACCCACTGAGAATTCTGTTGATTGTGCCCTGGTAATTGGTGATTCGATCACACGGAACGTGAAAATAGAGACACCAGCCACCATAGTCACATGTTTGCCGGGAGCCAGAGCGCCTGACATCAAAGCAAATTTAAAAGTGCTGGCTAATGCTAATCGTAAATTCTCTAAGATCATTATTCATGTCGGCACTAATGATGTTCGACTCCGCCAGTCGGAGATCACCAAAATTAATATTAAAGAGGTGTGTGAACTCGCAAGTACGATGTCAGGCACTGTAATTTACTCTGGCCCCCTTCCTGTACGCAGGAGTGATGAGATAGTTGGCTGTCGAAGTGGTGTCCGCAGAATGATATAAAATTCATAGACAATTGGAAAAGTTTTTGGGGCAAGCCTGATCTGTTGAAAAGAGATGGTATCCATCCCTCCTGGGCTGGTGCTGCTCTTCTCTCTAGTAATGTGGCTCATAGTCTTAGAGATAAAACATGACAATCTGGGGCTCAGGTCAGGAAGCAGACAGACTGGCTAAACCGACCGTCTGCTAGCGGCCTCACGTCACCAAGGTCAGATAAATCCCATCACATAGAGTCTCTTTCACCTAGATGTCATCATATAGAGACTGTGTCTGTTCCCCGAATTTGGAAATCCAAAAAACGTCAGGTTAAAAATTTAATTGATGTTCAACAAATAAAAAACAGATATAATACAGATGAGCAAATGATAAAGCTTGGGTTGCTGAATATTCGATCCCTTACTTCAAAATCTCTCATAGTTAATGATATGATTTCAGATTATAATCTTGATATGCTGTGTTTGACAGAAACCTGGCTAAAACCAAACGATTACATTATTTTAAATGAGTCAACCCCACAAGATTACTAGCCTGGTAATACCAGACTCTGCTACTTCACTTTGCTTCGTACACAGAGTCTGGGATAGCATAATAGAGAAGTGTTTTCTCTCTCGCTAGGGGGCGCGTACTGAAGTTTAAAATCATTGGTTACCCGTAAGCCAATCAGATAAGTTTGTTTATGACGTATGTTATGCGCCGACACAGCCGCATCGAACCACAGACATCATGCATCAAACTCAAATCTATGATCGAACTTCCACTGTAAACACTTGATGATGCGAGCGAAATACCCGAGTGAACATGGCTGTAAACGACTTTTTTGATCTGTGAGTGATGTATAGAATGACTGCTGAGAGAGAGAGAGAGAGAGAGAGAGAGAGAGAGAGAGAGAGAGAGAGAGAGAGAGAGAGAGAGAGAGCGCCCCGGCCGCGCGCGCGCACTCCCACGTCTACAAACAACACGAGCGCTGTCTTGCTCTCTCTCCCTCGCGCATATTCATAAAAATCAATCGACAAGATAGTAAGAGGTCGGAAGACCGCGGTTTCACGTGGAGCATTTGGAGATTTTTAGAGATTATAGACTCTAGGAACAACATCTCAATGAACAACATCTCAACTATAAAGGCCTGTCTCATATAAGTTAGACGCCTATCTCAAGTACAAGCCGGTGCAGTTCGACGATTTGGGCAAATAAAAGCCCGGGCTATTATTTGAAGTTTTACGGTATTTAAGACCTGGAAAAGAAAAGAGACACTGACCTGTCAAAAGGCTCCCCAGTTTCTCGCTGACGATCGGTAATAGTTGATAAATTAAACTTTTCCCAAAGGGAGTAGGGCCACAACATCACCTCCATTCAAAATGTTTAATACACACTCTTCGTGTTCGGGCTTCAGTTTGCTAATGCCGGGAATATTCTCCACAACAGAGCGAATTGCATCCGCGTCTCCATATCAGCGGTCGTTTTCGATTTCCCTGACCTAATCTTAAACACGGCGCTTACCGACTACGTCACGGCTTTCAGCCCGCCCTCCGTTCGTTGATTGGCCGGCTGTTTTCAGGCCGGTGGAAAACAGAAAGATAGGCTGCTATCTCAGACTGACTATAGGAGCGAAATGAAATTAGCGGAAGTAGGAAGTCTGACGTAGTCAGGCTACAAGATTACAGTTATACACATGAACCTCGTCTGAAAGGCAAAGGGGGAGGTGTTGCTGTAATTTATAGTAATATTTTCAAAACCACTAAGAAATCTAGCTTTAAATATACTTCTTTTGAAGTATTGGTGCTTAATGTAAAAATATATAGTGTAAACGATAAATCACATTTGAGAATTATGCTGGCTACTGTATACAGGCCACCAGGGCACCATAAAGATTTTATCAAAGAATTTGCGGACTTTCTATCAGAATTAGTATTGGCTGCAGATAAAGTACTAATTGTTGGTGATTTTAATATACATGTAGATAATGAAAAAGATGCATTGGGATTGGTATTTAAAGACATTGTAAACTCAATTGGAGTTAGACAACACGTGTCAGGACCTACTCATCGTCGTAATCATACTCTAGATCTAATATTATCACATGGAATAGATGTTGATGCCGTTGAAATTCTGCAGCAGAGCGATGACATCTCAGATCATTATCTAGTCTCATGTAAATTACATTTAGCCAAGGCTGCAAAGCCGACTCCGTGTTATAAATACGTTAGACCTATAACTTCTGCCAATAAAGATTGCTTTATCAATAATCTTCCTAATCAGTTTCATCATCTCAGCATCCCGGATAGCTTAGAAGAACTTGATATTGCAACAGAAACGTTTAACTCTCTCTTTTCCAGCACTTTAGACGCAGTTGCTCCGTTGCGCTTAAAGAAGATTAAAGAAAATAGCCCAACCCGTGGTACAGCGAGCACACCCGGGCCCTTAAGAGAGCAGCCAGAAAAATGGAGCGCAACTGGAAGAAAACTAAACTAGAGGTATTTCGGATTTCGTGGAAAGAGAGCTCGATTGCTTACAGAGAGGCTTTAAAAGCTGCTAGATCTGCTTATTTTTCAAACCTATTAGAAGAAAATAAACATAATCCAAGGTATTTATTTGAAACAGTGGCTAAACTAACGCAAAAGAAAGCTTCAAGCTCAGAAGTGTGCAAGCAACACAGCAGTGATGACTTTATGAACTTCTTCACTTATAAGATTGATAATATCAGGGACAAAATTATAACTATGCAACCGTCTACCACAGTATCGCATCAGGAAGTGCATTGTAGTCTTCCTGAGGAAAAATTTGATTCATTTGTTGCTATAGGAGAGGAAGAATTCTGAAAACTCGTTAATTCATCTAAATCGACAACTTGTATGTTAGATCCTATACCGACTAAGCTACTGAAAGAGATGTTTCCAGAGGTCATATATCCTCTTCTTAATATCATTAATTCATCTTTGTCTCTAGGATACGTACCAAAAACCTTTAAACTGGCTATGATAAAACCGCTTGTTAAAAAAACACAACTTGATCCTACAGAATTAGTCAATTACAGGCCGATCTCGAATCTGCCTTTTCTGTCAAAGATATTAGAAAAAGCAGTATCTTCACAACTGTGTTCCTTTCTAGAAAGAAATGATATCTGCGAGGATTTTCAGTCCGGATTTAGACCGTACCATAGTACTGAGACCGCTCTCATTAGAGTCACAAATGATTTGCTCTTATCATCCGATCGTGGTTGTATCTCTCTATTAGTGTTACTCGATCTTAGTGCTGCATTTGACACAATTGACCACAACATTCTTTTAAATAGACTAGAAAACTATGTGGGCATTAGTGGAATTGCACTAGCATGGTTTAAATCATACTTAACTGACCGTTATCAGTTTGTAGCAGTAAATGAAGAGATGTCTTATCGATCACAAGTTCAGTATGGCGTACCACAAGGCTCAGTACTAGGACCGCTGCTGTTCACTCTGTACATGCTACCATTAGGAGATATCATTAGGAAACATGGAGTTAGCTTTCACTGTTATGCCGATGATACTCAGCTGTATATTTCTTCAAAACCCAACGAAACTTACCAATTCACAAAATTAACCGAATGCATAGCTGATATAAAAAATTGGATGACTAGTAATTTCCTACTACTAAATTCTGAAAAGACAGAGATTCTAATTATTGGACAAAAAACTTCCACACGTAATAACCCAGAATACTGTCTAACACTTGATGGCTGCTCTGTCAAGTCTTCGTCGTCGGTTAGGAACCTGGGTGTGCTCTTTGATACCAACCTTTCTTTTGAAAGCCACGTGTCTAGTATCTGTAAAACTGCATTTTTCCATCTTAAAAATATATCTAAAATACGCCATATGCTCTCATTGGGAAATGCGGAACAATTAGTCCATGCGTTCATGACCTCAAGGCTAGATTATTGTAATGCTCTACTGGGTGGTTGCCCTGCACGCTTAATAAATAAACTACAGCTAGTTCAAAACGGCGCAGCTCGAGTTCTTACCAGAACCAGGAAATATGACCATATTAGCCCGGTTCTGTCAACACTGCATTGGCTCCCTATTAAACATCGTATAAATTTTAAAATATTGTTGATTACCTACAAAGCACTAAATGGTTTAGCTCCGCAGTACTTGAGCGAGCTCTTAACGTATTATAGTCCGTCACGTCTATTGCGATCTCAAAATTCCGCCCAGTTGATAATACCTAGAATATCTAAATCGACTGCAGGCGGTAGATCCTTTTCCTATTTAGCACCAAAACTTTGGAACAGTCTTCCTACCATTGTCCGGGAAGCAGACACACTCTGTCAGTTCAAAGCTAGACTAAAAACACATCTCTTTGACCTAGCATACACATAACACACCATAGACTTCTATAAATTCAATGTTAGGCTGCATAAATTAGGTCAGCCGGAACTGGGAACACTTCCCTTAAATCTTGATGTACTCGCTACATCATAAGAAGAATGGCATCTACGCTAATATTAGTGTCTTTGTTTATCCCGAGGTTTTCCCGCAGCCTGCCGGATCCAGGCCGTGTCCAGATCTGACGAAGGAGATCCGCCTGGACCCGATGACAATGCAGTGCTGAAGTGTCCACTATCCTCTCCCTATGGAGGATCCCTTTCCCACTCTACAGATAAAGCGTTGTGAATTCCGGCTCGCGTACCCCGAAGTGATAAAATAAAACAAAATTCTGTATCAAAATTTATAGGCAAGAAAAGTAGTTTGTTTAGGCTGGGTTGTATGAATTATAAACCTGCGCACATATTTTAAAAAGCACATAACTATAGAATCAATTCTGAATGAGCATGTGAACGCCGTCAGCGTTAATCACAGGTTCGCGTTTAAAAGTCTGATCATTTCGACGGAGGTGAATCAATCAAAGTTAACTTTAGCTGGAAATAACATTATTCAAGAACCTCTTTAATGCCAAAACAATCTGTTACCTTAAATTATATGTTTATCTCTGTAAAGCTGCTTTGAAACAATCCATTGTTAAAAGCGCTATATAAATGAAGATGACTTGACTTGACTCATGCATCCCTGGCCATCTCGTGGAGACCGGTAAGTGTCGTGCACCACACTCAGACCCTGATTCGGGCCGCCTCCAGGCCTCTCGAGTTGGGTCCCTGTTCTCCACCTCGCTGCCCCACCTTGAGTATGTCTGTGGTCTCTCTGGCCTCTGGTATGCTGTGTAAGCCTGAAGTGCTTCCTACCGCTCCACTTGGCCTGAGTTGACCAGCAGACTCAGCTTGCGATTCATTTCACTTGGCTTCCGCCCTGGCTCGTGATATTCTTCACACATAGGTGTTGAGCTAGATGCTCCTAAAATTAGTGATATTTTTTTCACACCTACGTGTTGAGCGCTGCTTCTGTCCTGTGTGTGCAAGTCGGTTCCTACTGGCGAAAGACACAATGTAGCCTCTTCCTCAGCCGATATGAAGACCGGTTTCTTTTAACCTGTACTTCTTTGTACCCTAGATATGTGGTGGGTTATGGCCATCTTGGACCTTTGTCAATTGAAACAGGCCCTTTTTCCGAAAGCCTCCGTTCAATTACTACACAGAGATGCATTTTCAAATGCTCCGTCCCCAAGGTTTGCCTGCAGCGTTCAACCTGAAGGACAGTACTTCAGATGTCTATCCTTCCGCTCCACAGACCATTCTGTGTTCTTGCATCGAGGGTATGAAGTATCAGTACAAGTCCTACCCTTCGAGTGCTCCATAGCCAGTTGGGTCTTCAGGTCAACTGGGAAAGAGTAATCTCGCCCACGGGCTGAGTATCTCTTTTTCAGTTCAGGAGAAGTTCTAGGTCCAACACATCTCTTCAAGAAGAGTGTGTTAGGCTAGTGCTAGAAGTGATGAAAGTGTCCCACTGAAAAAAAAATCAGAGGCTCCTGGGGCATATGGCAGATGCAGCCGCTTGGCTTCCTCCATATGAAGACCGCTTCAGCACTAGTTTTATGATCGAGTCCCGAGGTGACCGTGGCAGAGCGGCACGCCCTGTGTGATAAAAGATCACCTTGGCCTGCCGCCAAACCCTCAGCCCATGTTCAGACCTTCAGGTCCACTAACACCGACTGAGGGGCCCATGTACAAAGGGCATGCTTTAACGGATGCCTGGGCGACCTCCGACTACATTGGTATTCGTTACCTTGAGTCGGCAGTTCACCTCGCTTTGAGCCACCGCTGCTCAGTGAGCTGGTACTGGTCTGAAAAGACAACATCACGACCGTTGCGCTAAGCTTCCCTTGCATGTCACAACTTGCCCGTCACCTCCTCCTTGGAGTCAGACGCTTCTGAGGTTGCTTCATTCCACTATAAAATTCTTCCGGCCTGCCCAATCCTGCCGCCAACGAGCCTCATGACAGCTACGGCCAGGGAGAGTGGAGACTGGCGATCCAGCTGGGCAGGGACCACTTCGGGGCCGCACAGTTACATCTGTTGCCTCTCCGGACTCGTCCCTCTGCCAGTTGTGTTTCTGTCTGAGCGGACATCCCATGGACAGACATTGGCTCTCAGCTGACCCCGGGGCACCGCAGAAATGCGTTCCCCAGTGAGCCTTCTAAGAAAGCGGCTATGTGATTCATAATCGCTTGGCCCTGCTCAAGTTCAGTGATTTTCATCACACTCAGGTGTTGAGCAGAAATGCTCCTGAAGCTCAGTGAATTTAATCACACTCAGGTGTTGAGCAGAAATGCTCCTAAAGCTGAGTGAATTATCACACTTAGGTATTGAGCAGAGTTGCTCCTGAGCTCAGTGAACTTATCACACTCAAGTGTTGAGCAGAGATGCTCCTGAAGCTCAGTGATCTTCACATCTAGTGTTGAGCAGTGCTCCTGTCTTGTGCGCGCATGCCGCTTGCACCTACTGTGCTAAGTTAGGTGCGGAACAGGTCTTGATAGTTGCCCCTTATTGGCCCAACCAGACCTAGTTCCCTTGACAGCCTTCCTGACTTCCCCTGAATATTTTTCAGGGACGGGTCATGATGGCACCTGCGTTCAAAAAACTGGACGGGGAGGTTCAGGTGGCATGTGGTAGTGACCATTACTTCTGCAAGCACTCCCTTAAGATAAGGTAGTTGTGCTTTGCTAAGTTAGAAGTGGAGCCTATTCATTGAATGACTCTTCTCTCTGTGAGGAGATCCCGAGAGCGTTCGGTCATTTCAGTGCTCTCTTTCCTGCAAGTTGGGTTGGAGTAGGCTGTTCCTTCACCCTCAATATGATGAGGAACATCATATGCAGAAGCATGGGAAGCACGTCATGATCATCAGGTTCCTGAGGGAGCAAGGGTCATCCCTGTGCCCCTCTTTATCTTCTTGGGCCTATCTCCGAGCCCCTGAGCCACTGCAGGTAGTGAGTTAAAAATTCTGTTTTTAAACAGTTCTCCTGCTTGCATGGTCTCTACTAGAGGGTAGGGACATTCTCGCTTTCGCTCAACGACTTGTGTCTGGAATTCAGGCCGTCTAACTCTCACAAGCTGAGACCCCGGCCTGGATATGTGCCCAAGTTTCCTACCTCTCCCTTAAAGGGTTAGTTCACCCAAAAATGAAAATTAAGTCATTAATTACTCACCCCCATGCTGTACCAACCCCGTAAGGCCTTCGTTCGTCTTCGGAACACAAATGAAGATATTTATGATTAAATCTGAGAGGTTCATGACTGCTACATAGGCTCCCTAAGGGAATGAAACTTGACGGCCCAGAGAGTCATTAAAGAAAATGTTTAAATATTCCATGTCGCAACAGTGGCTCAACTATAAGTTTATCAAGCGACGAGAATACTTTTTGTGCGAAAAAACAAACAAAAATAACGACTTTATTCGACTATTCCTTTTCTTCCTTGTAGGCCTGAAACGAGACTTCGAGAGATTTCCATGACGCATACGCGAGAATTGCGATCTCCTTCAACTACTTCAGTTAAGTTATCACGCGTGCGCATCGTGGAAATCTCTCGAAGTCTCGTTTCAGGCCTACAAGGAAGAAAAGGAATAGTCGAATAAAGTCGTTATTTTTGTTTGTTTTTCGCACAAAAAGTATTCTCGTCGCTTGATAAACTTATAGTTGAGCCACTGTTGTGACATGGAATATTTAAACATTTACTTTAATGACTCTCTGGGCCGTCAAGTTTCATTCCCTTAGGGAGCCTATGTAGCAGTCATGAACCTCTCAGATTTAATCATAAATATCTTCATTTGTGTTCCGAAGACAAACGAAGGCCTTACGGGGTTGGTACAGCATGGGGGTGAGTAATTAATGACATAATTTTCATTTTTGGGTGAACTAACCCTTTAAACTGGGACCAGGCACTGCCCCGGAGGAGGCAGACCCAGCCCTGGCTTTCTCTGTCTGTCTGCTTCATTGCGGTTTTACATGCTCAGAACGCAAGCCTTAGGACCTCAGACCAGCTCTTGTCTGTTAAGGAAAACAGCAGAGAGGGAAGGCTGTTTCCAAGCGAGGTTGGCCCACTAAAAGTGTGGCTGCCTTCATTTTGGTGAAATTCCCGTGATGCACATGTCCACTTAGGTGGTGAGTTCCTCTTAAATGAGTGTGTTCTTCCGCCTAGGCGTTGACACAGAGTGCTTCGCTGACAGATATTCTAGAGTTGGGGGCTGGGCGACACCTTAGTTGAACTGCTGCTTCCCGTGGGCTCCCTTCACATGAAGCCAGTTTCACTGTAAGGCTGGTTCGTTGTGTCGGCTTGCTGCGCCATTCCCCTCCTATGGACTGGATACATGCGCAATTTTTTGTTCCAGTTGAGAACCCCTTTTTTTTAGCTGAACCCTGTCGAGTTCCTCCATACCCTTCGGCAACGGACGTGGCGGAACATCCTCAGCCAGGCCTATCACTCGTATGCACTGGTGGAACCTGTGTTAGGCTGGGTCCATATGCTGTGATCCCTACGGCGATCCTATATGTGTATTCTTCCATTCTGGAGGCTTTTGTCTAGGCACTGGAAGGTGGCAGCTTTAGGGGCGTTTTCCATGGTTATCCCCGTTCAGTCGACGTCGACTACGTCTGAGGTTCTCGACTGAAGGGTGAACGTCCGGGTTGCGTATGCAACCCTTGTTCCCTAAAGGAGGGAACGGAGGACGTAGTCCCCTTGCCACCACAGCTGGAACACTGCTGACTCCGAGTTACGCTCGGCTCCTCAGCGAAAAAGCAACTAGTGCGTGCATCCACTTCCATTTTTATACCCGCACTGCGGGGGCGGAGTGTGTGATGTCATCACGCACGGCAATTCCCATTGGCTCGTTAAATAGTACTCGAAGATGATTGGCTCCCTGGCGTGATATCATTCAGTAGACTACGTCCTCTGTTCTCTCCTTCAGGGAACGCAATCCGGATGTTTTTTTAGATTGACTGAATGAATGGAATTTTTCCTCAGGGAGACTACAATGCGATACTGTAGTGGACAGTTTAAGTAAAGAATTTAATAAAGTCATTATTGCTGTGCTGTTTGGAAACGTCTGGGTTGAAGCTTTATTTCTCATTAATTGAGCCACTGTTTCAAATAAATACCTAGGGTTGTGTTTGTTTTCTTCTAAGAGGGTTGAAAAATAAGCAGACTAGGCAAATTTTAAGGCCTTTCTGTATGTAAATGTGCTCTCTCTCCACGAAATGCGAAAATACCTCTAGATTTGTTTTCTTCCAGTTGCGCTCCACAGAGTGTGCTTGTTGTACCACGACATTGGACTATTTCCTTTAATATTCTTTAAGCGCAAAGGAGCAACTGTGTCTAAAGTGCTGGAAAAGAGAGAGTCAATAGTTTCTGTTGCAACATTGAGTTCTTCTAAGCTATCTGGGATGCTGAGGAGATGAAACTGAACAGGAAGATTATTTATGAAGCAATCTTTAGTGTTAGAAGTGATAGTTCTACCATATTTGTAACAGGGAGTCGGTTTTGCAGCCTTGGCTAAATTAAGTATACATGAGACTAAATAAGGATCTAAGATGTCATCGCTCTTCTGCAGAATTTCAACGGCATCAACATTGATTCCATGTGACAGTATTAGATCTAAAGTATGATTACGACAATAAGTGGGTCCTGACACGTGTTGTATAACTCCAATAGAGTTTAGAATGTCTCTAAATGCCAACCCCAATGCGTCTTTTTCATTATCTACATGGATATTAAAATTGCCAACAATAAGGACTTTATCTGTAGCCAGTAGGAGAGCGGGGTACTTTGTCACATGGGCAAGTTATCACACTGTTCATAACTCCAACACTAGAGGCTCTATCTCAAAAATCCAATAGCCACTTTGTGTGATTTCTTCTTATAGTCAACTTCCTGTTCACATGTGGTCAAGATCGCTCTAGTCTGAGGTTAGCAGAATTTTCTTATTTTTCTGCTTAAAAGGGAAAAAAAATGCATTTTACATTTTATGCAATACAACTTTGTTAGGTCCATCCATCCATCCATCTTCTTCCCTTATCCAGGGCCGGGTCGCGGGGGCAGCAGTCTAAGCAGAGATGCCCAGACTTCCCTCTCCCTAGACACTTCCTCCAGCTCTAACGGGGGGACACCGAGGCGTTCCCAGGTCAGCCGGGAGACATAGTCCCTCCAGCTTGTCCTAGGTCTTCCCCGGGGTCTCCTCCCAGTGGGACGTGCCCGGAACACCTTCCTGGGAAGGCGTCCAGGAGGCATCCGGAACAGATGCCCGAGCCACCTCAGCTGACCCCTCTCGATGTGGAGGAGCAGCAGCTCTACAGTGAGCTCCTCCCAAGGGACCGAGCTTCTCACCCTATCTCTAAGGGATCGCCCAGCCACCCTGCGGAGAAAGCTCATTTCAGCCGCCTGTATCCGGGATCTTGTCCTTTCAGTCATGACCCAAAGCTCATGACCATAGGTGAGAGTAGAAACGTAGATTGACCGGTAAATTGAGAGCTTCGCCTTGTGGCTCAGTTCCTTCTTCACCACGACAGACTGGTACATCGACCGCATTACTGCAGAAGCTGCACCAATCCGTCTGTCAATCTCCCGTTCCATCCTTTCGTCACTCGTGAACAAAAACCTCAAGATACTTAAACTTTTCCACTTGAGGCAGGAACTCTCCACCAACCTGAAGTGGGCAAGCCACCCTTTTCCGACTGAGGACCATGGCCTTAGATTTGGAGGTGCTGATTCTCATCCCAGCCGCTTCACACTCGGCTGCAAACCGTCCCAGTACATGCTGAAGGTCCTGGTCTGAAGGGGCCAACACGACAACATAATCCGCAAAGAGCAGAGACGAAATCGTGTGGTCCCCAAACCTGACTCCATCCAGCCCCTGGCTGCGCCTAGAAATTCTGTCCATAAAAATTATGAACAGAACCGGCGACAAAGGGCAGCCCTGCCGGAGTCCAACATGCACCGGGAAGAAGTCTGACTTACTGCCGAGAATGCGAACCAAGCTCCTGCTTCGGTCGTACAGGGACCGGACAGCCCTTAGCAAAGGACCCCGGACCCCATACTCCCGGAGCACCCTCCACAGGTCGCCACAAGGGACACAGTCGAATGCCTTCTCCAAATCCACAAAGCACATGTGGATTGGTTGGGCAAACTCCCATGAACCCTCCAGCACCCTGTAGAGCGTATAGAGCTGGTCCAGTGTTCCACGGCCTGGACGAAAACCGCACTGTTCCTCCTGAATCCGAGGTTCCACTATTGGCCGTAACACACCCTCTGGTCCCCCTTCTTAAAAAGAGGGACCACCACCCCGGTCTGCAATCCCAGAGGCACTGTCCTCGACCGCCACGTGATGCTGTAGAGGCGTGTCAGCCAAGACAGCCCCACAACATCCAGAGACTTGAGGTACTCAGGGCGGATCTCATCCACCCCCGGTGCCTTGCCACAGAGGAGTTTCTTGACTACCTCGGTGACTTCAGCTAGGGTGATGGACGAGTCCACCTCTGAGCCCTCAGCCTCTGCTTCCTCAATGGAAGACGTGACGGTGGGATTGAGGAGAACCTCGAAGTATTCCTTCCACCGTCCGACGACATCCCCAGTTGAGGTCAACAGCTGAGGTTCCCTCTCCTGAGGCGCCGGACAGTTTGCCAGAATCTCTTCGAGGCCAGCCGATAGTTATTCTCCATGGCCTCACCGAACTCCTCCCAGGCCCGAGTTTTTGCCTCCACAACCACCCGGGCTGCAGTCCGCTTGGCCTGCCAGTATCTTTCAGCTGCCTCAGGAGTCCCACAAGCCAACCAGGCCCGATAGGACTCCTTCTTCAGCTTGACGGCATCCTTTACTTCCGGTGTCCACCACCGGGTTCGGGGATTGCCGCCTCGACAGGCACCGGAGACCTTATGGCCACAGCTCCGAGCGGACACTTCAACAATGGAGGTGGAGAACATGGTCCACTCGGACTCAATATCTCCAGCCTCCCTCGGGATCCAGTCGAGGCTCCGCCGGAGGTGGGAGTTGAAGATCTCTCTGACAGGAGACTTGGCCAAACGTTCCCAGCAGACCCTTACACTACGCTTGGGTCTGCTGAGTCTGTCCAGCTTCCTCTCCTGCCATCGGATCCAACTCACCACCAGGTGGTGATCAGTTGACAGCTCCGCCCCTCTCTTCACCCGAGTGTCCAAGACATACGGCCGTAGGTCAGATGAAACGACCACAAAGTCGATCATCGATCTACGGCCTAGGGTGTCCTGGTGCCACATGCACTGATGGACACCCTTATGCTTGAACATGGTGTTTGTTATGGACAAACTGTAACTAGCACAGAAGTCCAATAACTGAACACCGCTCGGGTTCAGGTCAGGGGGGCAGTTCCTCCCAATCACGCCCCTCCAGGTGTCACTGTCATTGCCCACGTGGGCGTTGAAGTCCCCCAGTAGAACGACGGAGTCCCCAGTCAGAGCACTTTCCAGCACCCCTCCCAGAGACCCCAAGAAGGCCGGGTACTCTGCACTTCCATTTGGCCCGTAAGCACACACGACAGTGAGAGACCTATCCCTGACCCATAGGCGCAGGGAAACGACCCTCTCGGCTGAGCTGGGGGGCTATAAGCAAACCCACACCAGCCCGTCGCCTCTCACCATGGGCAACTCCAGAGTGGTGAAGAGTCCATCCTCTCGTAAGGAGTGTGGTTCCAGAGCCCAAGCCGTGCATAGAGATGGGAGAGGAGAGGACGCAGGCGTTGTTTGTTCGCCGCTTTTCCGCCCATTATCTTTAATTGTGCTTACATGTATTTTGTGCTTGTGCTATTTTTACGAGCTTTGTGCATTAGTTTATTTTTAAAAAAAGGTGCGCACTTTTTATACCAGTGGGAAACTAGGTAGCTAGACACCTACCTGCTTCAGACGGCTCCAGCTCACTATGGCGTTCAGATATTCCAGCTCGCAACTCCGACGACTTAACTTCGCAACCACACCTGGATTTAACATCCCCATCATTAAAGAACTTGGACTTATTCGCCGTCCTCGTTACATTCATAGAGGCTCCGGTCGAAAATTCGTCTTTCATAAACAGCCAAGCTGCTCTGCTACAAACATCCCATCTCTCTGGTCATCTGTCACATGTATGACGCGTCATCAGAGTACCGTCGCGCCAGCTACCATCAATACTGGAAATATCGCGAGACCTCTGCACTCCAGTATGGGATCCTCGCACTTTCGGCTGGATACATTTCGTGGAGTGGATTCCAGTCTGCGTGGAGTAGATTTTAATGTTTTGCGACCCATACAAAGATTCACCCCACAGTCATTGGTCAAAATCGAACTTTTCAACACTCAATCCATCAATAATAAATCTACATTGATTGAAGAACACATCAGGGAGAAAGGACTTGGCTTAATGTGTCTGACGGAAACCTGGCATCAGCCAGAGGTTTACTCTGCCCTAAATGAAGCCTGTCCCCCCGGCTACAGTTATTTGGAGGCAGCTCGCCGCACTGGCCGCGGTGGTGGCCTAGCTGTCATTCACCGACAGGATCTAGAGCTGTCCCCCATCGTACTGCCTGCAACATCTTCCTGCGAGTGTCTTGCATTTACATGTAAGCCCCCCTTTTCAATGACTGTTCTCCTTATCTACCGGCCCCCTAAAATCAACTCTACTTTAATCCCGGAAATGTCTGATCTTCTTACAACACTCTGTACGACCTATGCAAATACAATAATCCTGGGAGATATAAATATTCATGTCGACACCCCCTCATGTCATCCCGCTGCTGATTTCCTTCAGCTACTAGACTCCCTCGATTTACAACAACATGTTGATGTCCCCACACATTCCAGGGGACACACACTCGATTTGGTCATCTCTAATTCCGCCATCATTAGCAATCTACATGTTTATGATCTCAGTGTTTCAGATCACAAGGTTGTGTCAATGGAGCTGCCCTTTCCTTCACCCCACACTAAACCAAGGCGGCAGATCCATTATAGAAAGCTGATAAACATCAATGCAGATGCCCTGGCCCAGCACCTTCAACATCTCTCCTCCGGATTTACTGACTTCGTTTCTGTAGCTGACTCCGTGGATTTCTACAACCAGTCCCTAAGCAGTCTTCTGGACCTCCACGCCCCCTTAATGTCCAGGTGAGTCTCGTTCACGCGCTCTGCACCCTGGTACACCTCTGAGCTGCGAAAGATGAAGGCGGCTGGGCGTGTCCTTGAGCGGCGGCTGAAAACCTCTGGACTGACTGTTCATAAACAGGCATACAGGGAGCAAAAGAGGGTATATGCAAAAGCTCTGAGGAACGCACGGTCCAGGTTTTATTCCACTATCATCAATAACAGCCCTGGTAACTACAAACAACTTTTTTCAACAATAAACCACCTTCTTAAACCCCCCTTACTCTCCCACCCTGAGACCACCGAAGAGAGGTGTAACATGCACATTACCTTTTTCAAACAAAAAGTTAATAACATCCGCATCCACCTCTCCGCCACTGCTGTCCTGCCCTTCCCAACGGCCGACCTACCGTTTGAGATTGTCCAGCCCCTCTGTTCTTTCTCTGATGCCACACAGGAAGAAGTGGAGGATGTCATTAAAAAAATTAAGCCATCCACTTGTGCCCTGGACCCTTTCCCTTCAGCCCTGCTGAAGGCCAACATCTCTGCCATTTCTCCATTTATTACAAAGATCATAAACCACTCCCTCCAGGTTGGTCATATCCCATCAACATTAAAGACTGCTGTCATCAGACCTCTATTAAAAAAAACCACTCTGGATCCAGAAGTTTTCTCCAACTACAGGCCCATTTCCAATCTTCCATTCCTATCAAAGGTTCTGGAAAAAACAGTTGCAGCTCAACTCCATGTTCATCTTAAACACAATAACTTGTTTGAAAAGTTTCAGTCTCGTTTCCGCCCTGGCCATAGCACAGAAACAGCCTTGGTCAGGATCACCAATGACCTCTTGATGGCAGCTGATACTGGTTCTCCCTCTCTACTCGTCCTACTAGACCTAAAAGCTGCTTTTGATACAGTAGACCACAACATCCTCATCCACCGTCTGCAATACACAATTGGACTCTCAGGAAATGTTCACAACTGGTTTAACTCATACCTGAACGGCAGAACTGAGCATGTCGCCCTTGGCAAAGCCAAATCACACACTCATAATGTCACCTGCGGTGTCCCTCAGGGCTCTGTGCTGGGCCCCACACTCTTCTCCATTTACATGCTGCCTCTTGGCAAAGTCATTAGCAGACATGGTATATCATTCCATTGTTATGCTGATGACACACAGCTGTATCTCAGGACAACCACCACTTCTTCTGCTCCCTTGGCAGCATCCACACTGAACACCTGCCTGGAGGAGATAGAGGCGTGGATGAAGCTCAATTTTCTACAGCTAAATAGTTCCAAAACGGAAGCCATCTTAATTGGCACACCACATCAGCTCCGCTTTTCCACCATCAGCAGTATCACTTTTTCGGGCCAAAACATCGCCCTTTCCACATCTGTCACCAATTTGGGTGTTAAAATGGACTCTCAACTCACCTTTGACACCCACATCAAACACCTCTGTAAGACATCATTTTATCATCTCAAGAACATTGCCAAACTCCGTCCAACACTTAACCTGGCAGATGCAGAGAAGCTCGTCCATGCCATTGTGTCCTCCAGGCTGGACTATTGTAATGCACTTCTCATCGGGATCTCTGGCAAAAGCATCCAGAGACTACAATACATCCAGAACAGTGCTGCCAGGATCCTGATGAGGGTGCGCAAGCATGATCACATCACGCCCATCCTAAAATCTCTTCACTGGCTCCCTGTCCCACTCAGAATTGAATATAAGGTCTCCCTCCTCACCCACCAGTGCATTCATGGACATGCCCCCCTTTACCTACAGGAACTCCTCCAACACCAGAGCTCCTCACGCACTCTCCGGTCTGCAAACACAAACACCATTTATGTCCCCAGAATCAAGCTCTGTAGCATGGGTGGTAGGGCCTTTTCATCGGCTGCTCCGAGGCTGTGGAATGCCCTCCCTGATCACCTGAGGGCCCCACAGACTACAGATGTTTTTAAACAAAACCTAAAAACGTATCTTTTTAAAAAAGCTTTTAAATAAATGTATTTTCTAGAGTCGTTCGGGTACTCAATCCCCTCCAGCACGTTAAGGTGGCAGTTCAAGGAGAGGACTTTGTTAGGTATGAATGTTAAAATCTCAAGGTTAGCTCAACATAGCACTTCAGCTAAAGTATCAAAAGACACGTTATTGTCTCCTCTATTTTGCACAAAATAGAGGAGACAATAACGTGTCTTTTGGTACTTTAGCTGAAGTGCTATGTTGAGCTAACCTTGAGATTTAGCCAACATTAGGACATATGTCAGTTTGTTGCAAACTTAAACATAAACTTGCCCCAGTACAAATAAACACATAAAATATGCTCAAAAAACATTGTGATATTGTATTTGTAATTGCAATAAGGAAGGAAGGAAGGTGGTTAGAAATTATCAACGAAAGACAGAGCATGGCAGTACACCACTTAACATAATGTTAAAGGCAGTCAGACAGGTAAAGTTGCAGAACAAATCAATCAGAAGTATAGCGAAGGATTTTGACAGAAATTACCGTACTCTGACTCTGTATTGTCAAAAGATTACCAGAGAAGAAATTGAAAGTCAGAAAGACATGCCAACAACAATGGTTGGTTTCTACAACGCCACGGAACATTTTTTCACCTGATTTGGAAAAGCAGCTTGTTGAGTATATTACTAGGTCAGCTGACATTTATTTTTGTCTGTCGCCAAGTGAGGTCAGAAACCTTGCCTACCAGTTTGCTGTGGCACACCACCTGAAGTCCGTGCCTTTGTGAGCAGAAAAAGAAAAGGCCAGCAAAGAATGGTTTACAGTCTTAAAGCGGCATACAACGCGGTCACTGAGAAAGCCACAGTCAAAATCTGGACCTACGAAGAACAAGGCAGCTAAAATAAGAAAAATCACACAAGAGTCATCATCAGATGATGAAGAGTGCTTCTGCCTCATCTGTGTGGAGCCATTTTCAAACAGTTGTCCAAAGAAGACCTGGGTAAAATGTGTAAAATGCAACAAATGGGCCCATGAACGCTTCCGGTGGCGCTGCTCTGCTGGCGACACGGACTCATGTGCATTTGGCCAGTTACTGTCTATGTATTGTTATTAAGTGTTGTCTTAAGTTAATGTGTCAAGTTTTAGTTTAAGTTATTTAATAAATCATAATGAGGACGACTCTTGCACAGTTCTTGCTGCTGGTACTGATTGGAGGAGAGATTTTCGCTTTGGACCGAGGGACACCTGCACGCTCTGTCGGCGTGCTATCGTTGCGCTATTCTAGAGAGGAGCTGCTTTCACTGCGGCCTGCAAGGACGACGCTATCCACGGACATACTCGAGGATGTTAGAAGGAAGAGTGTTCATCCGAAACGACCCTGAAGAAGAGGAAAGAGAGGAGGAATCTGTCTCCGTCTCCGGAACCGGGGAAACAAACCGCCATTGCCGTCCATAATTTTGAGTAACGTGCGGTCTTTAAGGAACAAAATAGAGGAGCTACGCATAAACTCAAGGATTTGCCATGAGTACCGCGACTCTTCCTTGATGGTGTTTACAGAGACATGGCTCCACCGTCATGTCCCTAGCTCAATGGTTGATCTTGAGGGGTTTTCCCTTGTTCGAGCAGACAGGGATGAAAACTCGGGGAAGACGAGAGGCGGTGGCATTTGTGTCTACATTAGAGATGGATGGTGCTGCCAGTATACGGTGAGAGAGACACTGTGTAATTCCGATGTGGAAATATTGTGCTTATCATTGACGCCTTTTTACCTTCCGCGAGAATTTGGAAACATTGTTATTTGTGCAGCATATGTTCCACCGAGCGGGAATGCCGTTAAAGCGGCCAGCTGCTTAACAGACTGTGTTAACAAGCAATTGAAACGTACTCCTGCAGCTCCGATTTTTATTCTTGGTGATTTTAACCACTGCAGATTGGAATTCTCACTTCCGGGATATGAACAGTATATTAAGTGTGAAACCCGGGGTAATAAGATTTTAGATAAATGTTTTGGGAATGTGAAGGATGCATATGTTGCAAAGTCCAAACCCCCTATATCGAATTGCGATCATAACACAATTCACCTGATGCCAACTTATAGAACACTTTTAAAAAGGACTAAGCCACAGACAAAGACAGTTTATGTGTGGTCCGAGGATAGCATTGAGAAATTAAAGGTCTGTTTTGCTTCTACTGATTGGGCACTCTTTCATGACGAGATGGACATTGAGGTGGCTACAGAAACTATAACGGATTATATTAACTTTTGTGTGGACACAGTTGTGGAGAAGAAAACTGTAACTGTATTTCCTAATAACAAAAGTTATATAACAAAAGAAGTTAAGGAGTGTTTAAATAGAAAGAAATGGGCTTTTATTAATCAAGACAAAATTGAACTAAAATCAGTCCAAAAGGAATTAAATTTGCTACTGAGGGGGGCAAGGAAAAAACATAGAGATACTATAGAACAAAACTTTAATTCAGGGAACCCCAAAAAATTGTGGGACGCTATGAAAGTCGTAACTAATATGGCACCTCCTCGAAAGAGGCTTGTAATTAGCAATGACCAACAAAGAGCAAATGACTTGAATAATTTTTTTCTTAGGTTTGAGTCACCAGTGGATCAATTGTGTACTCTGGACCACATTATATGTAATTCAGGTCAAAGGCTAGAGATAGCACCTAATAGAGTAAGCTCACAATTTAGAGGTATATGTTCCAAAAAATCCATGGGTCCTGATGGAATTTCAGCTTTTTTGCTAAAGTCTTGTGCAAATGAACTTACTCCAGCATTCTGCCCTATCTTTCAGAAATCTATTGACTCACATATTATTCCATCTTTGTGGAAGAAATCGATAATTATACCTGTTCCTAAGAAAACTTGCCCAGTGGGGAATTCTGATTTTAGACCTGTGGCTTTGACTTCAAATGTTATGAAATGCTTTGAGAGACTTGTTGTAACTGTCTTAAAGGATCAGGTTAAATCATTCCTTGATCCATTTCAGTTTGCATATAAGGTTGGACGGGGTACTGATGATGCTATTAACTGCATCACTCATTTGGTGAATAGTCATTTAGAAGATTCCCAGGCATATGCTCGTTTACTTTTTATAGATTTTAGTTCAGCATTTAATACACTTCAACCCAATATACTAATGAAGAAGTTGATAGAGCTAGAAGTGAACCCATTCTGCATTAAGTGGTTTTATTCTTTTTTAACTAATCGTACACAACAAGTCAGAGTTAATAATTTCTATTCAGAGATGAAAACTACCAATATAGGGGCCCCACAGGGTTGTGTTAGCTCACCCTTTTTATTTTCACTATACACTAATGAGTGTGTCTCTAGTCAGGATGAGACATATTTCATCAAATTCTCTGACGACACAGCAATATTGAGCTTACTGAATAAGACAAGAAATCCCTTGCAGTATTTTTCTGATGTTGACAGATTTGTCAGTTGGTGCGACACCAATTCCTTGGTTTTAAATGAAAGGAAGACTGTTGAAATGATTTTTGATCCTAGGTATGTGGGAGACCATAGCCCTGTAATAATACATGGTAATATTATTGAACAGGTTTCTTCATATAAATACTTAGGAGTTTGTATGGACAATTTACTATGCTGGTCTTCTCACATCGACAATCTTTGTTCCAGACTGCAGCAGAGGCTATACTTCCTGCGAAGGTTAAAAATGTTTGGAGTAAACCAGAGGATTTTGTTTCTATTTTATCAGTCTGTTTTTGAAAGCTTAATTAGATACTGTATTACTGCATGGTATGGAAATCTGACTGTTCAATCTAAATCAAAACTAGCACGCCTGGTGCATTCAGCTCAAAAAATCACAGGGTGGCAGGAAAAACGAACCATACAAGAACTGTACGAGGCATCTATTTCAAGGCAAGCTAATAGAATTGTCTCTGATGAAACACATATTTTACATAAGTATTTTAATTTGCTACCATCAGGGAGAAGATTCAGGGTCTTGTTGTGCAAGTCTAATCGTTATAAAAACTCCTTTGTTCCAACTGCGATAAAAATTTTAAATAGAGATTTTTTTTTAATTGATGTAGTATGCTGCTAGGTTTTTTTTTTTTTTTTTTTTTTTTTTTTTATTGAAATGTGTTATTGCTTATTACTGCATGTCATTGTACGTATTGTGTTGTGTGTGATTGATGTTGTGCACTGGCCGTGTCATGCTGTCCAAGACAAATTTCCCAGGAATGGGACAATAAAAGTATAATAATAATAATAATAATAATAATAATAATAATAATAATAATAATAATAATGATGCTTGCACCTCAGGCCAGGCAATTTATGTGTGCCAGAATTGTGACTCTGAAGATGAGTCTGATTAGTCAGATACAGGGCATCTGTTTTGTTCAGAGGTTAAACATGTTAAGTTAAGTGAGTTATCTGCAGCATTCCATTCAGTTATCATGGATATATGTGCAAGCCTGAGAACATTTGAGTTTAAAGTAAAATGGTCTTGCCACTTAATGTGTTTTGATTGAAATGTGTATTGTTTGGTGTAACGAGGTTAGATGTTGTAGGAAGGAGGAGGCACTTTGCTCACAGCTGATTTGTCCAAGTTCGTTTTCCAACCTCTTACCTGGAACATAACCCGCCCCGTACCAGGTTAGCCGTGGAGCGTAAGATATGGCGATGAACACTGCTAAAAGCCAAACCACTTTCATGATGCCTAAAGTTGGCAAAAACTAAACTGAAACATACCTGGCTAGCCACCTAAACCGGCTTCATGGCATAGGCCCCAGTTCTGGCCTCTCTTGATCTCCACTGTCGTCGCTCCTCCTTTTATGCTTCCGCTCCTCTGTGAGAGATACGAGACCGGTGCGTCGTGCAGGTGTCCCTCATCAGTAATCACGGCACCGGCCTCGTGCCATCCTCCCACGTCCCTCGACCTCGTCCTGCTCGACACATTTGGATTGAAATAATTGTTTTTCCAGATTCTCTAGGCATGCTTGTTTATATTTCCAGTTCTGTTTTTAATTTAAAAAATAAAATCAAAATTCACAATTAAGTAGTTGTGTTCTTACTTTTAGATAATCTAGTGTGACAACTTACCCGCCGATGGGGCAAATTGTCACAAGTGCACATTCTCTATTCAACAGTCTACAACTGCGTAATGAGATAAGATATGAAGATGTTATGAATACAACATATGTGCCCAAGACTTCCTTCTTTCATTTGGGATGGCATTTATACCATTATGATGTATGGTGCTCAGTAAATGTTAGACAGTGTGAAAAGTGTGACAACATACCCCGCTCTCCCCTAACTCTAATTATTTTACAAATTATTTGATAAAGTCTGTATGGTGCCCTGGTGGCCTGTATACAGTAGCTAGCAAAAATGTCAAGCGGGATCCATCACTTACGCTAGATAGAGTTACAAAAACCACCATCTGAAGTGATTTAATAATTATATTTGAAACTAGACCTCTGAGTAATACTGAAGATATGGTTATAAATTACAGCAACGCCTCCCCCTTTTCCTTTTAGACGAGGCTTGTGTTATTAACAGTATTAATGGGGGCTGGAGTCATTTGATGTAATGTAATCTGGTTTTAGCCAGATTTCTGTCAAAAACAGCACATCTAGGTTATGATCTATAATCATATCATTTACAAAGAGTGATTTTGTAGAAAGGGATCTAATATTCAGCAAACCAAGCTTTATCATTTGTTCATCTGTATTATATCTGTTTTTTATTTGTTGAACATCAATTACATTTTTTCCCTTAAATAGGTTCGAGAGTTTTTAGTATTTACTAATTCGGGAAACAGGCACAGTCTCTATGTAATGATATATCTGGGTCAAAGAGTCTATATTTGTTGGGATTTATCTAAATTCTGTGACGTCATACAGCTAGCAGACGGTCGGTTTAGCCAGTCTGTCTGCTTCCTGACCTGGGCACCCGGGGTTTGTCAAGTTTGAGCTCTAAGACATATTACTAGAGAGAAGAGCGGCACCATCCCATGAGGGATGAATACCATCTCTTTTCAACAGGTCAGGTCTGCCCCCAAAAAAAGTTTCCAATTGTCTATTAACCCTATGTTATTTTGCGGACACCACTTACACAGCTAGCCATTGAGTGAGGACAGTCTGCTAAGTATCTTATCACTTCGGCGAACAGGAAGGGGTCCAGAGCAAATTACAGTGTCTGACACCGTACTTGCTAGTTTACACAACTCTTTAATGTTAATGTTAGTGAATTCCGACTGGCGAAGTCGAATATCATTATTATTCACGTCGGCACTAATCTTAGAGAATTTATGATTAGCATTAGACAGCACTTTTACATTTGCTCTGATGTCAGGCTCTCTGGCTCCCGGCAAACATGTGACTATGGTGGCTGGTGTCTCTATTTTCACGTTCCGTGTAATAGAATCGCCAATAACTTGGGCACTTTCAACAGGATTCTCAGTGGGTGAGTCACTGAGTAGGAAGAACCTGTTTGATGTTCTAATCGGAACAGAAGAGTGGTGGTTTGTCCCGCGACTATGCCGTCTCACGGTCACCCAGTTGCCCTGCTGCACGGGCTCTACAGCCGGATCCGAACAATGTACAAAGTTCACTACGCTAGTCACATCCAAAGCAGTATCTAAAGCCTTTGCATTCTTACTATCCTCAATTAATGTTTGTATACAAGTCTCTAATTCTGAAATCTTCTCCGTCAGCCTTACTAATTACCTACATCTATGACATGTAAAGCACTCGTCGCCGACAGAAAAGGCAGCAAGGCAGACAGGAGAAACCGAGTACTAATTGGGTATTAGTAACTGAACAAGCATCATGATGTGATGTATTACATACATTTCACATGCAAATTAATTTAGATAAATATGCAAACAAACAAAACAAGACTGAAACCTATTTCTTCTACTAATAATAATAAACATAACTGGTAGCATTAACAGAGATGGAAACAATTAAAACAAAAGAAAGGTGCAAGAATGTTCGAAACTTGTTGATATAAATAAATAATTCAGCAGATGTATGAGTTTAGACTGGAGCTGAAAATAAAAAAGCAAAAGCTCAGAGAAGGAAGGTCACAGAAAATATGAGAGAGAACATTCTGGAAAAGGGTCAACCATAATTTGAAGAACCCATTGCATGGAGCAGAGTGATATCATCATCCAGTCAGCATGCACTATTCATAGAAGAGTCAACTAATTTATTACTTTATCCATTTCTAAACAAACAAACAAACAAACAGGCAATAAACAAACAAACAGGCAATAAACAAACAAACAAACATGATCATGGAAGGTTAAGTTTAATGTAGAAACACAGAGAGTATAAGCTAATTAAAACGATAAATAACTCATTGCTAAAAATAATGAGCAAGCTTATTATGAGGCATTGACACTGACTATGGGCATAATTCATATTTTGATTATCACAGCTATAATTATAAGCATCATTATCCCTGGCAGCATTAATAATGATGACTATGTAGGCCAAATCAAATCACTTTATTTTCACTATTAGTATGTAGAAAGGTAATTATTTGTATTAATAACAATGAGGTAAACGTACTTCATTCTATGTAATCCCCTCCCTTAACTGAAATTGGTTCAATTTATTAGTTGGCAAGTGTGAAGCTTGGAAGTGCATTACTGTCATTGTAATCCAATTAGTAGGAGCACAGTGATGTTCAGGCTCCAAGATGGTGTTGAGGGAATTCTGGCTGCATGCACCCTACCAAATGCTTCCCTACTGTGCGTAAGAGCATTAACAACAATGCCTGGACGCATCAGCCGTTATTGTCACATTTCAGCCTGAATCTTCATGACGTCCTCCACAGATGCTGATACTGCAGTTGCAAAAGCTAACTCTACAATTCATAGAATAGAATAGAATGGAAACAGTACAGAAGGGTTAAAACCTTGTGCCTTTTATAAATAGAATGGAATAGTAACAGCATGGAAGTGGCAATTTTAGAATAGAATAGAATAGAATAGAATAGAATAGAATAGAATAGAATAGAATAGAATAGAATAGAATAGAATAGCCATGGCAGGCATATAAAGGAAGAGGGGATGTGGATATAAATGTAACACTTACAACTTTATTAAACGTAACAGTTCTGTGTTAAAACAAAGACAACACCAGACAATGAACAATGGTAACTACGGAGTATAAATACACAGGTAGATAATTAACTGAACAAGGTACTGGTTATGTTCAAGAGGTGTACAACATAATCAGTAACCATGGAAAATAACTGGTGAGTAGAACAAAGCAAACATGATCTAAACCCAGGAAACTACAGCAAAGGAACAACAGAGCAAAATTAAATTCAAAATGATAGTCCTAGAACACAAAGCATAACAAGACTGTGACAAGAATAGAATAGAATAGAATTGTTACAATTCATCTGTCACCTCTGCACTACAATTCCCAGAATCCTTCCTGCTTCTCACCTGCACACACTCCACACACCTGCCATCATTTACCCTCATCAGCTCCACTCCATTTAAGCCTGCTCCACACACTCATCTTGGTCTGGTCTACAACTAGGACTCACCCAAGCTTTGGATGTTATTCTTAGCCTACCTGAGATACCTACCAATATTGTTCTCCTCACCTCTACTCCAGCCTGTCTCCTTCTCCAGTTCTCTGAATGTTCTCCCAGTCCCTGTAAGAAGAAACCTATTCTTAATTCAGTTACTCAGCGACTCATTGGTGTGAAAGTGTGCGTGTGGTGCACCGTACCTCAATTGGACTGCTGAAGCGTCATCCTCATCGTAATGGTTGTTGTCTACCTGCAATATATTTACCTTGCTATTTACCTGAATGAATAAACGTTGGTTGTTGTTTCTCACTACTTCTGTGAGTCTGTGTTTCCTATAATGTATTACAATACAATAGAAATGGCATGCAGGGCTAGAGTATGGGGATTTAATTAAACAGAATAGAATATTAATTATTAAAGCTGCAGTCCGTAGCTTTGTTGGGGTTAAAAATTATCCAAAATACATTTTTGAGAAAATACATAACCAGCCAGTGTTCATAACTATCTGCTTACCTTAGCTCGATTCAAAACAGTTAGATTGTAATAATTTTTTTAAATTCCAGTGGTACTGGTGGATTTCCGTGGGAGGTTTGAGCATGTCTTTGCATCATTACGTCACATCTGTACACATAGAGAAGGAGTCTCGGCTAGTAGGAAATATTGTGTGTGAGGATGCTGGAGGTGGAGATTTATAGCCTTTTCTCACAGCACTTGATATAATTAAACATCAATTTGATGGCGGATCCAGAAAGGTTCAAACGACAATCACCAGTGACAACAGATTCACCCGCTGTAAAATGCAAAAGACTTCGTTCAGACTTCGGAGTGGCTATACAGACAAAAAGAGACTGCAAAGGACCATGAGAAAACAAGGATACATATCAGAAGGACATTAAATGTAGTCACGCAACGCTGACATTGTTTACATTAACAATTTGAGAACAAACTATAATTTGCACAGTTTTGGGTGATATGATAAGCGATTGTTAGATTTAATCAGCGCGATTTACTGCAATGTCAGAACCAGAACAAAAGTGGATGTTACTTACTTGTTCAGATTACATTTTCCGGTGAAAATTATGTTGGTCATACTTCCAAAAAGAATAATCTGTGATTCTGAATGCCAGTATCCACACCGGCATGGTGATTGACAGCTGCACATTCTCCTCAAACATTGTGTTCATCCACGCTGTGCGGTGTCAAAGTACAACTCACGTAAAGTTGATAATTCCACTAATGACAGCAATTGCAGATTTCGAACAGAGATGGCGGCAAAGAGGAAAAACTGTGGACTGCAGCTTTAATAAATAAAAGGAAAAAAATAGAACGAGTCTATTCCAAAGAGTCTTTTTGTTTAAATCACCCTTGTGCTTTCCCTTGCAATGGTGTTGAGAATGACAGTACAGCAGTATTTGAACAAACTACATCATCATCATAATAATGTATCTTAATGATACACCTATGGTAAACTCAAAACTATGCATGGATGCATACTTCAAAAATCCATTGAAAATAGTATGCATACTTTAATACGTTAATTTATCAAAAAATATACTATTCTAAGATAAGTGCTATTCAGCCTTTCTCTCCAAACATGCAGTCAGTGAAGACACTTATAGTCACCCATTCTGACATTCACATTTAACACAACACATTTATTTATTTTTGTCATGTTTTTTTATTTATTAAAGGGGTGGTTTACTGTTTTTTTTTCTTTGCATGAGTTGTGAGATGTGTTTATGGGGTGCAATATAACATGTCTTTGTGTTGTTGTTTTTTTAAAGCCTTATTTTTCATAAATTTCACCTTTATTGTAAGCCGCTTTCTCCTCTGTCATTTGAACGACCGGTTGACATCCTGATTCTATGAAACCACTCCCTCAGAAACAGGCAATGGGCAACAACAAGGCAACAAGATTGGTTAGTTGGGCCGGTGTGTTGTAATTGGCTAAACTGCCTAGTGCACGTTGTCCGGAAACATCGCGCCCTTATGGGCGAAAGTTGCATGTGCTCTGGTCAAATGTAAATAATGGTGTCGATACTGCCGTGTCAGTTTGAGCCAGAGTCAGACCCAGAAAGCGGCAATGAAGAGAGTCGAGCAGAACCTCCCCAAACACGGCTCTTACAAAACGTTTCTGAATGGTACATTTTTTTTATTATTATTATTCTATTCTATTCTACTATTATTATATAAGAATTTCGATACGCTGTTACTTAAATGCTACTGCTGCTTGTTAGCTTTTGAGATACGGCTTTCTTTACCATTTTTTAAAGTTATTGTTTTATCGATATAATGAACAACCGTTTATCTATTCACAAAACTTAGTTTACTCAGTGTATCGTTTTCTTTAGGTGTACATGTGGCAACTGTGTTAAAACCACACTGTACACTGATAACAGCAGCTGAAGTTTGCTGTTGCGATTACATATAATTTTTTTAACTTTATACACATTTGTCTTATACACACAAAATAGCATTGAACTAACTGGCTACTATAAACAAACAGCGTTGGCATTACGTTCTTGATCAAACCGAAAAATTACGTCATAATACATGGAAAATACATTTATAAAATTAGTAGATAATTACAAATTCAGGTCCAAAATGTTACGCGTTTGACACACGAAATAGCATAACTTAGTGGCTTGCGCTGGCATTTGTTTACGTCCTTGATAAAACTAAAACATTACGTCTGAAATTATACATGCAAATACATTTAAAATGATTAAGTCTTATACAGGTTGTGGCCCAAAAACTGCTGCCTCTGGTTTTAAAGCTGGAACTGCTTCATATTTTAATAACAGTTTCTTGTTGAGTCCGGCATTGAATTCGTGGAGATTCTGGAAGATGTCTTCCGTAAAATGCGCAGCACAGAGAGCTAAATTACGATTGTAATATTCAGGAACATAATCAAACATAACTTTTAGCCATTGTTGACGAACTACAGCTTTTGTGGGAAGTCCGAACACAGAAGACCTGACAGCTGGGTGAAAATAACCAGCCCGTTCTGATCCTTGCGTCATACATGTGACACTTCGTACATTTTGTTGAAATCTTACGCACTAGAATGCGTTGAAATAACACAGTTTCGACGGGATGACAACTCTCCACTATAACTCTTCCTCTTCGACAAAGCCGCAGAAATATGACCATGCCCCCCTTTTTTGCATATTCCGGAGGGAGGGTTGATGTAAATTTATGGGTTAGTTATGTATAAAACCCGGGAAGTATCTCATTGTAGTCCCATTCGAGTCGTTTATGTAGGCCATTAAACTTCCTGATTTTTAAAAGACGATATCTCTGCTTACGTTGAACATTCAGCACATTAACTTTGCAGATACTGTTCATGCACCAACAGCCACATTACACACTATTTAAAATGAAAAAAGTGAAATCGCAATCAACCACCCCTATAAAGCAACATACAAGTATGTAATTGTATTCATTCTCAGCTATGCACACAAGGACAGTTAGCTGAGAATACACCATACTAGTTACAATCTCAAATGCCAAGCACAACCTCAAAGCATTTAGCAACTACAATTACCATTTAATCATGTCATACCTAATACACAGCCTAGAGGTATCCCTAAAGACAAGTAAAGGTTCTTTACACACAATGACAGCTGAGAGAGGTGCCATCACCGAAATGACAGAGATGAAACAGGAGAGTGCATTAAGTCACTTTTTCTTCACACTGGACAGAAGAAGCACTTAAATAATCAACACTTTTGTATTCATACCTGTAATGACTACTGTCAGAGAGACAGCCACGCATTTGCTGATACTCAAGTGAAAAGATTGTATAGGTCATTACAAGCAATTTGTGATGTTCACAGATTAAAGAGTCCTTTTGCATTTATTTTAAGTCATGTCAGAGTAAACGGCTTTAAAATTAATAAAGGAGAATTGGTGTTATTTAATGTTGATTGTGATCGTTTTAAATAAAATCTATCATTTTTTTTTAAATAAAAATAAAATAGATGCTCAAAAATATATTGGGTCCAATTTTTTTAATTAAAAATGTGTTGCAAATATCAGACATTTTTTTTAATAAACCTTAAACACAGAGATAAAGATTTTAAATGTTATAGAACTAGTCTGTCATATATACACAGTCAACAAAGAGAAAATGGAAAACAAGCATTATAAAATACATAAAAAGTGAGAATATCTGAACAAATGATTCCAAAAATCCATTTTTGCGAGGGCAGTGGGGTCACAAGTAAGGGCGCCTGCAGAAACACTTACACATATATCAACCTCAGCCTATCTGTGGAGAGGAACGAAATTAGATTTTTTTTCATGGTCTGATACGGTGTGTGGAAATGCGTGAGGCGTTTTATAATCACAGATTCTAGGATTGGATGTCAGAGAATGCTTGGGTGACGATCTATCACTGGTTCACCGCAGACACGGGAGGTCTTTAAAAGAGATGAGTTCAAATGCACTGAGCAGAGCTTCTGTTCTTTGGTCAATCACTGCCATGTTGGGGGGCTACATTCAGTTCTCATGAGGCCCACAAGTCAAAGAAAACCATTGGAGCACTTCCCCAGAAACACACATGAACAAGCTGTGTCTGTTCCACATGACTTACCTTTAGAACCCTTTCAGGAAGACCAACTGCTAACACAAACATACACAAACAAACACACACTTATCTACAAACACTGTAGACAGCTTTCAACTTCTTGCCTCACAGACTGAGTCTTTTTGCTATCTGCTATTCAACTGTTCACTCTGAAGGGCTGTCAGACAAAAAAATCTAATCTGGTCTCATCTTATTGTAATATCTATAGTGGGGAACTATATGTATATGTAATTTAATTCTGAAGTAGATGTTTTGGACTTTGAAAACTGTACCTGTGGTAGGCCTACATTAGATGTATCTGCAAATAATATAATATAATATTTATAAATAATATATATTTTTTTGGGGGACATAGAAATGTGAAACCGTGGTCAGATTCTCACTTAACAGTCAAATAACTTGCACTTGATATGCATGACATAGTAACACCTAAATTGTGTCTGATACATGGTTAATATTTTTTATCATAATTTCTCTAAGCAGAGGGAACACTGAGCTTTCATAAACATTTAAACCAAAAGTATCGTCGCTGCCCGATGAAACTCACGTATGTCCAAAACGGTTACTTGTCAGGAAGTGAAAAAAACACCGTAATTTCACAGCAGTTGAACGTAGCGTTGTAATACTTGGTATGGCATCTTTAAATGTAACCATATTCTTGCCAGTGTAATGATATAATCCACATTTGACCAAAATCGAGTTTAAATGGACATACGTGCATATTTTACAGTAACGGTGGTCGATACGCGTTCTTCCGATCATTAATCAGAATGACCAAGTCGCGTTTCAGATAACAGATGAATAGGCTACGCTCAGTTTATTAAGGCGAGACACGGCAGGCAAAAACATCGTTTTTTTTTCACCAGTCAATTTTGAGATTTTGGGATATTTGTCTTCAATAACATGTCTTCTTTCAGACTTGTGGTGAAAAAAAGTCTGAAATACACATTTAGGTCTTTCTTTTACTACACTTTGTCTGTTTGCGTCTGTAGATTTCTCATAAATTCATCAAAAGTTGTCGTTATAAATCATCCCTCTGCTCCGCTATAATTTGATCAGTTTGACAAAAAAAAAAAAGTATAAATCTTATCAATGAGACCAAGTTTATTTACATACTAGCAAGCAAGCTAATCTGTGAAGAACTAAGTAAGCCTGTGGACAATTACTTCATCTAGACCATTTACCGGTAAATAACAGTTGTGAATATATAATAAACTTGAGAACAGTTGTCAAAAACAAACGTTTGCTGATACTTTACCTCACAGTGTTAGCTATTCGGCTATCCAATGCTGAGCTTCCAGAGACGAACTTCCCGAGACCGGCGAGATGCCTCCACAGGGCGGGAGATACGCGGCGTGATTGACAGCTTTGACAGCAAATGGATATACGTGGAAATCAGATGACATGATTTCACAACTTTGCATTGGTCATTTAGATAATGTGAAGCATACTGTATACGGAAATGAACCTGGACATTCTATCCATCGAAAAATCAAAAAATCGGCAAAATGGACATACGCGGTTTTCATCGGACAGCGACGATATGTTATGTCCATTTCTGGCTTTGTCTATTGTATTTTTGTGTTTACTGAGGATACATGGTTGGTAATCCACTCGTTTACCCATGGGATACGGGAAACAATTTTCCGAGGTTGGCCGACCCTCTGGATTGCCAAGTGATTTAATTGTATTAGTTGTGTATCCTTTTACATGGAATAGCAAGTGAAATTAATATCACCTCACCGTGAAAGGAATATCTGCAGATAAACTCAAAAGTAACAAAAGTCGGTTATAGTATCCAGGCCTGTAATTGTAACATAATTTACCAGCCTTTAAAGGGGTCATTTAATGGTACATGCACTTTTACAAGTTGATTGTACTGAAATATGTGTTGGCAGTCCTGTACACAACCATCATATAATGATAAAAATCCATCCAGTGTTTTTGTTTTAATCTCCTTATATGTTGAGCCGTTCGTTTTTGTGACGTCAATAAAACGGACGCCCCTCCCACGATTGTTGATTGACAGCAGTGTTTCAACACAGACCCGCCCTGAGCGAGCGCCGAGCTGTCATCATAGTCCATCATTGTTGATACACTGGAGCAGAATGGCGTCTAATCGATTGTGGTGTTCTGTTCTTGGGTGTAATAACGAACACAGTCATTTTGATGCTCCTAAATCCGAACCGCTGAAGACACAGTGACTGAGTTTTGTTTTCGAAGGGAATATTCCCCACGATCAACGTCAATGCTTTCATGTTTGCGCAAATCATTTCTCACCACCAGACTGCTTTATAAACGAGGTCAGTATAAAGCTGGTTTTGCTAAGAAGCTGCTCCTGAAAAAAGAATCGGTGGCAACTATTTATGTTCCTGCTGCACCTCCAGAAGAAGTAAGTGTAAAGTTTTATTAACCTTTATATTAATCTTTGCAAATCGCGAAAAAAAGTTTTTCACGACCATTAGTTGTAACGTCAATCTGTCAATGAACTAACGTATAAGTTACATCAGTAAACACACAGCGTTTGTATCTCACTACTCTACCCTGCCAGTACACAAAGATAGATCAAAGTAACATTATGTTAACCAACCATTCAGAAACGTCCTGTTCGAGCCTTAAAGCCCATCTTTCAAGTTGAAGATCCCTGTGAATAGACGTGTAGATAAATAGTGAAGGAACTCGATTTGCGTGAAGAAATTAATCATAAATGTGCATTAAAAAAGGTTTTTAAAAGAAATTGTGAGTAAAATTACTTCCGCTATCAAAAACGCTCTGATCGGACGTGACGCAACGGCCGGTAAATCTTATCTCTTCGTAATGGAGTCAGACATTGAAGAGGTTGCAGTAGGGGTTCATGTCAACTCTTCCGATGGGCCATTGCCGTATAATTATGAGCCACCTAGGCGAGAGAGGGGTCAGGCAGAGTTAAGGGGAAGGGTAAATGGACAGAGGAGAGAGATAGAGTTGTGGTGTGAGGAGAATCGGTGGAGAATTGGGCAGGTATCTTGGTGAGTGACCACAGGCTATAGCTAATTGTGGCTAACGTTGTCTCCATGTTTATCACATTGCAGTATCTTTAATAAATAATGCTGTCGACTTTGTTGTTTTTCAAGCATCCATGTATATTGTCACCATCTATGCTAGCAACAAGCGTCTTAAAATGTTTAATTTTGATCCCAGATTTTCAGAACTTAGCCGGCTGTTATACTAACTTACTCCCCTAGTATTTCCGACGGACATTATGTAAATGAGCTCGCATGTACTGCGGAGTATGTGTATGAAAGCAGTTAGTGTTCCGGTTAGAACGGGAATATGCTGTTCATGTAAATAAAGTAATTGTTACAAGGATCTTTTATTGTCACGTGAACCGGGTGTAAGGCACGCAGATAAATGAGTGAGTTTATCTTGGCACATTTTGTTTAACAGGTGCTTGTGTGGTAGATGTGAGGCTATGCCATCAGCAGTGGAGAGTGTGTGCTGTAGGGAGGTCGACGCCTATTGGTCCCTTGTCCAAAACCTTGATCCCCCAGACGACATTACCTGCCTCACACTTCATCCAGGGTTTGAAGCATCCTGTATGAATCCTTTTGTGCTGCAGATAGCATATTTGAACTTCAGACAGGAGCATGGCCCTCTCCAAGCCAGCAGGCCAGAGTATGTTTTGAGCAAAAATTATTTCATACTGCAATTTAAAGAACCAGCCTTTCTACACCAAAATAGTAAATCCTGCTAAGCAGGTTTTTAAACTCAGTGGTTTCCATATACTTACTATAAAAACAACTTAAGTGTTGTGAAGTACAGTAGAATATCAGCCAACAGGACATGCAATATTTACCATTGGAATTGTTTACTATGAAAACATGGTATGATCAAAATGTAATTAGGTCCCAATCTTCACCACAGGCAGTTCCGATACACAGCATACAGGCAGGTTGTCCGCTGGGCGTATGGAATACTAGGCAGGGACATTAGGAAAGCCATACCTTCATGTGTTGTGTCAGCAATAAGGAGGCAGTTTGCAGAGGAGGGACAAACATACAAAGGTTTCCAGTGGCCCCGCTTAGAAGACGATTAATAAATTCATAGTAAAACAAACTATTGGTCAAAGTTATCTTTTATTACGTGTTAAAACGCGAGTGTCGTGCGAGATGGAGGCTGACTGCCTCATCCTTGGGAACCTTCTGCAGGGAATTGGCGAGGGGGGGCGGGGCAGCAGAGGACAAGACAGCACTGCTTTCTTGTAGGGCCTGTGGTGACTTGGAGTATTCCTCTACCAGAGAGACCATAAGATTTGTTGCGTATCCTTGAGGAGAGATGTTTAGAACACATTTAATAACATGGTTGACTCACATAAAAAAAGATATTGTGAAACTACTAACCGTAAGATGGTTTCTCCTTGATGGGGTGGACTACCCAGCCACCTTTCCGAAACCGCGGGTAGCGAACGGCGTAGCGTGCCTCACCCTCACTGGTTCGAGCTACATCTCTGTTGCCATTACTGTTGAAACGTAGGGCTGCCAAGAGAAGTCTGTAGGAGATAAGTAGATAAAAGCTAACCCAATGCAGTGAAATGCAACAGAAATGTTTTCAGTTCAAATGGGTCTAAGACAATGACTCAACTTTGCAATTATTTTTTTGCAAACAATATGTAATGCTGTTATCAATCAATAACATTTTGGTCTGATATACAAGACTGCAATAGTTTTTAGCCATATTCATTCTGTCATCCTTTACCTGCTACAAAAGTATTGCAATATCCTGAATTTTTTTTTTTTTTTGCACTGGGCAACGATTAATCGCATCCAAAATAAAAGTTTGTGTTTTCATAATATATGTGTGTGTACTGTGTATAATTATTTTTATATATAAATACACACATGCATGTATATATTTAAGAACCATTTGCATTTATATACTGTATATATATTTATACATAATATTATATATAAATAATATTTTATATATAAATAACATTTCTTAAATATATACATGCATATGTGTGCATTTATATATATATAAAAAATAATTATACACAGTACACACACATTATGTGAACAAACTTTTATTTTGGATGTGATTAATTGTTGCCCAGCACAAAAAAAAATACCTAATTTTATTAGTATCGATACTTTTAAGTGATAACACTACCTGCTGTACATCCCAAGAAAAGAAAAACCAGTGTGTTTGGGAGCAAAGTGCAGAATGAGGGAATGGTAGGCCTCCAGGGAGAATGTCTGATGCTGAGGCGACAATTGTCGAATATCCTTTACCAGTGCTTTCCTGGCAGCTACACTCTCCAGTTTAGTGGCTGCTGGTGATCCTGAATAAAACAGATTCTGTCATATAGTCTGTTGCATTTTCATAACACAAGTAATTATTATTACACATGGGGTTATGTATTGATAAAACCAAACTAATCTTTTAACATAGGCTACTATGTTGTACCCGGTTCAAGCCACTCCTTGTTTCTTGCCTCTCCTTCCAACGGTGGATGTGCGCAGCTGGTAAATGCAGGAGTGCTGTGTTCATGTATGTCCTGTACATGATTTATCATACTCTGCCATTTTGCCTGCATCTCATCTGGATCTCCTGTAGGGGTGGAAGCTGCGGTCCAGTAGAGATGGTTGATAATGGCTGGCCTCCACAGCTTCAGATCCTCACAGTCCCTCTCTTTTGCAGCAGCATCCAGTGCTTTCTGTACACCTGTTCCAGAGCAGACAAACAGAGCAGAGCAAACTAATTATTAGGAAAGTGAACTTAACTACAAAAAACAAGTCTGTTATTTAGAACTACCAACATCACAATACATACTTTTCCCAATATGCCAGACGTCAAAGAAATGCCTTGTTCCTTCTGAACACATTTTCTCACGTACCCACTTGGCCACCTAAAACAAAGAACACACAAATTGATTTTATAGAATTTAGAATTTATTTTGAGTGATACTAACTGTGCATGTCAACACTGTTCAGCTTTAGATCTCTCCTAGCATCATTACCTGCCGATTTCTGTCTGTTATCAGAGCAGACACTTGCATGTCTTGGTCCATCAGGAACTGCACACTCCGCTTTAGGCCCTCTAGCTCACACCAAGAGCTGCTTGGGACTTCTGAGCTCTGTTAAACCAATTGATTATTACTGAACAGTATCAGTAATATCAGTAACTAAATCAGACACAAGATTTCTGTGTGACATCAACTTACTTGGACAAGTTGAACATCCAAAACTTTGTTAATCCGATCCTCAATCAAGGAGTAGCTACCATATTTGGCACAGTGTCCAGGAGAATCTGATCTATGAACGTCAAAAACAGTTACATTTAGAGGTTAATGCAAAAACACACTGACCTGTTCTACATCAGTGATGTGAGCTGGATCATCTACCTGCAGTCACCAGACAGGATCAATCCACCTGCAGTCTCCTTCAACTCCCTGATGATCCCCCTCTGCTCATTCCTCCAGGCCTGCACGATAGTAGGGATAGTGTAATAGCGCTGATGGCGGAAAAAAGTGCCGGGACTTATGCACTGCAGTCCAAACAGCTTCAGCATCCTGATGGTCTGAGTAGCCATGCAACCTGAGAAGTGGATGGCATCGCTGAGTAAAAGGTTGCAGGCAGGCATGTTTCGATGCACCTTTTCTTGGTTTTGCCAGTAACGCTCATAACCACAAGTTCCGCAGGCCTGAAAGATGAGAAAAGATTCAAGACTCAAGCAGCTTTAGGATGAGGCAGTGAAATGCCTGTATAGTTAAGACACAAATAATTAATATACATACTGTACATTCACAATCTATAATTCAGCTCCTCACGGACAGTTGACAATTAAGACATTACCTGCTTAACTTTTATGAAGGTTCCTTCCGGGTGCATTATGTGTCCCTGGGTTTCCCCACAGCATGCAGGGCAAACCGTGAACAAGGACAGCAACTGCCTCTGGCAAACAATGAACTTGTCAACAGCACTGAAAACAAGAAAAGGAAAAAACACATTAATTTTGACTATGACATTTTTGATACACAATCAGAAACAGTTTCCATTAATAAAAAGGTTTTTACTTTGGGTCACTGAGAGATTCCAGCTCTTCTGGTTCCTCCTCAGAGGACTCACTCAACATCTCCTCCCCTGGACTCCATGACATATCACCAGAATGGTTGATGATATCAGAAAATGACCATTCATCATTACTTTGTTCAGGACTGGCCAGTGGAGTTGATCTGCGATGCTCAAACCTTTCGGTTTGAGTCCCCACATCCACCATCTGAGGCTTTACCTGAACAGCTTAGATGAAAGAGATTCATCTTAATAATTGTTCACCATTGTACATTCATTGGTAACAACACAGGCACTCTCTAATGCAACCCAGTACAAAATATATATTTTTAACATTATGAAGTTCATAATTTTTAATGTTTACTGTCTGAAAAGTGTCAATTACAAAATAGTAACCATGGAGATCATGAAAAATGTTGACATGTAATCCTTATTTGTGATTGTATATGGCATGTATGGTGAATGCTAGATATAAGCTAACTACCTAATGAACGATGTAAACATCTTATGTTGCACTGTGATCCACGATGGACCACTACTGGCTCAGGGTCCATTGTAGAGATGTCTTTATCTCCATCATCTTCAGGATCTAAAGTGGCAGTTGCACCCACCCTGTCTTTGCTGGCAGCACTCTCTCCCAAAATCTGAAAACAGACCAAAATTACAACTTTTAATTTGAAAAAATGTAGTAATTTCATGAAAATCCCCCATTCATGTATTATTTAAAAGACTGCTAATCTTTTCAAATTTCTGACTATTACCACAATACCACCCGTTCCCGTCCGCCGAATTTCTGACCATTACCACCCGTTCCCGCCCGCCGAATTTCTGACCATTACCACCCGTTCCCGCCCGCGCCCGCCGAATTTCTGACCATTACCACACGTTCCCGCCCGCCGAATTTCTGACCATTACCACCCGTTCCCGCCCGCCGAATTTCTGACCATTACCACCCGTTCCCGCCCGCGCCCGCCGAATTTCTGACCATTACCACCTGTTCCCGCCCGCCGAATTTCTGACCATTACCACCTGTTCCCGCCCGCCGAATTTCTGACCATTACTACCCGTTCCCGCCCGCGCCCGCCGAATTTCTGACCATTACTACCCGTTCCCGCCCGCGCCCGCCGAATTTCTGACCATTAACTTCTCAAGTCAGAACAGTTACCGTCAGCAAAATCATGCCAAGACTAATCCATTATAACGTCAAGAAAAATACATTTGCAGAAATTACATGCAGAGCTACATTTCGATGCAACAATTTGTATAAGGTATTATAAGACTTACTGTGCAAAGCTCCCGTTTTCGACGCGCAGAGTCTCTGCTAGTGCTAACGTTAACGTTAGACTCTTCACTCCCGGGTCTCCCGCCAGATTTTGCTGGTGGACTTGCATGCACCGATGGCACAGCTCCATTTGCCAGCCTAACCCACTCTCTTCGTCGAAATCCCATGCCAAATTCCATAAGATCTCCTTGGTTGTAGCTGTCCGGTGTGAAGTGTTTTTCGCATACCACCGTGTGTCTTGTCACCGAGGAGGCAGAGAAATTGCTTCTCTTTGCCTGGACGAAACGTATCCAAGCACGGAAATCTTTGTGTTTCTTGTTTGGAAATCGGTGGACCCGATGACCAGACAAGTTGGAGTGGTTGCATCCAAAACAAACACAAGAATTCACCATTGTGACAACTCAACTATAACGATAACAACAAGCTCTATTTTCTGTACACCTCTCAGACTACGTAAACCCACACTGAGAACCAGGGCAGCAACGCCTATTTGTTTGCCTGTCGTTGTGTCATATGACGCGTTCTCTGAAAAAGGGCGTTTTTTTTTAGCCTAGCTTAGAATGGGTACACTTTTTTCTTAATTTCTGCCTGTGGGTGTTGTAAAACATATGTATTCTTATGTATGTCTTTTTAAATTGACATTTTCCTACAAGATTCTGTATAAATTAAGTTATACAATTAAATTGAAAGATGGCCTTTAATTGTCGAACTTCGTTGCGGCCGTCATCTTGTTCCGGGTCCGACTCCGGTTTAAACTGATACGGTTGCACAGATGTGTCCTCAGAGACTCCCGCTGCCATTCTTTCTCCAAAATATACCCTCAACTGTTGTCAAGGCAACACTCCACGTGCGTTGTATCAAAACGCCAGCAGAACAGAGGGACAGAGTGAGCGAAGCTCATTATCATTTAAAGGCATATGCACTAAAACGGCGTGCAGAAAACAGAGCTGTTTTTGATCAGGTAAAATTAGTGTTTTTTGAAAATACTAATGAGAATTTTTAATAAAAGTATCTTACAAAGTTTTCATTTAGACCCTAAACATTCATATTAACTTATACAAAAATGGCATTATATGACCCCTTTAAACATGATGTTGATCAAAACAAAACTCTGATTGGTCACTTTACAAGTCAGTCAGACGGCCTGACTAAGTGAGCAATCTTTGGCCAATTGCAAAGGCCATAAAGCCCAGACCTTATGTTGTCAGACAACATTTTGGGCCATATCATATACCCGGCGCAATGCGGCGCCAGTGTTTCTTGCTAGTTTCAGCCTGACACACATTTTCACGTCTTGCGCCACGTTGTTTAAATGGCAAATGCATTTGCGCCCATTTGTGCACAACTGGCTTTTAAAGGGATAAGAAGATGAGACTCTGATTGGTATAGCACACGTTACATCCAAAACACACCCAATACTCATGAAGAGAATAGGGACATCTCTTTTAGACCACGCGCTGGGTGTGCCAACCATTTTTCCCGTCGTTAAACTAGCAAAAGTTTATTCGGACGCGTCCTAAGTGCGTCGTTAAAATACACAGTAGGTACATTTCTACGCAGAGGTCTGTTATTCGACACTAACAACATCGTAGCTTGATGGTCCTGTTAAGGAGTGTGGAATCATGGGAGTCGTCATCTTCACCTCCACAGCCGATGGAATCAGTAAGAAGAGAGCAAAAATCATGTTCATGAATAAGGGGGCACACTGTATTCATAGCTTAGCTGCACACTACATCTGACTCAGAGCTACAGGGTGTATGTTTGCCCTGCCAAACTACACTAGTTTTAATATTAATATTTATAATAAATATTAATAAATTAATATTAATTAATATTAATGGTTATACAACTTGCTTATTTACTGCTTAAGCATTTCGGGTTGTGACAACATGCTTGTGGCTATGGCTGATGCGGGTTATTGGCAACATACTCGTTTATGCCTTCCAGGTAAGGGCAACATACTTGTTGCTTAAGGCTTCCGGTATTGTTGGTACATGCTGTTGCTCAAGCTTTTCAGGTATTGGCAACATGCTTGTTGCCGTGGCTTACTCAGGTAACTGCAAAATCATCCAGAATTGGGTTTGGGGGATATTGGCATATGGTTTTGTTTTGGGGGGTTATTGCTGCTCTCCCTGCTCTTATCCATGCTACGCTGCAAGGATGCGCAGGGAGTTCTCGCCCAGAACGGAACCATACCGCCAATCCAAACTGTATGCTAATTGTCAATCGTATTTGATGTTAGTGGTCCTGACAGAAATGTAGTAAGATCAAAAAGCCTTTTTCAGTCTATAGGCATGAAAACTTGTAAAGATAACTTGATAAAAACATTCACGGCTTAAATGCCGGAAGTCTACCCCTAGTGACCCATTTTCATGCCTGCGTGTCTGTAAGGCTCCAGCTTGTAATGACTCTCCCTGCCTCTAGTTGGCGCTGGCCTGTAATAACTCTCCCAGCCACTAGGTGGTCCCAGCTTCTGTAAAATGCTTCGTTGCCACTCATTAGTATTTGATTTCATCCACCTGTGGGGGTCGTTAGCTAGTTTGTGTTGGCCTATTTAAGCATGCCTCTTTCTTTCAGTTGGGTTCAGTCTTGCTGTGATGGGTGTCTGATGCTGGGATTGAACTCGGGTCTTCAAGTCAACTGAACTGCTTCTTTACCACTGAGCTATTGTGGATGACAAACAGCAGATGGACCCAAGGGCAGAAGAATAACATGCAGACTTAGGCCCTGTCCCAATATCCGCACTTGCGCCCTTGTGCCCCTCAATGCGCGTTCTCGCTAAGGGGTGCAAGACCGTAGGGTGTCCCGATCCTCTAATAGTGTTCTCCAGGGGTGATCATAAGGGCACTTAATGCACCCCTTTCGCAAGTGCGCATCAGACCTCACTTTGCTATGGGATATTACCCAGAATCCTTGTAGTGTTGTGACGTTTCGAACAGCTAACCAATGGGGGAGAACGGTTGCAATGGTGCTGTTCGGGAGCGGAAACTCCGAAGATAAAGGAAGCCAGTGTGTTGAAGTGTTTTTCAAGGCCGCGAAATTTAAAAATATTAGTGTTATTGTGTCACGAAATGTAGTTTTAAGAGTTTTTCAGTCGAGAATATAGTTGTTTAAAGCTCAAATCTGTGATTTATTTATAAAGATAACGCCTATTTAAAAATGTGATCTGACGTTTTCGGAGTTCCGGGCGCTCAGCGCTCATGCCTGGAACAGCCTTACCTCGGCCAGTCATTCTGACGTTTCCGCGGGCTCTGTGTCCAGTGGTTAAACATGAGCTATAAATCGGCTTGTGTATATCTAACGTGCGATCTTTGGTCTCATCTATGATTTGTTCCCTGGCAAATCGTTTTGGCTGAGGGCAAAGTGAAGTTTCATAACTTTATATATTTAGGCTATTGAACTGTAACGTTAGCCTGTTGACTTATGTTTGACTGAATCTTTTAACTTGCTTTATTTCTTGACTTATATAGCTTCTTATACTTTATACTTCAATAATGGCTATTATTGATCAATAAAACTGTAAAATTGATCAAGAGACAGGGTTGTGTCATTTTATTTCATATAGCCTATGTTAGACTATTTTAATATATAGCCTGCCTATATATAATATATCACCAACACGTCATGTATTTTTTCATGTATGGGATGGGAAGAATTTCATATATCAATTTCCATAATAACACAATTAAAATTGCATTTCGAATCGCTGTGAATACGGTAAGGCAGTATAAGCTCAGGTAAACCTCAATAACAATTTATCTTATCACAATTTATCTTAGCCAAAAACTTTTTTAATATTAATAACATTAACAGAAAGGTTGGTAGCTAAGAGTAAAAAAAGAATTTTTTTTTTTTTTCATTCAAAGGATTGTGTCATGTTACAGCTATTATAAGCATTAGCCAAATGAACGGTGTTTGCTCCCCTGATCACAACAGAAGTGACGTAGATAGTGACGTGTGCAAAACTGTCCCAATTCTGCTCTTCACAGCTTCGGGCCCTTGCGCACTTACTCCGCTAAGTGCACTTTCAACAAGTGTCCACTTCGAGGAAGACCTTAGGGCGCAGTGTGTGTATTGGGACAGGGCCATTGATAAATGAACAAAAGGTATCTTTACTGAAGAGTCCAAGTTTTGAAAGTACAACAAAAAGGAAGCCGAGCTTCCAGAGAATAAATTAAATAAACAAAAGATGAGCAAAAGGCAAATCCAAAAATACAACTGACTTAGCTTTCTTGGCAAGGAAAATACAGGCATAGTAGGCTCAAGACTGAACACAACTGAAAGAAAGAGGTATGCTTAAATAGGCCAACACAAACTAGCTAATGACCCCCACAGGTGGATGAAATCAAATACTAATGAGTGGCAACGAAGCATTTTACAGAAGCTGGGACCACCTAGTGGCTGGGAGAGTTATTACAGGTCAGCGCCAACTAGAGGCAGGGAGAGTCATTACAAGCTGGAGCCTTACAGTGTCTTTTGGACAAAGGACACAAAGGTACAAAATGATAAATCCAACTGCTTTTACTTCTTGCAGAAAATAGGATTACATGCCTTAATTTTATAGGACTGTTATTGAAAGGTTAAATAGTGAGATCAATGCTTTTCCATATTCAGTGGACCAAAGGACTGCAAATAGATATGAGTGAATAAATAGCACTGAGATATCAGGAGTGTCACTCGCAGCAGTATCCATTTCCCACAGGAAAATGAAACAAAGGCCTTCATTAGCATATGTGACCCTTCATTACGCATATGACTACTGAATGAGGCATAAGAGCTCCACAGAGCTTCTGTTATTAGCAAGGGCCTTCACCTTTGAACTTTTATTCCTCTTATATTTCCTAGTCCCATAAAGATCTTTATTAAAGACTTTGATAGATTTCACTTACTATTGGATTGAGGTGTCACTGGACTTTTAGCTGTCACGTTAGTTGAGAGATGTAGTGACATGCATAGGGTGGTGAAGGTCTCTTCTTCATGCTTCACCTCTGTTAATTTTAATATACCTCAATTCCACTTTAAGTCCAGACCTTAAGTAGGCCACTAAGGGTAAGAGGAAATGCTCTCCAGTCCATTTCGGCCATTAAAAAAAAAAAAGAAAGTACAGATTGCACTGAAAATTGTCTTGAGAGAAAGGAAAATAGCGTGACTGCTTAACCTCTAAGCATGTGCAGTAACTGTTAGGCTTTGACAAGAATTGGTACATTTTGAACTGCATTGTGTCTGGCCATCTGTGACTCTCTTTGTGCCGTGTAGATTTATTTTGTTTCCTGAGTATACCAGACAAATAACCGGTGATCAATTCACTTCTTGTCTGAAACCCAGATTCCCAAAAGAGCACTCTGGGTAAGAGGTTATGACCTAAAACTGACCTCTTCACATGGACATTGATCGTAAGCTAACGGATCTTTGCAATCAATACCACAGTCAGATTATGTGATTCAATCCATTCAGAAAGTTGCTCTTCTTAGGGCCAGTAAAGATAATGCCCCATGAAGTTTTAATTTATCACACAACAGAGAATTCCATGTAAGACTCTTTGCTGGAATACATGGCTTTGAAAAATCACTGACATTTTCAGGTCAGTCTGGTAGGAAGTCCAAGAGAGACTTGCTCTCCTTTTTGATAAAAAGGTCACCATGGCAGGGTCTGTTATAAGCAAGTGCTGAGGAATGGGATTGCTTGGATCCTTTATGGCTTTCAGGCAATAAAGGTTCCTCATATGCTGGCTGCATGTCTCGTGGTGTGAGATTATTGTCAAGTTTCTCCCACATGATAGGACTGATTTTATCAATCTCTCTCTCTCTCTCTCTCTCTCTCTCTCTCTCTCTCTCTCTCTCTCTCTCTCTCTCTCTCTCTGCATGCTGGGGGTTTGGGTTATGGGAGAAACAAACGGGTGAGAGCGATTTGGGTTTTTCTACTATTTTTCTAGATTTTAATTTTTTTTTTGGTTTTCTATTTTTCTTCTTTTATGTTTTATTTTGCTTTGTGTATAAATCGATTAAACTTAATTTCGAGTATCATATACGCTTCGGTTTTCGGAAATTTTCGACTTCGTGGCGGAGGCCTGAGATGGATGCTTACCTGAGTGGGGGTGTAGCTTCGCTCTCGCTCCACCATCGAGTCAGGTGTGTACCTGACGCGGATTCTAATGTGGAAGACGTGCTTATCGCTGTTGGTAAACAGATTGGATTCGGAAATATAATTTCAGCGCCAAGGATGAACAAAGCAGTGGTGGTTTTCTTTAAAGATGAAAGTTTGGTGAGTAAACTAATTGAAACTGGCGTTTGGGTAAATGGAGTGTTTACTGTTGTGTCAATGCTTGTGTTGCAGTCTGTTAGAGTCACGATTTCTAATGTGCCCCCCTTTATATTAAATAGTGACATTGAAAAAGAATTGTTGAGGTTTGGAAAAATGGCCAGTGAAGTGAAAATGAAATTGAGGTGTAGGAATGAAGCATTGAAACACGTGCTGTCGTTTCGGCGTCAGGTGTTTATGTTTCTTGATCAACAAACGCTAGATATTTCTTTCCGAATCAAACATGATTGTCATGAGTCTGGTATCCTTCTAGCTCCCTCTTCTGGTTACACACACATTACCTCACGCACCTTAAGTCACCCTCAGCTGTATCTAGTTATACCCTCGTCACACTCATTCTCTCACACCTGTTCTCTCTTTTCCCTAATTGTCTGTGCTATTTCCTGCTCTCCCTTTTCCCTGTTTCTTTGCCAGATTATTCCGTTCTCTACTCATGCAAGAGGCATCTTTTGACTTGCTGTTTCTGTCCCGTCCGAGTCCTGTCCTGTCTGAGTTTGATCCGTCATCCAGCCTGCTCAGGTCTATATCAATTTGTTCCCTACTAACCCCTGCTCTACACTCTGTCCAGCCCGCCTGCTGCAGACGAACATCCTGAGCTTTCTTCTCTGCAGACCAGTAGAACGCTCATTCTCGAGGGATCAGAGAGCGCCCGCCGAACCCTGTTCTCAGACTGTGTGCCGCTGTCTACTTTAAGGAGAGACTTTCTCATTTTTGTTATTGGACCTTCAGCATCTACGGCTGCCTTTCTGTTGTTTATCTCAAAGAATATTTCTGTTGGACTGAATTCACTCTCACAATTAAAGAGACTGTTATCGGCAATTCGCTTTTGGGTCTTACCTTTTCTCATAACAGAATAATCTGGCCAGCCATGGACCCAGCGAACACGAGCCCGATTCACACAGCCGTCGAACTGCAAGGTGCTAAGCTCGGCAAGCATGATGAGGAGATTTCCGCTACACAACACGCGGTTCAGACGCTGGCTGCCCAACTCACTGATCTGTCTCTACAGGTCCACCAGCTCAGGAGGGATCCTCCTGTTCCTTCAAGATCATCGGAAGCCCCAGAGCCCAGAATAAACAACCCCCCGTGCTATGCCGGTGAGCCCACTCAGTGTCGCTCGTTTCTCACGCAGTGTGAGGTTGTTTTCTCCCTTCAGCCGACTACTTATTCGAGAGAGCGAGCCCGGGTAGCTTTCGTCATCTCTCACTTGACCGGGCGCGCTCGTGAGTGGGGCGCCACCGCCTGGGAGCTTGAGGTAGACTTCACCACCTGTTTTGATTTATTCAAGGAAGAGATGATTCGTGTGTTTGACCGTTCTGCTCATGGAGAAGAGGCGTCTCGTGTTCTTTCATCTCTTCGCCAGGGAAGACGGACTGTTGTGGATTATTCCATTGAGTTCCGCACCCTGTCAACCACCTGTGGCTGGAATGAGCCAGCTCTTGTCGCACGTTTCCTAGAGGGGCTGAGTGCAAACGTCAAGGACGAGGTAATCGCCCGCGAACTACCCACCCGTCTTAATCCTCTCATCGAGTTAGCCATTCGTGTCGAGAAGCGGTTTGACATCCGTCGTCGCACAAGAGGATTGGATTCCTTAACTCAACTGGCTGTTTCAACCATCTCCGCTCCTCTTTCTACCAACCCAGATCCAGAGCCTATGCAACTTGGTGGTCTCCGCATTTCTGCCAAGGAGAGGGAACGCCGCGTCATCAATCGTCTTTGCATTTATTGCGGGGCGGCCAACCATTATGTTTCTGCATGTCCAGTAAAAGCCAGCGCTTGCCAGTAGAGGAGGGATTACTGGCAAGCGCTACCTCTCTGATCTCTCCATCGAAGTCATGCACCATCATTCCTGTAGTCCTGTTCTGGTCTGACTTTTCCGTTTCTTGTAACGCTTTGATAGACTCTGGTGCTGAGGGGAACTTCCTTGACGAGACTTGGGCACGTAAACAAGGTATTCCCCTGAAGAGACGCGATGAGACTACTCCCCTTTTTGCCCTAGATGGTAGTTCCCTTCCAGAGGTTCATCTGCGGTCCATCCCCTTATCTCTCACTGTGTCAGGCAACCACCATGAGACTCTTTCCTTTTTAATTTTTCACTCCCCTTATTCCCCAGTAGTATTAGGTCACTTCGAATATCGGGTTCTTCCGTTCGGGCTGGTAAACGCTCCCGCTGTCTTTCAAGCCTTAATTAATGACGTCCTAAGAGATATGCTTAACCCTCTGAGGTCGGCTATCGCGCCGGCGCGATAGTCTCGCTTTTTTCTTATCAGTGCAAAAGAAACTCAAAATACTCTGTTGATTTTGATCTTACATATTAAGTGTTGTACATCATTAGATCCTGATAAGTGTCTATTTTTTTTGTGGATACTCACAATAAAAACAAAGTGTTGTGCTTTTCGCCAAATAAAGAAAAACAAACATGATGCGCGTTCTGCCTTCTCTCTGTCAGTGAAGTCCATTCTGAAACGCGTCCTAAGATTATTTTTAATTCCGCGAATACTTGTCATACAGGCACGAGTGTTTTTCCATAATGAAGCTTGAACTCTCTTCTTTTAAATGAGTTAATTTATATAAAAAAACAAATATTCTTAGCTTATGTAATCTGTATGAAAAGAGAGAGATGTCAGTATTTTTCTTTCTAGCTCATTATACCTAATTACGCGTTAATGTGCCACGCCCACGGAGAGCGCGCGCTATTCAAACGCAAATGATTTTAGACAAGCCGTTCAAACATGCCAACGCCCACCAGCTGGATTATAAAACACATCGTGTTTAGTAAGTATCTTGTACAGCTGTGTACACAGCGTATCCTTTCACTGTGAGGAATATCTAACCCTGGAAAATGTACCAGAAGTGCTGGTAGTTTCATTTCGAGGAGCAACGGATCCAGCTGATGTAGTAAGTCATTTATTCTAGTGCTTTGTTCTAATCGTGATATTGAAGTGTCGGACTGTAAACCGCAAAAAGACTGTTTAAATATGAATTGCGTGTATGTGTGTAGGCTAAATGATGAGTGAACGGCAAAGGCGCGCGCGCTTTGTTTACAGTTATACAGCGCGTGTCTGTGCCGTTCATTCACTCTCGCACCTACATTAGTAAACGTTATGTTTACATAAACACATCTTAGTAGGCTATAGCAATATAGTTTGTATGAGTAAAAATAGACTGAAATATGTTGAAATAAAATGTCTGTATAAGCAACAAGCTGCAAATTCACATGTATATACTAATATATCATACACAATATATTACAGACTAAATATGAATGTTTAGACACGATTTTGTGATTAGTTTTGGATAGCTTATAAAGTTTTGACTGTAAAAAAAGACTACTGTCACATTAAATAGGTACGCTTTTGTTCACCAATTTCTGCTCATAGTTAAATATACTATAGTATGATGTTTTGTCAAAAATAAAGTAGGTATATTGAATTATCAACTAAGATGTTATTATAGTGTTTGTTCCAATATTCAAACTAATGAATCCTTTTTTTAATACGTATGATAAAATGTATAGTTTTTACAAAGAAATACACTTGAAATATTGTTAAAATTGTAATTGTTGTTGTAATTGTAACCTATTTGTAATTGGTTACAATTTCTAATTGTAAAATATGTATAGGCTATATAGATAATTTCTTTTGTCCTTGCATTCTTTGGGATCCTGTGACACACCTGTGTGAAAGGGCTAATTAATATGCAGCTCATTATGCGGCACATTATCCGGCCTTTGTCTTCTCAGGTGTGAACACGCCTCCACGCATATTGCCTTTCCAAACCAAAGGTCTCTAATAAAATTTAAATCAGTGTATGTGTTTGTGTAAATGATTAGGCAGGATGATTTTCAGATCATTTTGAAGCAAAAATTCTAGGCAACAACACTGATTAGTCACAAGTCTTGTGGACACATATTTAGTATGTGTTTTGTGGCCTTATTTCAGACACTTTAAGTTTTAGTTTTTTCAATAACCATGCATAAGCAATATTCTCTCAAAAATACAAACATGTTTCATAATTGTTGCTGAGAAATTACGGTAGTCCAGTTTGTGCTTTATTGAGTGAATTTACACCTTTGCCATTAACATGTTTATAAATAACTGAAAAAAGCACAAATGTCAGAGCATGTCAGAACACCTCAAGGACCCCAAAAATCCTTAGACCTCAGAGGGTTAATGTCTTTGTCTTTGTGTATCTTGACGACATTTTGATCTTCTCCCCCTCTCTCCAGGTTCACGTACAGCACGTACGCCGAGTCCTTCAGCGCCTTTTAGAGAATCGTCTCTTTGTTAAGGCGGAGAAATGTACCTTTCACGAATGATCAGTCACCTTTCTCGGTTCCGTAATTTCGGCAGAGGGCATTGGTATGGATCACACTAAGGTGCAGGCGGTCACCGATTGGCCAGTTCCTGACTCTCGTGTTGCGCTTCAGCGCTTTCTTGGCTTTGCTAATTTTTATCACCGTTTCATACGTAACTTTAGTCAAGTAGCTGCACCCCTTACAGCCCTCACTTCTGTCAAATCGCGCTTTAAATGGTCAGAGTCTGCTCAAGAGGCTTTCAATCATTTAAAGTCTCTATTTACTCCCGCCCCCATTCTTGTGACACCAGACGTTACTAGACAATTTATAGTCGAGGTTGACGCTTCTGAGGTTGGCGTCGGAGCCATCCTGTCCCAGCGCGTTCCTGCGGACGACAAGGTTCATCCTTGCGCTTTCTTTTCCCACCGTCTCTCGCCCGGGGAACGCAACTACGATGTTGGTAATCGGGAATAACTCGCCATCCGTTTGGCTTTGGGAGAGTGGCGACAGTGGTTAGAGGGGTCCACCGTTCAATTTGTTGTCTGGACTGACCATAGAAACCTAGAGTACATCCGCTCCGCTAAGCGTCTAAACACTCGTCAGGCTCGCTGGGCTTTGTTTTTTGGTTGTTTTGATTTCACGATTTCTTACCGCCCAGGTTCTAAGAACATAAAACCTGACACTCTCTCTCGTCTCTTCGATCTCACAGATGTACCCTCGACTCCCGAGGTGATCGTTTCGCCAGGTCGAGTTATTGGTGCTGCTATCTGGGGAATCGAGAGACTAGTGAAGCGCGCTCTGTCCCGCTCCGTCACTCCGCGTAACGTTCCTAGAAATCTTCTTTTTGTACCTGTTACTGCGCGTATGGCAGTACTTCAGTGGGCTCAGTCATCTAAACTGACTGTCCATCCCGGCGTTAGGGGCACACTCTCAACCGTTCGTCAACGATTTTGATGGCCCACTCTCGAACGAGATGCACGCCGCTTTATTGCCTCGTGTACCGTTTGCGCACAGACTAAGTCTAGTAATTCCCCACCAGTTGGCCTCCTTAGACCTCTTCCTGTTCCGTCTCGTCCGTGGTCTCATGTCGCTCTGGACTTTATTACTGGTCTTCCCTCGTCGGCTGATAATACCGTCATCTTGACGGTCGTGGATCGTTTTTCCAAAGCCGCTCACTTTATTCCTCTCGCTAAACTTCCATCTGCCAAAGAAACGGCCCAGATTATGGTCACTCACGTTTTCAAGATTCACGGTCTCCCTTCAGACGTCGTTTCGGATAGGGGACCTCAATTCACATCACAGTTCTGGAGGGAGTTTTGTCGTTTAATTGGTGCGTCCGTCAGCCTCTCATCTGGTTTTCACCCCCAGACTAATGGTCAGGCTGAACGCACCAACCAGATTGTCGGTCGTCTTCTGCGTAGCTTAGCCTTTCGCAACCCCTCAACTTGGGCTGAGCAACTGCCCTGGGCCAAGTATGCCCATAATTCTCTGCCGACGTCCGCGACTGGCCTTTCCCCGTTCCACTGCTGCTTAGGGTATCAGCCTCCTCTGTTCTCCTCTCAGGACGCTGATTCTAATTTGCCGTCAGTAAAGGCTTTCATCCAGCGTTGTAAGCGCACCTGGAGAAGGGTTAGGTCAGCCCTCTGTCGTTCGAGGGCTCGTACTCAAAGAGCCGCAAACAAACGTCGTGTCAGGAGCCCCAGATATACTTGTGGCCAGAGAGTGTGGCTTTCCACCCTCAATTTGCCTCTCCAGGCCACTTCCCGCAAGCTGGCTCCTCGTTTCATCGGACCTTATCAGATTTCTAAGGTCATCAGTCCTGTCGCCGTCAGATTGAAACTCCCTCCTAATCTTCGTCGTGTTCACCCTGTTTTTCATGTCTCGTGCATCAAACCAGTCGTGCGCGCCCCTCCTCGCACCCCCCCCCCCCCCTCCTCTCCCGCTTCGTATCGAGGGAGCCCCTATTTACACCGTTCGCAAGCTTCTTGATATGCGTCATCGGGGTCGTGGCCACCAATTCCTAGTGGACTGGGAGGGGTATGGTCCTGAGGAGAGGAGCTGGATTCCTTCCCGGGACGTCCTGGACCGCTCGCTCATTGATGATTTCCTCCGTGCCCGCCAGGCCCCTCCCTTGGGAGCGCCAGGGGGCGCTGGTTAAGGGGGGGGGGGGGGGGTATCCTTCTAGCTCCCTCTTCTGGTTACACACACACACATTACCTCACGCACCTTAAGTCACCCTCAGCTGTATCTAGTTATACCCTCGTCACACTCATTCTCTCACACCTGTTCTCTCTTTTCCCTAATTGTCTGTGCTATTTCCTGCTCTCCCTTTTCCCTGTTTCTTTGCCAGATTATTCCGTTCTCTACTCATGCAAGAGGCCTCTTTTGACTTGCTGTTTCTGTCCCGTCCGAGTCCTGTCCTGTCTGAGTTTGATCCGTCATCCAGCCTGCTCAGGTCTATATCAATTTGTTCCATACTAACCCCTGCTCTACACTCTGTCCAGCCCGCCTGCTGCAGACGAACATCCTGAGCTTTCTTCTCTGCAGACCAGTAGAACGCTCATTCTCGAGGGATCAGAGAAGAGCGCCCGCCGGACCCTGTTCTCAGACTGTGTGCCGCTGTCTACTTTAAGGAGAGACTTTCTCATTTTTGTTATTGGACCTTCAGCATCTACGGCTGCCTTTCTGTTGTTTATCTCAAAGAATATTTCTGTTGGACTGAATTCACTCTTACAATTAAAGAGACTGTTATCGGCAATTCGCTTTTGGGTCTTACCTTTTCTCATAACAATGATGGTAAATCGTACATGATTTACGCGAGTACCGGAAATGTGAAGTGTTTCGAGTGCGGAGACGTTGGACATAAACAGATTGCTTGCCCACATAACAAAAGGCAGCTAGAAAATAATGTAAATGATATTGAAGTTATTTCTAGTGTACAGATTGGTGAAAATATAGAGATCAGTGAGTAACCAAACAAAACAACAATTGATGAGAAAAACAAAGAAGGGAATGCAGATGAAGGGATGAGCAGTAAGAAGAATAGAAACTTAACTGACAGTTTAGTTACTGAAAAGAGAGAAAATCCATGTCTAGAGGTTAATGATGGTGATGATGAAGACGAAGGGAGTCTCCGTTCTAAGTTACCAAAGGTTGTTAAAAATTATGCGCAAAATACTGGGCAGATTTGTTTGTCCCAGTTAACTGATGCTGAGGAACAAGATGACATGGAAGATGATGACAGGTTTTCAGAGACATTGGATATTCTTTCTCAATTTGGCGAAGACCAATTGCATACTGTAAATGATGTTAATGGTGTCCTGGATGCGACCTTTGGGAAAACCATAGAGATAAGGGATTTTTTTCCTGATGCAAATTTTTTTTTTTGCAATCAGCTGTGAAAATTCAACAGACAGCCATGATGCATCGAGTAGAAGAAAAAGATTTAGATAAAAAAAAAATTGTAACTAAGTTGAGAAGAAAAATGGCCTTTGACAAAGGTCTAACAACTCCAAAATGACTAAATCACTTGGGGTGTTTTCTCTGTTTTTTATTTGCTAACCCTTCTTTTTTTCTTTCTTGATCTTTCTTTTCTTTTGATGGGAGTTATTAAGATGGGAACAATTAATATTAATGGAGGAAGGGATGGTAGAAGAAGAGCAGTGTTGAAAGAATATATTGAAAACAAGGATATAATTTTCTTACAAGAGACACTAGTGACATAGCTAATAAAACAGAATGGAAAAAGTGGTGGGGAGGCCATATTTTCCTAAGTTATAGCACTAATACGATGGGTGGTGTTGCTATCTTGTTCTCAAAGAAAATTGACATAACTTTATAATCAAATGATGAAATGGAGAAGGGTCGAATATTATCTGTTCATGCTCATTTAATGGGGTTTTCATTTGTCTTTGTTAATGTCTATGCACCCAATAATGGTGTAGAAAGGATAAAGGTTTTTAAAACATGTCAGAATATAATGGCGAATTATGATAAAAGTGCTTGTCTAGTTTTGGGTTGTGACTGGAATTGTACATCAGATTTTTATGTAGACAGGAATGGAGAAGAACCATGCCCTCTTTCTGCTACGTGTTTAAATAATATAGTAAGCAATTTTGATTTGTGTGATGTTTGGAGATTACAACATCCGTTAGAAAAGCAATATACTTGGTCCAATTAAAGTCTTCAAGTGACCACATCAGCTTTGCCAGGTTAGATCGGTTTTATATTAATAAAGACTGGTCTAATAGAATTTTGAAGGCCTGTATTTACCCCAGTGGTTTTTTCAGATCATCATTTATGCATGATTGTTTTTAATTTACAAAAGACAAGATGTCATAGTTATTTTTGGCATTTTAATGTAAAATTGTTGCAAGATGCTTTCTTTTGTGAAAAATTTCATTTATTTTGGGCAAAATGGAGAGAGCGAAAGACTGATTTTGAAGATGTTGTGCATTGGTGGGATGTAGGAAAGGCACACATCAGGATCTTTTGTCAAAATTACACAGCTAATGCAATTAAAAAACTGTTACGGAATTGGAAGATGAAATCAAATCAATTGAAAGAAGTATATTTAACCAAAATGGTGAATCAACTGAAAGACTGAATAAAAAAAAAAGAAAGTTTTGGCCTCACTTTTTTCATGAACGAGCTAAAGGAGCTTTAATAAGAGCTTGTTTCCTCTCTCTGAGAGAGATGGATGCACCAAGTTCTTTCTTTTTTAGTTTTAAGAAAGGGGAAGGAGCGCGGAATGTTACATCTAATTAAATCAGATGGAACTGTGACAACTGATCCTAAAGAAATGAGAACATTGGCTATTTATTTCTATACAGAACTTTTTTCGGATGGTCCATGTGTCATTGGCTGTATGGAGGACCTTTTTAAAGATTTACATAAAGTTGACTGATACACAGAGGAATCAACTGGAGGTTGAAATGGACATTGATGAAGTAACAAAGGCTGTTAATCAGCTATCCAGTGGAAACGCACCAGGAATTGATGGACTTCCAGACGAATTTTATAAACAGTTTTGGGACTTATTAAAAGGTGATTTGTTTGATGTTTTTAAATCATCTTACAAGAAAAAAGAGCCGTTTTGTCATTGTTACCAAAGAAAGGTGATCTTGGTCTTTTAAAGAACTGGAGACCAGTGGCAATTTTGTGTACTGATTATAAAATCTTAGCGAAATGTCTTTCAAATAGATTAAAATTGTATTTAGAACATGTAGTAAATGAATATCAATCTTATTGTATTCCTAACAGAACTATAATGGATCACGCACGTTATACCGGCCAGAGAATTTCTTAATTTGTGCAGAAGAGGCTCTATGGCCAAAGAGTACAGCATACCAGATAGTGAACATCCTTGTCTGACACCCCTATGAACTTTAAAAGGGGCGCTCAAACCACCGCTGATCTTTAAAATACTCTCAATGTCACTGTACAAGACTCGAATCATGTTTATAAGGCCAGAGCTGAACTCAAACGCATTCAACGTTTGCCACAAATACTGATGTTCAACTCTGTCAAGGGCCTTCTCTTGATCAATTGAAATCAGACAAATTTCACAACCCAATGAATTGGAGAGGTCCAAAACATCACGAATTAAAATTATATTGTCAGATATCAACCCATTTGCAATACAATAAGTTTGGTCAACATGAATAATATGCTCCATAACTTTTTTCAGTCTCATTGCCAACACCTTGGACAAAAGTTTGTAGTCAGCGCAAAGTAGAGACACCGGCTGCCAGTTCTTGATCTCTTGTAATTCCCCTTTTTTGGGGAGAAGTTCCTGCAGCTCAATGGTAAATGTCCTTTATTCAAACTGTCTCTGAGAACAAGCAACAAATCTTTACCAATCACAGGCCAAAAAACTTTATAAAAGTCCACAGGAAGACCATCAATGCCTTGAGCTTTACCGCTTTCTAGATTCTGCAACGCAGACTGGCATCCAACTCTGCATTAGCCTCCTCGGAAACCTTGGGTAAGTCCTTATAGGAGGACTGCGCCACCTCTGGTCTCTCTTGGAACTCATTCTTGAAGAGTTTCTCATAGAAAGCAACTGCAGATTTACGAATGTCCACCGCCTCTTGCAACAGTTGTCCGGTGCTAGATCGCAGAGAGTGCATAAGTCTCCTTTGACCATTTTTTCGTTCAAGGCCGAAAAAAAAAATGAGAAGGTGCATCCATTTTGGCAATATTTTGGTGACGTGAGCGAACCAGAGCACCTTGGGCAGAGAACCCCAACAGGTTAGATAGAGCTGACTTTTTTCTTTTGAGAACTTTAAAATGTTCCCCTTCTCTTGTTGAGGTTGCCAAATCTTGCAGCTTTACTACTTCACTCTCCAAAGCTTTCATCGATCATCTAGTCATGTCCCTTGTGACATTGAGAGTATACTGTACCCTTACGAAAAAGAAGTTTATTCAAGTGTGCTATTAGTATGCTTCTTTTAAACTAAAAATAAGAAAGTATACTTTCAGTCTAATTTGTATGTACTTCTCAGAAATATACTTTATGTACTTCTCAGAAATATACTTCTCATTGCACTTAAGTATACTTGACTTATACTGACAGAAAAGTCTAAGTATATTTGGCCTATACTTGTTGATCGAGATATACTTAAAAGTATAATTAAGTATTCTTGGCTTGTACTTGTGTTTACTATTTTGATTAAGTAGCTTATTAAAAAAAAATGTTTTAACATAATATTACACACTGTCTTATAAGCTAACATGTTCAAGCTTTCAGGTGGAATAGCTTATAGAGTAAATAAAATAAGCATGGAACTGAACCTGATCTTGTACACAGCGATAATAATCAATTACAAAAAATAAGTTTATTCAAGTGTTATATTAGTATACTTCTTTTCAACTAAAAATAAGAAAGCATACTTTCAGTCTGCATTTTATCTACTTCTCAGAAATATACTTTATGTAGGCCCTACTTCTCAGAAATATACTTAAAATTACACTTAAGTGTACTTGACTTATACTGAGAGAAAGTGTATATTTGGCCTGTACTTGTACTCAATCTTTTGATATACTTAAAAGTATAATTAAGTATTCAAAGTACACTTGTCTTGTAGTTGTGTTAACTCTTTTGATCGAGTAGCCTATTAAATATACTTTTTTATAGTTTTTCATTTACAGTCTTATGAAACTTACATTGTTTGAAAATATTGATTAAAATATTGATATAAAACACTTTTCTAATTCTGAGTATCTGAATTTTTGTGTAGGCTAGTCCACTGATAGTGTACATAGGAATTTACTTTAATTCTACTTTACACTTTCCCCGCCATTGACTGGATTTTCCAGCTATCCATGTTTTCACTGTTATACGGTAGGGTGCGTTATGACACATCTTCTAGAATCTGCGTATCAAAACTCAGGAGAAGAAGAAGCTGAAACAAGTGATAGAAGATTGGTCACGCAAATGTAAAATAACATGATCATCAAACATTAAACAGCGTGTAAATCAAAACTGCTTAATGTTACCAAATGAAATGAAGCGTTACACATGAAGAGAAAAGGACTGTGAAGCTTTGGGGGTGTTGGACTCGATCTACTCCATCTGTGTTTTGATCATCGTTCTGAATCTGATCAAGGCGTAGTCTTTAACAAAAATGAGATTTTTTTCAACTTTTTTGTTTAAAATGTTGCCTTTCTTTATGAAACTTACCAACACTCAAGTGTTGATAAAAGAGGATGCATGAAGCTAATAAAATGTTTTTAAAATTAAAGGTATTTTTCAAGTATAAAAAAATAACATTTGAACATAGTAGTATAGGCCTACTGCAAGTGCAAAAATAATGTATAAATAGTAAACTATAAGTATAATGTTAAGTTCACTTAAAAAAAAGTTTAAAGAAACTTTAGTATAAAACTACTAAACTACTAGTTTTGTCACAGTTCTGTCACCCTTGTCTGGGTTTTCTCTTGGTTTAGTGACAGAGCTGTGACACTCCTGGGCTGCGTTTCCCAAAAGCATCGTAAGCCTAAATTGATCGTAAAAACGATCGTACGACTGATCTTAATATTATGGTCTGTTTCCCAAAAGCATCGTAACTTAAGTAGCATTTGAAAATCTTCGTAGAACTACGAGTGCTCTGGAGTAATCGTAAATCCCTTAAGTGCATCGTAAAAAGACAGATTTATGAGGTCACCTGCAGGACAACCGGCAGATTACACTTTTATCTAGATTTAACAGATTACACTGCAATGTAAGTATAATATATAGGTTTTGATTGTACTTTATTGTACACTTTGTTTTACTCGTGTTTTGTTTAAATGAATAAATGAAATAATTAAAAAGGGAAGAAAAAAATAGAAATAGCCTACACATCTAAATTAAACGAATGAACAAAAACCAAAAAATCGTAAAATAAGTAATCTGGGAAATATGCTTTAAAGAACGGGCAAAATGAATTTAAAAAAAAATTGTCAATGACTTGCTGACTTGCACGAAAACCAGACATGTATTGGGCATTTCTTGCGGACCTCCTTCCCTGATCTTTGAACACGGTTGCAGTTAGTTTGCAATGTGACAATGTCCTTCCAGATGTTTTGTTTTTCCTTATTTTTATGGTGTCCTTTAAATCTGTTAAATATAAAATCTTTGTTTCCCTCTATCTCCTCTAAAAGGACATTAATTTTATCTTTTTGAAAGGTCTCTTGTCTTGTTTTTTTTGTTTTTGTTCAGCCATTTTGTCAGCCAGTATAGGTGTTTCATATCCATATAGACTTGTCTTGATTTCGAATCCACAACAAATGACGATTATTAGGTTAAACGTTCAGAATACGATTCCATATAAGGTTATATTTCAGCACTTTGCGAATGGACAGCGACGCTTAAGAAAGCACGTAGAACGCATTCTCGCGCTTTCATGTTAAGTGCATTTTTGGGAAACGCGCGTGGAATTGCGGCGAGCGTTCGTAACCTTGCACGTCATGTTATTTATTTTTGCCATGTGCTCTCCTGTCAATTGTAAAACCCCGCCCATCTTGTTATCTCGTTATTGTTTAATTTTCCCCACCTGCCTGCCTCGTTACCCTCTTATGTTTGTTCCCCTATTTAATCTCCCTGTGTTTGCAGTCCTGTGCTGGTTCGTTGTCCATGTTCCTTGTGTTGCCTATCCTGCCTGTTATTGTTCTTGTTTTCCCCTATGAGGGAGTTTTGTTTGTTTTTTACCTAATAAATACCCATTTGTTATGCACTTGAGTCCTCGCACCTTGAATCCACCCATTCCGTGACAAGTTTAATGAGAGTACATAAAAGAAACTGTGCAAGTATACTTGCAGTTTAAAACGACCAAACTAGTAGTTTACTGAGAGTACACTAAACGAAACCGTGCAAGTTTTGCAGTATAAAACTACCAAACTAGTAGTTTACTGAGAGTACACTAAAAGAAACCGTGCAAGTATACTTGCAGTATAAAACTACCAAACTAGTAGTTTACTGAGAGTACACTAAAACAGCAAAAAGAATATATAATTAGTAAACTATAAGTTCACTTAAAGAAAACTTGTAGTATAAAACTACTAAACTAGTAGTTTACTGAGAGTATACTTCAAAGTGTACTTTTATAAACTAAAAATTTGCTACAAGTATTAAAATAGTAAACTACTAGTATACCCATAAGTTCACTTGCAGTACAAATGAGAAACTTAATTATGAACTAGTTGTGCACTTAAAGTTTACTAATGTTAAACTTATAGTACACTTAAACATATACTTTTATATACTGCAAGTGGGCCAGTTTAGTCCCAAGCGGTATTAAAATAGTACACTTACAAGTTTACTACTAGTACATATTGACATTACTTACTACATAATTATACTTGAAAATATACTTGAACATTACTTAAGTATTCTTCATAAAATTAACTTGAAGTATAATTCTTTTTCGTAAGGGTAGGCACAGCTGTTTTATATTGACCTTCCCTATGTCCCACCACTGTTGTAAAGAAGTATATTTAGATTTTGCTCTTGTGTAACCACTCCAAAAATACTTAAAAGCATCTTTAAAAGCATTATCAGAAAGCAAAGATACATTAAAATGTCAATAGGCACTTTTGCATTTCACATCTTTAACAAAAATAGCAACTTGTACAAGGCAATGATCCGAAATACCAACTGGGTGTATTGAACAACCTTTAAGTACATTGCTCTGATGTTCAAAACATTAAAACCTATCAAGCCTAGCCAAAGACAAAGAATTATCTTTAACATCAGTCCAAGTATACTGACGCTGATTAGTATGAAAAACCTCCAAACATCACATAGATCATTCGTCTCAATTAAATTAACAAGACAATTCTTACTGGCTCCATGTGGTTCTGGGTGGTTTCTATCTAGAGCTGCATTCTCAGTGCAGTTAAAATCACCACCTAGGAATATGTCTCCATCATCACTACAGTTACGTATTACAGTATTTAGAGTGTTTAAAAAAAGCACCCTTTATGTGCCTACAGTTGGAGCATATACATTGATAAAAGTAATTTTTACACTTTCAAATAGCTTGTATTTTTAACAAATGACCTTCAATTATTTCTTCAGTAACAAAAGTAATGGGTAGAAAATCTCTCGCAAACAAGATTCCAACTCCACCACTGTTACTACTCTTATGACTGAGAAACACTTCCCCATCCCAATCTTTCTTCCATTCAGTTTCATTTTCAACAGTGCTATGCGTTTCTTGTAAAAAAAATACGCTTAATTTCTTAACTTTAAACAAACTGAAAAGGGAAACTCTTTGCATCCTCTCTGGCACCGTTGATGTTTAAAGAACCCAGCTTTATGTCACACATAGCAAATGTTAATTTGCATTTTAACAAAACAGAGAGGTTAACGCAAAAAAAGAAAAAGAAAAACAAAACACAGTTAACCATCATTAGCTATTTGTGCTCTAACTTTTACCATCAATTTTTTTAGACAAAAGATTTCTTGATCTGTAAAGGTCAGTTGACCGGGGTATTCTGTGTTTTTCATGAATAGTTTAACTGAATCAAGGAACAACTTTAAATCTGGGAAAAACTCATCAACTTTAACTGATCTCAAGCCTTTAGTTCTTTGTAAAAAGGACTGGATTTTGGTGAAAGGATAAGCACTCTCCACATCCATTTGTGTATCTCCACTAACATCACATTCAGACTCTTGTGTGTTCATCAACCCATCATCTGACTGAGAAGAACAGCTCATAAGATTCATCTTTGAAACTTTTGTGACTTGTTCAATGTTTTTTTTTTTTCCCTGGGTTTTTCCTCTTGGTTGACATTTTAGAAATGTCAGCATCCAATAAAACATCTTCCTCATTAAACAGCACTGACTCAGCTACTCTAGTCGCTGTTTGACCGACATTTAACTCATTTAAAACATCTTGTGCTTTTTGTTCACTCGCTACATTTTCTATCATCTCATTCTCCTGATCGCTATCATCTCGGTTTTCTTCCTGTACAGTTATCTGCGGTTCGCCAGGTAAAGAAGCTCCGCTTTCGCCCCGAACGGCCGGCGGGTCCGCTGCGTTAACAGCCCGGGTCTCTCCTGCTCTCTCTGGGCACGAGCGAATCACATGCCCTACAGTCCCACACCCAAAGCATTTCATCGTCTCTGATGTTACATGCACAGTATAGTCAAAGTCATCAACCTTAAATTTAAACGCTAAATTCAATTCTTCATCGCTCTTTTTGAGAATCATGTGTACATGTCTCCTAAAAGACACAACGTGTTTAAGATGAGGGGATTTACAGCTGATAGGAATCATCTTTATCGGAGATAATAGTTTTCCGTGTCTCCCTAGTTCTTTTTCCAAAAGCTAATTTTTCATAAATGGGGGTACATTTGAAATAATGACTTTTTTGGCAGGATTTACTAGAGACAAAACTGGTGTGTATGTGTCTTGAATCACAACTCCACTCTCCAGTAACTGATTTACTTTATCCACACTGTCTAAAAAGATCACCACGGCACTATTAATCCTAGAAGCCGATTTAACACTATCATATCCAACAATCTCACCCACCGCTAGACCACACTCTTCAACCGAACACCCGTTAGGCGGAGAAAGTTTAATAGCGTGTCGGCGCGTGAGTTTGTGCAAACTAGTCTATTCCCCTGCAGCCGCCATGCTGACTAGCCACCTCCACCGCCGCCTCTACCATACAAACACCACTGAAGCCCAACAAACACTGTTTCTCTACAACTCCTCAAAACATCAACAGAAAAACAAAAGCTTTAGGAAAAAAGAGAATTAGAAAACTCACATTCAGCACGCTCTCAGCAGCACTCACCACCACACTCACTCCCAACACGCACTCAGAGAGAGAGAGAGAGAGAGGGAGGGGGTGGGAGACGGTGAGGAGGATGTGCTAGTATTCCCAGTAGGCCTATATGTGTAACAATAATATCAAATACTTACCCATATTAATGCGACGGGTGGGCTTGCATCTTGGCACAAAGCTCGCCGAAGTTTGGCGCAATGGAAGACAGTTTGAGCCTCAATTCCTTTTCAACAGCATCCAGTCTTTGCCGATGTTTAGTTTTAACCACTGGCATAGCAGAGAAACCAGCCTCGCAGAGATAAGTTGTGGCGAAGGGCATCAAAACTCTCAAGGCTTGCTTTGCCAAGACTGTGTATGATGTCAGTGACTCGGTCCAAAAATCCACAAGTGGCTTTCGTTTGAAATGTAACTGCAGTGCTCCATCAGATGACAGCTCGATCAGCTGCTCCTGCTTAGGAAATGACAGCTGTGGAACAGGCAGGGAAACTTCAAATGGATTGCGAATCCAAGTGCGAGATGTGTCCATAGGTGGAAAGTGTTTCCGTAGCTGCTCGGCAAGATGGTTAAGGTGTTCACTTATGAGACTTTTTACATGCTCACCCAGGTCCATGTCATTTTCCCCCAAGAACTCATGAAGCGTAGGGAAACACAGGTGTGTGTTCCCACTCACACAACTCGCCCAGAACCGTAGCTTCTTTATCATGGCCTTAATCCTGTCTTGTGTGTTGAACACAGTTACACTGACTCCCTGCAGACTTAGACTGAGTTAATTCAGAGCTGAGAAGATGTCCGCTAGATAGGCGAGCCTTTTCAGAAAATCCTAATGCATACTGGAGGCCAAATGAAACGTATTCTCCTCAAAAAACTGCTGCAATTCGTGCCGGAGTTCAAAGAGCCTTGTCAGCCCTTTGCCGCGGTACAGCCAACACACCTCTGTGTGCAACAGAAGTGATTTGTGTTCGCTGCCCATCTCATTACATAACAGTGTGAATATTCGTGAATTTAGCGGACGAGCTTTAATGAAGTTCACCAGTTTGACTATGTCATTCAGCACTGCAAGTAGATCAGCTGGCATGTGTTTGGCTGCGAGGGCCTCTCTGTGAATACTGCAGTGTAACGAGCTGATGGATGGGCAGATAAGCCCCGTATGTTTCCCTGTCATTGATTTGGCCCCGTCTGTGCAAATTCCCACACAACGCTCCCAGTCGATCCCATTGGTCCTCATAAAAACGTCAATTAAATTGAAGATTTCCTGCCCTGTTGTTCGGGTAGCAAGGGGCCGACAGAGCAAAAAGTCTTCTTGTACCGTCCTTCAAAAAGGTAACGGACATACAGAAGAAGATTGGCCAGATTTGCAACATCTGTAGACTCGTCTACTTGCAGAGAGTAAAACTCACTTTTCTTCACACAGCTGACTAGTGTAGCCAGGATGTCTTCAGCCATGGCATCAATGCGGTGCGACACAGTGTTATTGGACACAGGAATCATGTCCAACTTTTTTGCCTCTTTCTCTCCAATCATACACTCCACTATCTCTTTGGCCGCTGGTAAACACACGTCTTCGGCAATTGGGTGCGGCAGCCCCTTTATCCCTACTCTGTAACCAGTGATGCCGGTAACGCATTACTTAGTAACGCGTTACTCTAATTTGACCACTTTTTTCAGTAACGAGTAATCTAACGCGTTACTATTTCAAAACCAGTAATCAGATTAAAGTTACTTATCCAAGTCACTGTGCGTTACTATTTTTTGTAATTTTCCTTAGTAAAAATATATATTTATTTATTTTTGCATCTTGGGGAGTGTGCGCGACAAGTCACGTTTTCAGCATGAGGTTCACGTCACGTGTACGTACCACGCAGCGACACAAACGTAAACAACAATGGAGGGAGGAGAGAGATGCGCTTTTTCTAGCTGAAAATACAGTCACTATTTTGAGTTTGTGTCAGCTAAAGATGGCAACATTAAGGTCCGTTGTAAACTCTGTGCTGGTGGCGACAAAGTGTTATCTACCTACAGAAACACTTCGTCAAATTTAAAAAAAAAACATTTGGACTCGCAGCACCGCACAGTCAAACTTACAGAGCAAGTCACGCCAGGTGATGCGAAGCAGAGAGCAGGTCCCCCACCACCCAAACAACAAAAGCTGGACTTCGGTGCAAAACCAGTAAGTGGGGGAGAGTTGAAGAAGTTGGTCGAGCAGTTTGTTGTGGAGGAAATGCTGCCATTAAACACGGTTGATTCGCCTTCGTTTCGTGCCATAATAAACAAGATCCCCACTACTGTCAATGCCGCGTTGCCTCACAGAACAGCTTTTTCTTCTTACTTGGAGGAGGAGTATGCAGTGATGGAGAGAAATCTGAAGGCCGAGCTGAATGATGTCGACTTTGTGTCAACTACCGCGGATATTTGGACTGCTAATAACAGAAGTTATATGGGAGTAACGCTCCACTGGATCAGTAGATCCACATTAGACCGCAACAAGGCTGCATTGGCATGTAGGAGAATTCGCGGTAGACACACGTTTGTTGTTATTGGTGCAGAAATCGAAAACATTCACTCTTCATATGGACTACTCAACAAAGTAGTTGCAACAGTGACTGATAACGGATCCAACTTTGTCAAGGCGTTTAAAGTTTATCAGCCTGTCACAGAGTCCGATGATGAGACGGAGGAGGGAGAGTCCACCCCCACAAATGATGATGTCACTTTTTTAGATATGTCAGAAATCCTCTCAGCTGAGGATGCAAGTGAATGTGGGTATGCGCTATATGCGGCGCATAGGGGCGCAGCCATAGACATCATATAGATAGACGCCCTATCGGCCGCTACTGCCTATTGGCGCGGACGAGCCGTGGGGCCGCCATCTTAAACCGGTCACCCGCTCCGCTCAGTGTAATCTGTTTGGCAGGTGCAATGAGCTGTCAGCGCATTTAATTAATCATATCTCACTGAATACCGAACTGATTTTCACGCGGGTTTTTTTGCTGCAAAGGTCATACACGTAGCTACAATACAGGACACATTGAATATTTTACTCACAAAATACAAACAATAGTACGGTAATGTTAAATGTTAAATCTTACTTGTGAAAAGTAATCCCCGAGTGATGGTCTGCCGATTTGAGCAGGAATATGCTGCACAGTGCTCTGGCATCTTCTGCTGCTATGCAACGCAAATAGGAGTATGACGGTTTAAGATGGCGGCCGCATTTCTTGCGCCACAGCGGCCAATAGGGCATCTAGTCTCTATATGATGTCTATGGGCGCAGCACCATGGGGGGCGCCAAAGCGATGGTTAAAAAAAATAAAATTAAAATAAATTAAAATTGAATAAAAAAAAAATATATATTGTATTTTCTATATGTAGCTGCTGTTGTGCGTTTCTAAATCATTTCTGCATTTCTTAAATGTTATATAAAATTTTAGAGGACTAAAAGGCTAGAGTAGGCGCCCTCATGGAGAAGGGGGGCGGGGTAATATTGCGTCATTCGCGTGCGGGCGGGGGCGCCGTGAGCGCTGAGCGAGCAGGTACGAGTAGTGAGTGAGTTGTCGTCGAAAAAGATGGATAAAACAAAATGCTGGGGGGCTAAAAATAGAAAAAGAAAGAGGGAAAAGGAGATGGCATGTCAAATGATGCGACAGCAGCTAAATAAGTGCATGCTGAAAGCCAACAGGTAGGATTTAAAGTGTGACATCCAGGCATGGATGCTATCTATATAGAGGGTATGCGCATGACGTCACCGTCGGCCGGAGTGAATGCGGTCACGCCCACAAGTGGCAAAAAGACTGAGCGGCAGCATTTGTTTTCAGCGTGAATGCCGTGAAAAACACACAAAACACATCTAAAAGGGGAAAGAGCTTTGCGATTGACTGTACAACTAGATTTGACCAGAAATCTGAGGTACTGTATATTTTTACAGACTGCAAAAAGCTACAGAACAGACTAACGTTATATTCTGCATAATTGGATGTTTTTAAATAAACACTGACAAAAAACTATACAAGTTTTAGGGCTGGACGATATGATGATATACAGTATAACATTAATGTAAGTGATCACTCGGATTTAGACCTATCTATATTGTATTTATATAAAACGTTTACAGGCAAATTTTCTTCATTTATTTCCCCGGCGTCGAAATCAGGCACATATAAATGTCAGGAAACACGATTCCTGGCTGCATGTCAATATCCATGGATCACTGGATCTTTGATAAGTTGTAAGGAACACTATATCGAGTCCAACTTTTAGTTTAAACTGATAATAGTTTGTTTTACTCGCGTTAACGCAGTTTCCCCTATTAACTCCAGTCACGCAGCAGCTCTTCTGCCACTCAGTCCCGCTGAGGGGGGCGTGTTCCGGCGGGGAAGTGACGTTAATGCATTCCCTCTATATCTGTGGCCATCGGGACTACCGGGAGATTCCCGGTGGACCGACGTGCTTTTTCGGCCGATACATCTCATACTTTTTTTTTTTTTTGTCTTAACGGCCCATAAAACTCGTACATCGACTCGTACAACAAAACTCGTACACTGCCCCATTGGTAAAAAAAAGTCAGCGTTAGTTTTTTTTTTTTCTGACACACCGGCCCATGAAACGTTATCATGTGCTTGTATCTTTATAGAAATCAGTACAAAACTAATTATGAAAGTTTCCTTTATTTTTTCAGTGCATTTGTTTTACAATATATGGCTATTACTATCATGGGATTAATATTTTAACTATTATTATGTAGTAGTGTAATGTAGACACTAACTAAAAGAGGTTTGACATTTTCTTTGTTTAATTTGCACACTGAATATGGGTTGGAGCTTTTAATTTTGAACTCTCAAAGTGCACCAGACTGCTGAATTTAACATTAAAGAACACAAAATTTTCTTACGGGGGGCATGCCCCCGAACCCCCCCTAGAAAAACAGAGGTCCACCTAGCACAGTTTTACCTAAAATCCTGTGAGAAACACTGGTATTGCTGTTCCAATGGAGCTTATAGTTTTTTTTAGGGGGGTTCATCACGGTGGAGTAGCTATAGTGTAATTGTATCAATAAATGACAATTTTGCACTTATCTGTTAGCTCTCACGGCGCAAAAATTGTTGCTGCATACCCCTCTGACACTGGGTAGCTGCGCCCCTGACTGCACCGCCATGAAGCCTCTGTCTGCAGCACTTGATATTTTACAAGGTGACAGTCCTTATGGGACTTTACTGCCCACACTTGAAGTTCTGATGCAGAAGACTATGGATGTGAAAGATTCCCTCTCCAGGATGACTGCAGGCCTTCCAGGTGCCATAGTGCAGGTATGTTCCATCTTTTAAGCTAGTTAAAATTTCTTGCATCACACTAGTCATGAACCGGGAACAGAATATACATTATCATTGCAAAAGAAGATAAAAAAAATACAAATGTCAGTAAGTAATCTAAAACAAAATTAAATCCATAATATTGAACCCACATTAAGCATGATTTGTAAGTAACTCAATGACATAATAAATAGTAGGTCTTGTAGGCATTAATAAATATTATATTTTTTCAGGCTATCCAGACTCGTTTTGGCGGTGTGCTGGACGACAAAGATGCCCTTCTCGCAGCTGTCAGTTGTCCAAAATTCAAACTCAGATGGCTGAGTGATGCAGGTAGGAGGGAGCGAGTAAAAGAGCTTCTGATAGCAGAGTGCCACCGTACAACTGCTCCTACAGCACAGAGCCCTGCCAGTGTGCCCACCACATCTGCCAGCCAAGGTGAGATGGACTTTTTCACTTTTGAGGCAGAGCCAGAGGAGACCTATTCTACAGAAAATGAAGTCATGGACTACCTGAGGTCAGCCTATGACCTTCAGATTCTGCATCAGTTTTCAAACATAAAGAAAATTTTCTTGAAGTATAACACTCCAACTCCATCAAGTGCTCCTGTGGAGCGGCTTTTCAGTCTGGGAGGTTTGGTGCTCACTCCTAGAAGAAATAGACTTTCTGACAAAAGGTTTGAGAAGCTTCTGTTAATGAGGTACAACCACTGGTTTACTCGCCTCACTCCACTGTTTCACTCATAACATGGGATTATTACAACATAAGATTAGGCCAAAGTAACAAAAGTAGTTATGATATAAGCCTACATGTGGTGTTATACACTTGTTTTGTTTTGTAAAACCACTCCTTGCTGCTCTGATGCTGTGAACAACAGGTTCAATGTTGATAAAACATGTTAAAAAAAAGTAATAGTTACATTTATAAAAAATTTAGATTATAAATAGTAAGTTTTGTCATTACAATGTTAACAGTTAAATATGTCAGGTCAAGAAATTTTATAGTCTATATTTTATATTTTTATTAAAACGAGTATTTATGTTAAGTGAAGTGAAGAAAGACTTATTTTTTATTAAAACGAGTATTTATGTTAAGTGAAGTCAAGAAAGACTCTTTATTTTATTTTTTATAAAAACAAGTATTTATATTAAGTGATGTCAAGAAAGACTGTCTTTATTTTTTGTAAAACATGTGTTTTTTCAGGAAATAGTTTTTAAGTTCAACTTTAAATGTCAGGAGATAGATTTTTGATGTTACTGTTAAAAATACACTTCCAATAAAGTGAGTGGTGGCAAAACCGGTTGTCATTTTTATGTTGAGGTGGCGGGGGTGTTGTCTGCAACTGCTGAATGTAACTAATAAAAGTAACTTGTAAAGTAACTTAGTTACTTTTAAAATCAAGTAACTTGTAAAGTAACTTAGTTACTTTTAAAATCAAGTAACTTGTAAAGTAACTTAGTTACTTTTTCAAAGTAACTGTGGCAACACTGTCTGTAACTGAGCAGATATGAAGACCATAATGCGTCTTTCGTAGACCCAACACAGGAATGAAACTGCATTTTTTTGTGGCTTTTCTGCAACTCCTCGAACTTTTCCTCTTCAGTTTCCGCCAGCGCATCTTCGGACTCCCACTCATTTCTTTCTCTATTCTCTCCGTCTCTGATGCCTCCAAATCCTCACTCTCTCTTGGTCCCTCTCCTCCTTCGTGACTGACAACTTTATCACAAGACGTCCAACTTGACAGTTTCCCTGATTTCAGCCAGTTAAGCATATTTATAATATATATAGTATTAGTATGGAATAAATTAAATAATTTGGCGTGCATATAGCGGCAGTGCATAAAAGAAGAGAAGTGCGTAGAAGAAGACAGCAGCTGTCTTCTTCTACGTTTTTATCAAAAACGAATACATTTAATTTTTTTTTATTTAAAATAAAAGCGATTACAAAGGAAATGTTTACTGTTCATCTTTTTTTATTTTATTGAATGGAAAAATCCCACTTAAAAAAACAGACCGCCATTAAATTTTTCCTCTCACACACCCCCTGGTGGCAGCTCGCGTACCCCTGGGTGTGCGCGTAACACACTTTGGGAATCCATGACCTAGAGGTTCCCGCCTTACAGGCTAAACTACTTTCGGTCTAAAAATCAGTATTGTCTGCCCCGTTGCTTCGGCTCAGAATATTACATTGAGCACCACTCACTGATCGATAACATAACTCCACTGTTGATGTGATTTGCTCCCTTAGGACGCTAACTTATTGGGAATGACGCTTCTAGCCTCTCTTCTCAGACTCTTTGTGAGTCCCTGGTGATTATGCACTATATGAGCCCCGGGCACCTGCCCTTGGGACTTTGGTGTTGGATCCCAGCACACACGGCGTTTTACACTGTGTTTCCCTAGCGTAAGATATTACGCAGTACGGGAGAACCTCTCGTAAGAGAACGTACTCGGTTACTAACGTAACCTCGGTTCTCTCTAGAAGAGGGAACGAGAACTGCGTATCTTTGCCGTGCCTGGAACACGCTCTGGTTCACTTCGGCGATGAAAAACCAGATTATATCAGCCCATCGAGCTATATTTATAGGCCCAGGCCACGCCAGCTTTGGCGGGAGGTGACGTAGTGGGCGCAAAGCGCCCCCATTGGATCTGACGTCACTAAGGGCCTCTCTCGATAGGTTGCTGCAGTTGCCGCAGGACAGCCAATAGGCACGCGAGCCGTCTTGCCTGTCTGCATGCTGCCGCACCGCGTTTTACATTAATTCAAAATTAAGGATATCTCATGGAAAAGAGGTTTTCCGCTAGCGTAAGATATTACGCAGTACTCGTTCCCTCTTCTAGAGAGAACTGAGGTTACGTTAGTAGTTGAGTATGTTTTCATGTTTTATGGGATAATCCAAACATAACAATTTTTTTACTGTATTCTATCCCCTAAACCTACCCATCACAGAAAACTTTCTGCATTTTTAGATTCTCAAAAAACATCCCTTAGTATAATTTATAAGCTGTTTTTCTCATGGCGACCAAAAAAATGTCCCCATAAGGACAAGGATTTCGGAAATTACCATCTTTATGGAGACATTTTGTCCCAATAACGAAAGCCACATACACAACAATACACATGCATGCTGTATTTGCATCACTGCTTGGGTTCAAACAAAATCAAAGAGCACATACACTGAATCCTCTTTGTAACTGTTTTTGATGAGTGTGCAGCTCTTTCATGCCAGCATCATGTCAATTCATGGAGTCCACCAAATAGTCAAGGTCTGCAGGGATTTCAAAATGTACTTTCAGAGGTCCTGCATCAACAATAAAATGTCATTAGGATGAATGAATGCTGATTGTGACCAGTTGTTTCTAGTTTGTTCAGTAGTTAATTATAGCCCTTGTGCTATCCCTCACTGAATCTCAAAACATGTACTATACAAAGAGTACTTACACTGCACACTTGGCCATCTACTCCATGATTTTTGTACATTGACATTTATGCATTTGGAAGATAAAGTTGCTTACATTACTGTACATGCAATATACCAATTCATCTATTCCTTGGGAATTAAACCCATGACTATGTAATACTGTTTGAGCTTCAGGAACACTAGCCCATTCTCCCAGAACCCATCCTGATAATAGGCAAAGCTACAATCATTGAGTCCAACATTCAAGACTTCTTTTTTAGGTGACCAAGTACATCATGATGTGCACTAGTTCTGCTTGTATTTTTCAGTGTGAACACACTACTCACACTATAAGAAAAAGAGACAGCACATACATAAATAAAATGCTTTAATTGGCTGTATGGCTGTTCTGTATTTGAGCTGGTATTTATTTGATGAATTAGAGGAGAGGTCCAGTTAATAAATCAGCTGAATGATGAATCAGGGCCTTAAGTAGAATATTAAGATTTATATCAGTAGCCTGGTATTCACTGACAACTACACAATCACTCCCCAGCTCACAGCAGACAAATCCACATAGCTGCAGACCGACCGATTCCTTATCACAGCTGGGACTCATTTTCAGCCCTGGAGTTTCATGCCTTAGACCGGCCCACTTTAGTTCCCGTCTGACTATATTAAAATAATGTAATTGAAACCTCAGCATATAAGTCTGCAATAGTGCAGTGTTTGTCACGGTACACTATTCTCTGGTTCCTTCTCGTCTTGTGTTTATGTTGTTGTATGAATGCACGTGTGTAGTGGGCGTGAATGTTGTGTCATTACCTGATCAGCTCCAGCTGATCATCATATCATCATCACCAGCTGCAGCCCATTTCCTCACCCTATTTATACTCACCAGTTTTTGTCCTCTTTGTCAGATCGTTGTTTGATGTCTCCTGTGTCGGTGTTCCAGTCTTGTCTTCCCGCTCGTCCAGTGTTCGTGTATCTCGTGGATTCGTCGTTGATGTGGATTTATCGTTTGGGTTGTGTGGATTCCGTCTTCTGTGTCTCACCTCTTCACGGTTCCTGTCTTCACATCTGACCATCGTAGTCCCTGCGCCATCGTTCCACGCCCGTGTCATTGACCAGTTGTTTACACCTTCAAATAAACTGAGTAACTTGCTATTGCTTCCTGTGTTCTGTTCCCCGGCATGACAGAACGATCTGACCCGACCATGGAAGCAGCGAGTTTGTCATCGACGTCGTTGGAGGATTTCATTCTTCACAGCATACGAAGGATGGATTCCCAAGAGAGGAATTTGAATGACACGGGTCGTGCGGTACAATCTTTGGTGGCGCAGGTGTCCGAGCTTACCCAGCAGATCCAACTTCTGCGAGCTCCCACTGCGCCACCCACACCAGCCATTCCCCCCACACCACCAGAGGCCCACCCCCAGTCGGAGCCCCGCCTACCGGTTCCGGAGGCTTATTCCGGTGAGTCAAAGTTCTGTAGAGCCTTTCTGACACGATGCTCGATGCATTTCGCTTTACAACCCAGAACTTTTCAGACCGAACAAGCCAAGGTAGCGTTTGTACTCACTCTTCTGACTGGAAAAGCGGCGCTATGGGGAACGGCGGTGTGGGAGAACCAAGACCCATGCTGCGCCTCGTTCCAGACTCTCTCCGCCGAAATCAGACGAGTCTTCGATCGTGCCGTCGCGGGGAGAGAGGCCGCCAGGGTTTTGGCCGACCTGCATCAAGGAGAGAGGTCGGTCGCGGACTTTTCCATCGAGTTCCGGACCCTGGCGGCTGAATGTCATTGGAACGAGGAGGCGCAGTGGGACATGTTCCTGCATGGGTTGGCTGACCGCGTCCAGAGGGAGATCTATGCCCTGGACCTCCCTACATCTTTAAATGGACTTATCGAGCTGGCACTGCGGGTGGACGCTCGACTCTCACGAGTCGAGCGAAGAGTGGCGTTCACCCGCACGCCGGAAGGAGCCGAGGGTCCACGGTCCAGCGGCAGGGACGCGGTCAGCCCCGTCTACGATCACGAACCCATGCAGGTGGGGCGAGCTCGGCTTTCCCGGGAGGAGAGGGAAAGGCGGAGGTCCCAGGGCCTTTGCCTCTACTGCGGTGGTACGGGACATTTCGCATACAACTGCCCGGTAAAAGGTCAAGCCCGATAGTAAGTATGAGGCTACTATCGGGTGGGATCTCCGCCAAGAAGACCTCATCCACATCTACCCTCCTCCCGGTAAGACTAAGATGGTCAGTCCACCAGCACGACTGTAGAGCACTCTTGGACTCCGGGGCTGAAGGTAATTTTATGGACAAATCATTCGCACTCAAGTTTCAGATTCCCCTCAAGCCCCTCACTCACAGGATCGCAGTACACGCACTTAACGGTCAAGAACTTCCCACTATTTCATTCACCACTGAAGACATTACCCTCATCACATCAGGCAACCACGCTGAGACTATTTTTTTTTTACATATTGGATTCACCCCTCGCACCCATCGTCCTTGGACACCCCTGGCTCATCCACCACTACCCTCGAGTAGACTGGCAGCAAAGAACTGTGCTGGAGTGGAGCAAGGAATGTCATAAGTCTTGTCTTGTGTCTGCTTGTCTGTCTGTGCCTGTTTTTATGTTTCAGGAGGAAGCAGGGGATTTGTCTAACGTGCCCAGGGAGTACCTGGACCTGAAGGAAGTGTTTAGTAAGTCTCGTGCTGCTTCTCTCCCTCCGCATCGTCCCTATGACTGTGCCATAGATTTACTGCCAGGTAAGTCTCCGCCTAAGGGCAAGTTATACTCACTTTCTATCCCAGAGAGGGAGGCCATGGAGAAATATATTTCTGATTCTCTAGCAACCAGGTTCATTCGCCCTTCCTCTTCTCCAGCGGGGGCGGGGTTCTTTTTTGTGGGGAAGAAGGATGGTTCTCTGCGACCTTGTATCGATTACCGGGGGTTGAACAACATCACGGTAAAGAATACTTATCCTTTGCCGTTGATGTCTTCAGCTTTCGAGAGGTTACAGGGAGCTTCCGTCTTCACGAAATTGGACTTACGTAACGCATACCATTTGGTTCGCATTAGGGAGGGGGATGAGTGGAAGACTGCGTTTCACACCCCCAGGGGGCACTTTGAATACTTGGTCATGCCGTTCGGGCTGTCCAACTCCCCTGCGGTCTTCCAGGCACTTGTCAATGATGTGCTGCGAGACATGATAGATCAGTTCATTTATGTCTACCTGGACGACATATTGATTTTTTCATCTTCTCTCCAGGAACATGTGCAGCACGTCCGACGAGTGCTTCAGAGGTTGCTAGAGAATGGGCTTTTTGTCAAGGCGGAGAAATGCGACTTTCATGCACAGTCTGTTCCTTTCCTAGGGCACATCATCTCGTCTGAAGGAGTGCGTATGGATCCTGAGAAGGTTAAGGCTGTGGTCGAGTGGCCAAGCCCAGATTCCCGTAAGGCCCTACAGAGGTTTCTGGGCTTCGCCAATTTCTACCGGCGTTTTATTCGCAACTTCAGCCAACTAGCCGCGCCTCTGACTGCCTTGACCTCCCCCAGAACTACGTTCAGGTGGTCAGACACAGCGGAAGCTGTCATTTTGATTTTACTCTCTCGTACCGCCCAGGTTCTAAAAACATCAAACCTGATTCATTATCTCGTATTTTTGAGCCTTCCGAACGCCCGTCTACTCCCGAGTGCATTTTACCCGAAACCCTATTTGTTTCCACACTCACAAGGGAGATCGAATCGAAGGTCAAGACGGCCTTAGAAGGGGTAACGCCTCCGCCCGGTTGCCCACTGAATCGCTTATTTGTGCCGGAGGGATTACGGTCCGACGTCATTCAGTGGGGTCATTGCTCCAACGTGGCTTGCCATCCAGGAGTCAACCGAACCAGTTTCTTGGTTAAGCAACGATTCTGGTGGCCACTCATGGCTCGTGACATTCACAGTTTTGTTCTGGCTTGCTCAGTTTGTGCCACTGGTAAGACTTCTAATTGACCTCCGGATGGGTTACTCCAACCGCTGCCGGTCCCTTCGAGACCCTGGTCCCACATCGCGCTAGATTTTATTACCGCCCTCCCGCCCTCTCAGGGCAACACTGTCGTTTTGACCGTGGTGGACCGGTTCTCGAAGGCGGCTCACTTTATTCCCTTACCCAAATTACCCTCAGCTAAGGAGACAGCGTTGACCGTCGTAGATCACGTCTTTCGCTTACATGGCCTCCCGATGGACGTGGTCTCCGACAGGGGACCCCAGTTTGTGTCCAAATTTTGGCGAGAGTTTTGTAGATTACTGGGTGCGATGGTTAGTCTGTCCTCAGGGTTTCATCCCCAGAGCAATGGCCAAACTGAGAGAACCAACCAAGATCTGGAGAGAGTGTTACGGTGCTTGGTCTCCAAGAATCCTTCCTCATGGAGCCAATAACTATCCATGGTGGAGTACGCTCACAACACGTTACCGGTGTCGTCCACGGGCCTTTCTCCGTTTGAGTGTAGTTTAGGTTACCAGCCACCTATTTTTCCTAGTCTGGAATCTGAGGTCGCGGTCCCCTCTGCTCACGCCTTCGTCCAGAGGTGTCACCGTACCTGGACTAGAGCCCGTGAGACTCTACTCCAGGTAGGGGCGCGCACCAAGGCCAAGGCCGATCGCCACCGGTCAAGGCCTCCCGTATATATCGTCGGTCAAAAAGTGTGGCTTTCTACCAGAAACATTCATCTCCGCTCCGTCTCCAATAAGCTTGCTCCCAAATTCATTGGCCTGTTCACTGTCACCAAGATCATTAGTCCGGTGGCAGTCCGCCTCAATTTACCTCCAGCGTACAGGAGGATTCATCCCGTCTTTCACGTATCCAAAATTAAGCCCGTGTTTCATTCGCACATTAATCCGCCAGTCCCGGTTCCCCCCCTTCCGCCGCGACTCGTAGATGGGGAAACCACTTATTCGGTCAACCGTATTCTGGACTCTAGGCGGAGGGGACGCGGATTCCAGTACTTGGTGGACTGGTTACGGTCCGGAGGATAGAAGTTGGGTACCTGCTAGAGACATCCTGGATCACTCCCTTATCGATGATTAAAATCGACAGGTAAGGGAGTCTGAGAACGCCAGGAGGCGTTCTTAGGAGAAGGGGTACTGTCACGGTATACTATTCTCTGGTTCCTTCTCGTCTTTTGTTTATGTTGTTGTATGAATGCACGTGTGTAGTGGGCGTGAATGTTGTGTCATTACCTGATCCGCTCCAGCTGATCATCATATCATCATCACCAGCTGCAGCCCATTTCCTCACCCTATTTATACTCACCAGTTTTTGTCCTCTTTGTCAGATCGTTGTTTGATGTCTCCTGTGTCGGTGTTCCAGTCTTGTCTTCCCGCTCGTCCAGTGTTCGTGTATCTCGTGGATTCATCGTTGATGTGGATTTATCGTTTGGGTTGTGTGGATTCTGTCTTCTGTGTCTCACCTCTTCACGGTTCCTGTCTTCACATCTGACCATCGTAGTCCCTGCGCCATCGTTCCACGCCCGTGTCATAGACCAGTTGTCTACACCTTCAAATAAACTGAGTAACTTGCTATTGCTTCCTGTGTTCTGTTCCCCGGCATGACAGTGTTCTGTACAGCCTTGTTATTCATTGTATTTTAAAAATATATAAATTTCTATTCAGTGCAAATTGCAATAGCCGTATACAGGGTTTTATAAATACAGAGGTCCGAAAAGTGATCTTGGGGGTTCCGGGGCATATGCCCACCCAGACAAGTGAAGTAATACAAACAGTGAAAAGTCCCAGTGCTGATACTGGGGAAATATAAACACATTCGAGGTATACAAATATATATATTTATACAATAACAATGGGAATTTATTATATAGGTGCTTGCGTATTTTTACACTGATGATCATCATTGGCAAAGAACATATGTATGTCTGTGTTAAATAGGAATCTATTGTAATAAAGTTTTTCTCAATCTGGGCACAGTATGCAATAGGCTATTCCTCTGCTCTCATTACTCATCTCCATCTTCTCTCATTCTTCTTTTCTCAGTCTCTTTATCTTTAGGTTACCTGTAAATCTCCCCTTCCCGAAGCTGAGTTTTGATTGATACAGCCTTTACAAACTGATTATTTCTTTCGGTCGTTTAAAACTTATTTCGTAATTAAAACAGCTGTTTACGTAGTTTAGCCACTTGGATCTTATCTCGTGAAGCGTCGCGTTGGGATTCGCGCGCGGCCGCGGCTCGCGCTTCTGCGAACATAAATCCCGCTTGCTTTGATCGGTCATCTCAAACATTTTGCCATTGCCGACAAGCGGTGTTTTAATACTGACGCAGCTCAGATTTTGAGGTCGGTTGTCGTCGCGATATGCAAATCATTGCAGCACCAAATTAGAGTTAATATTAGGCAATTATTTCACAACGTTCATTATACAATCAGAAAAATATACACTCAGAAAGCTGTGACTGGAGCCTATGTAAAGCATTCAACCCAGTGCCATGACAACACCGGCCCTCCTGGCCAATAAAACAGACCGGCCCCCGGGAATTCTCCCGGTGCTCCCGATTAGCCAATCCGGGCCTGACAGAGAGACTGAGAGGGATGAGGGGGGTGAGGTGTTTAGGGAAGAGTGATGGAGCTCAGCTGCATTAGAGATTGAAGGAGGAAGGGGGTGAAAAAAAGAGAGCGAGAAAAAAGAATAATGTACACGGACGTGAGAAATGGAGGGTAGGGAATGAAGGGTAAAGATGGAGAGGGCTACAAAGGAGAGGACACATGTTTCACAGGAGAAAGGAGTTTCTTATTAAAGGCTGGCACATGAGAGGGGAGTGTGTATGTGTGCCCGTCACACTTTGCCTCACTCTCAGCGCTCGCTGATGGTGAGTTATTTACCCCAGTGTGGGCTCTGGAGGTCACAGTAATTGCTTTTTCCTGCTCCTGCAGCTCAGAGGAGGAGAGGGGCTTTGTTCCTAAGATGCAGGTGATGTCCACCACCTACCATTTATTTGTAGAGGAAAATATTCTGATATAAAGGTGATGGGGATGATGGCATCATTTATGATTTATGATATGGGGGATGGGGACATGCCACAGCAGGGATGTACACTACAAAATAAATAAATAAATACATCTTATTTTCCAGCAACGTTGTTTAAACATGCTTAAACAAAATTTATTTGAGGAGCAAATCTCTGTAATATAATAAGACTTGTATTTGAATTGATTTTTGTTAATTGTTTCAATCATTTTGCCTTAAAAAGCCAAAATAGTATTTACGCCATCTCATTTTTTCGTAGGACAGATCATAGACCTGGATTTTCAAACTTGGATCTGCACAGGAAAATTACAAAAATGATTTGTATGGCTCTCAAATTAACTGTAAAACTGCTCTTGAATAATATTTATTGTAAAACACACTATACAAATAAACTTGAATTGAATAGCATTAATATTGTGTTGAAAAAAAGATGCACTTAATACAGAGCTAATATTTAACACATAATATTTTCAGCATTTGCTTTGCCTTCAGTAGAGTAACAACATAAATGTCAATTATTTAATTTTTCAAATAATATTGCTTAAAAAAAAGAAATTCTCATGCAGTTTAAATGGGTTTTGGTCCTTTGTCTTAAAAAGTTATAGTACAATAGATACAATCTCAGTCTAATAGATTCAATTTGTGCTTAAGTAAGACCATAAAAAAGGAAAGAAAGAAAGTTCTTTCCCCACTGACACAAAGTGATACCTATGGAGATGAACCAGAAGAGAAAGAGAAAGCAAACAGATGCAGGGAGAAACTGGGAGAGATGAACAGATAGAAAGTGAGAAAACAGATAAACTGATCCTAATAAAGTAAATTGTGAATAAAAAGTGAATACAGGAAAGTCCGATAGTTCACTTGCTTTGGTCCGGACCAAATAACATTTTTTTTTGTTTTTTTTTTTGGTATGGTTCGCTTTCACACTGCTCTTTTTGCAAGTGAACCAAAATTTGTAAACCACACGTGTGCTTAAGGTCATTCATTCAAAAATTCGAACCGTACCAGAGTTCGTTTGGAACCGTACCGAGACCACCTCTTCAGCTGGGTCTCGGTTCGGTTGTTTGGTCCGCACCCGAGTTCGATTGCTGTATTCACACCTGCCCAAAAGGTCCGCACCAAGGGGGGAAACGAACTAGAGTTCGATTCAATCGAACCAAACAAGGCAGGTGTGAATACACCCTAAGAGAAATGAAAAGAGATTCAGAGAAAATGAGTCTCTTAACTGTTTCCCCTCTTTCAAGAGCACCATCCAAACAGGCGTGAAGGAGAGTAATTGATGTTTTGGTTGTGGCTGTAGAGGATGTGAAGTCAGTGTCTGTGCTCCATTAGAAAACTGACTGATGGGTTTTCACCCTCATAATTAAGCCTGCAGAACAATTGAACACTCAAAACCATTCAGTTGCACGAGTAATGAATTAATGAAAGGTCTGACGTAAAGAGCAGGATTCCCGTTAGACTCACTAGCCATAACGGAATGTATTAAAAGAATAAATAAACACTCACTCTTGATTTTCTGGGTAAACATTCTGCTACATATCAAGTGATTATGGCTACATTGGAATATTGAAAAATGGAATATGGGAAATCTGTAATTTAATTATCTCATTATTTACCCACCTCAGAGTCATGTAGTAGGCATATTTGTAGGATTTTTCTTTGATCAAACACAGAAAATATTTGTAGTGGTGTTTGCTTTAGACGAGAACGCAAACACAGATGTAAATGGAAATGCATTCAAGGGTTTTGCACAGTCCCGTTAAACACTTAAATTGGTAATGAAAACAGGGAATAAAAAGTGATACCAATGAAAATGTATAATTTACTCAACCTCATGACTCTACTGTATGACTTTTGGTCATCTTCGAAACATAAATGAAGATATTTTTAATTAAAAGTTTATTTATGTCCCTCTCTTAAAAGTCCATTTAGCCAACTTTGACTTTGTCAAAAAGTAAAAAAGAAAAAGAAAAAAAAGTTCACCCAAAAATTAAAATATTGTCATCACTTACTCACCCTCAAGTAGTTCCAAACCTGTAAGTTCCTTTCTTCTGTTGAACACAAAAGAAGATATTTTCTAGTAAGGGTGTCACGATTTCGATCTTAAATCGAAATCGATCGAATTAAAAAATGGAATTGTCGATGCTGCCACGCCCCCATGTCACGTCCGGTCGGCGTGCCAAGCGGGAAAAAAACACGCGTGTTGAAAAGCTGGTCAACCTCCTCTAACTTAGCTACAGCCATTCAAAAGATAGCACGGCAACTGCAGATGCAGGAGACCCATCGACAGAACTTGAACCCCCTCCTCTTTCATTGAAGTCACAGGTGTATACGTTTTTTGGATTTCCAGTGAGTTATGTTGACAACGTTCGCGCTTTAAAAAAGCCACAGTTTACTTTGCAGACATCCCAAGTCTCGCGGAAGTTCCTGGAGTCTCCCGCATATTGATAGCGGCTCCCTGATGCCCGCAAATTAATTAAAATCTCCCAGAATCTAGATTGAGCGAGCGAGCAAGAGCGCGCAATCGCGTATGCGAGACAGAAAAAACTGTGCTCCAAACCATATAGCGTGCGCACGGGAGAGAGCGAGAGATCTTGCGTATGTGCCTCATGAAGCGCATGTAAGACAGAGAGCATCCTGATTGGCCGGTTTCGGCTTTAAAAAAATGAATGTAAAAATCGAGAAGCTAATCAAACCGTGACCTTAGAATCGAAAATTTAATCAAATCGAGGATTTGGAGAATCGTGACACCCCTATTTTAAAGTATGTTGGTAATCAAACAGTTGACGGTCGCCATTGTAATAGTAGTAGGAAATAAATACTATGGAAGTCAATGGCTACACTGTAAAAAAATACTGTAAAAATACGGGAAATTTTGAACAGTAATTTACCGTTATTCATAAATACAGTTGAATACTGTAAATGACGCTGAATTTTACAAGCACAATAATAACGGCAAGCTACTGTTCAGTCTTACGGGATAATACAGTATTTTTTTCTGTCTAGTCACGTGCTTGAGCCCGCTCACAGTCACAACTCGCAGGAAAATCACAACTCATCGATTTCCATCACCATGCGCGCAGTAAAAAATAATTACATTAGGCTACATTAAAGGTTTAACTACATTACTTCAATATTTTATTACGTGAGAAGAACGAGTAAGAAGACGATTCAATTCAGAAAGACGATTTGAACTCTGACTGTGACCCTGCCAGCACAGATCGTGGACGGAGCTTTCAGCATTCATCTAACGTTACTCTTCGTCAATTTATCAAGGTAAGTCACAAACTGATAAAAGTGTTATCCTGTGATATTTACTTGATTACCAAATCTACGTCAGGGATTGTGCTTTATTTTACCATTTGTTGTAGGGTTTATTGAAATGTGCACTAAATCAATGAGGCTAACAGTTGCCTCAGTTTTACGCAACACTTTTACTATTCCTAGAGAGAGCTTAAAGATTGTCTGAGTTAAAATATAAGATTATTTTTCACTGGAGGTCTGTGGATTGTAGTGTAAAAATGATAACTTGCAACATTTGTGCTAAAACATGGAGCAACACATTTGCGTATGTCAGGCACATGCGAGCTCATAGTTTTTTGCCGAATGCATCATTTAAGTGTGGTTTCCCTGAATGCAAACGAACATTTTATAAGTGTTCAGCCTTCAAGTGTCACACTTATGGCCATAAATATGGAAAGAATAGGACTAAACCAGATAGTCTAGGTGATTTAACATGCCATATTGACTTGTGCAGCTGTAAGTGTGAGGATATCCGTGGTCTTCTTTTACATCTGAAAAATCATTTTACCGAAGGTTACATGCCCTTTCAAACAATGTGACAAAAAATTTACTGTTTGAAGTCTACATTCATAGCGCATGTGTCAAGAAAGCATAAACATTGCTCTAAAGAAAGTCTAGTTGACTCAATTGCAAATTCAATCAGCAGTGATTACTAGGAGAGTGATATGCAACTTGGTGGTCCCAGTCAGGCCAGTTATGAAGACATGGAGATCTACCCAGAAAAAGCAGACGAAGAACAATTTCTATTAATGGTTAAAGTCTATAGAAAACAATACATTTAAATGCCTTCCAGATTCAAAATCTCTAGTGTTTATGATAATGATTTGCATGCATAAGCTACACATTTTGTGAAAATATTGATGTATATGTTTGATTTGATTTTCATGTTTTCCAGAAACTACAAAAGTCATACTTGATCTCGAAACCTTCCCAGTTGATTCAACATATACAAGTCTGTCATTCGGCCTCCAGTCCACTGCCTTGTTCCTCTTCATCTTCACTGTCAAGCCCTTCACCATCATCACCTTGTACTTTAAGCAGGGTAAGCCAATCAGCCAACATATCCAGTAAATGGCATGAAACCTTTGATATTCCTTGGAATAAAATGCCTGAGGAAGTGCAGTTAGCCATTGCCAATGGCAAGCGACCTGCTCCTGACAAAGTCCTAAAAATCCATCTGCTTAAAGGGATTTCACCCAAAAATGACAATTGGGTAATTTACTCACCCTCATGTTGTTCCAAACCTGTATGAGGTTCTTTCTTCTGTTAAAGAATGTTGGTAACCAGACAGTTGACCCATTGACTTCCATAGTATTTTTTTATTCTACTATGGTCAACTGCCAACTGTCTGGTTACCAACATTCTTTAACATATCATCTTTTGTGTTCAACAGAAGAAAGAAACTCTTTCTTTTTGATGACAACATTTTCATTTTGGGGTAAACTATCCCTTTAACACCACTGACAAAGTTATATAGCCTAATGCTGTCTTCATTACTCTAAAATACTTAGGTCTCCAAATGCCTCAGATCAAACTTAAACTAAACATGATGCAAATACTACCATAATGGCAACAACCTAGAATATTTATATTCTGAATGCATTGGGTTTTGTATGTCTAAAGTGCAATTAATCTTTACTTGCCTCACCTAATATATTATATTTCTCTGTAATTACATTGTAGACGCTTTGTTGGTGTGAACCCCGAGAGAAGAACAAAAGCTTGCCAGGCAAAGGTGGTGTCCAAGAAGACGGGGAAGCTTGTCCAGAGAAAGGCAACCACTGTGAATTTCCATGTGGCCACCCTCTTAAAAAACCTCATAGACTTCGAGAGGGGCTTTATTTAATCAGGTGAAGTCGGAGCATTGTGCTGTCCAACTATGTTTACATGAAGTTCTATAACCAGATGTTTGTGACGGTATTGAGTTAAAGGGTTAGTTCACCCAAAAATGAAAATTAAGTCATTAATTACTCACCCCCATGCTGTACCAACCCCGTAAGGCCTTCATTCGTCTTCGGAACACAAATGAAGATATTTATGATTAAATCTGAGAGGTTGATCACTCCTCCATAGGCTCCATAAGGGAATGAATCCTGACGGCCCAGAAAGTCATTAAAGAAAATGTTGAAATATTCCATGTCACAACAGTGGCTCAACTATAAGTTTATCAAGCGACGAGAATACTTTTTACGCAATACGCATGCGTTGTGGAAATCTCTTGAAGTCTCGTTTTAGGCCTACACGGACAAAAAGGAATAGTCGAATAAAGTCGTTATTTTTGTTTGTTTTTTTCGCACCAAAAGTATCCTCGTCACTTGATAAACTTATAGTTGAGCCACTGTTGCGACATGGAATATTTAAACATTTTCTTTAATGACTTTCTGGGCCGTCCGGTGTCATTCCCTTAGGGAGCCTATGGAGGAGTGATCAACCTCTCAGATTTAATCAAAAATATCTTCATTTGTGTTCCGAAGTGGAACGAAGGCCTTACGGGGTTGGTACAGCATGGGGGTGGGTAATTAATGACTTAATTTTCATTTTTGGGTGAACTAACCCTTTAAGTAACCAGATGTTTGTGACAGTACAGTATTGAGTTCTGCAACCAAATGTTTGTGACATCACAGCATTCTGTTCTGGTCGCAGATGTTTATGTGAAATCAAAGTATTGAGTTACCCAGTTTCTCTGTTGAAGCAGAAATAATGTAATTCATTGAAGATTTGATGTTATTAGCTTTAATAAAAGCATGTTTTAAGGTCATCTTTTGTTTGAGCCATTTGTTTGCTAGCAATTTTCAGCGTGTTTTTTATTTTAGAATGCACATTTTAAATTGTCAGATTTTAGTAGTTGTAAATGTAAAGATCACATTTTAGAGTACTAAAATGTTTCATAGTTTGTGAAGATTACAGCAGGAACAGTAATATAACAATATAATGGCAGCCGAAAACCTGACAGTATTATACTGTGCAGCCTATATTTTCTACAGCACAGTACTGTAGTATTTTTTACAGTAATAAACTGTTGTTTCAGATTACAGCAATCTACAGGTAAATCTAGCTGCCAGTAGTTTACTGTAAATTAACGGGTAAATTTTTACAGTAATAAACTGTTGTTTCAGATTACAGCAGGCCCACTGTAAAATTACAGCATTCTACAGGTAAATCTAGCTGCCTGTAATTTACTGTAAATTAACGGGGAAATTTTTTACAGTGTACCGTCAACTGTCAAATTTTCATTTTTGGGTGAACTATCCCTTTCAGACATTGTAAAAGCAATCCTTATGAATTGAGTTTTCAGTGTAAACGCACTACTCAGGGTTAAAAAGTTTTACAAGTCTTCCGAAGAGACAGTTTAAATGATGAACATATATAATTTAAGCTTGTCGTCACATATAAACATTGATCAACATAGATACATAGATCACATAAAATGTAATCATTGGAAACTATTGTATTTGCTTGATGTGCAACAAACAACCTCGGAAAAAACGTCCAGTTAATACAAGAATATACATACAACGTAAAGGCATAAAGCAGTATTCTCATAGTTATATCTGTATTCTAGGCCTACAACTCAGATTTGTTTTTAACAACAACAGATAGGCTAAGTGGAGCAGTAACACAGTCCTGATATGATCTGGGAGATGAGAAAGAGGGATTAGACAAATAAGAGAAAAAGAGAGAAAACATGGCCCAAATGCATTGCATCATCGGCCGTCGAGTAGGCCATCACACGTTTACCAACACAAGGGCTGATGGAATACATCTGTCCATCCAGCTGTTGAACACATGCTATTATCATATTCATAAAAGCATGCATGTATGCACACATTCACAGTCTCAGTACAACACACATTAGGAGACCAGCAGGAACACACATCACATGTTGAGTAAAGTAACAAACACAGGAAAAGGAAAACTAGCCAGGTCTACTTTTCTTCAGAAGTTATTCCAGCTCACATAGAGATCTCATCCTTCAAATCGAAATCCACTGGGACACAAAAGACTTCAGTGATTAAAAGAAGCAGTTGAGCAGGTGAACAGCATTTGACTGCTAACTTGAACATTCCACAGATTGTGCGATACTGTCCCAAAGTCTTTTACATTTACATTTAATCATTTAGCAGACGCTTTTATCCAAAGCAACTTACAAATGAGGATCAATAGAAGCAAGCAAACCAACAATACAGCAGCAATATGCAAGAGCTGTGACTAGTACCAGTTACTAGCACACGTAGCAAGTTTTATTTTATTTTTTTAATTTAATATATAGAAAAGTAAATGCTAGTATTAAAGGTGCTCTAAGCGATGTCACAGGTTTTTTTAGGCTGATTTTTTTTTTTTTTCACATACTGCAAACATCTCCTCACTCTCTGCTAGCTGCCTGTCCCCTGAACACACTGTAAAAAATGCGGTCTCTGTAGACATTCCAGGCTCCACAAATGGCAAGAAAAACAAACTGGGCAAACCTGCACCACAAAACATAACAAAAAGTGTTCCAGCCAATAACCGACAAGAATGATTTGGGGATGGGGGTTGGGGGTTAGTGCGCTGCACATGAAGGGGGGGGGGGGGGTGTGGGGAGAGGAGGAGAGAGAAGCATGAAGAGGGAAGTTAGCTAGAGGTGAGATGTTCTAGACAACAACAACGGCTAACGTTAGAATATTATTATTTCGAATTTTGATATGGCCGAAACACGACCAAAGAGACGACGTTCCGACGAACAAATAGCAAAGAAGAGGGAAAAGGAGAAGGAACACGTGAAGTTCCGAATATACATCGGAAAAGCCTAAGGAAGCACGCAAGGGAGGGGGAGGGAACGGGATGAGGAGGAGGTAGGGTCGAGGTAGCCTCCATTTTGTTTGACAATAATTTGAATGTCAACAAGAAGTGACGTCACCCTACATCGCTTAGAGCACTTTTAATAGGTCAAGTGTTGCCGAAAGAGATGCGTCTTCAACTATTTCTTGAAAATGGCTAAGAAACTGCTGAAGACGCATCTCTTTCGATAATACTTCACAAGTAGGCTATCCTATTTTTGTTTAATATTTGTATAGGCTCTTCATTTAAATTTTTATTATCTCATCGTTGCTTTAACCAATTAATGTTTTATACTAGGGGAGCGCGGGGCACAACCTAACGCGGGGTTAAATGTAACACGGACCTTTTACATAGTTAGTCGGGATCAAGCCGGTTGTGTTTCCACTCTTTTTCTCGCGCTGCCAGAAGACGGTCTCCCGCGAATTTGCGGAAAGTTTTGATAAGATTTCATGAAGATGCTGGACAAAGAGTGTTTTGACACCATGCAAGTAAATTTTTTCATCATAGGTTTTTTTCGGTTTCTGAGTTGGGTGTGTACGTCACTAAATCTAACTTTATATTGCCTTAATAACTGTCTTGTTGGCTAAAACATAGCACCGTTTTGAAACATGTCAGCAACTCCTAGCAACTGTTAGCTAGGCTTAAAATATGTTTTACACAGCGGGGTTAGATGTAGCACAGTGTTACAAACAAGCCGCCAAGTGTACAATGATAATCAAATGAAAACAGGGAGCCACACAACTTCTAGGTTTGAGTATTTATTTCTATATTTAACTTTGTTGGACTTTCACAAACAATGTTGGAAATTTTTTTTTTTTTTTTATTTAGTTTACTATGCATTGATCACTTGTTTCTTTTTTTTTTTAAATATAGCCTGGTTTTAATGCAATAAACCCTTTAATTTTTTTATTAAAATTTGTTATTAAGTTTTTATTATTATTACTGTTATTATTATCAATAATAATAATTTTACATGCAGCTGCCACACATAAATGTAATTCAATTGCAATTACAATATTTGATGATTTTATTTATTTATTTATGTATTGCTTGCAAAACTGTGCAGCCCTTTTCTATGTCTCTATCCATGATATTGATCCATAATAGAAGGATGATTGGATGAAGGATGGATGTATGGATATCTATCTATACAGATGCACAAACAATATCATACAGATAAAATAGTACTGAATTATGTGTGTTACACACAAGTGTTACAACTAACCCCTCTGTCTGTTACAATTAACCCCACATATGGGGTAGGTTGTAACATTTGCACTTCTGTCACTTTCAGTGCAACTGTACGAAAATGGAAGCTCCTAGAAAAAAACTTTAAGTGTTCATATGTAGCAGAGATGTGTATGTTGCTTGTGTAAAAAAAAAGATGAATCTAACTTAATTATTTTTTAAATAATTGAGCCAAAACCAAAATGTGTTAGGTTGTGCCCCGCTCTCCCCTATCTATAGGCCTATTTTCAGACTATGATTTGTAAATACAGTCAATGCCCAACAGTCATGCCAATAAAGCTTTGATTCTATACGAGTCTCTTTCTGTAGGCGCACTTACGGGAAGTTCACTTTACCGGAATTTATCATTAGGCTATATGTTTGATCTTGTTTAGGCTGGTAATTAATAGGCTATAGGTGTCACAGTTGTCTGCTGTCTTAGTGTCACGTGTCTTCATCTGTAGCACCTGTCTAGTTAATCATCATCTGTTTCACCTGTCTTCACTCAATCAATGTTAATCAGTCTTTGTCCGTTCAACTTGTATTTAGTGTGTGTGTTCATCCTGCATGCCTACCTGTTCTGTAGCTGTTAGAATTATTCTTAGTAAAACATTTAAATTGGAACTTTGGACTCCTCCTCTTCTTCTTCTTGTTCTGTCTGCACCACACTGTGACAGAAGAACGGACCAGCCCTAATGGACGACAGGGCTATAATTGTCGCCATTGCTCAAGAGAGCACCAATTTCCTCACCTTCGTGGTGAACTTTGTTCGTCAAGCTGTAACCAGCTCCCTCGATGATGAAACCCTGAAGCTGCTTTTCTGGATCGGGGAGAATTTCCATCAGCCCATCGACCTCTCAAACACCGATGGGCTAAACTGGAGGGAATCTGTCGCCAGGTGTTTGGAGAGCGTCGCGCCCCGATCTCTTCAATCTATCAATTTGCAACACGAATATTTTCATACTCCTAAGGCGTGTTAAGACCTTTATTTTGAAATAGTGATGAACATGAAAATCATGAAAGAATGGTAGAAATCTCAGTTTGTTTTCATGCCAATAGTTCAAAATATTTTTTTTTAGAAAACAGGTCTGAAAATGTTTTAAATATAAAGAAAAAAAAAATTAGATTCACAATTTGTGATGTGGCAACACATGCTAACACATGCGTGTTATTTTTATGTGATTATTGAGGTTGATTTCATATCAAAATATGCCAAACTTCCCTTACTACTGAATAGGATGCCTACTTCATAAATTGTATGAAAATTGTGGAAATAATGGTTCAGATCACTCAAAACACATATGGAAATGGAGGCGCCCTTATATGGGCAGTAATGGAGTCTGGTTGTGACCTAGTGAAAAAGTTTGGTACTGCGCCCAAACAAAATCTTACTGAAAGATAATTTTATGAGATATCAACCTAAAATTTTAAACACAACTTGTTCTGAGTTTTGGCTTTGATTTTCTTGCAGTTTTAGAATCCACCAGGTTTTGAAAAAATATATTTTATATAAAATATTAATAATTAAATTTTTACATTTGACATTTTCATAAATTCAAACGTCTATAACTGTTTTTCTGTTTCACTTTCTTAATTTATTTAACTACAAAAATCTGCCAAATTTCTTCTTTAACACCAGATCAATCTTACATCTATATTCCAAAGCATTCTTGAATTTCAACCATTTAAGTTTGGATTGTGCATTTTCATGTTTATTCAAAAAAGGGGGCGCAACACTGCACCAATTATATACAAATTATGTTATTTTAGCAACAGTGTGGGAGTTAATGCTCCTACTTTTTGTTTAGTTTCATTGCGCTTTGTCTGGCTCCGTCTAGGAAAGCGTCGTGCATGAAGGTCCCCTGAGATGTCCATGCCCATGTCAACGTTATAATATGTCCCCCGCAAGACAAGAAGAGAAGAGATCTCTGATTTTTAACATGCCATTTTTTTTTTTTGCTTGTAGCTATCTACCTCAGTGTCCTGTCTTGTTTGGGGCTCATTTAACTTCTTAAAATGGTTGTGGTTGATGAGAACAGAAGGAAGCAGACAAGCGGGGATTGACGTGGCTCATGACCCTGTTTATTTACAGATTTTGTCATATATTTATATTTATAAATATTTATTATATAAGCACTTTTAGAATTAAAGTCTAAACAGATGAAAACCTTTAAACACATTTACAGACAAAAAATACAATAAAATGTAATACAAAATAATATTTTTTGTTTTATTAAACTCAATACAGTAACTCAAAATATATCTGTAGAGAACTGCCTATTGTTATTACACAATTAATTACTGCAATAGCAACAACCCCACAGTGATCTAAAGCTGCCTGTTTCAATCCTCATTTGTCTAGATTGCTCTGATGAATTGTTTTTGCTTTATGGATAATGGCCAATTGTGTTTGTTCATTAAAACCATTTTCTTTTGAAAATTATATATTTCCTCTCATTACCCAGTACCACAGCCTCACATGCTCATCGATCTCCATCCTCACATTCACTTGATCTTCAACACTCTTTTCCTCCCCTTAGCATACAAGCTTTTATTTTCTTTCATCAAATTAGTTTTCTTCAGTTCACTGCAAGCACTAGACTGCCCATGTAAGGTCTTCACACACACTCCCCCCTCATGGCTACCCCCTGTCTCTTTAATGGTGAAAGAGTTAATTAGGCTTGTCTCTAACACTCTGTCTTTGAGCGTGTGCCCATGGGTAGAGACACCCCTCTTCTTCACTGATCACAGCTTTATTTTTAGAAACACAACACAAAAGAGTCTGTTGAAGGTCACATTGGCTCTTCAGTAGGCTATGCGTGTGTGTGAGAGAGAAACACCATTAAAAACTTGGCAGACAGACTTGTATAATAATAGATCAGCTCTGCAGGAATAATGCAGTGTGAAAACAACACCCAATTTAAAAGTTGTTTACAGATATCACTGGAACGCAGAAGAAAATTAAATTAAAGAAAAAAAGGAATGTCTCGATTACTATTGTAACCATTGTTCCATGATGGAGGTTACGAGACATTGTGTTGAGACTGTCACTAGGGGTCGCACTTGAGAGCCCTAAACATTTCAGGCCATTTACATTTACATTTTCATTTATTAATTTATTCATCTAGCAGATGCTTTTATCCAAAGCGACTTACAAATGAAAACAATAGAAGCAGTTAAACTAGCAATAGGACATCAATATGTGCTATGACCCTTCCCAGTTTAATCTAACACAGTACGTGTACTTAAAAAAAAAAAAAAAGATAATAGATATAGAATAGTCAAGTCAAGTCATCTTCATTTATATAGCGCTTTTAACAATGGATTGTTTCAAAGCAGCTTTACAGAGATAAACATATAATTTAAGGTAACAGATTGTTTTGGCATTATAGCGGTTCTTGAATAATGTTATTTCCAGCTAAAGTTAACTTTGATTGATTCACCTCCGTCGAAATGATCAGACTTTTAAACGCGAACCTGTGATTAACGCTGACGGCGTTCACATGCTCATTCAGAATTGATTCTATAGTTATGTGCTCTTTAAAATATGTGCGCAGGTTTATAATTCATACAACCCAGCCTAAACAAACTACTTTTCTTGCCTATAAATTTTGATACAGAATTTTGTTTTATTTTATCACTTCGGGGTACGCGAGCCGTAATTCACAACGATTTATCTGTAGAGTGGGAAAGGGATCCTCCATATGGAGAGGCTAGTGGATACTTCAGCACTGCATTGTCATCGGGTCCAGGCGGATCTCCTTCATCAGATCTGGACACGGCCTGGATCCGGCAGGCTGCGGGAAAACCTCGGGATAAACAAAGACACTAATATTAGCGTAGATGCCATTCTTCTTATGATGTAGCGAGTACATCAAGATTTAACGGAAGTGTTCCCAGTTCCGGCTGACCTAATCTATGCAGCCTAACATTGAATTTATAGAAGTCTATAGTGCGTTATGTGTATGCTAGGTCAAAGAGATGTGTTTTTAGTCTAGCTTTGAACTGACAGAGTGTGTCTGCTTCCCGGACAATGGTAGGAAGACTGTTCCAAAGTTTTGGTGCTAAATAGGAAAAGGATCTACCGCCTGCAGTCGATTTAGATATTCTAGGTATTATCAACTGACCGGAATTTTGAGATCGCAATGGACGTGAAGGACTATAATACGTTAAGAGCTCGCTCAAGTACTGCGGAGCTAAACCATTTAGTGCTTTGTAGGTAATCAACAATATTTTAAAATTTATACGATGTTTAATAGGGAGCCAATGCAGTGTTGACAGAACCGGGCTAATATGGTCATATTTCCTGGTTCTGGTAAGAACTCGAGCTGCGGCGTTTTGAACTAGCTGTAGTTTATTTATTAAGCGTGCAGGGCAACCACCCAGTAGAGCATTACAATAATCTAGCCTTGAGGTCATGAACGCATGGACTAATTGTTCCGCATTTCCCAATGAGAGCATATGGCGTATTTTAGATATATTTTTAAGATGGAAAAATGCAGTTTTACAGATACTAGACACGTGGCTTTCAAAAGAAAGGTTGGTATCAAAGAGCACACCCAGGTTCCTAACCGACGACGAAGACTTGACAGAGCAGCCATCAAGTGTTAGACAGTATTCTGGGTTATTACGTGTGGAAGTTTTTTGTCCAATAATTAGAATCTCTGTCTTTTCAGAATTTAGTAGTAGGAAATTACTAGTCATCCAATTTTTTATATCAGCTATGCATTCCGTTAATTTTGTGAATTGGTAAGTTTCGTTGGGTTTTGAAGAAATATACAGCTGAGTATCATCGGCATAACAGTGAAAGCTAACTCCATGTTTCCTAATGATATCTCCTAATGGTAGCATGTACAGAGTGAACAGCAGCGGTCCTAGTACTGAGCCTTGTGGTACGCCATACTGAACTTGTGATCGATAAGACATCTCTTCATTTACTGCTACAAACTGATAACGGTCAGATAAGTATGATTTAAACCATGCTAGTGCAATTCCACTAATGCCCACATAGTTTTCTAGTCTATTTAAAAGAATGTTGTGGTCAATTGTGTCAAATGCAGCACTAAGATCGAGTAACACTAATAGAGAGATACAACCACGATCGGATGATAAGAGCAAATCATTTGTGACTCTAATGAGAGCGGTCTCAGTGCTATGGTACGGTCTAAATCCGGACTGAAAATCCTCGCAGATATCATTTCTTTCTAGAAAGGAACACAGTTGTGAAGATACTGCTTTTTCTAATATCTTTGACAGAAAAGGCAGATTCGAGATCGGCCTGTAATTGACTAATTCTGTAGGATCAAGTTGTGTTTTTTTAACAAGCGGTTTTATCATAGCCAGTTTAAAGGTTTTTGGTACGTATCCTAGAGACAAAGATGAATTAATGATATTAAGAAGAGGATATATGACCTCTGGAAACATCTCTTTCAGTAGCTTAGTCGGTATAGGATCTAACATACAAGTTGTCGATTTAGATGAATTAACGAGTTTGCAGAATTCTTCCTCTCCTATAGCAACAAATGAATCAAATTTTTCCTCAGGGAGACTACAATGCACTTCCTGATGCGATACTGTGGTAGACGGTTGCATAGTTATAATTTTGTCCCTGATATTATCAATCTTATAAGTGAAGAAGTTCATAAAGTCATCACTGCTGTGTTGCTTGGACACTTCTGAGCTTGAAGCTTTCTTTTTCGTTAGTTTAGCCACTGTTTCAAATAAATACCTTGGATTATGTTTATTTTCTTCTAATAGGTTTGAAAAATAAGCAGATCTAGCAGCTTTTAAAGCCTCTCTGTAAGCAATCGAGCTCTCTTTCCATGAAATCCGAAATACCTCTAGTTTAGTTTTCTTCCAGTTGCGCTCCATTTTTCTGGCTGCTCTCTTAAGGGCCCGGGTGTGCTCGCTGTACCACGGCGTTGGGCTATTTTCTTTAATCTTCTTTAAGCGCAACGGAGCAACTGCGTCTAAAGTGCTGGAAAAGAGAGAGTTAAACGTTTCTGTTGCAATATCAAGTTCTTCTAAGCTATCCGGGATGCTGAGATGATGAAACTGATTAGGAAGATTATTGATAAAGCAATCTTTAGTGGCAGAAGTTATAGGTCTAACGTATTTATAACACGGAGTCGGCTTTGCAGCCTTGGCTAAATGTAATTTACATGAGACTAGATAATGATCTGAGATGTCATCGCTCTGCTGCAGAATTTCAACGGTATCAACATCTATTCCATGTGATAATATTAGATCTAGAGTATGATTACGACGATGAGTAGGTCCTGACACGTGTTGTCTAACTCCAATTGAGTTTACAATGTCTTTAAATGCCAATCCAAATGCATCTTTTTCATTATCTACATGTATATTAAAATCACCAACAATTAGTACTTTATCTGCAGCCAATACTAATTCTGATAGGAAGTCCGCAAATTCTTTGATAAAATCTTTATGGTGCCCTGGTGGCCTGTATACAGTAGCCAGCATAATTCTCAAATGTGATTTATCGTTTACACTATATATTTTTACATTAAGCACCAATACTTCAAAAGAAGTATATTTAAAGCTAGATTTCTTAGTGGTTTTGAAAATATTACTATAAATTACAGCAACACCTCCCCCTTTGCCTTTCAGACGAGGTTCATGTTTATAACTGTAATCTTGTGGGGTTGACTCATTTAAAATAATGTAATCGTTTGGTTTTAGCCAGGTTTCTGTCAAACACAGCATATCAAGATTATAATCTGAAATCATATCATTAACTATGAGAGATTTTGAAGTAAGGGATCGAATATTCAGCAACCCAAGCTTTATCATTTGCTCATCTGTATTATATCTGTTTTTTATTTGTTGAACATCAATTAAATTTTTAACCTGACGTTTTTTGGAGTTCCAAATTCGGGGAACAGACACAGTCTCTATATGATGACATCTAGGTGAAAGAGACTCTATGTGATGGGATTTATCTGACCTTGGTGACGTGAGGCCGCTAGCAGACGGTCGGTTTAGCCAGTCTGTCTGCTTCCTGACCTGAGCCCCAGATTGTCATGTTTTATCTCTAAGACTATGAGCCAAATTACTAGAGAGAAGAGCAGCACCAGCCCAGGAGGGATGGATACCATCTCTTTTCAACAGATCAGGCTTGCCCCAAAAACTTTTCCAATTGTCTATGAATTTTATATTATTCTGCGGACACCACTTCGACAGCCAACCGTTCAGTGAGGCCAATCGGCTAACTATCTCATCACTCCTGCGTACAGGAAGGGGGCCAGAGTAAATTACAGTGCCTGACATCGTACTTGCGAGTTCACACACCTCTTTAATATTAATTTTGGTGATCTCCGACTGGCGGAGTCGAACATCATTAGTGCCGACATGAATAATGATCTTAGAGAATTTACGATTAGCATTAGCCAGCACTTTTAAATTTGCTTTGATGTCAGGCGCTCTGGCTCCCGGCAAACATGTGACTATGGTGGCTGGTGTCTCTATTTTCACGTTCCGTGTGATCGAATCACCAATTACCAGGGCACAATCAACAGAATTCTCAGTGGGTGTTTCACTGAGTGGGGCAAATCGGTTTGTTATGGGAATCGGAACGGAAGAGTGGTTCTTTGATCCACGACTAGAACGATCTCTCACGGTCACCCATCTGCCCTGCTGCACGGGCTCTACTTCAGCCGGAACCGAATCATGTAAAGAGTTCACTATGCTAGGCGCATCCAAAACACTATCTAAAGATCTAGCATTCTTACCATCCTCAATTAAAGTTTGGATGCGTGTCTCTAGTTCTGAAATCTTCTCCGTCAGCCTGACTGTCTCCTTGCATTTATCACATATAAATCCTATATTGCCATCGGAGAAGGCTATACTAAACATATGACATGTGACACAGGTGACAATAACAGGACAAGAAGACATTACTCACCGTGTTTGTTGACTGATTTCTTACTTACCTGGACTTTATGAACTCAAAGGCGCGGGCGCGCGAGAGAAAATAAATAAATAAATGAGCGCACGGGTGGCGCGTTAGCAGGCTAACGTTAGCGAGTTACTAGCGTGCTGTGTTAAGAATAACGGAAGCTAGAGATGTAAGGTTAATCTGAGATGTTGGGTAAGCTGTATTTAGTAGTATAAACAACTAGATAGTAAATGATGGCTCAAAACATAAAGAAATACGAGGCTCAGGCGAAGCTTACAGCCTCGAAGCAAACAAACACACAGCAGGCAGCGAGGCAGACAGGAGCAATCGATCAGCGATATGATATGATCAGAGAATAGAAGATAAAGGGCCCTATTTTAACAATCTGAAACGCAAGTGTCAAAGCGCAAAGCGCAAGTAACTTTGTGGGCGGATCCCGGCGCTGTTGCTATTTTACCGGCGGGATAAACGACTCTTGCGCCCGACGCAAGTATAAAAGGGGTTGGTCTGAAGTAGCTTCATTATTCATTGGTGTGGTTTGGGCGTAACGGAAACAAACCAATAAGAGCGTCATATCACATTCCCTTTAAGAGCATGATGAACGAGGTGCGCTTGTTCCATGGCGCAATACTATTATAACGGCGCATTGACCAGCGCGCTTCAGAATCGTTTCACAGCCGAGGAGATCGATGTTCTCGTCAGGGCCGTAAAAGAAAGAGAATTGACATTGGAGATGGGACAAACCCACCCAAATTAGCTTCGGTTAAACATGCATATAATAATTTGGGTAAATGTTTAAGCTTTATGCCTATTTTTCCCATCGTCATGGACACAACAATGATTTCCCTCGTGTTTAAATATTTTTCCTTATAATAATGTATCATTTGCAAAAAGTAAAATGCATCTGTGTAGATGGGATAATCATCTACAGTGTATGCGCGTTGTTCACACTCTGTATTATGGCCAAGCATGCACGCTTAAAATAGCATAATGAACAACGCGCCACTGACTTTAGACTAGGTTTTTTTCTGGTCAGTGGCGCAATTGTTTTATAGAACAGCAAAATAGCATGGGGGTAAGTTTGCGCCGGAACATGCGCTGAACTGCCCCGGGGTTGCGCAAGTGTATTTCTTAGTTAACCGACGTGTGTCTGTGGAGGGAAAAGTCCGCTTTGCGTGGGTGCAAAATAGAAATGATACATGCTTTAGTGTACAAAGTAATTTGCGCCGGGTGCAAGACAGGGCCCAAAGTGTTAGTATTAATGGATCAAGTTTTGCCAAAAAAGATGCGTCTTCAGCCGTTTCTTGAATAGGGCCAAGTACTCATCAGCTCTGGTTGAGTTTGGCAGGTCATTCCACCAGTATGGAACAGACCAGAAAAAGGTCAGAGAAAGAGACTTTGTGCCTCTTTGAGATGGCACCACAAGACGGCGTTCACTTGCAGAGCGCAAGTTTCTGGATGGCACGTAAGTCTGAAGTAATGAGTTTAGAGGAGGGAGCAGAGCCAGTGGTTGTTCTGTAGGCAAAAGTCGGTGACTTGAATTTGATGCGAGCGGCAACTGGCAACCAGTGCAATTTTGCGAGGAGAGGAGTGACGTGTGCTCTCTTCGGCTCATTAACCCTCTGGGGACCAGAGTGTTTTTGGGGCCCTTGGGATGTTTTGACATGCACTGACATTTGTGCTTTTTTCAGTTATTTATAAACATGTTAATGGCAAAGGTGTAAATTCACTCTATATAGCACAAACTTGGCTACCATGAGATCTGAGCAACATGTATGTACATGTTTGTATTTTTAATAGAATAATGTTTATGCGTGGTTATTGAAAAAAATAAAAATGAAAGTTGCTGAAATAAGACCACAAAACACATATTGTTTCTTCACAAGACTTTTGAAAATTGTATCACATAGCCTAGAATATTTGCTCCAAAACAATGTGAGAATCATCCTGACTACTCATTCAGATAAGTCAATAAAGTCTTTTACATTTTTAATGACGTGTTTTGTTTGAGAAAGCTTTATGCAGGAGGCGTGATCTCTCATTAATATGTGTGGCATTCCGCACCTGAGAAAGACAAAGACCCTCCCCATAATGGCCCTATTAGGTGCTATCAGGCCATATCATTACAGGAGCCTTGCACAAAGAATGAGGAGATTTAAAAAAGAATGGCTTTTAGATTGTTTGGATTTATATATGGAAAATACAGGGTGCATACGTCTGGACACTTCTATCACACACCCTTCACCATATAGACATGGTTTTATTTCAGTTCAAAGTTCAAAGTTAGAGTTGGAAAAATCTTGAAAAGAAAATTGTCTTTCTCCATAAATGTCTTAGTTTGATCATACATATTTCAAAGTTGAGGATTCATTATTTTGATATAGCTTGAACAAACACTATAACATCTTAGTTGATTAGTTTATTGACAAAACATACTATATATTTAACATATGAGCAGAAACTCCTAAAAAAAGCTTATTTGATGTCTATTTTAGAGTAAAAACTTTATCCAAAACGAGTCAACGAAATGTTGTCTGTTATTTAGTCTGTAACAGTGCGTATCTGTGCGTTCATTCATTCATTCATTCACACACACACACACACACACACAAACATGATTCACATTTAACAGTATGCTATTTTTCCGTTTACAGACACTACGTTATTCTATATCGCGATTAGAACAAAGCACTTGCAAAAAACACTTACTTCTCAGCTGAATCTGTTCATCCTCGAAGTGAAAATAAACCCAGTGGTAAATGTCCCAGGATTGTTCCTCATATAGCCGCGCAAGACGACAGTAGATTAATCTGACTAAAAAATAATGTGTGTTTTCAGAGTTTATGGGCGTTAACGCGTCTCAATGTGTTGCTTCACATATTTGCGTTTGAATAGCGCGTGCTCTCCGTGGGCGTGTCACATTACCAGAAATAATCAGCTGAGAGAACAATAATGAGACGGGCTGACACGTCTCTCTTTTTATATAGATGACATAAACGGAGAATAATAATTTTAGTTTTGAATCGGATCATTTAAAAGTACAAACTCAAATGATTTAAAAGATATATTGCTTATGGCTGGGTGAATAGTATTAGCTGAGTTGTGTTGAAGATTAGAGACGTGCTCCAGAAAAAAAGTTCACGGTGACTGAGAGGCAGAACGCACACCCTGTTTATTTTCTTTATTTTACAAAAGCACAATATTTTATTTCGATTGTATGTGGGCACATAAAAAGTATACATTTAACAGATTATTTTCTCATATTTCTTAACTCTATATGAACAGAAATGATGGTAGTACTTTAAGTCTATTTTTCTGCTATGTGAAAAAAAACGAGCAAAACGCGCCGGCGCGTTTCTGGTCCCCAGAGGGTTAAAGACCACTCTAGCTGCAGCATTTTGGATCAGTTGCAGAGATTTGACAGTGCAAGTTGGGAGACCTGCTAGGAGAGAATTACAATAGTCCAGTCTTGATAGAATAAGTGCTTGGACAAGGAGTTGTGTAGCTTCCTCTGATAGGAAGGGCCTGATCCTCCTAATGTTGTATAAGGCAAATCTGTAGGACCGGGAAGTTCTAGCAGTCTTCTAAAGTTCAATTGATCATCAATCACAACTCCAAGGTTCCTGGCCGACCTTGATGGAGTTATGGATGACGAACCTAGCTGAATGGAGAAGTTGTGGTGTAGTGTTGGGTTGGCCGGGACCACAAGCAACTCTGTCTTTGCAAGGTTTAGTTGAAGGTAGTGGTCCTTCATCCAGCCAGAAATGTCTGTCAGACAGGCTGAGATGCGAGCAGCAACAGCCGAATCAGCGTAGTAGTGATAGGAAAAGCCATGTTCTTTATTCTCTATTTCCAAGGATAGCCCCTTGAGATGAAAATCTCATTTTCAAGGGAGTCCTTACAGTACAAAGAAACCAACCTCATAATAGATAATCATAATTAAAGTAAATACAACACAGGACTATAACAAACATTCAGATACATTGACATTCACATTCCTACTCATGCACACTCTAACAATGCTCCCACAAACCTAGTCCCTTCCCTTTTTTGTCCATACCACAATCAAAGACAATCGGTGAACCATCTGCGAAAATGCAAATAAAAAATCAAGGTGTAAATATGCTTACATACATCCATATACCCGTACAGATACATAAATGCAAACATGTACAATAAACAGCAAAAAAAATAAAAATAAAAATAAAAAGCGGGAGGGATCAGAAACAAGAACACAATGTTTGAAAATAAGTAAGAAGATATGATTTGAAAACATAAAAAGAGGTTATAGATCTGAGCGAGCAGGGAAGATTGCTCAAGTCTGATGAAGCTTTGAAAATAAATGCACGGCGACCTAATTCTTTGCTGATTCTGGGTGTATGAAAGAAGAGCTGATCTGTATGCCTTATGTTGTACTGTGTATTAAGAGAAATTAGGTAGTGACCAATGAAGTTACCTTCTTGACTTGGGAGCCAGCCAGTTCAAAGACTCATACATGTGACAGTGGTGAGTTCTATAAGGAAATCTGAGCACAAATCTACAAAGACTATTATATAATACAGAGATGTTTCTGAATCACAGATCCTAGTGATGTCATGTAGATGGAGAAGAGAAGTGGTCCAAGCACTGAGCCCTGAGACACCCCAGTAGCTAGATGTTGGGTCTTGGACACCTCACCTCACCCCTCCACGGAACCCTGAAGGACCTACCTGAGAGGTAAGACTTGAACCATTGTATAGTATTACTAGTAGTGCGTTTTTTTCTTGAAATGCCCTTCATCTTTAAAATTGACAGGAGGATCTGGTTGTTAACTGTGTCAAAGGCAGCAGACAGATCCAGCACGATGAGAACTGAGGATTTGGAAGCTGCTCTTGCCAGTCTCAGAGCTTCAATTACCAACAGCAGGGCAGTCTCAGTTGAGTGTCCGCTTTTGAAACGAGACTGGTTGTTGTCCAGGAGGTTGTTCTGTGTAAGAAAGGAAGAGATCTGGTTGAAAACAACTCTTTCAAGTGTTTTAGCGACGAATGGAAGAATGGATACCGGTCTGTAATTTTCCAGATGTGCTGGATTTAGAGTGGGTTTCTTAAAGGTCCCCTGACATGAAATTTTCACTTTCTGAGTTTTTTTAACATTAATATGAGTTCCCCTATACCTGTATATGGTCCCCCAGTGGCTAGAAATTTCAATCGGTGTAAACCGAGCTTTGGCTATCTTTCTCTGCCTTTAAGAAAATGAAAGCTCAGACGAGCTGATCTTGAATCTCCTCCGTATGACGTCATATGGAGGAAAGGTAACCTCCCCTTTCTCTGCTTTGCCCGCCCAGAGAATTTGGCTCGCCCATGAGAAAATGAGCTAGGAACAAACGAATGCGCGAGCGCGATTTGAGTTTTTCCTTGAGAGATATCATGGCTTGCAAACGAGCGAAGCATGGCAGTTGATCAGTGTTCGTATGTATAAATGAACACAAAAGTATTTTTTAGTTCCTTCATCCGAGCCTCTGAAGAAACAATGGGTTAATTTTATTTTCTCTGGAAATGCGCCGACACAACTTCCCAAAGTTTTGTATGGTCCAAACATTTCACCAACGACTGTTTCCTCAACTTGGGCCAATACAGAGCTGGCCTCGATGAACGTCTGAAAATAAATCGATAGAGCTACCAAGCAACAATTTCTGATGTGTAGCCTAATTGTTCAAGTTCAGACAGGTAATCTTTCTCTAAAAATCGTTCAATACTGTTTATGCATCAGTAAGTCAAGCCAGTGACTAAAATATCAATTTCACATTGTTTCTTTTAGTAGGATGAAAATAATCTTATTTAAATTGTGAACAAATTATATACAGAAAGCGATCAAAGAACAATCTTTCCACAGCACGAGTTTATCTGGACTAATCGTTATGAAATCAATGACGCACGTTACACTGCACAACGAAGCTCTTACTGTATGTACATCACCGTGTTTGCATTGGTGAAAGCATTAGAAAGAATGCAGAAACTGCTTTGCAATTATAAGATCTTCATTCTCGCGATCAACAGACTGTCATCTGCTTGCTCAATGCTCATCACAGCAACATTTTATGTGATGGGAATCTAAATACTTTAAAAACTTCTCACGACCCGTTAATCTTGATAGCTGTAAGAGTAAAAACGTATAATAGCTGTAGTAAAAGTATTCGAGAGAGTTTCACATGTAAAACGTAGCTATTTCATATGCAAGCATGTTAGCCAATCACAGCAGTGGGCGGTTACACTGAATCCCACAGCAGACATGCCCCTTCAAGCAATTATTAGATCTTCATTCTCGCGATCAACAGACTGTCATCTGCTTGCACAATGCTCATCACGACAACATTTTATGTGATGGGAATCTGAATACTTTAAAAACTTCTCACGATTCATTAATATCGATAGCTGTAAGAGTAAAATCGTATAATAGCTGTAGTAAAAGTATTCGAGAGAGTTTCACATGTAATACGTAGCTATTTCATATGCACGCATGTTAGCCAATCACAGCAGTGGGTGGTTACACTGAATCCCACAGCAGACACGCCCCTTCAAACAAAGCGTTCAAATCAGAGGCTAAAATCAGGCTAGGAAAAATGCCTTTTACTTCTAAATTTGGACTATTTTTGACCTTAAAAACATACCAACATTATAAGGGCAACCCAGGAAACAATATCAAATAATAAAATAACCTCATGTCAGGGGAACTTTAAGCAGTGGGGTTTCCCGAGCCTGCTTAAATGCTATGGGTAAAGTACCAGTGTGAAGAGAGTTGTTTATGATGTGCGTGACTGCGGGTACAACTGAAGAAGAAATGGCTTGAAGTAGATTAGTGGGAATATGATCAAGCGGACAGGTAGTAGGGCGATTGGAAAGGAGGAGTTTGGAGACTTCTGCCTCTGAAAGCAGAGAGAAGGAGGGTAGAATGTGTGTGTTAGCTGATAAGATGTGTGTGTCAGTTTGTGGTTTGGTAAATTGGCCGCTGATGGTGGTTGTTATATTTGTGAAGAATGTGGCAAAATCGTCAGCTGTTAGGGTTGATTACGGAGGAGGAGGGTTGAGAAGAGAGAAGAAGGTTTTGAAAACCTTGCGAGAGTCAGAAGAACTGTTAATTTTGTTGTGATAGTAAGCCATTTTAGCAGTAGATATATTAGCAGAGAAGGAAGAGAGGAGGGATTGATAAAGACTGCACTGTTAGTATCTAGTGTTGAGAGCTGATCAGGTGGAGGAAGTGTGGATGAGACCAAAGAGGATAGGCGAGAGGGTGAGAGTGCAGGTTTCACCAAAAGATGATCTGTGGAGGAGTGTGTGTTGTGTTCTGAGGCAGGTTGAGGTTGAGAGTGAGGAGGAAGTGATCTGAGGTGTACAGCGGAGTGACCAGTGTATGGTCAGTGGAGCAGTAGAACGTGTAAATAAGGTCTAATTGGTTTCCTGATTTGTGAGTAGCCACAGTAGATACTCGTTTGAGGTCGAATGAGGCAAGCAGATTGTGGAAATCAGCAGCCTGAGGCTTTTCTAGGTGGATGTTGAAGTCTCCAAGAACTACGAGAGGAGTACCATCCTCAGGGAAGGATGAGAGTAGCACATCAAGCTCCTCCAAGAAACTGCAGAGGTGGTAAAGGATACAATTTCCAATCGTTTGAGATGAGAAGACCATTACCCCCACCCCTTCCGGTCAGGTGAGGGGTGTGTGAGAAGGTGAAGTTAGTAGAGAGGGCAGCAGGTGTGGCAGTGTGCTCTGGTCTAATCCAGGTCTCAGTCAGGGCCAATAGGCTCAGACCTGAATGACTAGAAATAGATATAATTAAATCAGCTTTGTTTGGAGTGGACTGGCAATTCCAGAAACCGATGGGAAAAGAGAATAAAGTACTAGAAGACACCGTAAAGGTACGCAGGTTGTTAGGATTGTGCTGTCTTCTACGTGTGACATTTGATTTACGCGTGTTAGTAATAGTAGGGATTTGAAAACACATAGTGAAAGAGAGGTCACAAATAGAAAGATGAGAAGAAAAATTGTGTAGAAGAGAGAGTAAACAACAAGAAAATAATACTCAAGTGCCTTATCGGTGTCATTGTTTGGTGGAGTCGCGCAGGTAGAGTCGCTGGTCTTTACACTCTTCAGTTTTCACACGATGAGGGCATCACACGAAGGCTGCCGCATCCGCTGCTGTGGTATATACTTGCTTTATACTCACCTGAAATGTCATTATTAAATACAGCTGGACACGCCTCACTAGCAAAACTGTTTACCTCATGACTAAACGCAAACATTTAGGCAGGCAGTTTAGTGTTAAGCAGGAGGGACACAATGTCTCAATAAATTGAGGTTACAATAGTATCCGAGACGTTCCCTATCTATCTGTCACTTTGACGTTGTGTCAAGACTGACACTAGGGGTTCCTATGGAGCTTGCACAACACAACAGAAAAAAACTTCTTTGAAGGTCTTGGTGGTGCAGATGTCAGCAAGCTACCGGGTAACAAGCTGCTAGGGAAAAAGTGCACTCACAACGTCGTAACCTACCCAAAACCCTGCGTAAGCCTGCAGTCATTTATACCACCCCTGGACAGAAAGGACAGTGCTTTACAATGGGAATAGTTTGCCTCAGCCGGTCTTTTGACCTGTTCTCTTTTTTCTTTTCTTTTTTCTTTTTAAATAAATATTCACAGCTGTGCGAACCAGAAGTTAGAGCTAAGGAAATTCTTCCCGAGGGCAGGTTAATAGAGAATTGTAGCGTTTATACGCCCGTATAAATATAATGAATTATTATTCATAACGGGTTATGATCAATAATTAATCATTTGATTATTTTCAGAATTTACTGTAGCAGAATCAATAGTAGTGTAACGTGTTCAAAATGCTGTTCTGTTACAAATAAGGATGCATTTAATGTTAATGTTTTACTTTATTCGTTTTATGGATTCGATTGATTCGTTGTCAAGTTGAATATGGAAAGAGGCTCCACCCCTTGTGAGAGTGATGGGGAAATCTGGGGAGGAGGGGGGTAGAAGAGCGCCTCGCTGGTTCAAGTGCGGTTCTCTTATAAATCGGGTGTGTATGGCGTGGGCTGTGGCCGACAACAGCCTCTAATAAACACCCTTTGTTATCAAAACCGTCTCGTCCTTGCCGGAGAACGTTACAACTGGTGTCAGAAGTGAAAATACTTGAAAACAGCTGGGGGTACAACCGCTGATTTGAGTCCGGATTAAGCGTGCATTGGCCAAGCAGCTGCTATCTTCCGAAGGTGAGAATGGATAATCCAGTTCATATTAAGATGGAGGAAGATGACGGCTATGCTGGAGCTGAGTCGGCGAATATGTTTGGTGTGAACACCGCGCCGGTCTCCAGTCATTTAAAGGCAAATTCGGTGAAACAGGTGCCGTGTGAAGCCGCGGCTGTGGGCGAGAAAGTGAGCCGCCATTACCCGCCGCTGCCGAACGTCATGAGCCGCCATTACCAGCCGCGGCCGAACGCCATGACGTCAGACGCCGGCGCGTCGATCTCGCGTTATGTGAGGGGACAAAAGGTAAACAATAATGGCGGCGCCCATGAAGTGAATATGCCGGCTGGAATAAAAACACCAAAATACGCCGGCAAATCGGATTGGGAGGCTTTTCATGCCCAATTTGAACTATTTGCTCATGCATATGCTTGGTCGGAGGAGCAGAAAGCCCTTCAACTCGCTCTTTGCTTGACAGATGATGCACTTTCGTGTCTGTTGTTGCTTGATACTAGTGGGAGGGCTGATTATGGCACATTGGTCGGTGCATTGAGACGTCGCTTTGGACAGTGTTTCCGGTCTGAGCTTCTCCGGTCTGAATTACACAGCCGTCAAAGAATTCCGGGAGAGCCACTACGGGTTCTGGCCAACGATATTGAATCCCTAGCAAGGCGAGCATATGCACATATTCCTCCATCAGTGCAGAGCGAGCTGGCCCGTGATCAGTTCATCAGAGCTCTTTCCCCAGCGGAGCTGCGCATACATACACAGCTTGCACGCCCACGTGATTTGGCCGAAGCCTTGGAGTTGGCACTGGAGAGGGAAATGGCGGTTGAGGCAGCAATGCGGGGGTCAGCAACGGATCCCTCCCCCACCATCAGGGCAGCAGGAGGGGGTGACATGGCTTCACCAAAACCTGAGTGGCTGGAGGAGATTACGGAGATGATTCGTGGATTGGCGTTGCCTCCGCCCAGGAGGCAGACACAGCAGACACAGGCCCGCCATTGCTGGGGGTGTGGTCAGCCGGGACATCTGGTTAAGGAATGCCCTATGCTGGCTAGGAATTCGGGAAACAGGAGGGGGCGCAGTAGGCGGGACGCTGCAGACCCCCAAGCCCATGTCCCGCTCGTCATTGGAACACGCAGACAGGCCCAGCATGAACAACGGGACTAAGGAACATGGGGTGGTGGTGGTGGGAAGGACAGCCATATCAGATTTTTGCCATATTCCCATTTGCATTGAGGGAGTGGAATGCACGGCCCTAGTAAACACAGGGTCTACAGTTACTGTGGTTCGTCCAGAGGTTGTGCCGGAGGGAACACGGTTAGAAGACACAGCAGTTCAACTCCGCACAGTGACCGGTGAGCTGGCACCGAAGATAGGGAGGGGGCTGTTGACACTCACCGTGGGGGGCGTGAATATGCAGCATCTGGTGTGGATAGCTAATGTACAGGACAGCTGTATCTTGGGTTTGGACTTTTTGAGGGACCATGGCTGTCAGTTAGATCTGTCCAAGGCCACATTGAGTTTCGGCAATGGTCAGGTAGTGAGGATGAGGCCACCAGGAGCTCGTCAAACAGATGGGCTGACTATAGGTTCCTGGGCATGTAACCTCAATGATGGAGATGGTTCACACTGCGCAGTGCCACCCAGTGCGTCCCAGCAAGAGCCCCTGTTACTGCACAATTGGCCTGAGTCTGTTTCAAGGGGAGAGGGAGAAATAAGGCAGGCTCTGCAGGATATAGCACAAAGGAGCTCCAATGACCTGGATACGCAGCAACAAGGACAGTTGTGGCAGCTGTTAGTGGAATTCCAGGACTGTTTTTCCTGTGATGACGAGGACCTGGGTCAGACTTCCCTGGTGCAACACGACATCAACACCGGGGATGCAACGCCCATACGTCAGCGGCCCAGACGTATGCCCTTAGGTCGGCAGGAGGCGGCAGAGCAGGCGTTGGTAAAGATGCAGCGTGCGGGTATAATAGAGCCTTCTGAAAGCCCCTGGGCATCCCCGGTGGTCATGGTCCCAAAGAAAGGGGGGGAGTGGCGCTTTTGTGTCGATTACCGGAGGCTCAATGCAGTGACGCGGAAGGACTCGTACCCTCTCCCACGCGTGGATGATTGCTTGGATCTGGTGGCTGGCTCTTGCTGGTTTTCATCATTGGACTTGAGGAGTGGGTACTGGCAAGTGCCTCTAAAGCCAGAAGCTCGACCCAAGACGGGCTTTTTGCACGGGAAGAGGTCTGTGGCAATTTAAAGTCCTTTGTTTTGGTCTTTGCAATGCCCCTGCCACATTTGAGCGCCTAATGGAGAGGGTACTGGAAGGCATTCCGCGGCAGCAGTGTCTGGTGTTTTTGGACGACATACTGGCACATGGGAGCTCATTCCATTCAGCTATCACAGCCCTGAGGGTGGTGCTGGAGAAAATCAGAGCAGCGGGTCTGAAATTACATCCCAATAAATGCCGGCTGTTAAGCAGAGAGGTGACCTTCTTGGGGCATCGCATTGACAGTGAGGGGATTGGCACAGCGGAAGACAAGGTCAGAACCGTACAGGAGTGGCCTATCCCGGTGAGTCAGAAGGAGTTAAAAAGCTTCTTGGGTCTGGCATCCTATTACAGGAAGTTTGTACGGGGTTTTTCTTGTATTGCTGCCCCCTTATACAAGCTCCTGAGGAAGGATCAGTGCTTTGTCTGGTCAGAGTGCTGTCAAAAGGCTTTTGATACTCTGAAGCAAGCCCTGGTGTGCGCGCCCATTCTGGCACCTCCCGATCCCCAACTGCCCTTCGTTCTTGATACAGATGCAAGTGGGGATGGAATAGGGGCTGTTTTGTCCCAAGTGTGGCAAGACGGAGAGAAAGTGGTAGCATATTTCAGCAAGGTGCTAAACAAAGCTGAAAAGAGGTATTGTGTCACACGACGAGAGCTGTTGGCCACAATCTCTGCCATCAGGCACTTTAAGTACTACTTGTGCGGTCGGCACTTCACCATACGCTCTGACCATGCCTCCTTGCAGTGGTTGATGACTTTCAAGGAACCAGAGGGCCAGGTGGCTCGTTGGCTCGAGGAATTGCAGAGTTATGAGTTCACCATTACGCATCGTGCAGGGGAACGGCATGGTAATGCAGATGCCCTGTCGAGACGTCCATGTAGTATGCAGGAATGCAGGTATTGTGAGCGCAGAGAAGCCAGAGAGTGGGAGCTTAGCCAGAAAGTGGATGGTAGCAATGGGCCTGAGCCGGTCTGTCGGGAGCTACAGGAGGTGGATGTCACTCAATGGGCAGAGAATCAGAGGGGGGACCCAGACCTATTGCCAGTGATCCTCTGGGTAGAAGCACAGCAACGACCACCATGGGAGGAGGTAGCATCCCTCTCCTCATTCACCAAGGGATTGTGGGCCAAGTTCAAGTGTCTACGGTTGACAGAGGGGGTCCTCCAGCGAGCATGGGTGGTGCCAGCGACAGGAGAAAAAACATGGCAAGTCGTGGTGCCTGGGGACATGCAAGAGGCAGTGTTGAAGGCTATGCATGGCTTTGCCGGGTCTGGCCATTTTGGGGTGACGAAAACACTTCGGCGTCTGCGTCAGGCCTTCTACTGGGGACGCCTGAGGCGTGATGTAGAGGACTTCTGAAGGCGTTGCGATCTTTGTACAGCACGCAAAGGGCCGCAGGGGAAGTCTAGGGCCCAACTGCAGCAGTTTCTGGTGGGGGAGCCGATGCAGCGGGTGGGGGTGGATGTCATGGGGCCATTTCCTTGCACCACACAGGGAAATCGCTTTGTCTTGACTGCTATGGATTACTTTACGAAATGGCCTGAGGCCTTCGCACTGCCTAACCAGGAGGCTGAGACTGTTGCCAATGTCTTGGTGGAGGGCATGTTTAGTAGGTTTGGGGTCCCCCAGTGTATCCATAGTGATCAAGGCAGAAACTTTGAGTCCAAGGTATTCTCTTCCATGTGTGATCGTTTGGGAATTAACAAGACCCGCACCACCCCACTCCACCCCCAAAGCGACGGGCTCGTGGAGCGATTCAACAGGACACTAGCTGAACAGTTGTCCATTTTAACATCAACTCATCAGCACGATTGGGACACCCATCTGCCACTGGTCTTAATGGCATGTCGCTCTGCTATTCAGGACTCTACTTCATGCACACCAGCCCTGCTCATGTTGGGTAGGGAGATTAGAACCCCTGCAGAGTTGGCCTTTGGGCGGCCCCCTGATGCCCCTCCTGTTCCAGCTGGACCTGAATATGCTAGACAGCTCCAGGACCGCTTGGACTCTGCCCATGCATATGCCTGGAAGCAGCTGGTGACCGCAGGGGTGCGGCAAAAAAAGAGCGTATGACCTGCATGCTCGGGGCTGCAACTTTGGGGTCGGAGAGCTAGTTTGGGTTTACAGCCCAGTTAGGAAGAGAGGAAGGTGCCCTAAGCTGGATAGCCACTCGGTGGGACCATGCCCGATATTGGACAAGCTGAGGGAGGTGGTGTATCGAGTGCAGTTGTCTCCTTGGGGGCGCAAAGTGGTACTGCATCGTGATAGGCTGGCCCCTTACCGGGGTACCACGACGCCAGAGGGTGTCACAGTACTTCCTTCATAAAACAGTGAGACTCAAAGGGGGTCAGAGGGGTTAATTGGACCAGCTGATATGGCCAGTAGTGGTCAGCAGGTGACACTGATGCCCGACATCCCTCAGGGTGATCATTCGCAGGGCTCAGAGGAAGCGGCACCTGGAGTCAAAAATCACATGCTCCTCAGGGGGCGTCCTAGGAGGGAGAGGAGAACCCCAGTCAGATTTAGAGACTTTGTCCTCGGGGTCGAGGACTTCAGTTAGAGGGGGGTAGTGTAACGTGTTCAAAATGCTGTTCTGTTACAAATAAGGATGCATTTAATGTTAATGTTTTACTTTATTCGTTTTATGGATTCGATTGATTCGTTGTCAAGTTGAATATGGAAAGAGGCTCCACCCCTTGTGAGAGTGATGGGGAAATCTGGGGAGGAGGGGGGTAGAAGAGCGCCTCGCTGGTTCAAGTGCGGTTCTCTTATAAATCGGGTGTGTATGGCGTGGGCTGTGGCCGACAACAGCCTCTAATAAACACCCTTTGTTATCAAAACCGTCTCGTCCTTGCCGGAGAACGTTACAGTATGATCATTTTATCAGTTCATCCAATGAACGTAAAGCATAAACAATTATTAATTCTAGGAAATATAATATCTTCCTGGCCAAAAAAGACTAATTCCCAGCTAACAGCTAAATTAAGAAATAATTCAAGGGTAAAAGCATAAGTAGCTTATAGATCGCAGTTCAAGACAATAAATTCGTAAGCACATAACACAAGTAATGCTTCTCCTTTCAAATACAAACAATACTTTATTGATTATCAGCCTATGCCTAACACATAAAACTAATATCTAACACACACGAACAATACCTTATTGATTATAAGACTAACACATAAAACTAATATCTAACACACACGCACACACTCTGTTATGATGAGGTGGAAGCAAGGAGGAAGCAGGATCCAATTGCAGCACACTTTATTCAATAAACTCAAACTACATAAAGATTCAGGCTAGGGCACAAGACTCAGGAACAGAACCACCAACATCAAGGTTGCAACAACATTAACTCACAAGGACTGGACTGAAGCACAGGGCTTAAATACAAGGGCAAACAAGCTAAACAAGATGACAAGGGGGCGTGGTTAATCAGGGACACCTGGGAAGACTAATAGAGATAACGGGGAGCGGGAAAACAGGGAACAGGACTGAACCAAGTGCACAAAGACAGGGGGAACACAGACAGACATCACAACACACACACACACTTTCATACGAGTTGCAGAAAGAAAGAGAGTGAGGAAGAAATGAGTTTTAAGAGTGATATGGTGAAATCCCAAGTTTCTATATGCACTTATAAGACATGACCTGAACGAACCATCAATCATTAATTTAACCCTTCTGTCGTTTCTTAGGCGGGTTATGCAATTTTATCAATATACACCAGTTCAGCTAAGAGTCTGGAGGCTACTTGCTTGTCCTTGCGTTGCTTTTGGGGATTCCTTTTTCGTCGTAAAGGGGGTTTCCCAGTCCGTTCGTTTGGCTGGCGGTCTCCTCGTGCTTGATAGATCTGGGGAGCCAGTCACGTGGTGTGTTGGCGGATGGATGAAAGTCTTTGAAGTTGGAAGTGTGTTGCAGTCGAAACGTTTTAAACGAAACTTTGCAGCAAAACTTAACTTAGAACCGAGAATTTTAACGGAAAAAAAACAACGGAAAAGATAGGAAGGTGAGACGAGATGGCTTGAAATAAAGCTGTTTTAACCCATATCTTGATTTGGGTCATTTGTCTCTGCGTCTACATGGTTACTATAGCCTAACCATCGTCGGCTCCACCCGGCTTGTTCTATTCTTCTAGCGCATTATTCTACAGCATTATGTTTTTGCATTATTTTTCCTTCTTATTTTTTTTCTACAGTTCTGTTCTAAGGTTTTAAACTCCAATGTTTTGTCCCGCCTCCTGGAGGAATTTGGAATTCGGACAATAAGATACTATATGGTTATTTGAGAAGGGGGTCTTTTCTATCCCCCCCCCCCCCCCCCCCCCCCTTTCCTCATCGTGAATCATGTGTTATCTGTGGTCTGCTTACTCATCAACTCGAACAGAGGATTCAGTTTAGACATAATTTCCATTTTAAGAACATAAACATTTTTACACAGATTTCAATCAAGCCATCGTCTGAATTAAGAATATGTGGTCGCATTGATAGGAGACACGATACACTTTCATTCACACAGGTAATAGTTACAACAATTAGATGACTTATATGTGATTAAGCATAATAGACATACATAGACATAACATATAATTATGTGGTTGCGTGATGTGATTATAAGTCCATCGAGAATTGTTCTGGAATGAGTTTTTGGATTTCGATATGTAAAGTGTTAGTGTGTAAAGTTTAGGTTTAAGCCATTCCAGTCTGAGGCAAGGGGTCGTTCCTAATGAAGGCTGTTTTGTTCATCTCTCATGGGACCTCTGGTCCTTGAGAAAGAGTAGTCTGTTAGTCGCAGGGGTCAGGTGACCTCTTGTTAGGGCCTCTTGTTTCACCATTTCTGAACAGATCTGTTCTTGCCAAATTATAAAACATTGACAACGTTCTTCCTTTAGTTAAACAATAAAAGGTCCTTCCGGTTGCAGATTCTCTGGAGCCTATGGCTCTGGGTCTGGTGATTTGATTCTGGAATGTGAAGACTCTTTGTGGGATTATGTATTAACAGTCACCTAAAAGCTTCAATTGTGTTTGGTTCATTCTCGTTGTCGCTACATATCCCCCCTTCGTTCGACGATGTGTTGAGGAGAAGACATCGGTGAACGCTGGAGAAACGGGTAGAGGAAGCAAACACACACAGCAAACAACAAGACAACACCTCCATGACTGGTCACTTTACTGGTGCAGGGCATTATATTATCTAGGCCTAAACAGGTTCACTCTCACAATATAGTCAATCACGGTGAATAAAGTTTAGTTCAATTTTAGGGCCGTCATTCTAGTTTGTTTTGGTACGGTGTTTGATCAACGTTGTGGCTAAATTTGATTTGTTTGTTTTATTCTCTTCTAAATTGTTCTAGGTTTAGACCAATTTACCTTTCAATTTGTGATACGAATGATGCAGGGAGTTCTCTGGCTCACATTCGTTTTAAGGTGACTTACAAATATTAGGCGTGGTGTGTCAATCCTATTATGGTGACCTTGACCCTTAGGGGGTGGACAGGCCTTTTACCTAATAAAAGAAGGAAAGGAAGGAAGAAGTAAAATAAAACAAAGCAGTTGAGTGTTCCCGATATGACTTATAACTACGGCTGCACAGCTAAGGTGTCAGGTATCATGATGTAGTGAGAGGTGTTCTCAGGTGTACTTGTTGGATGGGTAGTTACCATGTTTCCTATGGTAAGTGTAGCTAAGTTGTTAAGCTAGTTTCTGAAGTTAGTTTCTACCTGTGGGGGAAAACATATTTGTTGAATGTTTTGCATGGTAGAGGTGGTTAACTTCTGTGTGTTAGGGAGTATGTTAGGGGTGTCGTGTAGTGCATGTATGTATGTATGTATGGTCAGATCTGTTTCAGTCTGTCTTGCTCCCCCCTTTGCTTGATGGCTTAGCTTTGATGAGCTTGTTGCATCTTTGCCTTGGAAAAGGGATCTTCTGTGATCTGCTGGGGGTCAATCCAGTAAGGCAGGAAGTTCTTTGGCAGACATTTGGAGGTCGTTTGTCAAGGATGTGTGAAGATGTGGTGCGAAACTTGGTCTCCGTTGTTGCATTCCTCCGACGATGCCTTCTGGTTGTGACAGACTTTCTGACCTTCTGTGCTTACTGTTGTTGCTGTAGCACACACATGGTTCTTGAGTTTGGAGCTCGTTTGGTGGTTTCTTTATGAGTGATGGGTAGCCAGGATGGTGTTTTCTGGTACCTCTGGGTGTTTGTCAGTGGTTGACTGTGAGAGGCCACTTTGTTCTGTGTTGTTGTAGAACAAGTGGTCGTCATGTTCGTTATGAAGGTGTATCAGATGAATCGGTGGTCTTCCGTTCCATCGCCATCCTGTTCATCATCCATGTTTACCTCATTTCCGATGAAAACTTTCAGTTGCCTCATTAGTTGCTCCATGTCTTCTGAGGGTAAACTGCCTGGTTCTTGGGCATACTCAGTGCTGTGTTTAACTGAGTGGTGCCAAGGTGGGTTTCGTTGTTGAGTACCCACATGGAGTGCTTTTGGATGCCTTGGTTGATGGCCTTTGGATGTCCAGTTAGGTTTCCAGTAGTTTCCTTCTTGTGGGTTACTTGAGAAGTGTGGCTGGTCCCATGGCATTTCCATGCGGTTAGTGTGGTAGGTGTCATCGGCATGGGAGTCACGTTCTCTGTGCTCCTTACGAAGGACTGTGCTCTTGTCATGCCACTGGGTGTCCTCCAGTGCAAGGCTTGTGTCTTGGCTGATGGAGTTTGAAACTGTGGATGTTTTCAAACCTTTCTTTGAAGTCATCTTTTGTTTGATGTAGGCCTTGTGTGTCAGGTCACGTAGCTGTTGAATTGTCATTGTGCCTGGGCAGGCCATGATGCCAAGATGATGACTCAATCCGGGGTGCAGGTTTCTCAGGAAGAGGGTTTTGAAGTTCACATCCTCTTCAAGTTCAGGTTTGTTATGTGCACCTAAGTAGGCTTGCCGAAAGCGGTGGTAGTAGGCTTGGGGAGTCTTTTGTCGACCTTGTTTGGTTTCCATGGCGATTAACACACCGTGTTCCGCCTCTGGGCCTGTGAATTCTTTAATCAGTGTCTCACATAGCAGCTGGTAGTTTGACTTGACATGAGCAGGTTGTCGGTCTAGGAAGCTTCGTACCTCTGGACTGGATGTGGATCTGAGGAGGTAGAACCTGTCTCTGTCAGTCATATGTGGTCTCACCTCTAGGTGGAAGTTGATATCTCTGATGTAGGTCTGGATGTCGGGACCCTCTGTGGAGTTCGGGTTGAACTGAGTGATATTCTTAACCAGCTGGTTGAGATCTTTAAAGGTTATCCCCTGTGCAGCTTTGGAGTCTGCCTGGATGAGCTCTCGTTGCTTGTTGGCAGTGAACAGTTCTGGGGTGAAGGCCTGTGACGTTTTGGGTTGTGGCCATTCACTTCTTTCACTGTATGCCAGTTCTTGGATGGAGAACTCTGTTCTGGTCAGCAGGGGTGATGCTGAGGGAGGTCTCTCCCTTCTTGGCTCTGGTTTCTGTTGGAAAATGTGCTGGAGTTCATCTCTGACCGCGTAGAGCTCGTCGTTGGCGTCATCTCGCTGTTGGGTCAGATTGTCCATTTCAGCGCTGCACCTTTCCAGGTGGTCTTTCAGAGCATTCATTTCAGAGTTCTTATCTTTAATGTCAGCTTTGGCTTTCTCTAGCTGATGTTCAGCAGACTGGAGTTGGTTTACCAGGTGCTTTTGGACAGTCTTTAATTCTAGTTTGTCACGTTCAGTGACTGCAAGGGCTTCTTGGAGCTTATCAAGTTGTTTCTTTGTTTCTTGCTCCACTTCATCAGGCGCTTTGAGTTTGTCTTGAGCTTTTGCTGTGAGCTGGTCTGTGCAGTGTTGAGTGTGCATCAGCTCTCTCAGGAACTCAGTGGTCTGACACTTGAAGTTGTCCTGGAATTTCACTTCCAGCTTGTCTATACGGCTCTGGGCACGTGTCAGCTCCTCCTGGAGGTGGGTGATGTCCTTGTCGCTTAGTTTCAGCTGGGCTGTGAAGGCATTGCTTAAGGAATAGGTTATTTTGGTTAGTTCCACGTGGTTGTGGTTCTGGCTTGAATCATGTGTCAGGAATCTTCTCAGAATTATGATTATTATTAAAAATAATAACAGTTCAATTGTCTTTGGTGTGAGGCAGTCTGTAATGCCTCTGAGCCAGGCGTCCACGTCGTCCCTTTGGGCACTGGGGTTCGTCGTCCACGACATGTTGGCACGCTGGGTGAAGAGACTGACACAGATCTGTGTCGGGTATAAGCCTATATGTGGTTGAACAAGTAAGTGTCGTTTCAGTGACGATACACTAATAGTGAAATGTTGTAATGTCTACGTGTTGGTCTCAGTGTAGACAGGTAGGCTAGTGATGGGGAAAACTTTGTCACTCAACTGAGTAAGGGAAAGAGAGATAAAAAGGTTAAAACAGATCTCAATTGTAAGGGTTTTTTTTTCAATGGGAGAAATATTTTTTATAAATATTTTCTATCAATGAAAAGCTGGTTTCAGTGACGTGAGGACTGTGTCACTCAACTGAGTAAGGAAAATAAAAGAGAGAGAGGTTAAAAAAAACAATTAAAAAAAACAAAACAAGAAAGAAATTCTTAACTAGGAGAGATATTATCTTTCTCGTAAATGCTTCCTATCAAAAAGAATCTGTTTCCAGAAAGTTAACAATATTATTGTTTATGTTTACAACGAAAAATAATACAATAATAATGCTGATACCTCTTTTCTGAGTTTGACAGGATTGACACCACACACCGTCAGTTGGACCGCTTACAGCAGGGATGCTTTGAAGGCGACAGTTGCTCAACACTTGTCTCTGTTAATTGATCTTGGATGAGATGTCAAATTGTAAATTGAGTACAAACAGATACAGGGAGAGTATGGAAAACAGAGAGGGTTTGATTAAAAATCAAATACCTAATGATTTCTTTGGAAAGATTGTCTTTCTCTTTCTTTTGAATCAATTGATGGTTCTCTCAGGTGTATTCCCTACAAGTGCGAAGAATGGGATGGAATAAAGCAGGACAGCACAGGAAAGATGTGAGAGGGGAAGGAGGGAAGGATATTGGATCCACAAATGGCTGGAGCCTTTGTCGAACTACGAGTATAGAATTGACAGTTGCCAAACAACTAAACATTCACAAATAAACTTTTGTAAGAGAGGGTTATCTCTGATTTATTTGAAACTCGTAGTGAGATACCAATGTCTCCTATTGAGGCTCAGGTCTGTCACTTCCAAGCAAAAAAAAAAAAGAAGAGGTAATGAAGATGAAAGAAAGTAATAATGCTAGTGGACAAAATAAGAAAGGGAAATTAAATAAAGGGGTAAATGAATAAGTAAAATAGAATGGTTAAGTTTATAACCACAACTGAAATAAATGAGAAAAGGAGGATACAACGCACTAACAATAAGAAGCAAGTATGAGTCTAACAATATTTTGGTAATAGGGAAAATGTTGGTGGAATAAGTTCTTAACTTTCAAAGTTTAAGACTTATTCGCCTGTGATTAGATCTAAAAGAGAAATTTAGAGATTATGAAATTAGATTTATTAAAAATAAATCGAGAAGTCATTAGAAATTACCTGTTAAGAAAAATAGAATTTAAATTTTACTTTAATAATTCCCTTTAAAAAATCAAATTCGACCTTGACAATTAATAATCATAAACCAGTATTTTCTTTTTCAAGTAAAATGCAGGTAAAGGAATTAATAATTGCAAACGTCTTCCTTTTCACGGAAAATATGGGTTAAGTAAGATATGGGAAAGGTAAAATAAGACAGAAGAAAAGACCAACAGGTGTAAAGTCAAGGTGTTTAAATTGTTAAATCACTTTAACGTTGTTCAAACAGACACTGTATTTAACCATTGATGTTAATACTACTGATGTAAATAATGCTTGAGGCTTTAGCATATAGGCCTCACTGTAACAACTGCTTTGGTTAGCTTAGCAAGGGGTTAGCTGGCCTAGCTAGCCACCGAAGGGTTTTGTTTACACTGTGGCTCAAGCCTGTGACTTCCGTGTCACGATCGTAACTAGGGCGACCGCACGAACGCTAGTGGGTAAACATGTGAATTGCAACAGTTTGGAAACAGTTACGCATGTTACATGAAATGTCGGCGCATTTCAACAATGTTCATAGAATATGCATGTGCAGTAACAGTCGATCATATTACGGGAAATGTCGGCGCATTTCAAACTGTACCAAAAATACACCACTCGTAGCTTTAGCTGGTTTTGCGACGTGGGGCTTCACTCAATTTGTAAAGAGTGATATTAACTTTAAGCAAGCGACAGCTTTGCGTTATAATAGGTGGAACGATGGCGACCTCGGCGGATCGTCTCTGTGCAAGTTTATCTGGGCACACGAACAACGGGGTTCTTAGTTTCAATGTCAAGCTTTACTTGAACACAACTTTAAAATAACTCTTATTAAACTACACTCGGACACACGCAGTGTTTGCACGATAATTCATTGAACAGACAACCATACAAGCAAACATAGACAAACAGCTGTTTTTTACTGGGATTGCAATGGAACACGCATTGACAATCAGATAAATATAACTGCTTCTATGTTTATCACGGATCGCAGTGGAACACGCACTGTGAATCGGATAAAAAAAAAATATATAACGTTAGATGAGGAACACGCTCATCGCTCTGTGAGGAGAATATTCGTTCTTATATGGTTATTTTAATTACTGCAGTATAATTTTGTTAAGCTCTCTGGCTGATACACACACATGTATAGCTTTGACAGACGCTGGAACACGCAGACTTCAGTAAGCTATAATCAAGGTATTTCAGAAATTGAGGAACACGCTCAATTCTCACCTTATTGTTGTGTGATATTTTATATCTTGGGTTATTTTACTGCAGTTGAAAAATAACATATGGAGGCAGACAGACTAGATTAACAGCTCTCTCAGGGGTGCATCTCTCTCAAGCAGCTAGCAGATTCATTCAAACAGGGCGCGCGCTGCGCGCTCTCCATACGTCACACACAGACTTTCGGAGGTTCGGATCTCTCATCCGCACAAAATGAAAAGATAAATTACTTTGTATATGCTTACAATTTAGGTTAATCTGCCCGCATTTTTCTCCACCATAAAATGTAGCGTTTATACGCCCGTATAAATATAATTAATTATTATTCATAACGGGTTATGATCAATAATTAATAATTTGATTTTTTTCAGAATTTACTGTAGCGGAATTAATAGTATGATCATTTTATCAGTTCATCCAATGAACGTAAAGCATAAACAATTATTAATTCTAGGAAATATAATATCTTCCTGGCCAAGAAAGACTAATTCCCAGCTAACAGCTAAATTAAGAAATAATTCAAGGGTAAAAGCATAAGTAGCTTATAGATCGCAGTTCAAGACAATAAATTCGTAAGCACATAACACAAGTAATGCTTCTCCTTTCAAATACAAACAATACTTTATTGATTATCAGCCTATGCCTAACACATAAAACTAATATCTAACACACACGAACAATACCTTATTGATTATAAGACTAACACATAAAACTAATATCTAACACACACGCACACACACACACACTTTCATACGAGTTGCAGAAAGAAAGAGAGTGAGGAAGAAATGAGTTCCCTTTCAAGGGAACTCGAGCTGCGTTTGAGACGCGGTGGGAACGCTCTGCGTGATTGCGTCATGAAGCACGTGTAAAATCAGTCCAATGGAAGCCCGATACGTCATGGGTGACGTCATAGACCAGGAAACTATAAAGCACCCTTGAAAACAGACCGCGACAGCTTCTGTAGTCTTCAGCAAGCGCTCTCTGTGATTCTGTCCTTGTCTATTTATTGTTGTTTGTCAAGCCCAATATATATATCACTATCTATCATTATGGCGAGCAAAGCAATATTATAGACGTTGTGTTGTTCCCTGCCCTCGTTACATCACGGGTGGGGACACACATCAGCTTTTTGTTGCTGTTTGGGAGTGGAGCATGCAACAGTCATTTCTCGAGGGATCTGACTGTGCATTGCGAGAAGCTGTCCGTGAGGACGCTCCGCTCCCGCCGGGCGTTCTTCGAGGAGGACGGTTCGGTTCGCGTTCCCCGAGCGGGTCTCTCTGTTGCCGAGGCTCGGAGACGGCTCGTATTTCGGGGTTCGAAAACGGATCTGACAGCGGGGGTTGGGACGGGCTCCGCCCTTTCTCAGCTTTCACATGCCAGATCTAGTGTGCTGCGATTTCCAGTTCCGAGGAATTGGTATCGTTAGTGTTTTGTTTTAAAAGAAGGAACAAAACAAATACAAATCTTTATAAAAAGGCAGATGTTTGAGTTTTCAATGAATACATTTTCCAGCTCATAACTCTGTTGAATAAAGAGGAGCTTTTTTAAAGAAAAAAAAAAGGAGGTTTTATCTAGTGCTGTTGCCAGTTAAATAGTTACTGGCCAGCTGAACATTATGAGATTGAAAATAAAGAAGAGTTTGTTAAAGATGAACTGTATCTTAAACAGGGAAAACTCTGTATCTCAGCCTCCTCGTCGGGGACTGTGGTTTTTCCCTATCTCCACACTGAGGTGTCGAGATCGTGGAATAAACCGGTTTGTATTTTATGTGTTTAATCCCCAGATGTCTGACTATAGTAATGTTTGGGTATTAAGTATCATAGTATGACATTGCCTCGGGTTAAAGAGACGCTTGCGAGCTTTCTCTCTCCCGAGTCGGCGTCATCGTTATTAACCCCGACGTTACCCACCAGCCATCTTAAATAATGAATACATTTTTTATTAGGCAGCGCTGGTGGGTAAAGTATGTAAGGACATGGATGAATGTGAGGGGCGACTCTCTGAGGAGGGTCGCAGCGCTGCCAGTTCGGTTGTTTCCTGCTGGTGGCCACAGAGTGATATATGTATGTATATATATATAAGTTTTTCTGATATAAAGATAAAGGAAAATAAAGATATAATTATGTCTGTTCTTCTGGACGCTCCGCTTTCAAGAAAACTGAGATATAAACCATTCAGCGGCGTTCCTGAGGTTTCTTCCTCACCAATCTAATGTTCCTGAGACGGCCTATTAAGCTCCTCTCAGCACAAAGTGCAAAACAGAGCGTCGCCATTCGGGCTCCTCCGCAATTGAGGGGTACCTGGGTGGCGGTCGCAGTCTAGCCAGTTAGAGACATGCAAGATCTGAGGACTGTTTTATCTCTTAAATAGCTTTGACAAAGAAGAAGCCCTGACGCCGAGGCGATCAGGCTTCTAAGGGTGGTCCCCTCTGGGGTAGGGACGGTTTTGAGAAATCGTTTCTCCTCAGCGCCCTTTGGGGTGCGACTCTCTGAGGAGGGTCGCAGTACTGCCAGTTCGGTTTCCCTGCCGGTTCGCCGTTTCAGGGCACCAAGGTGTCAGTGTCCCCAAACGAGCCTTCAAATAAGAAAAAAGAAGAGCAGTCAGTTCGGTTTCCCTGCCGGTTCGCCGTTTCAGGGCGCCGAAGTGCCTGCTTTTTTCAACGATCCTCCGAGGAGGGTCGTAGGAACTAAGCTAGTTAGAGGTAGGCAAGATCTGAGGACTGTCATCATCTCTAATAAAGCTTAGACAAGAAGTCCTGTCGCAAGAAAACGAGGCTATCAGGCTTCTGAGGGCTCCTCCGGGGCAGGGACGGTTTTGAGAAATCGTTTCTCCTCGGCGACCTCTGGGGTGCGACTCTCTGAGGAGGGTCGCAGCGCTGCCAGTTCGGTTGTTCCCTGCCGGTTCGCCGTTCAGGGCACCGAGGTGTCAGCGTCCCCATACGATCCTCCGAGGAGGATCGTAGAGCGGTCAGTTCGGTTGTTCCCTGCCGGTTCGCCGCTTCAGGGCACCGTAGTGACTGTTCAACCAAGGGACGGTTTTGAGAAATCGTTTTTCCTCTGGGGTGCAACTCTCTGAGGAGGGTTGCAGCGCTGCCAGTTCGGTTGTTCCCTGCCGGTTCGCCGTTCAGGGCACCGAGGTGTCAGCGTCCCCATACGATCCTCCGAGGAGGATCGTAGAGCGGTCAGTTCGGTTGTTCCCTGCCGGTTCGCCGCTTCAGGGCACCGTAGTGACTGTTCAACCAAGGGACGGTTTTGAGAAATCGTTTTTCCTCTGGGGTGCAACTCTCTGAGGAGGGTTGCAGCGCTGCCAGTTCGGTTGTTCCCTGCCGGTTTGCCGTTCAGGGCACTGAGGTGTCAGCATCCCCATACGATCCTCCGAGGAGGGTCGTAGAATGGTCAGTTCGGTTGTTTCTCTGCCGGTTCGCCGCTTCAGGGCGCCGTAGTGACTGTTCAAACAAATCCAGAGGCCAGTCTTGAGAGACTGGTTCCCCTAGTAAATTTCTGGCAGCGTGGAAACTACTGCCACATATTTCTCAGTGGGTCCTGCACACTATAGAAAAGGGTTTCAGAATTCAGTTCGGTTCTCGTTCGCCCAGATTTCTAGGGGTCCTCCTTTCATTGGTGGACCCCGAGCAGGCTTTGGTTATGGAGCAGGAAGTACTGTCTCTTCTGCAAAAGGAGCTGTAGAAGGGGTTCCTCCTCCCAGCAGACAGCCATTACTTCATTGTTTCCGAAAGAGGATGAGGTGTTTCCCGAGGTTTGCTTTCGGGGGCGAAGCATACCATTATTGGGTTCTTCCATTCGCCCTAGGTTTATTACCCCACACCTTTACAGTATGCGTGGATGCAGCTCTGGCTCTTCTGAGACTCCAGGGCATTCGCGTATTATACTACATCAATGATTGGTTGTTCCTAGCTCAATCTGAGTTTATGGCAGTTCGGCATCGAGATGTCGTTCTGTCTCATTAAGGATGTTGGGGTTGCCTCTCAACGCCAAGTAGAGTGTGCTCTGAGGACCACTTTTCTAGGTGTAGCAATTCTACAGCCGTAATGGGGTATATCTAGGCCAGTCACTCACTGTGAAACAGTTTCAGACGGGTGGGTCTCATGGCAGTTGCGTCCAACGTTTTACTTTTGGCCTTCTGTTCATGAGACCCCTGCAGTGGTGGCTCAGGACCAAGGGGTTTTCTCCGAGGGGAAATACGTTTTCGCATGATCAAGGTCACGCGGCTATGCCTTCGTGCTTCGGTCATGTGGAAGAACCTTGGTTCCTCGCCCAGGCCCAGTGTTGGGGGCTTCTTGTCGACGCATATTGCTATCGACGGATGCTTCCCTCACAAGTGGGGGCGATCATGAGTGGTTGCTCGGCGAATGGCGGACAACACACTGATGGTCTCGTATATCAGAGCAGATATCCTGTTGAGGCAGGGGCTGAGGCCCAGGGGATTGGAGACTTCACCCCGAGGTGGTGGAGCTTCTTAGGGAGCACTTTGGTCTAACTAAAGTCAAGTCGACCTTTCACATCGTTTGTACAACGCATTGCTCTATATGGTTCCCCCTCACGCAGCCAGCTCTTTTTGGACTGGATGCGATGGTGCAGGTGTGGCCGAGGCTGCACCTGTACGCATTTCCCCCGATATCTATGCTCCCGGAGGTTCTGGAGAGGGTTCGCCGGGAAGGGGCTCATCTGCTACTAGTAGCCCCATACTGGCCGACTCGAGTTTGGTTCTCGGACTTTGTCTCTTCTGGACGGCTCTCCCATGGAGATTCCGTTCAGGAGGGACCTGCTGTCCCAGGTAGAGGGCACGATATTTCACCCTCGACCGGAGTTGTGGAAACTGTGGGCCTGGCCTCTGAGGGGGCCAGGCTCATAGAATCCGGTCTCTCGACTGAGGTCGTTGAGACCATTCTCCATTCCAGAGCCCCTTCCACGAGAAAACTGTATGCGCTGAAATGGAAATTATTCTCCACCTGGTGTGGTGAGCGTCAGTTAGATCCTGTTAACTGCCCTGTTGGTTCAGTTCTCGATTTTCTGCAAGACCGTTTCTCTGCTGGATTATCTCCTTCCACCTTAAAAAGTTTATGTGGCGGCTATATCGGCCTACCATACCCCTCTGGGGGGTACTTCTATTGGGAGAGATCCTCTGATTACTCGTTTTCTCCGTGGTGCATTGAGGTTGAGACCTGCACTGCACTCCAGAGCACCGGCTTGGGATTTAGCCATTGTACTTGAGGGTCTGGCTCTGGCTCCGTTCGAGCCCATTGAAGAGGTTTCAGAAAAATTCCTCACTTTGAAAGCTTTATTTCTCCTTGCTATTTCATCTATCAAGAGAATTGGAGATTTTCACGCCCTGTCGGTTGCTCCGTCATGTTTGGAATTTGCACCTGGTATGGTGAAAGCATTTCTATACCCTAGACCGGGTTATATTCCTAAGGTCCCATTCAATGTTGGGGGCCCAATAGTGCTGCAGGCCTTTTATCCTCCACCTTTTAATACCCCAGATCAGGAACAATTGAACCTGTTATGTCCAGTTCGGGCATTGGATGCCTACGTTCACAGAGCTGCCCTGTGGCGTAAGTCAGAGCAATTTGTATGTTTTTGGGTCACTCAGAAGAGGGTGCCCTGCATCTAAACAGGTTATGAGCAAGTGGATAGTCGAGGCTATTTCACTAGCTTATGAAGCGGCCGGTCAGCCTTCACCTATGGCTGTACGGGCCCATTCTACTAGGAGTATGGCGGCCTCTACGGCCTTAATTTCGGGGGTTTCCCTTCCTGATATTTGTAATGCGGCAGGATGGTCCTCTCCGCATACATTTGTCAGGTTTTATGACCTTGACCTCTCCACTCCAGGGGCTAGGTTGCTTGCTTCTTAGTGTGCGCAAGGACTTCACACAGAACGGGCATTTGTCACTATGGCGTAGTGGGTATGGGGTTCCCACCGCATCTCAAACGCAGCTCGAGTTCCCTTGAAAGGGAACGTCTCAGGTTACGTATGTAACCCTGGTTCCCTGAGAGGGAACGAGACGCTGCGTTTGCCTGCCATACTTCCTGCATGCCCTGATCGACTTGCTTCAGACTTTTTCAGAAGCTGTCGCGGTCTGTTTTCAAGGGTGCTTTATAGTTTCCTGGTCTATGACGTCACCCATGACGTATCGGGCTTCCATTGGACTGATTTTACACGTGCTTCATGACGCAATCACGCAGAGCGTTCCCACCGCGTCTCAAACGCAGCGTCTCGTTCCCTCTCAGGGAACCAGGGTTACATACGTAACCTGAGACGTTTTAAGAGTGATATGGTGAAATCCCAAGTTTCTATATGCACTTATAAGACATGACCTGAACGAACCATCAATCATTAATTTAACCCTTCTATCGTTTCTTAGGCGGGTTATGCAATTTCATCAATATACACCAGTTCAGCTAAGAGTCTGGAGGCTACTTGCTTGTCCTTGCGTTGCTTTTGGGGATTCCTTTTTCGTCGTAAAGGGGGTTTCCCAGTCCGTTCGTTTGGCTGGCGGTCTCCTCGTGCTTGATAGATCTGGGGAGCCAGTCACGTGGTGTGTTGGCGGATGGATGAAAGTCTTTGAAGTTGGAAGCGTGTTGCAGTCGAAACGTTTTAAACGAAACTTTGCAGCAAAACTTAACTTAGAACCGAGACTTTTAACGGAAAAGAAACAAAGGAAAAGAAAGGAAGGTGAGACGAGATGGCTTGAAATAAATCTGTTTTAACCCATATCTTGATTTGGGTCATTTGTCTCTGCGTCTACATGGTTACTATAGCCTAACCATCGTCGGCTCCACCCGGCTTGTTCTATTCTTCTAGCGCATTATTCTACAGCATTATTCTTTTGCATTATTTTTCCTTCTTATTTTTTTCTACAGTTCTGTTCGGGTCTAAGGTTTTAAACTCCAATGTTTTGTCCCGCCTCCTGGAGGAATTTGGAATTCGGACAAGAAGATACTATATGGTTATTTGAGAAGGGGGTCTTTTCTCAAACCCCCCCCCCCCCCCCCCCCCCCCCTTTCTTCATCGTGAATCATGTGTTATCTGTGGTCTGCTTACTCATCAGCTCGAACAGAGGATTCAGTTTAGACATAATTTCCATTTTAAGAACATAAACATTTTTACACAGATTTCAATCAAGCCATCGTCTGAATTAAGAATATGTGGTCGCATTGATAGGAGACACGATACACTTTCATTCACACAGGTAATAGTTACAACAATTAGATGACTTATATGTGATTAAGCATAATAGACATACATAGACATAACATATAATTATGTGGTTGCGTGATGTGATTATAAGTCCATCGAGAATTGTTCTGGAATGAGTTTTTGGATTTCGATATGTAAAGTGTTAGTGTGTAAAGTTTAGGTTTAAGCCATTCCAGTCTGAGGCCAGGGGTCGTTCCTAATGAAGGCTGTTTTGTTCATCTCTCATGGGACCTCTGGTCCTTGAGAAAGAGTAGTCTGTTAGTCGCAGGGGTCAGGTGACCTCTTGTTAGGGCCTCTTGTTTCACCATTTCTGAACAGATCTGTTCTTGCCAAATTATAAAACATTGACAACGTTCTTCCTTTAGTTAAACAATAAAAGGTCCTTCCGGTTGCAGATTCTCTGGAGCCTATGGCTCTGGGTCTGGTGATTTGATTCTGGAATGTGAAGACTCTTTGTGGGATTATGTATTAACAGTCACCTAAAAGCTTCAATTGTGTTTGGTTCATTCTCGTTGTCGCTACAGAATACATCACACAAACTGCGAAGTACCACACATAAAAATAAGTAGCTACGGTAGGTCATACCTGAAAAGGGTAGTAACACAGTGACTGGCGGTAGAGCTCTGCCCAAGAGATGGCACAAGTTTACCGACAGGGAAACCGTACCATAGAAAACATATCACATGGAATTAACAACAGGGAATCACTACATATGGAGTACACGACTCCAGATCAACTGGACCACCCGGGCGTTGGATTCTCCAATCTTCCTGGAGTGTCGCGTGTCGTGGTAGTGCTTACGCTGCATGGTTGAGCTTGTCTGAGATGTGTGGGGTGACTACTGACTCCAAAGGGGGAGATGGCAGGCGAGCTACGACATGCAACGTGAGTGTAAACTGCCCTGGCACCAAGTTTGCCCTGGGTCAGTGGCTGAAACCTCCGCAGGGCCAGCACAGGGCCAGCAACACCACTAGTCACTCGAGGCAACTGATGTGCCAAAAAAGTCAAGATCCTGTCCATGAGCCAGAGGCTGCATACCTGTTGCCCCAGTCCGACTTGGACGCATTTATTGTGACATTTAAACAACATGCCTGGAAACCTGTTCTAGGGGAACCCCCTGCCTATTGAAATGGAAGGTCTGCCCAAGGGCTGAACGTACTGTGATAGAACGGCATGATAGCAACTTCATAACATGATAGTACCTCTCGTGACTCAAGTCACGAGGATCATATGCATCAACCCGAGTGGCGCTACCACCGCTGAGGGTGCCATATGCCCCATTTCCTTTGAATGATTTTAGGGAATTCAGCACTGGCTGGATGCGTTCATTTGTGAGATGACCTGTCATAGGGACTGAGTCCTGCTCCCTCTCAAGAAAAGAGATGCTCTGCACTGGGGGGAGCTTGCTCTTTTTCTAGTTCACCTGAAGCCCCAATCGTCTGAGGTGGCTGAGCACCTGTGCTCACAAAATAGATCTCAAGAGTGAGGTACTGTAGAATCAGCCAGTCATCCTTATAATTGAAAATGTGGATGGCCACATCCTTTAGTGGGACAAGGGCAGCCTCTGTGACTTTCGCGAAGACTGGTACAGCCCGAAGGGGAGGACCTTTTACTGTTATGCCTGACTCTTGAAAGCAAACCGAAGAAACGGTCTAATGTTGAGGTAAAATTGAGACATGGAAGTACGCGTCCTTCAGGTCTATTGCCGCGAACCAAACCTGCTGGCGAACGCATGCCAAAATGCAGCTCTGCATCAACATCTTGAACAAGAGCCTGTGCAGGGCCCGGTAAAATACCTTCTTCATCTCAGCTAAAAGAAGAATCCAACAGTAATGAAGTTTATGCACGCAGGACATGGGCATCTTTGCCTGCCACCAACATAAAAAGGATGCCGTTGAACCTGGGCGGGTGCCTGGCGAACTGAATCGCATAGCCGAGTCTGCCTGCCCAAATGAGCCAGCATGACGGGTTGCGAAGTTCTAGATGGGCCTCCAAACTCTGTACGAGTGGCACCAGAGAAACAATCATTTTTGATGTACCAGCGATAGGGCGGAGAAACAGCCGTGCGTCCCGATTCTGTAACTGTGGGTGCACTGGAACCGGCCTGTGACGGGTGAGGAAGCTGCGCACTGACCTGTGTGGGGCTTTGTGTGAGTCACAGCCAGACATGAGGAGGCAACAAACTCACATACAGGATGTCCGAGCTGCAGACTGTGTGACCCAGGAAATGAGGAAGCTGCTCTTCCTTTGAAAATTTGGGTGCCGCTGCCAATTGGGTGAGCAGCAGAACAAAAAGTATAGGAAACAAAAGATTCTCCACCCGGCTCTCCACCGGGGTAAGGAGCGATGTGCTCACGTCTCCTGAGGAAAAGTGTGTGAAGAGGAATGGGAGGAACAACTGTCCCTGGCAACTGACCTTGCGGAAATGCTTTCATTGTTGCCCACATATTGCCCTCAGCTCTTGCGTCACGGACGGCTGAAGTGATTCCTTCTCTGACCAAAAAAGTGAGATGCAACCACAAAGTTGCCATGGTCATATTCTCACAGTGACAACATGAACCATCCACGAAAGCTTTCTCAGTGTGGGCATGACTCAAACATGTGAGACAGAGATTGTGACTAGTCCCAGTCAGTCAAGTGCGCCCCCCTAGTGTCTCGATACAACGTTGAGGTGACAGACTGATAGGGAACTGATTTTTCTGCAAATTTCTATTTAGCAGATGAATTAGGTAAAAAAATAAAAATAAAATCAAACATCAAAATAACCTATAGTAACATTGTTTACATCTAAATATGGATGTAAATACAACAGTATTTTTTTACCATTGTTTAACACTTTTATTGTATTTTATTTGAATGTATTAGTAATGTAATTATTATTGATATTTTATTACTATCATTGTTAGTTTTTATTTATTCAATACTTCATTCATTCATTTATTATTTTTTCCCGTCAATGCTTTTATAGTGCGGCAATTGATGCTTTGGCCAAATTGTTTGTAAAACAATCATATCAATAACTAATTGTTAAAATACCCATTATAAAAAACAACATTATGAAAAAACTTCACATGCTTCTCTATTATTTATAAATAAATCAATCACAGCAAAAAGCTAAATTACTGGGTAATTATGGAAAATAACTGTTTTTTCCATTCACTTTCAATGCCTGTCTTACCCCTATGGCCCATAACCCCCCACCAGCCACCCTCCACAGCACCTCTTAATTAACACCATACTGTATCATGGCAACATACTCCTTACTCTCTTTATGCAAGGGCGATACATAGTGTTAATTATCAGATATGCCGTAAGTGTGAGCAAACAGAGTTGTACTCTCTTCACGTTCCCTCTCTCTCATTGTCCTATTTTTTCATACCTCTGTATCTGTTTGATTTCATTCCAACTCATTGGTCCAGAGCAGATAATTATGGAAAGAAGATATGTCATGGTCCTGTGCATGACAAGCTCTGAAAAAGCAACACTAACAAATCAAACCTAATCTGCAGCAGATTTTCTTAATAAAAGAGCTGCTAACTGTTATACACCACTGATTCATTCAGGACTGAGATAAGCACACAATAACAAATACACACTATGAGATCCTCTAAAAACAGTAGGCTAAAAAATAGAACAAGCAACAATATAATCCAATAATGGATTTATTGGAAGCAATTATTTTATAAAGAGATTGTAAAATGAATTCATATTAACTGAGGAGTTTAGTCCAAATTTTCTAAAGAGACATGATCTCTTTTTATATGATGAACCAATTTAATTTAGGCTTTTATTCACATATAAACATTTATCAACGCACACATCAGATATGGTAAACTGAAGTTCAAACTTGCTTGCTTGTTTTGTAAGAACGCGTTAACTCCTCCACGTAATCCTCTATCAAACGGCCTCCTTGAAAAATACAAATAATGGCCCTTTTACATCTGTTGTAGCTCCATGTTGGAGCAATATTTAATAGCTGCTACGTTGATCTGTCATGGTTTGGTCAACAAAATGATAAAGAAAGGTGAAGTCGATCTAATAGCAATATAACTTTAATAAACTTAAAGAAAAGCAAACACTCCAATGAGAGACGTAACAAGGAAACTGAAGGTCTTAAATACCCAGGATATCAAATTCACATACACATACACATACAAACAGGTGTGCTCTAATTAATCATTTGATGAATAACCATTGTAACTAATGATAAACAGGAACATAGGCACAAAGGAAACGGGAAACAAAGAGAAACATACTAAGAGTCCATGAAAACAAAAACAAAACACATACAACTAAGAATAACTTTGACACAGTGAGGTTCATTCTCCTCATGTGTTACGCAGCATGTTTGAGCTCATAAAGGCCACCCGTCTGCCCAACGACGGAATCCAACAGTGTGGGTGAAGGTATAATGCGCGTATGTCTTTTCAGCGTTCTGTGAAGTTCACTTAATTTGTAGAATTTAGTTTCAAATGTACTTTAGCTCTGTGCTCTGTTTGTGAATGTAAATGTTCTGTTAAGTCGAAAGTGCACGATAAATACAGTTATTGTCTCCCAGAAAAGAATCGGTAACGCTTCCTTTTACAGTCCTGTTACCCATGTACATACTATGTACTTATTATAGTAATTACAATTACTGGGTAATAACTAGGTACTAACCCTGAACCTACCCCTAAACCTACACCTAACCCATGTACTTACCTTATATTAGCCAGTACTTTCTAGTACACTGTAAGTACACGTAAGTACTGTACTGTAAAAGGAAGCGTTAAGAATCGACTCTGAACCGCCTTTGCGAGTTGTTTGTGTTTAGAATCCTACTACTTTACGGTTCTACGTCACTAAAAGATACACGCCCGTGAACAACTTGACCAGCCCTCAAATGTCATTTACTGACAATTACTGCTTCTCAAATCTCAATGCGGAATTCGCAAAAGGCCTGGGTAACGCTTTAGATTACAGCCTGGAAAGTAGCACGTAATATAAGCTATTTTACAGTACTTACATGTAAGTATAAACAATATGTAAAGTTTGGGAAATAAAAGGGTAACAACCAGGAGAATTAAAAAAATATTTATATTGTAAGTATTATAGAACTAAGGCGAACTTATTCTACTATTATGATACAACAATCTTACATTTGGGAGCAATTTAGCAAGAACATACAAAGCGTGCCTTTTTGTAATAATGGTGTAACAATACATATTGTGTATAGGCTTTTTAAAAATGATAGGGTACATATCTATGCATTTATACAGTAATCGTTTTAACAAAAGTGCACTGACAACTAAAACTATTGCAGCTTTTGCTTAAATATGTCACGTTTTGGTTTGTTCATGTCATGTTCCATGTCTGTCATGTGATTCCCTGTTTGTCATGTGATCCTGCCATGTATCTTGTCATTGGTTAATCGTCTGTTCATTGTTCACAGGTGTCCCTTGTCATAAGTCTGTGTATTTAAAAATGAAAATTAAGTCATTAATTACTCACCCCCATGCTGTACCAACCCCGTAAGGCCTTCGTTCGTCTTCGGAACACAAATGAAGATATTTATGATTAAATCTGAGAGGTGGGTGACTGCTACATTGGCTCCCTAAGGGAATGAAACTTGACGGCCCAGAAAGTCATTAAAGAAAATGCTTAAATATTCCATGTCACAACAGTGGCTCAACTATAAGTTTATCAAGCGACGAGAATACTTCTTGTTCGAAAAAACAAACAAAAATAACGACTTTATTCGACTATTCCTTTTCTTCCTTGTAGGCCTGAAACGAGACTTCAAGAGATTTCCACGACGCATGCGCGAGAATTGGGATCTCCTTCAACTACTTCAGTTAAGTTCTCGCGCGTGCGCGTCGTGGAAATCTGTCTCAGATTTAATCATAAATATCTTCATTTGTGTTCCGAAGACGAACGAAGGCCTTGCGGGGTTGGTACAGCATGGGGGTGAGTAATTATGACTTAATTTTCATTTTTGGGTGAACTAACCCTTTAAGCCCTCATGTTTGCTATGTGTCTTTGTCAAGTTTTGTTTCACTGTAATCTCTGCTGTTTGTAAGTTTATGTTCATGTCCTTGTTTTTGAGTTTTTCATGCCATGCCATGTTTTTGTTTCATGTTTAATCTTGTTTGTAATAAACTGCACTTGGATTCTATCATCTACACTTGCCTCCAGTGGATCCGTTACAAAATATTGGGGAAAGATACTCTTGTTTCATGTAGTGGTCCTTGTTACCCTCTCGTTCCATGTAGGGTAAGTACAATAAAAATAAATACACAATCCTATATCACTGACTCGGAAACCTGACTCCACCCACTGGCAATATTTGAAAAATGCTGGAAAAGTGGGCAGAGCCCAGCGGAGAGGGGGCGTGCACCTGAGACAGGTCTCTCTGTAGGCAAGGGCGTGGTTAGCTGGTGCCTGCTTACATCACAGGGCAACACAACTTCCAATAGGAAAATTCAACTGCAGTAGCCACCTTTCAACCTTAAGAGGGCAGAGGCGTTTTTGCTTAGACGTTTTTACACCATATATTGTAGAATTAAAACACTTTATACCCAAATGTCAAAAAAATTACTTGAATCAATGAACAGCATAATAAAGCCCCAGTCTTACAGATCATTAACTAAAAAAAAGTTGTTTTAGGGTTTAGTTACCCTTTAATTCAGAACACTTCTTTTTCATTTAAAACTGCTATTTTTAATCAACAATTCATTTCAAATGCTTAAGCCTTGACAGAAAGTAGCACGTTTTGTACGTTTTATTGATGGACGTACTCATATTAATGCTGATGCTGAGGAATTACAGGTGAAACATCTATGTACTTTTGGCTTGCTTAGTTGGGGACATCTAATTATTCAACAATATTTTTGATCAGCCTTACTTCAGGTGGACGATGAAGCAATTTTATTCTAGAAACAAACTTCTTGTATTCATTTTCATGTTATTACTGTGAAGCTGCTTTGATACAATCTGTATTGTAAAAAGTGCTATATAAATAAAGATGACTTGACTTGACTTGACTTGACTTGACTTCAAACTGAGTAGTATATCACTAAGAAACATCCTGCTCGAGTCGTCCTTTCGATCGAGGTTCAGGTTGAATAACTAGTTCTTCCAATGTTTCATCTTCGGTTTTGTGAGTCTCGTGTTCTGATTGATATGGTAAAATCGATGTCATCGTTACTGTCTTTAGTTTACAGTGTGTACAATCGCTGAGGTTTAAACAATAGACCAATCACAACAGACTGTGCCATCTGGCCAATCAGAGCAGAGTAGCTTGCGGAAAGGAGGGTTTTAGAGAGAGTGATTCATCTATCGAGTTGTTTGAGAATCAGTGAAAAATGTGGTGATGTGCAATGTATATTATGAGAAAATTAAACTGTTTTTTGAAATTTGATGCATGTAAACCTGTTGCAGGAGACCTCTGAAAAAAAATTAGGAAAGTTTAAGATACTAGAGTCACTTTAAAGCAGCCTGGGCACAATTATGTTCAATGAGAGCAGAGTGACATCCAGAGTATAACAATGACTATTGGCAACTACTGAAAATGTAGACGTGTCAAGTAATAGGTGACAATGGCAAAAAGCATGTGTTGATTCTCTTTCGTCATTGATATGACCCATACTGGTATGCAGAAGCATTTCCCTTCCAGAATGTATTTAACTGCATAAAACTGTGAATGGGGTGACATGGATTAACATCTTAGCGGTAGTGACATTCTTAACCTTTGGGTTACTAGCACAACCAGACTTTAGAATGTCTACTTGTGACCAAGTCATCTAAGTAGGTTGAGAAAATGTCAATATAAAGTTTGTCTTAAAAAAACTAAACATGGTAACCAACCCAAAAACAAGACAGCTCACATCTAAAGGATGTGACTGGTGCACCTTTAAGAAATGCCAATTTGCATTTGAAAGTAAATTCTGACATACAGCTTGCTGGCCAAACTGTGAATAAGCACAAGAGATGTGAGTAACAGTCTTTTAGTGTCAAAGTGTTTGCAGTTTGAAGAGAGTAGAAAATGCAAAAACGTCCCAGCAGAGACAGCAACAGGTCTTCCATCTCACCAAAACAGACCACAGGCTTCCCCAAGAGAGCCATTAAAACCTCCACATCACTGCAGAGGTGTTTGTGAATCTAGCTTCCTTTCATCCTTGAAAAAACACACACTCATATATCCAACAGAGAAAAACCTTGAAATAAAACAAGGAAGAGATGAAATGAGAGTCTGACTGCTCTGGCCTTGGAGGAGGCTGTTTGTCTGCTATTTTTCAGCACTATATAATACCCGCAGCAGTTTGCTGAGGAAAGAGCCCTCCCCTTGTCTGAGGCTGTGTTTCAGAGACAGATAACTAACTCTGGGTTCATCCTGCCAGTAATATCATCTTTTAGGAACTCCCACATATCGAAATACCATGGTGACAAGCCACCAGGTGACAGAGTGAGTCAGAGCAGCAGAACTGATTGCAATGTGGCTGCTGCTCGTCTCCGCACTATTACCCCACCCTACTTCAAGCCCCAGGTCCTGCTCATATAAGCCATGTCTCAGTTCCCTGCTATTGCTGCTGATATTGCCTTGCCATTACATCAGTCACGGCAGCTGCCCCTTAAGGATTCACAGCGCGACACATGGGAGGGAAAGCTTTTTCACTCCTCATATCAAAACCTGCTCCATCTCGGTTTATAACTTCCCATCTGAGCTCAGAAATCGAAACAAAACACAAACAAACCCACAAGAGCTCGGCTTATTTGGGTCTTTTATATATGTGGCACTCCGAGAGAGGTGGGTAACTATCTCTATACAGTAATACAACTCTTCAGAGCTAACATTTTTTTTGGTGCCAAGAACATTCTCAGAATGTTAGTTTATATTTATTAAAAAAATAAATAAAAATAAAAATGTTCCTTGAACATTAGGAATTGGTTCCCAAATAAATAACCAAATGGGGACCACACAATAATGGCCGGGGAGAGTTATGCGTTTACTAGGTTGAAGGTCAGACATCTGTGATAATAAAGAAAGAGTCAGTGTTTATGACATTTGAAGCTCGCACAAGCGGAACATATTCACTATTTTACTCTTTTTAAAAATTAAAGTACTAAAATAGTGAAAAATAATTAAACAAACATAACATTCCATTTTTATTTAAAACAACATTGAATGTTTATTGTGTGAATTGTGAAAATGATTTGACAAATTATGACTGTTATTCAGTCATGATAGCCAATAATGTGCATTTAGGATAGATACAATTATATTAAATTATACTGTAATTGTTTTTTGGATCCCAAAGAAATAACCAAATGTGATCCATAACGGTGGGGGACATTTCTGTGTTTACTGGGTTGAAAGTCAAAAATCTGTGTTAATAAAGAAATATGAAGTGTCAGTGCTCATAACATTTGAATCTTGCACATGTGGCTGCACTCTGCATATTCTGTCACTTTTTTCTTTTATAGCGCAAACGGACAAGGAAAACAAGCTTCCCATTCATATTTTTTTCCCCCTCCCTCCTTTCTCACTCTGCCTGCTGAGGGCACACGCCTGAGAGATTAATGTAGTTGGCAAGAGTGTTACCATGGTGCTACCTGACGATAAGGAATGAACCATAGTGAGTGAACATAGGGTATGCAGAGAGGAAGAAAGAGAAAGAGAGAGAGAGAGAAAAAAAAAGAAAGAGAGAGCATGTATAACACAAGCGACAAACAGTGAAAGAGAGCAAGAATGTGGGGATCTCTTGTTTCATACAGTAGTGTCAACGTAGCCACAAACTCCATTCTGCAGAATTAAATCATAGTGCTTTCCCACAGACAGCTCACTGAATTATGTATGTTCTCTCTATGCCCTCTCTGCCTAGTTAATAAAGTTACAGCTGCCACTAATCTCCCATTTGATGAGGTGAGCTTTATGCATGGGATTCTGAGCAAACATTAAGCGCCTATTGTCTTTACAGATTTGAGTGCTTTTTTATTGTTATTGTTATTAATGCACTAAGCACAGTTCCTGCAAATGCCAAGTCACTACATGAGGTGACTCTTGACAATGGAGATATTAACCTGCAAATGAAGTATGCATATTTAAAAAATGCACAATTTTAAATACAAGTAGCACCCACAAGCTATTTACCACTGTAACCTAGCAAGTAAACAGCAGTTTGTGTCTTGCACAAATATTCCACCTAATTCTTAAAGGAAAATTTAAAATTATCCCATAATTCCCTCAAGCCACCCTAGGTGTATAGGCTATGACTTTCTTCTTTGAGTCGAGTTATATTAAATTATATTCTGGCTCTTGCCAGCTGTCACGTATTGCACTGAGACACAAGGGTTGACAAAACAATCAAAACTCAAGTCAAATCACCTTCATTTATATAGCGCTTTTAACAATATGGACTGTTTCAAAGCAGCTTTACAGTGATAATGGGACATTAAAGTAACAGAGATTGTTTGGCTTTACAGCACCTCTAGAATAAAGGTGTTACGCTAATGCAAGAATGAATCGGAGAGTGAATTCAAACGCAAGCACTTTAATTAAACAAACAGGTAATCCACTGTAAAATACAGAATAAAGAACTCGGGACCGGAACACGGAACAGCTACAGGAAACAACGGCCGACAAAACACAACTGAAACATGGAGGTATAAATACACAACCAGACAAGCTAAACAAGATAATAAGGGGGTGTGGCTAATGAGAAACACATGGGGAGACTAATCAACATGACGGGGAACAGCTGAACATGAAAGGACGGGAACACATGACAGACAAGAACACGATACAAAACCCACACGTGACATAGCCCCAGACACCAGACACCGGCTCAGGAACAGACACCGGCTCAGGCTCGGCGGCGGCCATCTTGTGCGCAGACACTGGCTCGGCGGCGGCCATCTTGCGCGCAGACAACTTTCTTTACAAATTGACCTAAACAAATTACTTGTCTGGCCTTAAAAAAAATATAATACAGAATTTTTTATAGCTTCCGAGTAGCCATGTGAACTGGAACAATTTTGACAACATTTTATCTGTACAGACGTAAAGGGAAGGAGAAGGGGGCCTTCACAGGGGAGAGACTAGTTGACACTTCAGGACTGTGTTGTCGCCGTGTCCAGGCGCAGGTCCTTCATCCAATCTGGATACAGCCTGGATCCGGAGGACTGCGGTAAACCTTGGGATAAACAGAGAGACTAATATTAGCGTAGATACCATTCTTCTTATGATGTAATGAGTACATCAGGATTTATGGGGAGTGTTCCCGGTTCCGGCTGACCTAATATATGCAGCCTAACATTGAATTATAGAAGTTTATAATGTGTTATGTGTATGCTAGGTCAAAGAGATGTGTTTTTAGCCTAGATTTGAACTGACAGAGTGTGTCTGCTTCCCGGACAATGTTAGGAAGACCAGAGATTTGGTGCTAAATAAGAAAAGGATCTACCGCTAGCAGTTGATTTCGATAATCTAGGTATTAGCAACTTGCCGGAATTTTGAGATCGCAATAGACGTGAAGGATTATAATGCGTTAACTCATTCTCATTCACACATACAATACATAGATTTAAATTTTGTAAGACAATTTTTGTTTAGAAAGGCAATGTGGGGGCGTGAATTATCATGAATAATGCTGCGACTCACACCTGAGAAGACAATGAGCCGCATAATGAGCCCACTGAGAGGGAACTACTAGAAAGAATGTGAGGACAAAAGAAATATATATATATATATATATATATATATATATATATATATATTAGGGCTGTCAGTTAAACGCGTTATTAACGGCGTTAACGCAAACCCATTTTAACGGCGTAAATTTTTTTATCGCGCGATTAACGGTCTTTTTGTCCTAGCAAACTTTGTAGTTTTTTTCATATGCTTTTGCAACAGGATGCGGCATGCGCGCGCTGCGCTAGGAAACACATTCATTTCAATGGCTTGCGCCGCGCGAGGACGTTTTGTTGCTTCGTTGACCAAAGCGCAAGCGGATCTAGCTAGACCGGAAACAAAACAACAGGCGCGCCGCACACACTCGTTTGGGCTTGCACGGCGGCCAAATAGTAGGTTAACGTTACGCTTCGAGTGGATGGCGAGCGCGAGACGCCGAAATGGATGCCAATAAGATTCTGAATGGAAAGTTTACTTTTAAAAAGTTGCCAAATGGTTCCATTGACAAGACCAAAGTGATCTGTGTGTTTTGTCGTTGTGAACTGAGCTATCATCATCGCAGCGCGTCCAGTCTGAAATACCGCTTGATGATGGCCAAGCACACACACACACACACACACACAGCTGATGCAAATTCTCCGCCCCCTCGTCAATATCAGGACCTCGTCAGTATTTCTTTCGCCCTTTTATTAATGGACAGTGTTACATTGTGTGAGAGATTATTTGCTCCAAGTGAGAATTTTTTATTGTGAATTTGAACACAGTATATGCCAATGTTGTTTTCAATAAAAACATTTTCACAAAACAAGCCGATCCACTTTTCCATGTTGATAAGAGCATTAAAATGAGAAAAAATAATGGGACAAAAAGAAATCAAGAGACATTTAGAATAGATAAAAATGTGCGATTAATCACGAGTTAACTACGACATTAATGCGATTAATCGCGATTAAATATTTTAATCGTTTGACAGCACTAATATATATATATATATATATATATATATATATATATTGCTTTTAATTTATTTAGTTAACAATATAATCCAAATATAAATAAAAGTCAAAAGCACATTTTAAGTACACAGACAAACCTGGAAACAAATCCTGTTCAAATAGGCTATATGGGCCATTCTACAGAATTGGTTCAAAGTTAGAGTTGGAAAAATCTGGAAAAAAATGTATGCACACAAACTTTTTCCACAAATTTTGTTTGCATGCAAATTGTATAATATCCAAGGTAAACATTTCTAGTAATTGTGCAGTTAATTATCGTACTGTATTTTCAGAAAGTTTTGGAATATTTATCCTCTCCCCAAATTTGTCACTGATGAAACAAATAATAAATAATTTAATGAGAAGGCTTATAATGACATATTAAGATTTTGTTTACATCTACCCTGTAAATATATTGTTTGCTATTTTATTAAAAAGTTTTCACATGTAAATCAACAACAATTACAATAATATTTCAAGTGTAATCTTTCTTTGTAAAAGCATAGGCCTACATTTTATCATATGTATTTCAAAGTTAAGGATTCATTAGTTTGAATATACATTGGAACAAACACTATAATAACATCTTTGTTGATAATTTAATATACCTACTTTATTTTTGACAAAACATCCCATACTATATATTTAACATATGAGCAGAAATTGGCGAACAAAAGCTTGATGTGGCAGTAGTCTATTTTACAGTAAAAACTTTATAATCCATCCAAAACTAGTCAACAAAATATTGTCTAAACATTCATTTTTCGTCTGTAACATATCGTTTTTATGATATATTAATATGGGGCATATAAATGTTAATTTGCAGTTTAATATGTTGCTTGTACAAAGACATTTTATTTCAACATATTTCAACATATTTCAGTCGATTTTTACTCATCTCAGTATAGCAATACAAAAGTGCGCATCTGTGCCGTTCACTAATACATAGATGCAATTAATTCTTAAACAGTCTTTTTTTTTGCGGTTTACAGACACTATTCCATATCGCGATTAGAACAAAGAACTTAAGAAAAAAGAACTTACTATTCACAATCCTCAGCTGGGTTGCTCCTCGAAATGAAACCGAAACCAGCACTTCTGAGGTAATTTTTTCCATGAGTATTATTACTATCACGGATGTATTATTCCTCACAGCTAAGTTTAGTTTAGAGCTGTGCTCCAGAAAAAAAGTTCACGGAGACGGAGAGGCAGAAGGCACACCCTGTTTGTTTTCTTTATTTTACGAAGCACAATGTTTTGTTTAGATTGTAAGTGGACACATTTCTTATGCCTGTATGCCAGTATTTTAAGTCTATTTTGCTGCTATGTGAAGAAAAACTAGCAAAACGCGCCGGCGCGTTTGTCGACCCTTGAGGGTTAAAATAATTTCACATGGGGTGACGAATGCACCTAGCACTTTTCAGCCTGTCATGGAGAAATGTGTGGGCAGACTGCATCTAAAATTAGTCCTTGTTATTCAAGTCTCTTCAATGGTTGGCAGTTGCAGTCCTTTATCATCTGATTGTTCAACTTTACAATAGCAGGAAATAATTCACTGTCATAATAAGCTGAAACACTGGAATGGGCTTGACTCTCTATTCTTTCTTCATTCAATCAATCTGCAAAGTGCCCCAGTATGTCCCATTACTGAAACCCGACCCAGTTTAACGGCAATACATTTCTCTTTGCTCAGTCATCCTGTTTGGCTTTAAGCTCTATATAGTCTAGCTTCATGGCCATCTCCACATCTAAAGCAGAACCATGGTTTTGTTGGTTTACTCCTTACTTGTGTTGTGGCAGATTCAATGTCTTTGGCTCAGGTCTCAAAGTCTGCTTTAGGTCTCAAAGAAATCTTTCAGAGTCGAAGTTCCAGGTCTCAGAAAAATTTACTTTATTGAGCAGTTCAACATTGTGAGATGCCAGCTGTTCATCTGATCTTACAATGGCCAGTGCTCAGGTCTCTTTGCTCCTCCTCGGAGTTTCGCCACAATTAGAAACACCTGCTTAGGTCTTCTTTTTATTGGTGGAGAATCTTGGCACATGCATTTTTTTTTAAATTACATCGTACATGTTTTTTAGTGTCTCCTAGTACTATCCACCATGACCACCTTTCTCAATGCCTCATTCTAAGACAGGCAAGCTTGCAAGACACCAGGGTCGCCATAAGCAGAGACATCAGTAGCAAATAGTGTGTGACTTTTGCAGCTCTTCTGTCCTCTTCAGATCTGAGTAATAACAACAGCTCAGTAAACTCAGGTGGTGTCTTTGTTTTAGACTCAATCTGTAGGGTAAGTAGCAGGGAAGGATGCCAGCACCCAAGCTGGAATTATTTCAGTGAGTGGCGATTTGCAGAGGACTGCTTTACGCCTGACAATAGTACTACGGATGGTCTGCAGTCTCTATAAATAGTCAGAAGGTTTTTCACCCTTGTCCTGATGTGTGTTTAGGAACCTGACAAAGATCTCATCGCTATCCTCCACCAGCCCATAAGCAGAATCAATACGTTTTTTATAATGCTGTAGAGGAGCAGTGGAACCAAGTTGCTTGACCACATCTGAGGCTGGTGATAAGATACTTTCAAAGATCATTCTCTGCTGAACATCTGGAGGTAGAGAATCTTGTAGCAAAAGGTCAACATGGAGGCACTATGTATCAAAGTCAGCTTCACCTGGGGGTCATGGAACTCGCCCAGAGAAGGAACACATCCATTTTGGATATGCCTGCACTGCAGAAGTGTCATTTTGAGAGGTTCGACAACTTTGCATTTCACTCCAAGTGGGTTTAATTTATCTGGGGAAGTGCATTCAATGCAGACTTTGGAGTCTTTTTCCTCACAACTAGATCAGATGTTGTGAATGAACTAGGTTTGAGAGAGTTAATTTTTGGTCTTTTAGGCATCGATTTTGTTTTGTATCTTTGCAGGATGGAAGTGCTCTAGTCAGAAGATGTCACAAGATGTCTGTAACAGAGGTCAGAGGTATAATACCACAAATATTATATTACACAAAATAGTGTTCAATAGTATTAATTGAACATGTATGGTCTGTCTCCTATGTTTCATCGTGTTTTGGTTTCTTCTTCTTCTTCTTCTTCTTCTTCTATGGATTTATTGGCAGGTGGCATACCAACTTTGCTGGAGTGTGAAGTGATTTCAGTCTAGATGTATGTAAAAAGATGTATGGACGTTTCTCAATACCAAGTACGCAAACTTTGGACTTGCGTCCTTGGTAGTTCGGACTTGGCAAGTTCGACTCAGGAGAACGAACTCCCGAGGACGAGAGGACGCAAGTCTGGTTATTCTGCAAATGGAACAGCGGCGTTCTTGATCGCGTCACTCAGCACGCTCTGGCTACTACAGTTATCTCTTTATGTATATTTTAGGCAACAATAAAACGAAATATACTACAACTCTGCCTCTTTTCGTCAACAATAAAACGAAATATGTTATAAAACACCACTCTGCCTCTTTTCATTTAAAAAAAATCTTAAACATATTAACCTAATGGCCATGTGGTTGAGGCAACGCGTACATTGATTATCTTCACTGTATATATTTATAACAACATGAACATGATCTTTTTGTTTTCATTTAAAAAATATGAAACATTATTGATTTTTATTGACATTTAACAAACAGAGACAGGGTTGTGTCATTTTAATTTATTGTACATATAGTGAAGAGAATGTTCAAATAAATATAAAAATATAGGCTATATATATTTTAAAGTACATAAAATAAAATTACACAACCCTGTCTCTTTTTGTTAAATGTCAGTTTTAATGATCAATAATATCTAGCCTAAAAGGTATAGAAGCTACAATGAGAAATAAAACAAACAATTCAGTCAAACAGTAAGCTCTCTAATAGGCTACAAAGTTAAAGTTAAATAGCCCAAATAAAGTTATGAAACCTCATTTTCCCCTTAGCCAAAAGATGTTTTGCCATGGAACAAACTATAGTTTAATGAGACCAAAGATCGACTTATACACAAGACGAATTATACATCAAGTTTATTCACGAGACATCAGAGCCAGCGCCAAACGTCAGAAGCACTAGCCGAGGAAAAGCTGTTCCAGTCGGGTTTAATTAGCGCTGAGCACCCGGTGGACGTTACGCACAACTCCGAAAACGTCAGATACATTTTTCAAATAGGCGCTATCTTTATAAATAAAGCACAGATTTGAGCTTTTTAAACAACTACATTCTCACCTGAAACACTATTAAAATTTCATTTCATGACACAATAACAGTATTTTGATATTACGCGGGTTTTCTCCTCTGCTATTGACGCTTCCTGGTTGGTGCGAGATGCATTCTGGGATACCTGACTGTCTCAAGTCCGCACAAGTCACCTCTCGATGCATCCTCGGTAAACGGGGCGGATCAAGAACACATCTGGGGATTTGAACTGGACTTGGCTAGATGTGTACTTTGAATTGGAACAGTACTTGGGCAGTGACTGATGACGATTCACAAGTCCACAAGAACACAAAACAGACAAGAACGCATTTTGAGAAACGACCTATGTGTTTTTGGTTTAGTCCTGTGACCCAGTTTTCCCTGTCTCTCTAATTAGTCATCTCCTTCACATGTGTCTTGTTAATTATCAAATTAAGTTCCTTTTGTTTGCTCTGTGTATTTAGACCCTGTTTTCTCCCTCAGTCTTCGTCCATTCTCGTTAATGTTAGGTGTGGTTTTCTCCTGGTTCCTGTGTTTTGTCATTAAAGACAAGTATTATCATCCCACTACCACCTTACCTAACATTAATAGATATAAATAAATTTTGGACCATTGTATTAAACCAGCTAACAGCCAGCTCATTTATTGCACACAGAACATTAAATATACAAATACTAAACAAATGTATAAAGGTCTTGTCCCAACAACACTGAATGAAATGGGAACAATTCAATACTGAGTCCATGGTTTGTCATGCTGAGTCGCTGTAATGAAATCTCCTGACGAAGGAGATACTCTAGGAGAATTTTAGGTAACACTTTATTTTACGACCCGCAAACAACTGGGTAAGTACACTGAAATACGGTGTACGTTTCTGTAATTATAGTGTACTTCCATGTAGATAAGGGAACAATATGTTAATTTTGGGGTAATAAGGGGGTAACAAGCAGATATTCAACCTGCAAATAAATTCGCAAGTAGACTGAAATTACGATGTACGTTTCTGTAATTATAGTGTACTTCCGTGTAGGTATAAGGGAACAATATGTTAAGTTTGGGGTAATAATAAGGGGGTAACAAGCAGATATACAAGCACCTGTTTAGCCATACGAGCCATACATATTGAAGTGGCACCTTAACTAATTTAATTAGTTAAAAAATAACAGGTACCTATTCTTTTAATATATACCAGGCAAAAATTGTACGTCTGTTGTTAATAAAATGTATCACATTTCTTGCAAAATTAGTTATTTTGCAATGTTACATGGTAATTTTGACATCTGTGGGTTTAAAATTAAACATACACACACACATATATATATATAGTATTTTGTATATATATACATATATATATATATCATAGTATATATATATATATATATATATACTATGATAAAAATATAATTTAATGGCTTTTCTTACTAGATTACATAATGTTAAATCAAAATAATTATTTTCTGTTATGATTTTAATTTTGACTGTACCATGTGGTAATTAGTACTTACCTTATCCCACTGAACGACACTTAAATGTCAGGGCAAATATACTGTGTAATTAAAACTTTTTTTGTTGTTTTGTTTTCTTGATAACAGTACCGTTCTCTGTAATTACAGTGCAAATAGTGTTGTTTCGTATTGCTACATAGTAAGTGGTGCTTGTTACCCCCTTGTTCAGTGTAGTTACAGGGTAAGTGTAACTCCTGCGGGCTGTAAATTAAAGTGGTGCTTGTTACCCCCTTGTTCAGTGTAGTTACAGGGTAAGTGTAACTCCTGCGGGCTGTAAATTAAAGTGGTGCTTGTTACCCCCCTTGTTCTGTGTAGTTACAGGGTAAGTGTAACTCCTGCGGGCTGTAAATTAAAGTGGTGCTTGTTACCCCCTTGTTCAGTGTAGTTACAGGGTAAGTGTAACTCCTGCGGGCTGTAAATTAAAGTGGTGCTTGTTACCCCCCTTGTTCAGTGTAGTTACAGGGTAAGTGTAACTCCTGCGGGCTGTAAATTAAAGTGGTGCTTGTTACCCCCCTTGTTCTGTGTAGTTACAGGGTAAGTGTAGTGAATATACAATAAAGGATCCCATTTAATTTCTGACTTTTATTGTAAAAAAAATTAAATAATTCAAAACACTTTTTCATCATAATAAAAAATTGTCTTTTCTACAGTATACTCAAACACCAAAGTAACAATTTATTATCCCCCACCCCCCTATTTGCTTCTCTTGCTTTTCTTCTTCCTTTTCTTGCTCTTCTTTTTCTTAAATTCCACAGGGGACTCTGAAGTTGAGCAGTTGGAGTCCCATTGGTCTTGGTGCACTGCAAAAATATGACAGAAGTAATAATAATAATAATAATAATATTATTATTTTTTTATAATAAAAAAATTAAGAAATATAAACATTCCTATACTTGTGATTACAGGTGGCAATAGCATCAGACGGGGAACAGTTTTCTGTACCTGCATACACCCCAGGGACAACTCTGCAGTCATATGCAAAGGTCTTGAAGCAGTTTGTGGCCTCCTGTCCCCAACTTAGTAATAAAATTGAGGACATGAAAAAACAAAACAAGCTGCTACCAATAAAAAATAAGTTTCGCCATTGATTTGTTTTATTTATTTTTTTATTTTATTTGCTTAAACCAATTGTGTTTTCTCTGTTGAACTTTTGGTGATTTTCGTTATTTATTTAAGATTATTTATGTTCTGTTTACAGTTTGTAGTGTTGATGTAATTCCAACATTGTGATTGTTTATTATTAAACTTGTTTGAATAAATATTTTTGGTTTAATTGTGCTACTGTTTTTTTTTTGTTTTGTTTTTTCCAAGTACTAATTTAGAAAATTGTTGATAATGCTAATGGTTAAGCTAGGTTTTTCTGTTTCAGCATAATGGTTTAATGTTGTATTTACCCTGTAACTACACAGAACAAGGGGGTAACAAGCACCACTTTAATTTACAGCCCGCAGGAGTTACACGTACCCTGTAACTACACCGAACAAGGGGGGTAACAAGCACCACTTTAATTTACAGCCCGCAGGAGTTACACTTACCCTGTAACTACACTGAACAAGGGGGTAACAAGCACCACTTATTTTAATATTTTATTAAAATTTTAATAAGACGCAAAACAATAAACAGGATAATTACTCAATAAAAGAAACAACCACATACAACCTGATTACACAAATGCAAGACAAAGACCAGAAGCTAACTGAGTGTATAAATACACAGAGAATTGAGGACCTAATTAACAAGACACACCTGAACAGAACACAATAATTTAGAAGCCATGGATACAAGCCAGGAGCTGCCCATAGAGGAGGGGGGGGGGGGGGGGGGGCTATGTCACGGTGTGGGTTTTACATACATCAATTTTGTCTTGTCTGTCACGTGTTTCCGTGTTTGTCATGTGATCCTGCCATGTGTCTTGTCATTTGTTAATTGTTTGCTCAGTGTCCACAGGTGTTCCTTGTCTTGTTTATTAGTCTCCCCAGGTGTCTCGGATAAACCACACCCCCTTGTTATCTTGTTTAGCTTGTCTGCTTGTGTATTTATACCTCTGTGTTTCAGTTGTGGTTTGTCGGTCGTTGTTGCTGTTTTGCTGTTCCTTGTTCCTTGTTCCTTGTTCTTTGTTCTTTGTTCTTTGTTCTTTGTTCTTTGTTCCTTGTTCCTTGTTCCTTGTTCTGAGTGCCGTGTTCCAAGTTCTGTTGTTCACCCTGGATTACCTGTTTGTTTTATTAAAGTAGTGCTTGCACTTGGATTCTCTCTCCGCTTCATTGCTGCCTCATCGTTACACTATGGGCTTCTTCCTTGACTTTATGCCTCCACGTCCCCCCGATTGCCTGTGAGTTTCTCCTCCTGTCTATACGGTCATTTCTCTACTGTGCGACAGAGAGTCGCGTGTTATGATGCAATCGTTGGCCTATTTTTACAAAAACTGCTTCTACGGGGCCATAACGTAAGATACAAGGTAATGGAGCCTTTTATACATTGTCGTGTTTCTTTAGAAATAAACAATGGACAAATGGAGTATTTAAACGCCTCCGATGTAAAGTTATTCGCTGTCAAAGTGACGCCAAAATGAATGGGAGTCAATGGAATGCTAACAGCAGGTGAAAGCTTGCTAGCCAATGGCGGCCCCCTGGCAGACTTCAGTTTCCGGCTGGTGGATTGCCCCTTTGGGATTTTGCGCTCAGCCATTGCGTCTCTGTTATGTGCACGCCACAGATGGTCCGAGACACAGACACAATTGACCTATGGCTAAGCCACACCCCCTCCACTCACTCGGACAAACAGTCAACATTTGGTGACAGGCGCTATGGCAGCTGTCACAGTAGGAGACATTTCACAAGAGGCAATTGATGATTTTTGGAGACAGAAATATTACATATCATCTCGAAGTCACCAAAAGGGCCTTAAAGGGTTAGTTCACCCAAAAATTAAAATTAAGTCATTAATCACTCACCCCCATGCTGTACCAACCCCGTAAGACCTTCATTCGTCTTCGGAACACAAATGAAGATATTTATGATTAAATGTGACAGCTGGATCACTACCACATAGGCTGCCTAAGGGAATGAAACCTGACGGCCCAGAAAGTCAATGAAGAAAATGTTTAAATATTCCATGTCACAACAGTGGCTCAACTAGAAGTTTATCAAGCGACGAGAATACTTTTTGTGCGAAAAAACAAACAAAAATAACGACTTTATTCGACTATTCCTTTTCTTCCTTGTAGGCCTGAAACGAGACTTCAAGAGATTTTCACGACGCATGCGCGAGAATTGCGATCTCCTTCTACTACTTCAGTTAAGTTCTCGCGCGTGCGCGTCGTGGAAATCTCTTGAAGTCTCGTTTCTGGGCCGTCAGGCTTCATTCCCTTAGGCAGCCTGTGGTAGTGATCCAGCTATCACATTTAATAAAAAATATCTTCATTTGTGTTCCGAAGACGAACGAAGGTCTTACGGGGTTGGTACAGCATGGGGGTGAGTAATTAATGACTTAATTTTCATTTTTGGGTGAACTAACCCTTATGCATTGGAGGATTGTATTAATAATTTTATTGTTGAGAAGGTCGATGACAAGCTTCAGCTCCTGGCAAAAATTTACAGGTCACAGTGTAAACATGATAAACCGCATCTTGTTGCCATCAGCATCTCAGACAACAAGATAGAGGATCAGCATTGTTAATGCACTGCAGTATTTACATGAATCATTCAACACAACATTGCTAACATTTGTTATCTCGGTTATTTACAGATACGTTAATGAAGCTAAGTGACATGATGTACAACACAGCTAGAAGCTAACGTTAACGTTTTCTAATGTTAGGCTAACGTTAGCCTAACTTTAGCCTAACGTTACGTTAGAGATGTTAAAGATAATGTTCAAATACGTTGTTGACTTAGAACAGATGTAGACATCCTTGTTTAATTCTTGTTTAATTTATCCACGTTTAGTTGGTGTGGTGGTCTACCGCATAACTTAATCCAGAGCAGACACCAGCAGACACTTATCTCCGTTGAGATGTGGCTTGGGAAAGGGTAAGAAATACACACCGTCGCCCAGCCTCTCGGGATACCTAGTGTCGGAGTTGCATGTACCCCATGCACACCGTTTGACCATTTTAAACTTAAAATGACAAGAAAAAACATATAGAAACGAATGAAAACTGACTAACTGCAATGAATTTCAATGGACGTAGAAGCAGAGAATGTCCGAGTGTATTGGGTTATCTATGCACACTGTGATTGGCTCATCGTGTTTGGGGGCGTGGCTTAGCCATAGGTCAATTAGTTCCAGAGTGCCATGCATCGAGCTTGTTAATTGTCCCAGTGGACTGGTATTACAGCACAGACCAGCATGCTGTAGTTGTGAAGGCCATTTCCCTTGTTATGGCTGCTAGTTGGACAGAGATAAAGTGAACTGGTGCGTTTGTCTCTGCTAGCAGATACTATGCAGCTTCAGTTTAATTAACCAAAACAGGACATCAAGAACAAAGATGCTCCTGGGACCCAGAATTTGAAGTCACACTCACTTGCAGCCTTACCTTTGCAAAGGGAGGAAAGTATTCATCCATTGGTGTGTATTGTTACTAGGATGTCTCAATCATGAGTGTACTGTGCTGTCAGCTAGCAAAAGCCCCCATATCTGCTTCGGAAACATTCTCTTTGGTCTAAAATGATGGACCTTTTCATCCAACTAAATGGCTTGTGAAGGGTCCCATTGACTAAATAAGCAGGCTGGATCTCCAGTGCTATGTGCTTTTGTGTGCTATGACTGGAATGATGGGACAGAACAGCGGGTTCTCCCTGGCTGATGGCTACGTCTCAACATTCGTGACAGAGATGTTTCAACCAGTGGACGAATTAGATGCTCTGACATCTGATAGGTGGAAGCAGTGAGGATGAATATATTTCGAAAATCATGTCATTGTAAAGATGTGTAGCTTTACAGATCAATACCATGCTTAAACCACTCTCTGCCTCACACACACAAATACACCTTTAAGAGTATCAGAGTGGGCTCTCAGTAGAGAAAAACCTTTATTTATTTCCCTTATGTTATGAAGGCTGTCATCAATCAGAGTGTATTGGCTTTGTGTGTAATAACTCCAGATCCACTCATTTTTGCAGTAATGGCCTCAGTCACCGTGGTTCTACTCTTCTCTAATAGTTTAGGCCTGCAGCCACAGCTGATTCCCCACTTACAGGTGTCAGACTCAATCTTCAAGGCTGCTATGATGCATGGGTGTGATGTATAGTAAACTGATGAAGGGGAACATAATAGAAATAGCTTTCTGGACACTTAAATCACTCTCAGAGTTTGGTGTGTAAAGGTAAAACATTCTTTGTGTGTTTACTTCAATTTGTGATGAGGGTAGTGGTTGATCTAGGGTAAGCGGATATTTGGAGATTTACCCAGACATTTGAATTAGTAAGGGGCATTCCTTTGATTAAATATTTAAATAGTGGTATATGATATCAGTGAGGAGTCATTTTTATGAAGATAAACGTTCTATATTGCTGAATCCGATAACTTTAGTCTCAGTCACTCATACACTAAAGACCCTGTTATTACTCACAGCGAGGCTCTTTGTCATTCTTTGCTAAGGGGTACAAAGAAGTTACCTATATATTTGTACTGGTATACTGTTGGGAAACATCACAACGCTGCCTATGCTACTGGGAGATGCGTTTTGATGATCTTTACTGTATTACACATGAAAAAAAAAAACAGTGTCACTTTCATTTAGGAGTACAACTTTAATTTATACGCTACTTTGGATGTGAGTCTTGTGTAATCAACCCGGAACTAAAGTGTGAAGTGTGAAAGAATGATTCGTTTAAGATTCGAACATAACTACAAAAAATGCAGGACACACATGCTTATAAATCGCCACAGACCAATGGTAATTTGAAGGTGTTTACCTGCCAGTGTCAGGGTTCTGTCACTTCGGTCTAGTTTATTCTTGGTTTTGTGACAGAGCCCTGACTTTACTCTATTGTCTTGTGTGAGCACACGGTTTAGAGCAAGCTCGAACAGTGCTCTCTTCTGTCCATGTGAATTGACGTGGTGTTTAAAAACCCCGGCACTTCTGACTTTGGATTTGGTTCTGTGTCGGGATTCGGATGTTCATGCTCTGTGTGTTTTGTCTTCTGTTCTGAGCACCAGAGGTGAGCATTCGCTGTTCCTGTGCGCTCTGGCTTGTGTGAGAGTGCGGTCTCGAGTCTGCACGGGCCGTAGGCCTATACTCTTCTGTCCGTGTTTTGTGTAGCATGCGGTTTCTGTTTACATCATCGGTGGCTGGTGTTTTTCAGTGGCTGCGTGCTTTCCTGTTGTCATGTTTTGTGTGAACTTATGAGTGTTCTCATTAGCTGCGTCTCATGTCTCATTTTGTGAGCACATGGCTTGTGATTGTTTTCACTGGCCATGTGCTTGTGTTTTAGTCATGTTTGGTGTGAGCACATGGCTTGTTATCCATAGCTGTGTCCCAATGTGAAAGCTGCATCCTCCGAAGGCCTATTTGAAGGCCGATTGCGTCACAGCGGCGCGACGAAGGATGTCCCAATTCAAAGGCTGCACCCTCCGAAGGTCGCATTTGAAGGCCGATTGCGTCACCGCGGCGGATGAAGGCTGTCCCAATTCAATTCTGCATCCTCCGAAGGCCCTATTTGAAGGCCGGTTGCATCATTGCGACGCGACGAAGGCTACACTGATTCAAAAGCGACACCAAATGCACCCTTCGTTTCCCCATGAAAGAGAGTATACATAAATGGATCCTAAGCGGCCTATCCTACCCCATAAGTCATTGCGCTGGTGACGACAGCATTTTTATTTTTTTTAAAAAAGGGCGGCCGAGAGTTCGGTGGTGGACGGCAAATTCAATTTTAAATGTAAAAGTATTATGTTTTAATTTACTCAAATAGCTAGAGAAACGTCTCGGTTACTGATGTAACCCTCGTTCCCCGAAGGAGGGAACAGGAGACGTGACGACGTTAGGGGATCACTTCAGGGAGCCCTATCAACTTCCAGTATCTAAGAACAAGCCAATGAACGTTGGCGTGCGTGAACGCGTCACGTGCCCCTGCCCCGCAGCGCGGGTATAAAACAGGAAGGCACGAGTACCCACCGTTTTTCACCGAGGAGCCGAGTTTAATGACGGCCGTACAGCGATGGTCAGCAACTGTGGCGGTGAGGGTTACATCAGTAACCGAGACGTTCCCCTTCAGTCGCTCACGTTCGACGTGACGACGTTAGGGGATCCCATGGAAAACGCCAACGGTTGCTGCCACATCCAGTGCCCTACGCAAGACTCTCAGACCCCCCATGCTGGAGCGGAAGACCTGCGTAGAGGGAGAACCTGCTGTTCCACATACCCACGCAGTGAACTCTTGAATAACACTGGGAAGCGTGCCTCTCCAGGGGAGAGGGACGCTGCGGAGCCACATCCTGCCCGAAGGGAGGTACCATGTGGAGAATACACATATGGACTGGCCGGTTGGGGCAGTGCAACATATGGAATGTCACTGGGGTGGCTCCACCTAAGGAGGGGGAGGCTACACCAGACAGTGACAGCAGAGAGAGCTCTGCCAAGGGAAAGACACGGGCTCACCGCAGGGAGCTGATCGTGGAAAAATACTCATATGGGATCGCCGCAGGGATCACACATACGGAACCCAGCCTAGCACAAGTTACACAAGCATACGAGCACTAGGCCTGGCGTCGGACGCTCCGCAACGTCCAACTGCCGAAGGGGTGTGGAGGAACTCACAGGGTTCGCCTGGGGGGGAACTCGACTGGAGCAAAGAGCGCACGTATCCGCTCCGTAGAGGGGAGTGGCGCAGCAAGCCGACACTAGAGCGGGAACTTCGGTGTTACCGGCTGGTTGAAGCGAGCACACAGGAAGAAACCGGCTCAACACGTAGGCTATAGAACCTAGCGAACGTGTTAGGTGTCGCCCAGCCCGCAGCTCTACAGATATCTGTCAGCGAGGCGCCGTGTGCCAGCGCCCAAGAAGAAGCGACACTCCTAGTGGAGTGGGCTCTCAACCCAGGCGGGCAAGGCACGCCTTGGGCTTCGTAAGCCAAGGCGATAGCATCCACTATCCAGTGGGCCATCCTCTGCTTAGAGACAGCCTTTCCCTTCTGCTGGCCTCCGTAACAGACGAAGAGCTGGTCTGAGGTCCTGAGGCTTTGCGTTCTGTCCACGTACAAACGCAGAGCGCAGACGGGACAGAGAAAAGCCAGGGCTGGGTCTGCCTCCTCCAAAGGCAGCGCTTGCAGGTTCACCACCTGGTCCTGGAAGGGAGTAGTAGGAACCTTGGGCACGTATCCGGGCCGGGGTCTCAGGATTACGTGAGAGTTATCCAGGCCGAATTCCAGGCACGATTCGTCGACCGAAAATGCATGTAGGTCCCCTACCCTCTTGATAGAGGCCAATGCAACCAGGAGAACTGTCTTACAGGACAAGATTTTTAACTCAGCCAATTGCAGAGGCTCAAAGGGTGGTCTCTGAAGAGCCGAAAGGACCAGAGACAAATCCCAAGAGGGTATAGAGAGCGGGCGAGGAGGATTCAGTCTCCTCGCTCCCCTCAGGAACCTAACGATCAGGTCGTGCTTCCCCAAGGACTTACCATCAACAGCATCGTGATGTGCGGCAATAGCGGCAACGTACACTTTAGGGGTGGAGGGAGACAGCCTTCGCTCCAACCCATCTTGCAGGAAGGAAAGCACGGCTCTGATCGAGCATGATCGGGGGTTCTCCTCGTGAGAAGAACACCATTCAACGAATAGGTTCCACTTCAACGCATAGAGGCGCCTCGTAGAGGGGGCTCTAGCGGAAGTGATGGTGTCAACTACCGCTGGGGGTAGGTCACCTAGAACCTCCGCGTCCCGTCCAGGGACCAGACATGGAGCTTCCAGAGGTCTGGACGCGGATGCCACAGGGTGCCCCGTCTCTGAGAGAGCAGGTCCTCTCTCAGAGGGATGGGCCAGGGAGGGGCTGTCGCGAGGAGCACTAGTTCCGGGAACCAGGTCCGGTTGGGCCAATACGGCGCAACTAACAAGACCTGCTCCTCGTCCTCCCTGACTTTGCACAAGGTCTGTGCCAGAAGGCTCACTGGGGGAAACGCATGCTTGCGAAGACCCCGGGGCCAGCTGTGTGCCAGAGCATCCGTGCCGAGGGTCCCCTCGGTCAGGGAATAGAACAACTGGCAGTGAGACGTGTCCGGGGCGGCAAACAGATCTATCTGTGCGGTCCCGAAGCGCCTGAAAATCAGCTGGACCACCTGGGGATGGAGTCGCCATTCTCCCGGTAGCACCTGCTGCCGTGAAAGCTCGTCGGCTGCACGGTTGAGCAGGCCCGGAATGTAAACGGCACGAAGCGACCTCAGATGCTTCTGACTCCAAAGGAGGAGATGGCGGGCGAGTTGTGACATGCGGCGGGAGCGTAGACCACCCTGACGGTTGATGTACGCAACGGTCGCAGTGTTGTCCGTACGGACCAGTACATGCTTGCCTTGTAGCGACGTTTTGAAGCGGCCCAGCGCAAGATGTACTGCTAACAACTCGAGGCAGTTGATGTGCCAATGCAGTTGAGGCCCCGTCCACAGACCTGAAGCTGCATGCCCGTTGTACGTGGCCCCCCAGCCGGTGATAGAGGCATCCGTGGAGACCACAGAGTTTCTGGACACTTGTTCTAGGGGAACACCTGCCCGCAGGAACGAAGGGTCCGACCACAAGCTGAGAGTTTGGCGACAGTGCGGAGTCACTGGAACCCGGCACGAGCCGCTCTGCCACGCCCATCTCGGGACTCGATCGTGAAGCCAGTGTTGGAGCGGTCTCATATGAAGCAATCCGAGCGGCGTTACCGCGGCTGCAGATGCCATATGCCCCAGGAGCCTCTGAAATAGTTTCAGTGGTGCCGCTGTTCTGCGTCTGAGCGTACTCACGCAGTTCAACACTGACTGGACGCGGGCCTCGGTGAGACGCGCTGTCATGTTGATCGAGTCCAACTCCATACCGAGAAAAGAGATCCTCTGCCCGGGGGTGAGTTTGCTCTTCTCCCAGTTGACCCGAAGCCCTAGGTGGCTGAGGTGACTGAGCACCAAATCCCTGTGTTCGCACAACTGCTCTCTCGACTGGGCGAGAATAAGCCAGTCGTCGAGATAGTTGAGAATGCGAACACCACGCTCGCACATGGGAGCAATGGCCGCCTCCGCAACTTTCGTGAAGACGCGGGGCGACAGGGCCAGCCCGAAGGGTAAGACTTTGTACTGATATGCCCGTCCCTCGAACGCAAAGCGAAGAAACGGTCTGTGTCGAGGGAGAATCGAGACATAAAAGTACGCGTCCTTCAGGTCGATGGCTGCAAACCAATCTTGGGGACGGATGCATTTGAAAATGCGTTTCTGCGTAAGCATCTTGAATGGCAGCCTGTGAAGGGACCGATTCAGGACGCGCAGGTCCAAGATTGGCCGTAACCCACCTCCTTTCTTGGGTACAATGAAGTACGGGCTGTAGAAGCCGGTCTTCATATCGGCTGGAGGGACCGGCTCGATTGCATCCTTCGCCAGTAGGACTGCAATCTCCGCTCTGAGAACAGGGGCACTGTCCGCCAGAACACGGGTGAACAGGATGCCCCTGAAAACAGGGGGGCGCCGGGCGAACTGAATCACATAGCCGAGTCTGACAGTACGGATGAGCCAGCGAGACGGACTGGGAAGCGATAGCCAAGCTCCCAGAGACCGAGCAAGCGGGACCAACGGCACCACAGACGTACCCGGAGTGGGGCAGCGTGACGGAATGCAGGGACCCGACTCGGGCGGCATAGCGGCCCGGAGTGGGGTCTGAACGTGTGGTGCAAGACGTACCTGCTTCCGCCGGAGGGCAGAGTGAGTGTGCGGAGGCAACAGTGCGTCCAGGACACAGCCACTGCTGCCCGCTGGCGATGGAAGAGGGGCTCGGGAGTGACAAGGCATAGCGTCGTCGACTGCCAAGCGCGCCCTCTTGGGGCCCAGAGGTTTCAGAAATTGCTCTTTCTTTGAAAAGGTGGGCACCACTGACCCGTGGGTCAGTGGCGGAACAAAAAGAAAAGGAAACAAAGGATTCTCCACCCGGCCCTCCACCGGGGGAAGGAGTGGCACGTCCGCCATCTCCTGAAGAGCAACTTGATCCACCTCCGGGCCGCCCGTCTCAGGGATGTTTGCACCGGCGCTTGCCTCCTGGCTTGGCAGCGGCCTGGACGGGCGGGGTCGACTTCCTGCGGCTTGCTGCCCGCTGAGGCCTGGATGATGGCTGCTGCTGGGGCTTAGCGGGAGTGGAGGACGCCGCAGGAGGCCGACCTCTGCGACGAGTAGATGGAGGAGCTGCGGCCGGCGGGCGGGAGGGAGCAGCAGCGGTCCGCCGGGGTAGGATGTGTCGGATGGCCTCCGTCTGCTTCTGTGCGGCCGAGAACTGCTGGGCAAAGCTCTCGACCGCGTCGCCGAACAACCCAACCTGGGAGAGAGGGGCATCCAGGAACCGGTACTTATCGGTGTCCCTCATGTCCGCCAGGTTGAGCCAAAGGTGGCGCTCCTGGACCACCAAGGTGGACATCGCCTGACAGACTGAGCGTGCGGTTTCCTTCGTCGCCCGGAGTTGTCAGAACCACCCTCGTTCATGTCCATGAGCGCCTGGGCCTGGTGGACCTGCAAGAGCGCCATGGCATGAAGAGCGGAAGCAGCCTGTCCACAGGCCTTGTAAGCCCTTGCCGTTAGACCGGACGAGAACTTACAGGCCTTGGACGGGAGGCGTGGGTCACCCTGCCAGGAGGAGGCGGACGCCGGACACAACTGCATCGCAACAGCCCGCTCCACTGGGGGGATCCCCACATACCCCTTAGCTGCCCCGCCATCGAGGGTGGCGAGGGGAGAGGAGCCACTAGGACGGCTTCGGGCACTATACGGTGCCTTCCACGTCCTAGAAAGCTCCTCATGCACCTCCGGAAAAAAAGGTACAGGGGCGGCGCACTGAGAACCAGCACGGCCCGCCCCGAGAAACCAATCGTCCAGCCGAGAAGGTTCGGGACGTGGTGGAGGATTCCACTCAAGCCCGACCTTCTCGGCGGCCCGGGAAAGCATAGCGGTCCATTCTGGATCCGGCTCGGACAACGCTACACACCCCGAGGGGGGCAACGCAGCCGAGTCGTCATCTCCAGATGACCGCTCCCCCACCGATGCTGCGATCGATATCTGATCGTCAGCTGGTGCCCCAAAGGAAACGACTGGTCGTTCAGGAGAACTATCCACAAAAGCTGCCTCAGCGTGCCGAATGCCCAAACACGAGATGCAGCTATTGTGGCCATCTGCTGGCGCCAGGGAACGACGGCATCCAGAAACGCACAAGCGGAATGACATCTTGAAAAAGACGCAGGGTCCGCTTGTGTTGCTCTTTTAGTAAAAATAAAAAAGGAAATTACTCTCACAGTGCTGAGGCGCCCAGGGGTAGCCACTGTGTGGACACACACACACACACACACAAACAACAGTGTTGTGAGAACAGCAGTTGAGAGCTGCACTGCTCGCGGCCACCGCTGATCGCGCCGTCACACCAACACTGGAAAGAGAGATCTTCCTTGAAGTCTTCAAAGGCGTTGAATCTTTAGACATCAGTCACAGGAAACTCGCGCTCCGAAATGAAAGACGGTGGGTGCTCACGCCCGCTTCCTGTTTTATACCCGCGCTGCGGGGCGGGGGGCGCGTGACGCGTTCACGCAGGCCAACGTTCATTGGCTTGTTCTTAGATACTCGAAGTTGATAGGGCTCCCTGAAGTGATCCCCTAACGTCGTCACGTCGACGTCACGTCGAACGTGAGCGACTGAAGGGGAACCAGAGTTAAAAGCCACAAGTTTTTTTTTTCTTATTCATCACCATTGCGTTGCTTCATTTGTCATGTGGAAACGCGAAAACGGAAAAATTAATTTCTCTACATTATTTCTTTATTATTCATAATTTTTTATTATTTTATGCAACTTTAAATGTGTAAATAAATTAAAATTCATGGCTCTGGACATTGTTTATTTTTGCAATGGTATTTGAGTGTTTGCAAGGTTGATACATTTAAACTATATACTTCTGTGTAGTTTAATGTAAAACAGTGCGTGTTGCTGTCCTGTGAGGGAAAAAAGTAGGCTACTTCACATTTGTACGTGAAAACTTAACGCAGTATTAAGTTCCTTACATTCCCCCACTGTTTATTTTGAAAATTAAAGTAACATAATGTAGGTCTATTGTCACAATATTAACAAATTGTTGCTAACTACAGCTGCGTCCTACATCAAAGTGCGCATCTGAAGTGCTCGGACCCGTCAAGCCTAAGGAGGATTGTTCTTGTCGCTTAGCAACTGTGACTGACAGCTGCCGATGACGAGTGGGAGTAACGTTTGCACTGGACTTTTTATATTCAACTGGTTTTAAATATTCAAATAGGGTTGACAACCTGTAAAAATATATTCACCATGGTCCATTTCTGTACACAATAAAAAGAATACACTAGCCTACAAAATTGCATCAAGGTACGATATAAATCAGGGGTGCCCAATCCTGCTCCTGGCGATCGACTGTCCTGCACAGTTCATCTCAAACCCTAATCAAACACACCTGAAGCAACCAATTAAGGTCTTTAGGATCACTTGAAAATTATTTTCAGGTGTGTTTGATTAGGGTTGGAGATGAACTGTGCAGGACAGTCGATCGCCAGGAGCAGGATTGGGCACCCCAGATATAAATGAACATTTGAATATATATATGTCACATTCACCTCCTTCATCTGTGTCTTCACTACACTTCCCAACATTCCCTGTCATCACCTGCTCCTGCACCTCATCATTCTGATCATCATCACCGTCACCTGTGTCCCATCACCCACATGCACTATAAAGCACTCACCTTCACTGCAGTCACTTGTCTGGTCTCGTCAATACATGACTCACAGACTCTCCATTTACCAACCTGTTACTTACCTGGTTCCTGATGGATGGATGGATGGATGGATGGATGGATGGATGGATGGATGGATGGATGGATGGATGGATGGATGGATGGATGGATGGATGGATGGATGGATGGATGGATGGATGGATGGATGGATGGATGGATGGATGGATGGATGGATGGATTCATTCATTCATTCATTCATTCATTCATTCATTCATTCATTCATTCATTCATTCATTCATTCATTCATTCATTCATTCATTCATTCATTCATTCATTCATTCATTCATTCATTCATTCATTCATTCATTCATTCATATCCATCTACAAGAGAGAAAAGGACATTATCCATTCAGCTAAGCCTGTTTCAAGTCATTTGATCCTTACCTGTTATCGCCGACTGAATACCCATCTGCACAAATACGCTTCATAAAACTTACCATCCAGTCTGTTCCTTCTGTGAGCCCTGACAGAAGACCAGACCCAACAAGGAGTCAGCATGGGAATTCTTCTCACACCCTTGATAGTGGATTCAATTGCCGAAAGACTAAATATGAGAGTCTCTCTTGACCGCTTAGCTCCAGCCGATCGTTTGAATCACTGTTTCCAGGATGGCTGCCCGATTGAGGACTATGTGGCTAGATTCCTTGAAAATGCTCATCTTGTAAACTGGACCGATGATGTGTTAAAGGCCGTGTTCTGGTGCGGATTGGACGAATCCTTGTACCAGCAAGCTCCCGCGGCGGCAACAGCAGGTTCGTTTACCCAGTATCTAGACCATGTGCTGTGGTTGTGTGGTTCAGCCAACACCGTTGGTGAAGCGGAAGACGTTACCACTCAACCACTGTATCCCGACCAGCCAGAGACCGTCCAGCCAGAGACCGTCCAGCCAGAGACCGTCCGTTTCAAGCCCTCTTCACCGCTGGTTCCGTACAGCACCAAGGCCTCTTCTCCGGTGGTTCCGTCCAGCACCAAGCCCTCTTCTCCGCTGGTTCCGTCCAGCACCAAGCCCTCTTCACCGCTGGTTCCGTCCAGCACCAAGCCCTCTTCTCCGCTGGTTCCGTCCAGCACCAAGCCCTCTTCTCCGCTGGTTCCGTCCAGCACCAAGCCCTCTTCGCCGCTGGTTACGTCCAGCACCAAGCCCTCTTCATCGCTGGTGTACATCAGGCACGCAGAGACTGCTAACATCACGCCTGCCCAACCAGAGACTCAGTATGTACTGGAGCCCATCGTTGTTTCTGTGTTTGTGTCAGTCTTTGTGGCTGTTACTACACTAGTAGCCACTGAGAGTGTGTCTCTGTCAAAAAAACCTTTGGATTTTGGAGATGAGAATTGTCCAGTCCCAGTTCGGTTACCCAAGCCTGTCAGGCTAGATCCTGTCATTCATCTGCCTGTCGTGCTAGCCCCGCCCAACCTCCCTCTCCCACCACCTCTTCAAGACATCTCGAACTCTATGTTCTTTTTGGATATCTGCATAGGACTTCAGTCTCTTCTCCAGTCTCCAGCCATCTGTACCGCCCAATCATCTCTGTCACGCTCCGATCTGCTTCGACCTGTTGCCCTGGCTCCCGAACCTATGCTCCTTCCACCCTCGACCTCGGCGTGGACCATCGGCCATTCGGTCTTGCCGGACTCCCTCGGCACGTCGATTCCACCGATGTCAGACGTCGCTTCACCTCCGCTGCGGACTTGCGAACCGTCCGCTGCGCTCTGGTTCCCCACCCCTTCTGCTGCGGTTTGCTCCGCCCTTCCTCAGGCTCCATTTCCGCCCTCGGTCGTTTCAGCTCGCCCTCAGACCTCCGGATCCCCACCTACCTCTCAGGAGGTCGTCGCTGCGGCTCCATCGCGGTCACCTGGGTCTTCATCATCTCTTCACTACCTCGGCTCATCGACTACGTGGTGGGTTTCATCCTCGTCGTCGTCGCCTCCGGTCATCTCCATGGCGGCCTTCACTGCTTCTCCATGGCTCCTCCCTCCGTCGACGCCGCCGTGGGGTACCTTTTTGGCTGTTGCCTGGGCACCTTCCATCACCCATCTGCCCAAGGCCCTTCGCTGGCCCTCACCACGACCTGCACCACCCTGGACCTTCCTGTTCTGTCTCCTTCCTGTCATCCGTCCTCCGCCCGAACCTCCTCCTGGTTCTTCTGGCTACCCTTGGTCATCTCCTGGATCCGCGCCTGCGGTAGTGCCTCGCCCGCCTTCTAGACCCCTCCCCCCCCTCCCTTCTGTCATCTGTTACGGCGCGAGGTCGCCCATCTGAATACCCATCTCGCGCCTTCCGAGAGGGGGCGTTATGTCACATTCACCTCCTTCATCTGTGTCTTCACTACACTTCCCAACATTCCCTGTCATCACCTGCACCTCATCATCCTGATCATCATCACCGTCACCTGTGTCCCATCACCCACATGCACTATAAAGCACTCACCTTCACTGCAGTCACTTGTCTGGTCTCGTCGATACATGACTCACAGACTCTCCATTTACCAACCTGTTACTTACCTGCTTCCCGATCCATCTGTATCCATCCATCCATCCATCTTCGGTGTGACTGCATCCCATCCATCTACAAGAGAGAAAAGGACATGAAACATGAAACAGGCTTAGCTGAATGGATAAAGTCATTTGATCCTTACCTGTTATCTCCGACTGAATACCCATCTGCACAAATAAACTTTATAAAACTTACCATCCAGTCTGTTCCTTCTGTGAGCCCTGACAATATAGGCCATATATGTGCCTATATGTATGTTTTTCTTTTCATATTTCATTACATTATTTACGTAAGTTAACACCCAATACTTGAACAGTTCAAAGTGTAATCTGGCCATTCAGGACGCAGCTTCTGAATACACAAATCCGGCGAAACACGGAAGTAAAGCAGCGCCATTCAGTCATGGTTGACATTCAGTCATGTCAAACCATTCACGCAGTAGCCTGCTTTTTTATGTTATATCAGTGTGGTTTGTGTGTTAATGCTTTAATAACAAATTATTTATCAGGAGCATTTATGCTGATGTGTATGGTGGCGACACGTAGGCTAACTTGAAACTATTTTGGAGGTACAGAAAAAAAGTATTTTTGCGGGCGGGAGAAAGTAACATAGAAAGTAGTTGCAGGGCTCTAAGTCTCAAGTGTCACGCATTTCGGTCTTGTGTCACGCTCTCCCGCCACACATTGTATTTCTCACGCTGAAAAACTATTTATAATATGTAATATGCCGCAGCGCCCAACATTTCTCTGGCCGCGCCGCTCTCACTATGGAACTGGCAGAAATCAAGAACACGTGCTTCAGCGCGTGTGTGTGTGTTAAATGGAACTGTGCGTCGACTGCACCATTCATTCACACAGAACACGATTCGGATTTAAATAGTATTATTGTGGGGTATAGTATTATTACAACACAATGGTGGGGGAAACACTGAGTTATTTGCAACTTGTGAGGCTTGTGAACATATTAGCAACACAGCTAGTAATGACAGTGTTCGGTTTTATTGTTGTCATCAATTAATACACATCTTAATTACATTACATTACATTTGGCTGACGCATTTTTACATTAATACATTATGTTGTCAATAAATTACCTTTATCGGTAAGTTTTGGCCACTACCTGACATCATCTACCCAATATTCCCTTTTTTCAAAAGACATTTTCTTTCATGAGCAGGATCCGCTTTCATTGAAATGTCATTAGAGGGCACCGGCAAGTTTCACACCGTTACCCTTAGCAGGCACGCAGTATTGGCGGCAGGCAAGATGGCGGCTCCCATAGAGTTTGCGGCGGATTTGTGTATTGGCATGCAGTAAACCAGCTCTGGCTAACTCTTGGCTAAGCCGAAAACTTGACTCGGTGGCGCCGGGGCTGAAACATTCTCCCATGCAGTGGTGTAGCCACGAGGGGGGCTGGGTGGGCCTAGGCCCCCTCATTTACATGTAATTTACATTTACATGCTTAAAAAAAAAAAAAAAAAAACTTTAGGAGGCTAAATATTTTTTTAGTGATTATGTGAATTACACTGCGCAAACCAAAGTAATACTACTCACCGGATGAAGAAGGGTTGGCTCTCAGTCTCCACATAAAATATAAATTTTATTTTTCGTGTTCGCATTTATGAGGCAAAAACTATGTTACGGACGTGTTCTCCGTAACGGACATGACCGCTCTGAAAGCGGCACTAAAATATGCTTTAAAACTTTCACAGAGACATCAAACAGCAACCACAAAACCTTTCTTTAACCTGAATTTCGTTTTGTATTATTGTATCTTAATTTTAATCAATGTTTCATCAACCAATTGCCTGGATTTAATAAATAAGAAGTAAAGAAAACAAAGAAAACACTTGTTTATTAATAAACAATTAAAATATCTCCTTGCTATATTTTACATATTCATAATCATTACTTTTGCCAGTTATTTGTGACAGCTTTTAGGTGCTTTATTGGCAGCGCCACCCTTACATGTTACATGATCCGCCACCGCATCACCGCACCCACCAGAATACGCCTGTATATATAAAATTCTGGCTATATATGTTGCCCCCTCATTTAAAGACGGGACCCCCCATAAATAAAATTCTGGCTACGCCCCTGCTCCCATGTCCGCCAGTAAAATATAAAACAAAAAAATGACAATAGCTAATTCTGGCTCCATAGCTGTTTACTCAATTTTATCAAATGAAGGATCAGGATGGCAGCTGTACTCTCGCACCGTTGCTTGGCACCAGGAGAGATAATCGGGAACACCTGGTTGCGCAATTAGGAAATCCTACGAAGGCTACATGGTGCGTCTTTCGAAGGACGAATAGGCTGCGTCCTTCGAAGTCCGCGGCCTTCGAAGGATCAGCGCAGTCTCATCCCAAGCAGTCTCAACCAACTGACGCTTTTGACCATACGTCAACATCTGACGTTTTATGGTACCCTTTAACATCAGTTAGATGACGCTATCTAATCCTAACCCTACCCCAGACCTAAACCTACCCACGTCATCTAACTGACGTTAAAGGTAAAGCGTCAGTTGGACACCCCAGGATCGTCATCTAACTGACGTTAAAGGGTACCCTAAAACGTCGGATGTTGACTTATGGTCAAAAGCGTCAGTTAGTTGACGTCTTGATGAGACTGTGTTTGAAGGATGCAGCCTTCACATTGGGACACAGCTACTGTTTCCTTGTGCCATGTGCTCTCCTCTCTATAGTCTAACCCTGCCCATCTTGTTACCTGATTATTGGTTCATTTTCCTCACCTGTCCTCCCTCATTACCTGCCTTGTTTGCTCCCTATTTATCCTCCTTGTGTTCGCAGTCCTGTGCTAGATCGATGTCTACCATTAAATGTTTTTCCCCTCTCTGGGTAGTTTTTGTTTGGGTTTTATTATATTATTAATTATTCGTAAAGAGTCCATCTCTGCAAGATTTCCTCGCTTCATCCCTTTACCCAGAGCAAACGTTTTCTGAGAGTTCAATTTGGCAAGCTGTTTCAAACTTTAGAAATTAACTCCAAATAAACTTAGTTTTGGCCCAATTTTGTTCAAAATGATGTCACATTCTCTGATTCTTTGATTTCGCTTGGAGTATATTGGGGCCTTAAGATCAGAAATAATTTGTTTTTAGCACTATACAACAGGCCCAATTTGCACCCAGTATTAAAGATGCGTTTTAAATGCGTCTCTTCTGACCACTTGTGTTTGGATTTTTTCAAGACACTCCCTGCTTACTTCATCTCATTCTACATCACTCTAGTGGAACCACGAGTGCAGAGCATGAATACTATTGAATGAACAAACTCGTGTTAAGATTGAACGGGAAAGTTGTTCCAGTGAATGACAAGGATAAGGAGGGTAGATGTAATTTTAACTGCTATTTGTGTGTTGTGGTACAGCACAGTTAATTTTGAAATGTTTGTTTTGGTGTGCTATCTCACAATACATCCCAGAACGAACATGTGTTATGTGAGTGGGTGGCGAGAAGGCAAAGCTTTACTTTTGTCCAGGACTCATCAGGATGGATGTGTTAACATCTGTTATTGACTCCGTTATGTGGTTTCAATGATCCGATCACACAATGATGTAGATTCTGTTTACACCTGTATTTAGTGATTAGTGTTTACAGTGTGTATGATTAGCTAAAAAAAAACACTTGTTTTAGTTTGCTTTTGCTCAGTTTTCATGTCTTGTTTTCTCTTTTAGTTTCATGGTCAGTTTTCTAGGTTGTTAATTAGTACTGTCATCCTAGTCACCTGCCTGTTTGTCACCATAGCTACTGATTTGATTTGAGTATTCTGTTCAGGTGGGTCTTGTTTATTATCTTGTTATCTCCTTGGTTTGCATGTATATTTAAGCCTTCAGTTTTTGTCTGTCCCTTGATTTGCGTTGTTGTTTGATGTCAGTGTGTTTGTGGTTGTTTCCTCTGAGTTATTCTCCTCTTTATTTTTTTGATACCTGAATTAAAGATTCACTTTGAGTATCTCCTTCATCGTGCGCTTCTTGACAGCCACTGACCGTGAAAATAAAAAATGTATTTAAAAAAATTGTGGAAAAGGAGGGTTACATATTGATATACATATCTCAATACCTTCCAAGTCAAGTCAAGTCATCTTCATTTATATAGCGCTTTTAACAATGGATTGTTTCAAAGCAGCTTTACAGAGATAAACATATAATTTAAGGTAACAGAGATTGTTTTGGCTTTATAGCAGTTCTTGAATAATGTTATTTTCAGCTAAAGTTAATTTTGATTGATTCACCTCCGTCGAAATGATCAGACTTTAAACGCGAACCTGTGATTAACGCTGACAGCGTTCACATGCTCATTCAGAATTGATTCTATAGTTATGTGCTTTTGAAAATATGTGCGCAGGTTTGTAATTCCATACACCCCATGCCTAAACAAACTACTTGTCTTGCCTATAAATTTTGATACAGAATTTTGTTTTATTTTATGACTTCGGGGTATGCAAACCGAAATTCACAACGCTTTATCTGTAGAGTGGGAAAGGGATCCCCCATAGGGAGAGGATAGTGGATACTTCAGCACTGCATTGTCATCGGGTCCAGGCAAAGCTCCCTCGTCAGATCTGGATATGGCCTGATCCGGCAGGCTGCGGGAAAACCTCGGGATAAACAAAGACACTAATATTAGCGTAGATGCCATTCTTCTTATGATGTAACGAGTACATCAAGATTTAAGGGAAGTGTTCCCAGTACCGGCTGACCTAATCTATGCAGCCTAACACTGAATTATAGAAGTCTATAATGTATTATGTGTATGCTAGGTCAAAGAGATGTGTTTTTAGTCTAGCTTTGAAATTGACAGAGTGTGTCTGCTTCCCGGACAATGGTAGGAAGACTGTTCCAAAGTTTTGGTGCTAGAGAGGAAAAGGATGTACCGCCAGCAGTCGATTTAGATATTCTAGGTATTATCAACTGGCCGTAATTTTGAGATCGCAATAGACGTAAAGGACTATAATGCGTTAAGAGCTCGCTCAAGTACTGCAGAGCTAAACCATTTAGTGCTTTGTAAGTAATCAAGAATATTTAAAAATTTATACGATGTTTGATAGGGAGCCAATGCAGTGTTGACAGAACCGGGCTAATATGGTCATATTTCCTGGTTCTGGTAAGAACTCGAGCTGCGGCGTTTTGAACTAGCTGTAGTTTATTTATTAAGCGTGCAGGGCAATCACCCAGTAGAGCATTACAATAGTCTAGCCTTGAGGTCATGAACGCATGAACTAATTGTTCCGCATTTCCCAATGAGAGCATATGGCGTATTTTAGATATATTTTTAAGATGGAAAAATGCAGTTTTACAGATACTAGACACGTGGCTTTCAAAAGAAAGGTTGTTATCAAAGAGCACACCCAGGTTCCTAACCGACAACGAAGACTTGACAGAGCAGCCATCAAGTGTTAGACAGTATTCTAGGTTATTACGTGTGGAAGTTTTTTGTCCAATAATTAGATTCTCTGTCTTTTCAGAATTTAGTAGTAGGAAATTACTAGTCATCCAATTTTTTATATCAGCTATGCATTCCATTAATTTTATGAATTGGTAAGTTTCGTTGGGTTTTGAAGAAATATACAGCTGAGTATCATCAGCATAACAGTGAAAGCTAACTCCATGTTTCCTAATGATATCTCCTAATGGAAGCATGTACAGAGTGAACAGCAGCGGTCCTAGTACTGAGCCTTGTGGTACGCCATACTGAACTAGTGATCGATAAGACATCTCTTCATTTACTGCTACAAACTGATAACGGTCAGTTAAGTATGATTTAAACCATGCTAGTGCATTTCCACTAATGCCAACATAGTTTTCTAGTCTATTTAAAAGAATGTTGTGGTCAATGGTGTCAAATGCAGCACTAAGATCGAGTAACACTAATAGAGAGATACAACCACGATCAGATGATAAGAGCAAATCATTTGTGACTCTAATGAGAGCAGTCTCAGTACTATGGTACGGTCTAAATCCGGACTGAAAATCCTCGCAGATATCATTTCTTTCTAGAAAGGAACATAGTTGTGAAGATACTGCTTTTTCTAATATCTTTGACAGAAAAGGCAGATCGAGATCGGCCTGTAATTGACTAATTCTGTAGGATCAAGTTGTGTTTTTTTAACAAGCGGTTTTATCATAGCCAGTTTAAAGGTTTTTGGTACGTATCATAGAGACAAAGATGAATTAATGATATTAAAGCTCCAGTAGGTAACTTTTGAAAACATGTATTTGCTAAAACTGTCATTATGTCCTGACAGTAGAATATGAGACAGATAATCTGTGTAAAAATCAAGCTTCTCTGGCTCCTCCCAGTGGTCCTATTGCCATTTGCAAGAAATACACGCTCCCGGTCAGAAACAACCAATGAGAGCCAGGAGGCATGTCTTAGCAGTGTCAATCACGCTCGTGTACGCGCTGATCACACCCCTCTCTTGCACAGCGCGAGCGCCGGAGCGCGAGCCGTCGTTCAAACTCAAGATTGCCGGCGTGCTGCAGCTGTGCTTATGACGGAGAAACAACCTAAACTGCCAATTCTCGAGTGACACCTGCTCATAAAACAAAGAGGTAAAAGGAAAAAGACTGATGACGATAAACAACCGAAAACGAAAGAATTACACAGAGCCCATTGACTCGGTGTCAAAACTCTAGCCGCATAACATGTAGATAAAATGTCACGCACTCTGCTAAGCAACAATTGAAACCTGCTAATTCACTGGCTTGTCATGTTGCTGAAATAATGTACTAGCACACCTTATCTAGCATTATATATCGCTAGAATAATTACTTGCATGCTGTAACGTTAGTTACCGTTATATTAACGTTATCTTACTAGCTATTTATAACTTATAGAAAGAGTGCAACGTTATAAAGTTACATGTAGGCTATTGGAAAATACATAATGATTTGAGGACCAAGTTTGTAGTCAAAGTATGGGCAGGCCATAGTCAATGTAAAGCATATTATTGACGTTTAGTCCCTATTAGTGAATGTGCCATATAACTTTTTATCCGCCGTCATCGGTGGCCCTGTTTACTAGCCTGTGCGTTCACGAAAGGCTCCGCTGTGGAGGACGAGCTGTGGAGGGAGGGCTGTAGCGCAGCAGAGAACAAGGGGGTGGGACCTGTAAGTTGTGCTTGTTCAAATTTTCAGGCTAAGACAACGTTTTCTCAAGACTCCCTACTGCAGCTTTAAGAAGAGAATATATGACCTCTGGATACATCTCTTTCAGTAGCTTAGTCGGTATAGGATCTAACATACAAGTTGTCGATTTAGATGAATTAACGAGTTTGCAGAATTCTTCCTCTCCTATAGCAACAAATGAATCAAATTTTTCCTCAGGGAGACTACAATGCACTCCCTGATGTGATACTGTGGTAGACGGTTGCATAGTTATAATTTTGTCCCTGATATTATCAATCTTATAAGTGAAGAAGTTCATAAAGTCATCACTGCTGTGTTACTTGGACACTTCTGAGCTTGAAGCTTTCTTTTTCGATAGTTTAGCCACTGTTTCAAATAAATACCTTGGATTATGTTTATTTTCTTCTAATAGGGTTGAAAAATAAGCAGATCTAGCAGCTTTTAAAGCCTTTCTGTAAGCAATCGAGCTCTCTTTCCACGAAATCCGAAATACCTCTAGTTTAGTTTTCTTCCAGTTGCGCTCCATTTTTCTGGCTGCTCTCTTAAGGGCCTGAGTGTGCTCGCTGTACCACGGCGTTGGACTATTTTCTTTAATCTTCTTTAAGCGCAACGGAGCAACTGCGTCTAAAGTGCTGGAAAAGAGAGAGTTAAACGTTTCTGTTGCAATATCAAGTTCTTCTAAGCTATCCGGGATGCTGAGATGATGAAATTGATTAGGAAGATTATTGATAAAGCAATCTTTAGTGGCATAAGTTCTGGACTAACGTATTTATAACACGGAGTCGGCTTTGCAGCCTTGGCTAAATGTAATTTACATGAGACTAGATAATGATCTGAGATGTCATCGCTCTGCTGCAGAATTTCAACGGCATCAACATCTATTCCATGTGATAATATTAGATCTAGAGTATGATTACGGCAATGAGTAGGTCCTGACATGTGTTGTCTAACTCTAATTGAGTTTACAATGTCTTTAAATGCCAATCCCAATGCATCTTTTTCATTATCTACATGTATATTAAAATCACCAACAATTAGTACTTTATCTGCAGCCAATACTAATTCTGATAGAAAGTCCGCAAATTCTTTGATAAAATCTTTATGGTGCCCTGGTGGCCTGTATAGAGTAGCCAGTATAATTCTCAAATGTGATTTGTTGTTTACACTATATATTTTTACATTAAGCACCAATACTTCAAAAGAAGTATATTTAAAACTAGATTTCTTAGTGGTTTTGAAAATATTACTATAAATTACAGCAACACCTCCCGCTTTGCCTTTCAGACGAGGTTCATGTTTATAACTGTAATCTTGTGGGGTTGACTCATTTAAAATAATGTAATCGTTTGGTTTTAGCCAGGTTTCTGTCAAACACAGCCTATCAAGATTATAATCTGAAATCATATCATTAACTATGAGAGATTTTGAAGTAAGGGATCGAATATTCAGCAACCCAAGCTTTATCAGTTACTCATCTGTATTATATCTGTTTTTTATTTGTTGAACATCAATTAAATTTTTTTGGGGATTTCCAAATTCGGGGAACAGACACAGTCTCTATATGATGATATCTAGGTGAAAGAGGCTCTATGTGATGGGATATATCTGACCTTGGTGACGTGAGGCCGCTAGCAGACGGTCGGTTTAGCCAGTCTGTCTGCTTCCTGACCTGAGCCCCAGATTGTCATATTTTATCTCTAAGACTATGAGCCAAATTACTATAGAGAAGAGCAGCACCAGCCCAGGAGGGATGGATACCAACTCTTTTCAACAGATCAGGCTTGCCCCAAAAACTTTTCCAATTGTCTATGAATTCTATATTATTGTGCGGACACCACTTCGACAGCCAACCATTGAGTGAGGCCAATCTGCTAACTATCTCATCAGTCCTGCGTACAGGAAGGGGGCCAGAGCAAATTACAGTGCCTGACATCGTACTTGCGAGTTCACACACCTCTTTAATATTAATTTTGGTGATTTCCGACTGGCGGAGTCGAACATCATTAGTGCCGACATGAATAATGATCTTAGAGAATTTACGATTAGCATTAGCCAGCACTTTTAAATTTGCTTTGATGTCAGGCGCTCTGGCTCCCGGCAAACATGTGACTATGGTGGCTGGTGTCTCTATTTTCACGTTCCATGTGATCGAATCACCAATTACCAGGGCACAATCAACAGAATTCTCAGTGGGTGTTTCACTGAGTGGGGCAAATCGGTTTGTTATGGGAATCGGAACTAAAGAGTGGTTCTTTGATCCGCGACTAGAACGATCTCTCACTGTCACCCATCTGCCCTGCTGCACGGGCTCTACTTCAGCCGGAACCGAATCATGTAAAGGGGTCACTATGCTAGTCGCATCCAAAACAGTATCTAAAGATCTAGCATTCTTACCATCCTCAATTAAAGTTTGGATGCGTGTCTCTAGTTCTGAAATCTTCTCCGTCAGCCTGACTGTCTCCTTGCATTTATCACATATTTTTCTTAGTGGTTTTGAAAATATTACTATAAATTACAGCTATAACGCCAAAACAATCTGTTATCTTAAATTATATGTTTATCTCTGTAAAGCTGCTTTGAAACAATCCATTGTTAAAAGCGCTATATAAATGAAGATGACTTGACTTGACATATAAATCCTATATTGCCATCGGAGAAGGCTATACTAAACATATGACATGTGGCACAGGTGACAATAACAGGACAAGAAGACATTACTCACCGTGTTTGTTGACTGATTCTTACTTACCTGGACTTTATGAACTCAAAGGCGCGGGCGCGCGAGAGAAAATAAATAAATAAATGAGCGCACGGGTGGCGCATTAGCAGGCTAACGTTAGCGAGTTACTAGCGTGCTGTGTTAACAATAACGGAAGCTAGAGATGTAAGGTTAATCTGAGATGTTGGGTAAGCTGTTTTTAGTAGTATAAACAACTAGATAGTAAATGACTCAAAACATAAAGTAATACGAGGCTCAGGCGGAGCTTGCAGCCTCGAAGCAAACAAGCACACAGCAGGCAGTGAGGCAGACAGGAGCCAGTCGATCAGCGATCAGCCGATGCAGCCGATAATTCCAAATAATTATCCCCATGCAAAATCATGCATTGTACTAATCACCGCTTAAGGTCTTTGCTTAAACAAACATTTTTATTCACTGAACATATTTAATTGTGCTCAGTTAATCTATCAAGTCGAAGTGAAAAATCTGTGTTGGGTGAACAAGTCCTACATCCAAAGAACTGTATATACGCATGGTATTAAGAATTCAAATGTGGATACCCGAGAGAGCGACCAGAGCCAAACAAGCCAGTGCTGAAGTAGACTGAAACAAGCAATCCCAAGAGAATACAGATAATCATCACAACAAGTTTCAAGACGTCATTGTGAGTATTGAGCACTGAAACTATTCTTCAAAATTTTGCCTGGACTGGATTTTATGGACCTGGTATACAGTTTTAAAGGCATTTTGTAGAATCCCGAGTTTATGCATTTATTGGTTTCATGATCATATTCTCCTGGTTACCACATAATTGTCTGATGGTAGCCAATAGTTTTATTTTCCTCATGCCATATGTCTAAAATACTGTTCGGTCGACTTCTGAGATATAATCTGTGTGATGTGCGCCATGTGACCGCTGACCACAGTGCTGTGTTATGTGCACACTGCGAGCCTTAGTGATCAATTCCAATTTATTGCTAAGATCTGATTTTTTTTTATAGGTAGCTGTTCACATTGTTGTTTTAAATGACCCTACTGACTCGCATGCACAAAAGAATGATAAAAAGATGTTACGCAGCAGCACGCTGTCAAACAGAAGTAAACAGACTTAAATTAAGTGATTACTTGTTTAATGTTTATTATCAAACGCCTCAAGCTCATGATTTTCTTATTAATCCATTCATTTATAGCTTATCTCAACTTTAAGCAGTCCTAAAAAGCTGGATATTTTTACAAACACCACCAAAAAATTATAAAGCAAAATCTACATCAACTGATAAAAGTCTTATCCTCATTATATAAATAAGTAACTGCAGGGGAACTTTGTGATTAATGTTAGTTTTTATTTTTATTTGTAGGTTTTTAATCTATGCTGTGCCCCTTTTGAAAATTTGCTTCACCACATCAAGACATCCTGCTATGGAGACTAAAGTAATGTGATAAAATGTCAACCATATTGCCTGTGTTCTGTATTTTGCTTAATATATTTGTTTCATACTTTTTTTCTTGCTACAAATATTTAATTGGACCAACTCATTTTTCCAAGATATTTTTTTCTGATTGAGCCCATGTTAATAGACTGTTGCCACAACTGATAAAATTCAATTAGGCCAATTGAAAAATTTAGATGTCGCTAGACTTCTGATGTCGCTAGACTAGACTAGATGTCGCTAGACTAGATGTTGCTAGATTTCTAGTCGCTAGAAATTTATGTTGAAGAGGTCTGAAATGTTTTACAGTGTAAATAAGTGCCCATGAACGAAGATGGGATCATGTGTCTAATAGATTTAGCTTTCCCCATTTATTATAGGTCTCTTTGATTGTCTCCCTTTTTGCATTTGTTTGTAAGATAGAAGGCTATTGGGAAAAAATAGTTGCTGGATTTGTCAAAGTTTGCAAGGTTCTTGGCACTTCACCCTATAAAAGGGGGTTTAAAACAACTGAAAATGTCCAGACTAATGACTTCAGTATTGCCATTAAATTCATCAAACAATCTATAACTTAAAGTTTATCAGTTTTGTCTCTGAAACATTCTGCTTATATCTGGATGGAAGCAAAGTAAACACCAAAGTAAAATTAACACTGCTAATTTCTTTAGTGTTGTCTGCAGACCAGAGCACTGTGACAATTTAAATAAGCTTCCAAGCTGTAGAATAAACTGCAATATGCAAAACAATTATTCAAAACAACCTCTGAAATGTAGAAGGGTATGACTGCAATTTTATTAGTGAAAAGCTTTACAAGGACAACAAATTTAAAAAATATTCACGAATTAAGCACATAGGCTCACCTACTGTTGAGGGCAGTAAAAAACGTGCAAAGCCGTTACTCTGTTGACACACTGTGTGATTACTGAACAGGCATCTGCTGGCAGAGATCAGTGGTGTGTGGAACATTAAAACAGGTAACAAATAGCAACCATTAAACACTGTGGAAAAAAAAAAAAAAAAACACAAACGACAAAGAAAAAAGAGGAATAATTCAAATATGAAACACAGGGACTGTGTGGGAAACAAAGATGGAAATGCAGCAAAAAAAGAAGTGGACAAAGGCATCTATGTACATAGCTTCTGGGAGGAACAAGACAGACCAATCCCCCTTCCTACAGCATTCTACGTAATTTGTGTGGTTTATAAATGGTGCTCTCAATAAGCCTTTCAGTCTAAATGAATCAAAGCAACAGAGGGCAGAGTGGAAAGCAGTACATTAACACAGGCCTGCGGCCCTAAATCTGTTTTAATTAGATGACACTTTCAATATTGTGCATCTGATTTTCGAGATATGGAAATATCTTTATGCACGGAACACTGCAAAAGCTATGTCCCTTCCCTTCTTCGCACAATATCCCTTTTTCTGATATTTTGAGGGATGACTAATTTCATGGAATTAGGTGAATTTTCAGCCCGACAGTGATTTGCAACAGCAGTAGCTGGAGTAATATAAAAATAAAGCAGAGTTATACTTAACGCAATGTGCTCTTTTGGCCAAGCAGACAAGAATGGACACATACCACCTTGGCAAATCAGGGGTTTTTTTTCTCCCTCTCAAACACATTTCCTGTTCTAGCCAATATAAACTCCCATCTGAATGGAAGAATATCCTCCCCTACGGATGAGGATGTGTCCAGTATCCCCTGCTTTGCTCCTGAAAGAACTGCAGGACTTCGATAATGTGCTGAAGAACAAAGGTAATATTATACAACTCTATGAAAGTGATCTGATTTATTACATAATACATTTCCACATATGGGATACTAGTGCTTGTGTTTCAATATATGCATTAACAATGTATGGCTATATACTAATGCATATAAAAATATTTAGAAATGATTTCAAAAATAGTTAAATGTAATATGTCACCGGCGCGGACTCGTAGGACCAACCGCCCCTGACTCCAGACACCACCGCGAGGAGCCGACACCACAGGTGCGCCACAGAATGGACCAGAGAGAGGCAAAGATAATTTTCAAGGAGTAACAATCTTTATTAAGTACTGTATGTATAGAAGCAAGGAACAGGATGATAACGGTCACTGGGCCTTCTCTCCGGAACAGCTGGACAGATCGAGGGCTCCTTCCCCAGGAGGTTACCCACTCCACGGCCCCGACAGTAGAGAGACAGGTAAGCTCTATTCTTCCAGCGATAGCTGCACACTTCGGAACTCAGAGGTAAGTAGACAGGTAAACACTATTCTTCCAGCAATAACTGCACACTTCGAGACTCAGAAGGTAAGTAACCAGGTAAGCACTCCTTTTCCAGCGGTAGCTGCACACTTCGAGACTCAGAAGGTAAGTAACCAGGTAAGCACTCCTTTTCCAGCGGTAGCTGCACACTTCGGGACTCGGAAGGTAAGCACTCCTTTTCCAGCAATAGCTGCACACTTCGGGACTCAGACAGTAAGGAGAACAGGTAAGAATCTTCACAGTACAAGGTACTTTCTTCGGTTCACAATAGCGGGACAGTGGATTAAAAGCTTCTTTTAACAGTGACGCTGCATACTTCCAGACTCAGACAGTAAAGAAAACATGTAAGGATGCTACACAGTACTTTCTTCGATTCACAATAGTGAGACAGTGATTTAAAAGCTTACTTCATTGATGGTGCTGCATACTTCCAAACTCAGACAATGAGGAGAACAGATAAGAATCTTCACAATACAGGCTGCTTTTCAGCTCAGCTGTATCACTCTAGACTTCTGAAGGAGAACAGATATAGTCACAACTTTCCACGGACGTGCAAGCAAGGGTTGGGGCCACTTCTCAGCAAAAGCACACCACACTCGTGTTCACTTTAATTCCACAAACCTAAATCAATGTGTATCCATAAAGCAATAGCACTGCAATTCACTCACACGGTAGGGCTGTTTAGAGGCCTCTCTCCATTTGTTACACTCACGTGGGAGATATTAAATCTTCAGTTCCTCCTTAACACACTCTGAAACACATAGCTCCTCCAACAATCAGTTACACACTCACTGCGTCCTCTTCAAAAGGTTTAAATGTCCACAAGATGAGATCAATTCACTTATCTTTCTCTCTCTCCTTCTCAGTGCAGATTCGATCAATAACTCAGTCCAGTAGATTTCCCACAGACGATCACTCTGATCCAGCAGCTTCAATGGGCGGCTTCCACACCCAGACAGTTTCCCAGAATCAGCTTATGCCCACCACTGCTCCGAGAGACCCAGAACCACCGAACAGCACGGGACTAACAGCCCACGAACACACGCCCAGACGCTCTCCAATAGTCCTTTTATCTATGGCTTATGAAGCAAACAGCCCGTGTAAACGCCTCCTCTCTCTCTCTCGCACCTGTAGTGCATTAGCGCTAATCAGGCCGGGCAATGATTCTGCCACACCCAGAACCGGAGTGGGATGTGTCGCACACAAATCATTCCCTCGGGAAACTCGTGACTCATCAAGGGGTTCCGCTTGTTAAACGTTTTTGTCACCCATGACAAATATTCATAAAGTTGAATCCTTTATTGTGTACATATATTGCATATGCATATACCCATATAAATGTAAATATAGACTATATTGCCAAACAGTTTGGGACATCTGCCTTTACGTACATGAGCCTGGTTTCTCCCAAGGTTTTTTTCTCCATTCTGCCACCCGACGGAGTTTTGGTTCCTTGCCACTGTTGCCTTTTTTTTTTACCTTTGTTTCCATTGGCTTTTGGCTTGCATATTTGGAGAAATAAATGTAACATTTAATTTAATATTCAACAATAATATTGATCTGCCTGCATTGACACCATTAAATGAGAACTGAACTGAGTTGGACGATGACTTTAAGGTTTTCTCCAGAGGGGCTATATATATTATAAATTAACTAAATTAATAACTTTTTTACAACAAAAATGAAACATCACTGAACTTACTTAAGCTGGACTGTGACACTATTTTCTTCTGGAAACAAACGTTGATGCATTATTTTCCTGTCATCTCTGCAAAGCTGTATTGTAAACGCACTATATAAATAAATGTGACTTAACTTGACTTGACATGCACATGAACTTTAATGACATCTTAATCTGTATATGGTTTAATATGGAGTTGGCCTACCCTTTGCAGCTATAGCGCATTTGTGAGGTCAGGCACTGATGTTGGATGAGAAGGCCTGCCTCACAGTGTCCAGTCTAATTAATCCCAAAGGTGTTCTATTGGGTTAAGGTCAGGACTCTGCGGAGGCCAGTCAAGTTCCTCCACACCAAACTCGCTCATCCATGTCTTTATGGACCTTGCTTAGTGCACTGGTGAGCAGTCATGTTGGAACAGGAAGGGGCCATCGCCAAAACTTTTCCCACAAAGTTGGGAGCATGAAATTGTCCAAAAAGTCTTGGTATGCTGAAGCATTAAGAGTTCCTTTCACTGGAACTAAGGGGCCAAGCCCAACCCTTGAAAAACAACCCCACACCATAATCCCCCCTCCACCAAACTTTACACTTTGCACAATCAAGTCAGGCAAGTTCTATTCTCCAGGCAAACCCCAACCCAGACTCGTCCATCGTATTTCCAGACAGAGAAGCGTGATTCGTCACTCCAGAGAACACATCTCCACTGCTCTAGAGTCCAGTGGCGGCGTGCTTTACATCACTGCATCCAACGCTTTGTATTGCACTTGGTGATGTAAGGCTTGGATGCAGCTGCTCGGCCATGGAAACCCATTCTATTGAGCTCTCTACGCACTGTTCTTGAGCTGATCTTGAGGCCACATGAAGTTTGGAGGTCTGTAGCTATTGGCTCTGCAGAAAGTTGGCGACTGACCCCGCTCTGTGATTTTACGTGGCGTACCACTTCATGGCTGAGTTGCTGTTATTCCCAATTCGATTTTTGCAATTTTTTTTTAATGAAAGATCAAAAGGATAAACAATGCAGATTTATTTTTTTTCAGCCGTTTTTGATCATATTTACCAGGGGTGCCCTTAATTCTGACCACAACTGTGTAAGGAAATATATTTTCTTTGCGCAAGGGTAAAGACATGCGGCACTATCATATTAACTGGATAATCTGCCAATCATAGGGACATGGAGGCTCTGTCTTCTCTCACTTTTAGTCCACATTTTGGCATTACATCTTTCACATTCATGCCTTGGATTAGGAGCTCAATGTCTCTCCTGAATCTATCCACTGGTGTCGCTCTTGGAAATACGTTTGAAAAAAAAAAAAAAAGTGTTGTACACACTGTTCGATGTCATACATCATATTTGTTTATATTTATTTTTTTGTACTGACAAATTGTTTTTGAGTCATTGTCTTGCCTCCCACACCTTTCTGTGCTTTGATAAGGAAATAATGACCATAAAACCTACACTAGGGCATAAAACACACACATAAAGTCAGATGATAGTGATTTGACTGTAGTACATTTGCATATTCTCAATTCTTTCCATTGCTGTTCATCTCCTCTTATTTCAGACAACAGCCATTGTGCTGCAGAGGCACTGCAGGCAAACTTTGTTCAAGACAGAGAGAGAGAGAGAGAGAGAGAGAGAGAGAGAGAGAGAGAGAGAGAGAGAGAGAGAGAGAGAGAGAGAGAGAGAGAGAGAGAGAGAGAGAAAGAGAGAGAGAGAGAGAAGACATACTGCACAAGCCATGAATTTCCATTAATCATCTCTCCTCTATTCACACACTCACTATCACCACGTACAGGGCACTCCAGCGAGAGAGGAAGAGACCTGTTAAAAATAATAAGCCACTACAGAGATGGGAAGTGCTGATTAAATTAAACTCTCATTAATCAGGATTCTGACACCACCTCATCTCTCTCTTTCTCTCTCTTTCTACCTCAGGGCAGACTTATGTTAATATCTGTGCCATGAGGTAGCTAATATCTACACAGACATAAGACAGAGTCCAATAAACCTTTTTATCGTTGAAAGAGAAACTGAACACAAACTAAAAATGGTTCAATCACACAGTGCTGAAAATATTTGTCTATGTGGATTATTTCTAAATAATCAAACACCTTTGTTTGACAAAAGCAGAAACTAAGTCAATGGAGATGTTCAGTTTGTACTTCTTAAAGAGAAATAGCATTTTCGATCCATGGGTTCTCTCTGGATTTGGGGGAAAAAGGGCTACAACGACCAAAAGGATGTGAGTGTATGTTAAGAGTTAGATGGCTGACTGTGATCTGCAATAATTATCCAAAATAATGGGAAAATGTGACTTTACTGAAATTTGAAAAACCTAACTGACAGTAAATGCTGCATTTAGTGGCCCTAAGTGAAATGTCTAGTGAGTGATAAAAACACATTAAATTTCCCTCAAAACAAATGAACATGAATGTGGCAACATTTTATTACGTGTATTGTTGTGCATTATGGCAGTTCATAAATGAAATGACCTGTGACTTGCGTTAAAAGTTTAATGCTCTGTAACTGTCTCGTCTTCAATACTTGAAGCAAACAAATAAAAAAAACTAACAAACTCAGACCCAAAATAATAAAGTGTTGCCACACAAAATATGGCTTGTTTGATGGAGTCCCCAAAATAATGTAACAATAATTACCAAACCACTGAAACACAAATAAAGAAAAACAGCCAAAATGAGGAATGGAAGGTGTACCAAACAGTTCCACCAGCAACACTCATCAGGACCATGCATATACACCACCCTCATTGTCTGGTCTCGTTAACCACTACTGTGCTTTTAACTTACCTGACTCCAACCTGTACTCGTACTGTCCCTGTCGTCAGTCTGTCATTCGTCAGTCCTCTTCAGTCTTCATCTTCGAGTAATCGGATCAAACCTGCTCCTGGAAAGGAAAAGAGACATTACGTATATAATCTAAGTCTAATCTAAGTATATAATATTGTCTGCTGTTGAGGGGCTCCATTTCATTGCATACAATGAAATTATGTTGTGACAAAATGTTGAAAAATGTTTTTGCATTTTCTCATTTTAATTAAGTAAATTGTAACCACATAACAAATGATGTACCTTTCATGGTCAGCAAACTCACTTGATCTCTTTTTATCACTCATATTTTCCTGAATATAGTGTGTGAAGATTGATGAGATATAGAAATTCAGGGTGAGGGAGAGAGGCATTGGAAAAAATAAAAACAGAGTTAAGGTGAGAGGAGAGCGGGATAGTCTGTAAAATAAAATAAAATAAAAAATATATATAAAAAAAACAGAGACTCACCCAGGTGTGAAATACATAATAGAAAATGTCAAAAGATGTGAGGAATGACGCTTCTGAACAGGCTGTAAAAGCTTCTGGCCATCACACTGTACAGGCAGGATTTTCCTGGTGTCTGCCTCTGTCTTTTCTTTCCATCTTTCTTCTGTGACCTCCTCCTAATCTTCTCAAAGTAGCCTATAATATAGACAGAATAACTAGGGCCAGCAGTTATGTTCAGCTTCTGTTAAACAGATTTACAGCAACAGCAATTCCCTTTAATGTGAGCATGAAACGGCATTCACAACCCATTTTAATTCTGCAATGTGTAAAAGATTTATATATTTTAGCCAGCCGAATTTGACTGGATTGTTAACAAAACATAATGCAGGACTGCAGTCCATTGTGGAAGATACAAGTATCAAGTATCTTAAAGCATATTGACACAGCAAATGTAAAAATGTTTTTTTTTTTACATCTATATTTGCTATTATTGATATAACCTTTATTACTTTAACAACTATTACTTTTTTTAGACATTAAATTCAATTACACTTTCCATCCTATTAGTTTTTTTGTAATATTGTAACCAGCCAGATACAGGTGTTAGTGAGACTGCGATCTTTCAAATGAGATGTTAAACCAAGATCCTGACTCTCTGTAGTAATACAAATTGGGTGTTTCTCAAAAAGAATTTAAGAATTAACCCGGAAACAGGAATATATGGGAATTTACTGGAAAATATCATGTGAAATATTACATAATACATTTCCGTATGGGAAGCTGCTTATATTTTTCTATATACTGCAATGTATTGTATGCATGGACCATGTATGTGAATATATTGATACAAAAATTTAAATAGCGATGAAAACAAAAACTGCACTACGTTTTTACATGCAAAAGCTTTATTGAAACACTCAATTAATTCACTTTTATTTTATGAATTAACACATGGGTTTACATAAAGCATTATTTACGTAAACTTTTATCTCACTTTATTGTTTGCATATTACACACTTTGTATATAAAAAAAAATGTGTGATGGTACAGTATATAAGATTTTTGTACAGTTGGATATCTTGTTAAAGTTATGCCAATAGGTTGGGTGAAAAATGCAGGTTTGAAATGTATAACTTAATTGACTGAGTGCTCATTCTCAAATTTAATTCCTGTCTAATGTATTTTACTTGTATTTTACAACTGTTCTTTTGGGCCCTTTAGTTCTTGTTTTATTTCCTTATTCCGTACCTTGTTTATAGTGGGTAATTAGCTCATTTTCAAAGTTGGATGGTGCGCACATCAAATTAATATATATGTTATGAAGTATATTTATGAGTATACAAATTGATTACATTACAATATAAAAGTAAATATATTGTCACATATTTTTCAATATATGAAAAGTGGCAATTACTTATTATTTCATATATTGTATAACATTAACATACATATTATTCTGTATATTTTCAATATTCATTAAATAGTTTCATATATTGATCATTCATATATAAGGAAATATAATGTACTTTCTTTGTGTGGGAATGCAGACATCCTGGACAAATTTGCCCATTGCCCTCGATCCATCTTGTGTCACGGTTGGTAGATCCACTGTCTCATTCTGGTGTTGTGTGTTTGTGTGTCTCGTGTGCGCTGATTGTTTCGTGTGGGCGTTACCGCTGATTTGCCATCATCAGCGACAGCTGTAGACTATTCAGTCACCTATTTAATGCTCTGTCTTTCGTCTTGTGTTTGTCAGATCGTTGTTGAAGCTTCCCGCGTCTAGTTCATGTGTTCTCGTTCTCCTCGTGTTTCCTGTTTCTGACGTTTGGATTGCTTCTCTGCCTTGCACCTCTGGACTCTCACCTCAGCATTTTCACCCTGCACCCATCTGCCCGTCTCAGTCCCTTCGTCACGCTCTCCTGCTGGATGTGTTTGCTGCCTGGACTTTCGCCTGGTTCCTGAGAGTGTTGTCTTCAGTCTACTTGACTACTGTTCTGAGAGTTTATTCTGTTAATAAACTTCACTTTGCACTTGCAATTGCTTCCGTCCTGTCTGTCATCACATAACGATCTGACCACTATGGAAGCAGCCAGTGCCAACTCGCTGACAGAGTTCATCAACCACAGTGTTTCCCGGATGGACCAGCAGCAGGAGAGCATCTCCAACACCGGATGCGCTGTCCAAGCGCTCGTGACGCAGGTGTCCGAGCTCACCCAGCAGGTCCAACAGCTAAACATTCCCGCTGCGCCGCCCACACCAGCCGTTCCCCCCACCGTACCAGAGACGGGTCACCGACCGGAACCACGCCTACCTCTGCCAGAGAGTTATGCCGGTGAGCCAAATTTCTGTAGAGCGTTCCTTACCAGATGTTCTATGCACTTTGCACTGCAGCCCAGAACGTTTGAGACGGAGGAATCTAAAGTGGCTTTCGTTCTCACGCTGCTCACTGGACGTGCAGCATTATGGGGAACGGCGGTGTGGGAGAACCAGGACCAATGCTGCGCCTCGTTCCACACACTAGCCGCTGAAATGAGAAGAGTGTTCGACCGCGCGGTAGCTGGCAAGGAGGCGGCTAGAAGACTCGCAGACCTCAAACAGGGTGCCGGTACTGTTGCGGACTACTCCATCGAATTCCGGACGCTAGCGGCTGAGTGTAAGTGGAACGAGGAGGCGCAGTGGGATATGTTCCTGCATGGGCTGTCCGACCGTGTTCAAAAGGAGATCTACATGCTGGACCTACCACCTAGACTCAACGGACTGATTGACTTGGCTCTGCGGGTGGATGCCCGCATCAGTCGGTTGGAGCAACACACTCGCTCCTCTCGTCCTCCCGGAGGATTTTGGGTTCCAGGCAGCAGCGAAGAGAACACGGTCGGACCCGCCGTTGACCAGGAGCCCATGCAGGTGGGTAGAGCTCGGCTTTCCCGGGAGGAGAGGGAAAGGCGGAGATCCCGTGGACTTTGCCTTTACTGTGGGGGTGCTGGGCATTTTCTACATGCGTGCCCGGTAAAAGAGCAAGCCCGGTAGTAAAGTTGAGGCTACTATCGGGTGGGATCTCCGCTGGGAAGTCCTCACCATCCACCCTCCTTCTGGTAAGACTGAGATGGGCCAACAACGATTACACCTGTCAGGCACTTCTCGACTCTGGAGCGGAGGGTAATTTTATTGATTCACATCTGGCATACAAGTTACACCTTCCCATTAGACCCCTCTCTCACCAAATCTTCGTCAGTGCTTTGAATGGACAAGCACTTCCTGACATTTCACTCACGACTGGTCCCATCACACTTCTCACCTCTGGCAATCACTCCGAAACCATCTCATTCCTCCTTATGGTCTCCCCTGTGGCTCCTATTGTTTTGGGCCACCCCTGGCTGGTGGAGCATAATCCTCGGGTGGATTGGGGTGCTAACTCCGTTGCTAATTGGAGTGAACATTGTCACGAGTCCTGTCTTGTATCTGCTTGTCCGTCTGTCTCTGTTTCTGTGTTTCAGGAGAAGGCAATGGATCTGTCAAACGTGCCCGCAGAGTATCTGGACCTGAAGGAAGTGTTCAGTAAGTCTCGTGCTGGTTCTCTCCCTCCGCATCGTCCCTATGACTGTGCTATAGAGTTACTGCCAGGTAAGTCTCCGTCTAAAGGCAAGCTTTACTCTTTCCGTTCCCGAGAGGGAGGCCATGGAGAAATATATTTCTGACTCTCTAGCGGCTGGGTTCATCCAACCTTCTTCTCCTGCGGGGGCGGGGTTCTTTTTTGTTGGAAAGAAGGCTGGTTCTCTGCGACCTTGCATTGATTACCGAGAGCTGAACAACATCACGGTAAAGAATACTTATCCTTTGCCGTTGATGTCTTCAGCTTTTGAGAGATTGCAGGGAGCATCCATTTTCACAAAATTGGATTTACGTAACGCCTATCATTTGGTTCGCATCAGAAGGGGGGATGAATGGAAAACCGCATTTAACACCCCTAGGGGGCATTTTGAATATTTGGTTATGCCGTTTGGCCTGTCCAACTCCCCAGCGGTTTTCCAGGCACTCGTCAATGACGTGTTGAGAGACATGGTAGATCAGTTCATATATGTTTACCTGGATGACATATTGATTTTTTCTTCGTCTCTCCAGGAGCATGTTCAGCACGTCCGACGAGTGCTTCAGAGGTTGCTAGAGAATGGGCTTTTTGTCAAGGCGGAGAAATGCGCTTTTCATGCACAGTCTGTTCCTTTCCTAGGCTACATCGTCTCTACTGAGGGAGTGCGTATGGACCCTGACAAGGTTAAGGCTGTGGTAGATTGGCCAAGTCCAGATTCCCGTAAGGCCCTGCAGCGGTTTCTGGGGTTTGCCAATTTCTATCGGCGCTTCATTCGCAATTTCAGCCAACTAGCCGCACCTCTGACCGCCTTGACCTCCCCCAGAACGACGTTCAGGTGGTCCGATACGGCCGAGGCTGTATTTACCAACCTAAAGAGCCGCTTCGTTTCAGCTCCCATCCTTGTCGCCCCTGATTCCACACGTCAGTTCGTGGTGGAGGTCGACGCATCAGAGGTGGGGGTAGGTGCAGTTCTTTCCCAACGCGCTTCCTCAGACGACAAGATGCATCCTTGCGCGTTTTTTTCCCACCGTTTATCACCAGCCGAACGTAACTATGACATTGGTAACAGAGAGTTGTTGGCCGTCAAATTAGCATTGGAGGAGTGGCGTCGTTGGCTAGAAGGGTCAGGGGTACCTTTTATCGTCTGGACTGATCACAAGAACCTTGAGTATATTAGATCTGCTAAAAGACTCAACTCCAGGCAGGCTCGGTCTTTTTTTCGAACGTTTTGATTTTTTGCTCTCGTACCGCCCGGGTTCCAAGAACATCAAGCCCGACTCTCTATCTCGTATTTTTGATCCATCCGAACGCCCGGTTACTCCCGAGTGCATTTTGCCCGAGAAAGTAGTTATCTCCACACTCATATGGGAGGTCGAATCGAAGGTCAAGACGGCCTTAGAAGGGGTAATGCCTCCGCCCGGTTGCCCACCGACTCGATTATTTGTTCCGGAGGGGTTACGGTCCGACGTTATTCGATGGGGTCATAGTTCCAACGTGGCTTGCCATCCAGGAGTAAACCGCACCAGCTGTTTAATAAAGCAACGATTCTGGTGGCCATTAATGGCTCGCGATATTCACGATTTCGTCTTGGCTTGCTCGGTTTGTGCCATAGGTAAGACATCTAACCGACCTCCTGATGGGTTACTTCAACCGCTGTCTGTCCCTTTGAGACCCTGGTCCCACATAGCGCTAGATTTTGTCACCGCCCTCCCGCCTTCTAATGGCATGACGGTTGTTTTAACCATAGTGGACAGGTTTTCGAAGGCGGCACATTTCATTCCCTTGCCCAAATTACCTTCAGCCAAGGAGACAGCGGTTACTGTAGTTGATCACGTCTTTCGGTTACATGGCCTCCCGATGGATGTGGTTTCCGACAGGGGTTCCCAATTCGTGTCCAAATTTTGGCAAGAGTTTTGTAGATTGTTGGGAGCCACAGTTAGCTTGTCTTCGGGTTATCATCCCCAGAGTAATGAGCAGACCGAGCGGGCCAACCAGGATTTGGAGAGAATGTTGCGATGTTTGGTATCCAAGAATCCTTCATCCTGGAGCCAACAACTGTCTATGGTTGAGTACGCACATAACTCGTTACCAGTGTCATCTACGGGCCTTTCTCCGTTTGAGTGTAGTTTAGGGTACCACCCACCAATTTTTCCGAGTCTGGAATCCGAGGTCACGGTCCCCTCCGCTCACGCCTTCGTCCAGAGTTGCCACCGCACATGGACCAGAGTCCGGGCGACTCTGCTCCAGGTGGGGGCGCGCACTAAGGCTAAGGCCGATCGCCACCGGTCGAGGCCTCCCGTATATGTCGTGGGTCAAAAGGTGTGGCTTTCTACCAAGAACATTCCGCTCCGCTCCGTTTCTAACAAGTTAGCTCCCAAATTTATCGGCCCGTTCCCTGTCACCTAGATTATTAGTCCGGTGACAGTCCGCCTCAAACTTCCTCCGGCGTACAGGAGAATTCATCCCGCTTTTCATGTGTCAAAGATCATGCCCGTGTTTTACTCTCGCATTAATCCGCCAACTCCGGTCCCCCCCCCGCCGCGACTCGTAGATGGGGAGCCTACATATTCGGTAAACCGTATTCTGGACTCGAGACGGAGGGGACGCGGATTCCAGTACTTGGTGGACTGGGAGGGTTACGGTCCGGAGGAGAGGAGTTGGGTACCTGCTAGAGACATCCTGGATCACTCCCTTATCGATGATTACAATCGTCAGGTGGGTTCGTCGGGGAACGCCAGGAGGCGTTCCTAGGAGGGAGGGTACTGTCACGGTTGGTAGATCCACTGTCTCATTCTGGTGTTGTGTGTTTGTGTGTCTCGTGTGCGCTGATTGTTTCGTGTGGGCGTTACCGCTGATTTGCCATCATCAGCGACAGCTGTAGACTATTCAGTCACCTATTTAATGCTCTGTCTTTCGTCTTGTGTTTGTCAGATCGTTGTTGAAGCTTCCCACGTCTAGTTCCTGTGTTCTCGTTCTCCTCGTGTTTCCTGTTTCTGACGTTTGGATTGCTTCTCTGCCTCGCACCTCTGGACTCTCACCTCAGCATTTTCACCCTGCACCCATCTGCCCGTCTCAGTCCCTTCGTCACGTCAGGACTTTGTGAACGGTCAATTGGGGGCAATTGCTATTACATGTCCTCATTGTTCCATGCTCTCATTGGTTGGTTGGCATGTGGACGATTTCACGCACTAGACAAGTTGTACCAGAATTGTTCACTCAAGCTGAAAAAGCATGCACTGTTGCAATTACTACATATTTTAATGTTTTTTTTTTTCAACACACACAAAAACATATATATATATTAATATATTTTGGTATATTCAAAGTACTCATTATCTGGGAACATGGAAGTACTTCAATAAAACGAATGACTGTTTAATATTATTTTTTGTTTTAGTAGAGATCAAAAAATGGATCCTGCAGCATAAGCCATATTCTAGGCTCACTGTGAGAGCTAAATGTTGTGCATGCTAGTGTGAATGTGATGCAGACACATCAACCACTGTCATGTATGGGAGCTAATGGGATAAGTGGGGGCTTTGCAGATGTGGCAAGGGAAGTGTGAACATGTTAAATATGCAATAAAACTGGAGGTTTCATCTGGTTATGCCAGATCTGTTCACTTTACTGCATTAGCCATTAAACATGTGGTGCCTCGAAACATACCCATGCTTACTTTCATACTACACAGCAACACAGACATGTGCACGTGACCCTTCTCTTGTGTGCATGTAAGCAAAAAATAAATAAATAAATGAAAATACAGACACAAATCTTCTACCCATAGTGTACCCTATAAGCAGCCATAGGGGGCCAGCTGGTTAACAAGTTTTACAGTTCATTCTAAATTCATTTAAAAAATGGTTGAATGGAAATTCTGTCATCATTTACTCACCCTCATGTCATTCCAAACCCTCTTCGGTACACAAATGAAGATATTTTTTATAAAATCTGAGAGATTTCTGTCCCTCCATTGACAGTCTACACAACTACCACTTTTACACTTAGTCAATTTCCTGAAGAGACGTGATTTAATAGGTTGTCATTCACATTTACTTGCAGTTACATTATAACTGGAATATAATGTTTGCTCATTTGAATTATAGTTATAACAAAGTTATACCCATTTAACTAATGACAAAACCAATTTTAACTTTTAAATGAAAATAATTTTATCAGCATTGCATAGTGATTATTTGCATATCCTTTCATGAAAATTCAGTACACAACATGGTGCTGACAAGTCCACTAATATTCAACCTTATTTGTCATTCAAACAAGGGTTTGTATGATGCCTCAGAAAAATACTAATCTCCTGACAGCAGCTACTGGGAAAGTTGGGTTTATTAGAGCCAAGAAAATAGTGAATATTGGGATCCATGAACTCTCATAAATTGTGTCAAATGTTGTAGTTTTTCCTAATCCATCGATCTTAAAGGGTTAGTTCACCCAAAAATGAAAATTAAGTCATTAATTACTCACCCCCATGCTGTACCAACCCCGTAAGACCTTCGTTCGTCTTCGGAACACAAATGAAGATATTTTTGATTAAATCTGAGAGCTGGATCACTGCTACATAGGCTGCCTAAGGGACTGACACTTGACGGTCCAGAAAGTCATTAAAGAAAATGTTTAAATATTCCATGTGCCTACAGTGGCTCAATTATAAGTTTATCAAGCGACGAGACTACTTTTTGTGCGGAAAAACAAACAAAAATAACGACTTTATTCGACTATTCCTTTTCTTCCTTGTGGGCCTTAGACGAGAGTTCAAGAGATTTCCACGACGCATGCGCGAGAACTGAGATGAGGACGTTCTTCTTCGACTCCTTCTTGTTACCGGCTGCTCACCGCTTAGAAGTATTACCGCCACCTACCGTATAAGATGACGTGTTGGAAGCGCAAAACTTTCTGTTTACAAGCAGAGGAAGACGCGCGCTGTACATACGCTTTTCAATTCGACACTTAATGTGCTGTAGGTCTCGCTATATTATATACAATGGTTAAAAAGTCGAAATCAGTAGACATATTTTCCAATTGAAACGCGTATGTACAGCGCGCGTCTTCCTCTGCTTGTAAACAGAAAGTTTTGCGCTTCCAACACGTCATCTTATACGGTAGGTGGCGGTAATACTTCTAAGCGGTGAGCAGCCGGTAACAAGAAGGAGTCGAAGAAGAACGTCCTCATCTCAGTTCTCGCGCATGCGTCGTGAAAATCTCTTGAAGTCTCGATTCAGGCCCACAAGGAAGAAAAGGAATAGTCGAATAAAGTCGTTATTTTTCTTTGTTTTTCCGCACAAAATGTAGTCTCGTCGCTTGATAAACTTATAATTGAGCCACTGTAGGCACATGGAATATTTAAACATTTTCTTTAATGACTTTCTGGACCGTCAAGTGTCAGTCCCTTAGGCAGCCTATGTAGCAGTGATCCAGCTCTCAGATTTAATCAAAAATATCTTCATTTGTGTTCCGAAGACGAACGAAGGTCTTATGGGGTTGGTACAGCATGGGGGTGAGTAATTAATGACTTAATTTTCATTTTTGGGTGAACTAACCCTTTAATAGAAATCTAAAAAAGGTCTTATCTACAACTACCTTTCAGGAATGGGGTGTTTTAATATGCTTTTAATACACAGCAACCATTCCATTCTGTGATGTCTGAAGAACCCAAAAGTTTGACTTTAAAATATCCCAGAGAAATATATAGAAGCACATAGACCTACTTAAAGACTGACAGAGACTCAGATAGACATACATAGACAGCAATCAACTAAACTTAACGATTTCACTGATTAGCATGACAATGAAACAATATGCAATAAAGCAAATTACAAAGTATAAAAATAAATTAACAAACAGTACATTCAATACATACATATACAGTACACTACATTCAATATTCCATGTAAATGTTCAGTAATCAATCGATTGATTTTTATTTATTCACAAAATCTTTATTTATTCACTGTGGTTGAGATGTTTTCATGCAGGAGAGCAGATTAGTGGGGGGAAAAAAACAATATCCAATCTATGAAACTGCTTGTTATTCATACTGTGGTCCATCCAGGGGGGTATGTTTCCTACTGTGCATAAACAAATAAGGTAGAAAATTGATGGGGGCTGCAAAGAGAGCCTAATGAAATGGCGAATTTCTCTGCCTCCTTTGAAGAACAGCCAGAAGCCCTTAAGGAACACAAGGAGAAATGTGATTTCTCTTCTCCCTTTGCTGTTTCTTTTATTTTTTCTTTGTTCTCCCAGCTATCACCTCTCCCTCTATCTCCCCTCTCTCTCTCTCTCTCTCTCTCTCTCTCTCTCTCTCTCTCTATCTCTCTCTATCTATCTATCTATCTATCTATCTATCTATCTTCTCTCTCTCTCTCTCTCTCTCTCTCTCTCTCTCTCTCTCTCTCTCTCTCTCTCTCTCTCTCTCTCATACACACAGCATGCACATTCCCCCTCCCTATTTTTCTAATTTTCCTGAGGACAGAGCAGCTTGGCACATGACATTGATTTCCATCAGCGTTTGGAAATAACCTCGCTGTTGCCCAGGCAACCCACATTTACCTTTTCTGTCTTTTTTGCATATTGGTGCGATTTTTTTCCATCAGTGAGGGAATGAATGTGGAACGGAGATGACAAATGTGCTCAGGTGGGGCAGCGAGCAGTAAAGCATGTGTGTGTTTTTGTGTGTAAGTAATAAATGGTGATGCCCAGCGCAAGCAGAGCGATGCAGCGGGACTGGGGGAGGGGTGAAGAGAGAGTTTAGGTGTTGAGATGAATAATCTTCTGCGACCAAAGAGCAGCAGATGACCACTCTCATGTTCCCATTAAATTTATTTAATTTAAATTTAATTTAAATTTAATTTATTTAATTTAATTAATTTAATTTAAATATTGAAAACCATGTCTTAAAGTGTTACAAATAAGGGTGGACAGTAACATGCAACACGTTTATATGTTTGGGAAACTTTAGTTTTCTTACGAGAGGTTCTCTCGTATGGCGTAAGTTAGCTTACGCTATGGGAAAGATTCATCTTTTCGAGATATTGAAGCCAAAAAATTATCCTTAATTTTGTATTCATTGTCAAGCCAAAGCAGCTAGCAGACTTAGAGCAGGCTGTCTAGCATGCTCATATGCTGCCCTGCGGGAAATGCAGCAGCCTACCACTGAGCCCGACGTGACGTCACGTCCAATGAAGGGCGCTCGCGCCTTCACAGCATCATAGCCCGCCAGTATGGCTTAGCGTATATAAGCAGGGCTCTGAGACTGTTTCTCTGATTTTCATCTCTTCAGCGAAGTTCTTCGCATCGCTGGATCCGAGAGAAGCCGCATCGCCGTCTGAGGAAGCGAAAAGCCACCCTTGGACAGCGCCGAAGAAGACGGTCACCACCACCTTCAGCCATCCGTGCGAGCTACGCTATCCGGCGACGTATCCTTTTAACCTCTGTTGTGTTCACCGCTGCGACACCACCTCTATCTAAAAGAGCAGCGAGACGTCTTTTTAAAGATGCTGCACACTTCCTGAGGCTCGTGCCGCGACGGACGTTTCCCTTCACACTACCAAGTCCGCAGCACTTGTTATCGCAACTGTTACAGAGAGGCACCTCTGGCTGACGCTTGCTGACATGAGGGAATCTGAGCGCGTCACGTTTATCAACGCGCCGCTCTCCCCCACTGGTCTCTTCGGCCCAGCGGTGAATGGGATCGTCGACCGCTTCTCCGAAGTACAGAAAACTCACGTGACCAGGCTCCTGCGCAAGCTACTTCACAGCGTCCAGCTCAGCCTAGCCAGCCTTCACAGCAACGCCAGGGCGCCCGCCCTCGATCGCGCTCGGACAGCCGCAGACGTTTTTACGGCGACCCAGAGAAATCTCGTAAAGAGTGTAATCTCTGGTTATCCAGCTATCGCCGTTGGTGTTTTAAGTGTAGACAATGTGCCCACATCTCAGTGTTCACCCCTACACACAAACATAACACTTCCCGTGTCACTCACAAAATCACTCTCATAAAGCGGGCAAAAGCCGCTCGAGTGTTAAATGTAGGGAATGTGTCCATGAGTCCGTGCCCACGCCTACTCTCTGTCACACGGCTATTACAAACTTATATCAGTCAAGTTATGAATGTAAGTCTCGTGCCCGCTCAACAGCGCTCACGCTTAATAACACACACATCCCTTCAAGTGCTGTGCGCGCCTCTCAGAGTTGTCACAAAACGCCCCCAATCCCAAGCGATCGGGGCGTCACAATTAAATGTAATACCCGTGCCCGCTCACGAGCGCCCGTGCTTACTAATAAACACTCTGACCAAAGCGGCGGTTATGCGTCGCAGGGTGATCACAAAACGCCTCCCATCAAAAGCGATCGGAGCGTCATATATGAATGTAAGTCTCGTGCCCGCTCACAAGTGCTCAAGCTCACTAATAAGCGCCTCACCAAGGGCGCTGCCCGCGCATCACGTCGCGATCACAAAACCATCACATCCCATCAAAAGCGATCGGGGCGTCACATATAAATGTAAGTTCTGTGTCCGCTCACGAGTGCTCACGCTTACTAATAAACACTCTAGCCAAAGCGCCAGCCGCGACTTTCGCTTCAGTCGAAAACCAGAGAAACAGCCTCCGAGCCCTGCTTATATACGCTAAGCCACGCCCATACTGGTAGACTATGACGCTGTGAAGGCCTCCGCGAGCGCCCTTCATTGGACGTGACGTCACGTCGGGTTCAGTGCTAGGGTGCTGCAGTTCCCGCAGGGCAGCCTATGAGCACGCTAGACAGCCTGCTCTAGGTCTGCTAGCTGCTGCACTGCGTTGACAATGAATACAAAAATTAAGGATAATTTTTTGGCTTCAGTATCTCGAAAAGATGAATCTTTCCCGTAGCGTAAGCTAACTTACGCAATACTCGTTCCCTCTTCTAGAGAGAACCGAGGTTACGTTAGGTAACTGATACGTTTCACTACATACCAAAGCATATTGTTGTTTTACTCCACTACATTTCAGCAGTGTTATTTTTTTATTATTTATATACTATTTTAGTATTTATATATTGAATTTTTTTTTTGTATGATAAGTTTTTATTTTAAGTTTAAAGGGGATGTCTAATGCTATTTCATGCATTCTGCCTTATTTACACTGTTGACAAGTTGGATTATCATGCTAAACATGGCCAACGTTTCCAAAAACGAGTTGGACGTATGACATAGTATTTCTGTGCCAAATATACTCCTTCAGGATTCATATAAGTTTCGGAAAGTTTTTTCCGAGTATGGTCCTGTATGACGTCATAAAGGGCGGAATTCCTTTTATGGGCACTTCTCCCGGAAGAGCGTGCGCACACATCAAACAGAGCGGGAGCAAGAGCGACCCCATCAACGTGCTTCGTTCAGGTCACAGAAGCCGTCGACAGCGCTGCACTACACACCTCCAGGTGCTCGGCTGTTTTCGGAAAAGACTCGGTACAGCGAATCTGTCTTTTATAAATCTGATAAAACGAATCGGTTACCTAACGTAACCTCGGTTCTCTCTAGAAGAGGGAACGAGTATTGCATAAGCTAGCTTATGCTACGGGAAAGATTCATCTTTGCTGAGATTTTGAAGCCAAAAAATTATTTCATAATTTGTATCCATTGACAACGCAGTTCCTCTGCGGCAGACCTAGAGCAGGCTAGCTAGCAGCTCATTGGTTCGCTCAGAGAGAACTGCTTAAGCCTATGGGAGAGCGGGACTGAACCCGCTGCCAATGAGAAGCGCCCGCGCGCTCATTGCATCATGGCCCGCCAGAATGGGCGTGGCTATGGTGTATATAACAGTCTCTCCCAGGCTTATATGTTGATTTATTTCAGCGTGAAGCGAAACGCTAGTAGCGCAAGCACGGCCGGGAACGCAATACTCGTTCCCTCTTCTAGAGAGAACCGAGGTTACGTTAGGTAACCAATTCGTTCTCTTACGAGAGGTTCTCTCGTATTGCGTAAGCTAGCTTACGCTACGGGAACACCTGGTCAACGCCGTGCGCGCTATGAATCCACTCATGAATCCCAGGGTGATACCGGGGATTTTTAACGTGGAGTGAATGTAATATGAGGCCGGCAGAGCGGGCACATGAAGTGTATACATAAGCATCTAAGGAGAGCACAAGGGGCGAACCGGTTGTGTGAGGGACTCCCAGTAATGCAGCTTCTAGGGAGCTGGTCTTTAGACAGCTAGTAATTTTGCCTGCAAGGCGGGAACTTCCAAGTTGTAAAATCTGACAAAAGTGGACGGGGAGGCCCATCCCGCGGGCACACAAATGTCATGAATGGAAATTCCAGAGGACCATGCCCACGATGAGGCCATGCCTCTAGTGGAGTGCGCCCTGATGCCCAGAGGGCAGGGCAGGCATTTAGATGCGTAAGCAGCGGCGATAGCGTCCACTATCCATCTAGACAGTGTCTGTTTAGAGGCGGCCAGACCTCTGGTGCGCCCCCCAAACGACACGAAAAGCTGCTCAGCGCGTCTGAACGCGGCAGCGCGCGTAGTGTACAACCTCAGAGCCCGCACCGGGTAGAGGAGATTGGCGTCGCGCTCACTATCGGATGAAGGCAGAGCCGATAGGGAAATAATCTGAGCCCTGAACGGGGTACCAATCGCCTTCGGGACATAGCCATGCCTAGGTTTGAGAATGACAACAGAATCATTCGGTCCAAACTCAAGACACGCGGCGCTGGATGAGAGCGCGTGAAGATCCCCCACGCGTTTTACTGAGGACAGAGCCGTCAGAAAAACGGTTTTGAGCAAGAGGTATTTTAGGTCCACAGACTCGAGCGGTTCGAACGGGGGTGCTTTCATAGCTTCGAGGACTATAGAAAGATCCCAGATAGGAACCGAAGGGGGCCGCGGAGGGTTCATCCTCTTAGCTCCTCTGAGGAAGCGGATGACTAACTCGTCTTTGCCCAGGGACTGAGCGCGTCGGGGTTCAGAGAACGCCGCGACGGCTACCACGTAAACCTTGAGAGTGGAGGGGGACCTGCCCTTGTCCAGCATCTCTTGAAGGAAAACTAGCAAAGACGGCACCTCGCATGACCGTGGGTCCAGATGTTTGTCGGTGCACCATTTTGAGAACAAAGACCATTTAGACGCATAGAGCCTTCTCGTGGAAGGTGCTCTAGCCTGTATGATAGTGTTTCTTACTCCCTCTGGCAAATCGCCGAATAGTCGTTGATCACCCATGCATGTAGCGCCCAGGGCCGTGGATGGGGGTGCCAGATCGTGCCGCGAGCTTGAGAGAGGAGATCTGCTCTGACTGGGATGGGCCACGGGGCTGTCTGTGACAGCTGAGTGAGCTCCGGAACCCAATTCTGACTCTCCCAACGCGGAGCTATGAGGAGCACCGAGTGGCGTGTGTCCTTGATCCTCTGAATTACCTGCGGTAACAGAGCGATCGGAGGGAATGCATAGAGCGGGCGGTGAGGCCATTCCTGGGCTCTTTGAAAAAAATATTGGGCAGTGAGCGTTCTCTTCTGACGTGAAGAGGTCCACCTCTGCTCTGCCGAACAGTCGCCACAGTATTTGGACCGTTTGTGTGTTCAGGGACCATTCTCCTGTGGAGATGAGGTTCCTGGACAGTATGTCTGGACCGTCGTTCAGATGGCCCGGCACATGCGTCGCTCTGAGCGAGAGCAGGTGGCTCTGAGACCAAACTAAAATGCGGTGTGTCAGTAGAAAGAGATTCCTGGATCTGACACCGCCCTGACGGTTGAGATAGGAGACCACAGCCATGTTGTCCGAACGGATCAGGACGTGGTGTCCCCGAATAAGCGGGAGGAAGCGCGAGAGCGCGTTCTCGACCGCAAGCATTTCCAGACAGTTTATGTGTAAGGGGCTTTCCTGAGTCGACCAATGGCCGAAGGCCGGTGAGCCCTCGCAGACTGCACCCCAACCCGTGTTGGATGCATCTGTCGAGATGACTTTTCGGCGGGAAAAGGTCCCCATCGTGACGCCCTGCCGAAACTATTCTGCTACTGTCCATGGCTGCAGCGCCGTGAGACATGTCTGCGTAACCCTGATCAGCTGGCGGCCCGTGTTCCACGCGCGGTGGGGTACACGGCTGTTTAACCAAAGCTGAAGCGGGCGCATGTGCAGAAGGCCCAGCTGAAGCACAGCGGAGGCTGAGGCCATGTAACCCAGCATCCTCTGAAAAGTTTTCAGAGGTGTGCGGGTGCCCATCTGAAACGAGGTGGCTAGTCGCTGAACACTGCGCGCGCTGTGTGGACAGGCGAGCCGTCATCGTGACCGAGTTCAAATCTATTCCTAGAAAGGAAATCGATTGACTGGGTTGAAGGGAGCTCTTTGTCCAGTTGACAGAGAGGCCCAGCGTTTCCAGATGGTCGAGGAGAACTGCGCGGTGCGACAGAAGCTCCGTCTGTGATTGGGCCAAAATCAGCCAGTCGTCCAGATAATTCAATACGCGCAGCCCCTGGCTCCGCAGGGAGGCGACCGCCGTATCCATGCACTTCGTGAATGTACGGGGCGCCAGGGATAAGCCGAACGGGAGAACGGGGTATTGATAAACATGACCCTCGAAGGCGAAACGTAAGAATGGCCTGTGACGGGGATTTATCTGGATCTGAAAATAGGCGTCTTTCAGGTCTAGAGAGATGAACCAGTCCCCCTGGCGCACCTGCGCGAGGAGTTTCCTGGTAGTGAGCATCTTGAACGGTCTCTTCATGAGCACTTTGTTCAAAAACCTGAGATCTAAAATCGGTCTGAGGCCGCCGTCTTTCTTGGGGACCAGAAAATAACGGCCGTAAAACCCCGACTCGGTCATAGATGGCGGGACTCTCTCTATGGCGCCCTTTTGCAACAGCGTCGCAATTTCTGAGCGGAGCGTGCCGGCGGTCAGCGGGCTGACAGTAGATTCGAGCCGAGCGCGTGCGCGAGGCGGGTGGCGGCGAAACTGTAGCAGATAGCCGTTCTTTATAATGCTTAGCACCCACGGGGAAATGCCTGGAATGGCTTCCCACGCTTTGGAGCATGCGGCTAGTGGCCGAATGGCTATATCGCCCTGATTGCTGTACATAGCGGGCTGGACACAGTGTGTGGGCGCGCTTTGAATGTGTGTGGCAACGGGACTTGCACTCAGAGAGGAGTCTATGGGCCGTGAAACAGAGCGAGCAGAGAGGGGACACGCGCATGAACTCGTGGGCGTGTTTATGTTCTCTGATATTAGAGCGGGCTGTGCCCGTTTCATGTGATGGGGCTCTGAGAGAAACATGGGATATGTTATGCTTGTGTGTATGGGTGAACACATGATTGTGGGCACATTTTCTACACAACCGGCATATTTTCTCTTTTTGAGATTTTTCTGGGTAGCCGTAAAAACGGCTTTTTGACGCTCGCAAGCGGGCAGGGACATCGGCTTGTTTGTGGCGGTAAACACTACAGCAGTCGGCGAAACAACGGGGACTGGCAGAGGGCGAAGCTTTGACGGCGGTCCGGCCGCAGCGGGAGAGCGCCGTCGTTTTCTCAACTTTGCTAGGCAGACTTCTGATGATCAGGCTTCAGCGTGATCTTGGGTCGCGGGCCCCGTGGGGGCGGCGGTCTGCGGCGGCTGTCAGAGCGAGAGCGAGGGCGGCCGCCCTGTCTGCGCTGGGCTGTTTGAGTCTGCGGAGGAGGGCGCTGCGGTGGAGCTCTGGCAGGAGGCTCGCGAGAGCGGCCTGCGGAAGAGCTAGCGCGGCGGGGCAGAAACAAATTCATGGCCTGAGTGGCTTTCTGGACCTCGGAAAAGCGATCGACGATTCCCGTGACAGCAGATCCAAAAAGGCCCGTTGGGGAGAGAGGCGCGTTAAGAAACGCGGCGCGCTCAGCATCTCCCATGTCGGCAAACGTGAGCCATAAGTGTCTCTCAGATACACAAAGGCTGGCCATGCATCTTCCCAGAGCTTGTGCGGCGGCTTTAGTGGCGCGAAGGGCGAGGTCCGTAGCACTTCTCAGATCCGTGACAGCGGAGGAGGGGTTTCTACCGCTCTCGGCCCACTCACGGAGAATATCGCTCTGTAGCACCTGGAGGACGGACATAGAGTGTAGCGCTGCGGCGGCCTGACCGGCGGCGGCATAGACGCGAGCATGAAAACTCGAGGTCGCTCTGCAAGCTTTCGAAGGAAGCGTGGGGGAAGAACGCCATCTAGCAGAGGGCGGGCAGAGGTGTGCGGCGACCAAGTCCTCAACGGGCGGCATGGCTGAATACCCTTTTTCGGCGGCTCCGTCCACTGTGCGCAGTGAGGCGGATATATCCGAGCGGTTTCTAGCTGAGAGCGGGGCATTCCAGGACTTCGTCAGTTCAGCGTGAAGTTCAGGCAGGAATGGGGCGGCCCGGTTACACGCGGGGGTCGAGCGCCGATGAAAAAAGCTGCCATCCATCCGGTTCGGGGGCTGCTCGGGTGGAGGAGACCACTCGAGACCGAGGCGTTCGACGGCCTGTGAGAGGAGGCGCATTAGTTCCTCCTCTATTCCAGCTCGGATCCCCGCCGACTCTCTCGTGGATCCGAGAGATGACCACTCCTCACTGTCTGACGCAAGCAGTGAACAGGAATCCTTCTCCTCCGCGGCGTCATCGGAAGCGACAGAGCGGCCACTCGGCGGCAACTGTATGTCCGGGTGGGGCGGGGAGGGAGAGCGGGAAGCGGGAAGCGGCGGCGGCGGCCCGCATGGTTCCGCAGGGGGCTCCGGCGGCCTCTGGTCGCGGCGTTTCTTCTTCCGCGGCGAAGAGATAGGCGGCGCGGGAGCGGATTGTGCCGCCAGAAGTCGTGCCCGCAGGGACGACAACGGCAGGCTCTCACAGAAGTCGCCTCTTTTAGATGTAGAAAAAAAAGGATACAGTCGTCGGATGGCGCTAGCTTGCAGGGCGGCTGAAGGTGGCGAAGACGGCCGGCTTCTTCAGGGTCCGGGAGCTCGCTAGAGTGATGCCTTCTCGACAGCGACGGCTTTTCTCAGGACAGCAGAAGCGTGTAGCTCGCTGAAGATGAAATGAATCAACATATAAGCCTGGGAGAGACTGTTATATACACCATAGCCACGCCCATTCTGGCGGGCCATGATGCAATGAGCGCGCGGGCGCTTCTCATTGGCAGCGGGTTCAGTCCCGCTCTCCCATAGGCTTAAGCAGTTCTCTCTGAGCGAACCAATGAGCTGCTAGCTAGCCTGCTCTAGGTCTGCCGCAGAGGAACTGCGTTGTCAATGGATACAAATTATGAAATAATTTTTTGGCTTCAAAATCTCAGCAAAGATGAATCTTTCCCGTAGCGTAAGCTAGCTTACGCAATACGAAAGAACCTCTCGTAAGAGAACCAAAGACTCTTCGGCGATATGAAGGATGGAATACTGCTCTATAGGTACTCAAGATTAACATGAGATTGGTAGAAACTGTGTGTGTTATGTCCCCTTTAAAGTAAAGTATTTAATGGATTTTTGTACTTCATTCACTGTAAGTTTGTAGGACAATGTGCCACATTATATTCATGATTGGACCGTCCTACATTGACAGGAAATTACTATGAAGTACATTTGTTTGTGCCTGTGTTGTGCCATATTAATTGCTATATTATGAACTTTAAGTCACTCCTGTCTAGAAGTCAATATAGTGAGAGTCCAGAGGGAGTGCTAGCAAATAATCATATAGGTGAGTGGTTGATAAATGAGGTTTTCCTCCATCTGGTAACTATAAGACATATCCTTTACTTGGGTGAGGAGGTCTGTAAAAACTTGGAGACCACAGGTTCTCCTACTACAAGACTGCTGATGACAACATACTGTAAAAATGTTTTTGGAGAGTAGTAAGGGGGCCACACAAATCAGTGACAGACTCTTTTGCAACTGATAGATTCTAAAAGAAGTGCATTCTATTCACCTTTTTCCTCACTTCTCCTATGGGGGCGCCATAGCGGCGAGTGACTTCCGGTAAGATGCTCTCAACTTCCGTTTAATAATTGTCATCAGCTAGACGACGTTACTGGTGATGGCAAATAGTGGAGGCTCTGGTAGAATTTGTGCCGTTAACCCCTTACTAGTCGGCCCCAATTTTGGCAATTGATGCATTCATGACATACCCAAAATAAAAAGGTTGCTGTTCATAAGTCATTCTGAATAGACACATAACCAACATATATTTAGAAAGCCAACCCTTGAGAGTTTACATTTCAAGACTCAAAATTAATCAGACTGTTATTAATATTGAGATATATAAGCTCAAACATAAAAACAAAAACAACAAATATTAAGAACATATTTATTAAATGTATAAAAATATTATGTGAATTTAGGATAGCAACTTGAAACCACAACTAAAGTATAGCCACAATTGTGGTCATGCTTCATTTAACATCTGAGGATGATATCTCTAAAATTATGCATTTTATTAAGCCTATTATGAAACCATGTCATGGGGAGACTTTAGAGAAGTTTTAGAGAATGCTAATATAAGATTCTCATCAAATATTTTATTGCCCTGTAAACACCCATTTACAGTCTCTGACTAATGTCTGGCGAGGAGAACTGGCCCCATTCATGTTCTTTTCATTTAATCGACCAACCTTTCACACCTCTGCCGGTATGAGACTTAATCTTCATTATTCTTTTATCCTTATTCTTTTGTTTGAATTCAGCCATTATAGCCTGTATTTGCCATCTAAACCCCTCTTACCCCACCTTACATGATCAATCCACCTATTATATTAACTCTTGTTAGAAAACAAACAATTCTTGGAAGTTTAAATGCGAATTATTTTTTTTAAATGATTGTATAAAAAGGAATAGCTTCTGCAAGCAGGTGGATTAGCACAACAAGTAGCCTCAAGCTACATGACACAATTTAATTTATTAAAGACTGTCACAAGAGCTACAGAAAGCTAAAAAAAACTTCTGAAACATGAGTGTTACGACCACAAGCCAACAACAAGAGCGGAATGTTAATGCCCCAAACCATTTAAATTGCACAAGATGCCATCCGACGACAAGGTCAAAAGACAATGGCTCGCAGCACTTAATTTGAAATTACCGCCCCGTAACAGTATGCTCATTCCACTTTGTGGACAGACCACCAACAATGGAAAATCCATATCCTGAACTTTGGCTTGGATATGATAGTCCATTAAGAAAGAAGAGAAGATGACGAACTTGTCCGGAGGAAGGTGAGACTATTCATTAACGTTATCTGCATGGCTAACATGCAGGTCTGCACAATTAATCGAAATGTGCCTTATGATACGGATTAAGTGTTTTCAGTACCAAGTTCTCATGGTGTGTGCTTAAACGTCTTTAAGAAACCAGCGTTTCCCTCAGAACTTCAATATGTTAAATTGTAGCATAAGTGTGTTCATTAAAAAAAATTACTCTTTAGCATCGGCTCTTTAAATGAACCATTCTGACTCCCACACTCGTGTGTTATAGTGTTTTGATTCAGTATGACGAATCGTTTAAATGAGTCAACTTTACGCTCCACTTTGAGTGTCAATACAGCGCAGTTTAGGTTTTTTTTTTTTTATTAATGTTGAGTATTTATATGAATATGTTGTTTTTACTCTGTTCCCTTTAGTCAAAGAGGTCTGAGTAAATATTTGACTATGGTAAATTACTAAATATTTTGGCAGGAGAGGGTGGTCTGTTTGTTCATTTGAGCAGCTGCAGCAGTAATAGATCTTAAATCTTATCACAGCTCGCAATGTTTAACAAAATAATACCTATCAGTAATTGTTTATAAGCTCATAAACTCACCATTTGGTCCTTCATACATGCCATTTAAAAGTGTATTAATGCTAAACTAAATTTGCTAAAATGCTAAAATTCTGCATGATTATATTCTAAAATATATTAATTTATTAATTGACTAACTTTTTTATCGTATAGAATTTTCAAAAAATCACTCTTTTCGAAAAAGAAAATATAACGACCCAGCTAATTATAGATGTGGTTATATGGTTATATGCTCATAGATATGGTTATCATGGTTTGTCTGTTTTTACAGGAGCTGGTGTTTACCAAGAGCACACTTGAATGGACGAAGGGAGGCCTAAAGAAGAGAGTCTTGCATCTGCCTCCAACCCCATGCAATCAAATGTTGATGATCACGGCTGTACATCTAAAAACTTTCCCTCTGTTGGAATACAATGGGAAGACCACATCTTCGAGAAGCATTGTTATATCAAGAGACAACACAGTGTAACTTATGTAAACCAGTCAACACAGTGTGATACATTCAAGCATCCTACTCTGATGAATGACTCTGACTCAAATCTGTAAACCGGGCTTCCACTCCACACATTTCATACCCTTGTAGCTATTCTGCATCCCCATGTGAATGTGGCATACCAGACTGAAGTTGAACAGCAAATCTTGCTCACACTAATGAAGCTGAAATTAAACCTTTTGATAGAAGACCTAGCCATTCGATCAGTAAGGCAAGTGAGCAGGATCATTTCTTTTTGTTTTTTTTGATAAGAGACTTATTGTATGAAAGACAAGTCAACTTGATAATTCCTCACTTCGCCAACACAACACAGCTGACAGAAGAAAAAGTCACGTGCAGTCGCAGGATTGCAAATGTAATTATACATGTTGAACGCGCAATTAGGAGACTGAAAGTATACAAGGTGTTGTTACAAACCTTGCCTATCACCCTTGCCAAAGATTGATAAAATTCTGCGTTTATGTGCAGCTTTAGTGAATTTGCATGGTGACCTGATTCGTGAAGCAGAAAAATAATGCTCAGTCTGCATGTAGTCAAATTTGTAAATATGTATTTAATCACAATACTTTACACTTTTAATTCTAAACAAGTCTCCAAATCTCAATGTTTTTTGTTTTTGTGTACAATGAATTTATCAGGATTTGTTGTTGCTCGTACTGGTACACCTTTAGCTGAACTAGCAGTGATTCGTATCTGTCTTGCACTATGCAAAACCTGTTTGAATCTCCAATACAGCTGCCTGGTCACTGTTCATCTCTATGTAGTTGCTGTAAAATGCTTTACATTTACTGCAAGTCAAAGTCTCCCCATGTGGCTGGTGGAGTTCTACACTATCAATTTCATCTGCCTTCTCTGGTACATTTGCATTGTAGGACTTTTCTAAAAGACTATTTTTTTAGTTTAAACAGAGCTTTTGTATCTGAAGAACAGACTCTATCCCTGAAGTCATGATGCGTGTCATAGCATGGTGTCGATGCTAGTCTTTCTCCCTCCCTTGCTGATGATGCATATACTTCCTCAGCTCTGTGATGTCTAAATGTTATCTGGCGGATTCGTTCTTGTTCATGATTTCTTCTGGTCCCTGCATTCCTTCTACGCTGCTCATCAGTGCAAGATATCCCTGTCATACCACTGGCCACTGCATTCTGCACCTTTCAAAAATCATGACATATTGTTTGCTCCATTACTTATTGCACAGTACCTCACCATTGGCACACAAAACGTTTTTTTTTCAAGCTATAGAATTGTATTATAATTATTATAATTAAAATATTGCTGTGAAAATGAATTCTTCGTTAATCACGCTGCACTATTTAAATGTATTTGCTGTATGTTAAGCCAGGCTAGCAGTGTTGCTCTATTTTAGAAATACCCACCTTCCACCACACAGCAGCAGCATGGCTACAAGACCTACCAAGGCCAGCTACGCAGGAGCATCCAGCTGTTTCCACTAATCCGTTATTTTGTAACATAACCCACGCCACGTGATTGGTATTATGTATAGTCTGACACGGCTCTATCTCCGCTTTTAAGATTGTTAACTGCTGATGATTATGGCAAAGAATTCATCAAATTTTATTACTGTGTAAGTAATTGTATGCTTCCGTGCTTTTATGATTTCTAAGCTCCTTGCCGTCGACACCCTCAGACAAAACAAGATAATTGAATATGGCAACATATGTTACTGATGGCCATTGTGTCACATCATCAATCCAGGAGGTGGCGCTTGTCAACTTCGTAGGATGAGGGACAGACAAATTTACGTTTTTAACAGTCTTGGTTAAATAATCTTGCCCGTGCTGCCTCCGTGAACTAATGTTGTCATTGCTTGTTGCCATTAAAATGAAGTAAAAGAGATTACAACCTTTGTTTCAGAGCTGTCCAATAACGCGCCTACCTAAACATCAAGCTGCGAACCGGAAGTTGAGCATCCTGTCTTTGCGCACGCGCAAAGCATAACAGGTAGTTTTGCGTCCTGTGAAAAAGGTGAATTGTCAAGTAAAAATAAAATAAAAAGAATGCACTTTTTTTGCCCTGAAGTAAGAGAAATGCCATATACCTTTCAGAGAACCTTAGCTGCGCAAATCAGAGCACAAGAAAAAAAATTTCAGCCATCCAGGAGACATAGGTGCGATCATTAATGTTCAGGTCACAGTGACCCAAAATGACACAACAGCAGTAGCCTGGATCTTACCATGCAGGTATTCACAGTTTCCCTCCCACCTTGACATTAAGTTAACAAATGAAGGGACTATGTAGGTTTTCAGCAATTTTACAAAGCTAAGATACCCAATTAGATGCCCATCAGCAGATCTGAGGATCGTACTGCTTAGCTCCTTATTAGAAAAGCAACAATGAGGTTATGGTTACGTAGATAGTAGGATGGACCCAAGCGCAGACAGTATGTGTTCACACAAGGTTTATTGACAGACAAAAACAGGGAAAACAAAACCCACGAGGGGGCAAAACAGGACTGGAACAGGATAGACTAAAACTATATAATGACTTGACGGTAAACAAAACAGCAAACGAAGAAACAGAACTTCTCTGTAGACAATACACTTGACAGGATACTCACAAGGATGACAATGTTAGCCAAGCACTCAGACATGAATCACAAAGTTTCACAATGAACCACCACAGGACAGCGAACACCAGGGGATTATAAAGGGAGACACTAATGACAAGGACAGGTGAAACTGACTAGACAATCATGACGAGACGAGGATAACAAGGGGGCGGGGTGACATAACGAGACAACACAAGCACATGGCCCAAACAATAGCCAAGCGCTTATTGTACACAAAACATGATTCTGTAATGATCCTGCCTTACGACCAGGGAAAATCAAGGACACTAAGGCAGAATCATGACAGTTACATTGAACTGTACTGTCGGAGCAGTGAGAAAAAGTTCTATAGACAGTGAGGAGACCAACCCAGTCTGAAAGTAAGCTCTGTGACAAATTCAGAGGAATGTGGAAATTAAGTGTCTGAAGAACTGTCTGAAGTGGTTAACAGTTTGACTTCCAGAGCTTTGATCCTAATTGCCATATTATGAACTTTAAGTCACTCCTGTCTAGAAGTCCATATATTGAGAGTGCAGAGGGAGTGCTAACAAATAATCATACAGGTGAGTGGTTGATAAATGAGTGTGTGTGTTTAGGGTGTATGTATGAATATGTATATTTCGTGTACAATTTGGCATCTTCAAGGTCAGCAGCATAAGAGCAAACATCTATAAGATATCTTTGGTGTCCCACCTCTACCTCCAATCTACAAGTCAAAATGATTCCAGGGGGAAAATTAATTTCTTATTGCCAGAGTCTTTAAAATATTCCATATCTGCATTTCACTCTGTGTCACATTCCCACATAGGCTCAAATTGGAATGTAAAAAAGTAATGACCAGAGAAAAGGGTCCTCAGTCTCAGAAATAAAGATTGGCGTTGCCAATATGTTGGTAGAAAGCAATTTGCACCTGAAGTGGGTTCTATCTCGAATTTTCCCACACCATAAGTGTGCTGTCCAGCCCCTTTTAACTCAGATATTGTGTAAGAGTGTCACCTGCATGTAATACACACATCCATCAGGTCCTTCAAAACACCAAGACTGAATGAACTGATCAGGTTTCCACTTTTACGATCAACGGTTTGATTTGCAGCACTTAACATACTTAGCGAGAAAAGAAAACACATACATTTGTGCCCGGGTTTTTGTGGTTCATGTATGTTTATGATGTCTTGTGTTGTGTCAGTTTTTTATTGCTGATGCTGCATAAATAAAGGAATAAATAAAGAGCATACTGCTAGGCTTACTTTCCATCATCTCAAGATTCTATGGGGGATCTGAGTAATTTTTGGACACAATTTAGGGTTTCTGGAGATTGAAACCCTAAATTAGGCTCCACTGGAATTTAAAAGCCCTCCACCTGCTTATTCAGTGTAGAGTTCATTTTGAGGATATAAGCCACAAAATATCCTGATATGGTTTCAGCTGGGTCTACATAAACAAATTTGTTATTACCAAATTCATGAGGAGGGAAAAATAACCCAACTTAGATGTGGATTCCTCCTGGAGGGCAACGTTCTTATTTTTCGGCCTCTGGAAATGTATTCTCAGTGAACAGCTTTTTGAGAAAGGGCAAATTTGCATACCTACCATAGGAGAGTAAATCTGATCATATAAATGTAAATAAGGAAAGATTTAAGTGTGTTTTCATATAAAAATAAGTGTGAAAAAAAAAACTGTATGCGTTGGCATGTGTGTGGGTGGCATAGTAAGGGATGAAAGACGGAAAGAAAATAAAAAGTGTGAGGGCTGGAGGGCACTATAACTGTGAATATGATATCACATATTTTCCCATGTCTCACAAAGCAGCTCAAGACACTACATCCACCCTATCACAGGGGGCAGCAGAGATTTAAAACATTTTTAATAATGCAATAATAAAACTCCATTTCCATAAAGTAAACTGGCATTCTGGCTTTAACCCTTTCACACGTAAGTTTAAAATATTCTAACTGACCCCCCAGCGGGAGTTTTTCAAGGCGACCGTTATTTAGAACTTGTCACTTTAATGTTTCCATGGTGACGCGTCATTGCTTGTCACGTGACACAGCGCAACCACAACACAGCGCTGAATGAATAATGATCTGCTTTTATGTCATTTTTCCTTTTTTATTAAAAATATTCACAAATGTATTAGCTATAGCATGAAACACTGATATTCCGATTGTCAAATATGTGCAAGTGGATGGGTTTTGTTGTTTAAATATCTTTATAAAGATCACGTTAGTTGAGCTGTATTCACAATGGGCGGCGCCATTTTAGTTTGTTGTACAGTTCAGAGAATCGGATCTGTTGGATTTACAACACATCAATTCCTCCACTTCTCACGAAATACATGAAAGTAAGTGGCCGGTGAACTGGGAGAAGAATAGGGTCAAATGTAAAGCTACTTACACAATGTGTATCTGATATGAATAAAACGTGTCGTCTTATAATAATGGAAAGGATTATTATTGCCGCTTCCATAGACATCAGTGTGTGTTTTACAAACTAAAAATCATTGTTTTGCTAGTACTTATGCGTATTTAAATGTCTGAAACCTAAAATAAACATTATGTGGTTGAAAACACTCAATAGTTGTGATATATGACAGCACTGAGTGCGTCCGTCTCTGGTTCAGCGCTAGCCAACGCGCGAAAGCTCGTTTGAATTTAGCAGTTGATCGCGTGATGCACTGACCGTTCTTATCACACCGGTGTGATCGTACGCTCCAGGGACCCGCCAAGACTGATCACACCGGTGTGATCGTACGCTCCAGGGACCAGCCAAGACTGATCACACCGGTGTGATCGTACGCGTGAAAGGGTTAAGAAGCATTTATGCAAGGGATAATGTACATCCAGGCAGTTTTTATCTCAGATTACTACACGGCTCTGTGGAATACTTGATTCTGATTGGTTAACCCTCTGAGGTCGGCTATCGCGCCGGCGCGATTGTCTCGCTTTTTTTCTTATCAGTGCAAAAGAGACTCAAAATACTCTGTTGATTTTGATCTTAAATATAAGTGTTATACATCATTCGATCATGTTAAGTGTCTATTATTTTTCTGTATACTCACAATAAAAACAAAGTGCTGTGCTTTTCGACAAATAAAGAAAAATAAACATGATGCAAGTTCTGCCTTCTCTCTGTCGGTGAAGTCCATTCTGAAACGCGTCCTAAGATTAACTATAACTCCGCAAATACTTGTCATACAAGCACGAGAGATTTTTCTTTATGAAGCTTGAATTCTCTTCTTTTCAATGAAGTAATTTATATAAAAAACAAATATTCTCAGTTTATGTAATCTGTATGAAAAGAGAGTGATTTCAGTATTTTTTTCCCAGCTCATTACACTTCATTACGCGTTAATCTGACTCGCCCACGGAGGACGCGCGCTATTCAAACGCAAATGTTGAGGCAAGCCATGACAGCGCCCACATTAGCCGTTCCACCGCGGCGGTAAAATGTGTGGTGTATTTGCTGCCTTTTACCGCTAAGAGGCGCTACAATCATAGACTCTGAAAAGTGTTCGTTTATTCTCTCTATTGCGTAATCTGCTGCCGTGCATTCAGAGCGATTGAAAGCTGGTAGCATATGAATTCAAGTGAAACGTAGTTAAAATAATTAATAATCACAATGCTGAAATTAGGCTACTAAAATTAAATTGAATAAATAATGAAAACATTTCAACTGTGGAGGGAGGGGTGTGGGGATTAAAATAATTCAGCAGAAGCAGGGATGTTTAGACCAGACGGAAATCCCCGTCCCCCCTGGCAAATCACACTTTACTTAAAACCATGTTTTTAAAAACTCTAGGTTGTAGGGAATCAAAAAAATATATATATATAGATATATATAGATATATAGATATAGATATAGCCTATATATAAAATTATTTTTTTTAACAGAACTGCTTTTGAAATTACGATTGGTAGCCTATTATTATACAGATGCAAAGTCGTTCTGTTGGATTTGTTCCTTAGTGTAAAATGGAAATGCATGGTAATTTTATTTGATAAATATAAGCAAAAAACTGTATGGTGTAACAGAGTTTTAGACCTAGACAAATCTCTCTGCATTAATGAATATAAAATTTACAGTAGACCATGTTTGACCGGGATTTGAACCCGTGTCATCTTGATGATCGAACCGTAAGTTCTACCGCTCGGCTATGAATTTACTCACTGAGAATTTCCCAAACGTTTGTTTCTCACATGAGCGAGAAAACGTTTTGTCGTTAGCCTGTGAGTGTAGGCCTATAGCCTACTGCATGAATAAAAGTAGACCTTTTACAGTTTTAAAAGATGATATCTTATCTGTATGACCAACAATTACGGAGTAGGCTTTAGCCTATTAAGTTCTTAGCTGTTATGAGATAAATAAATTCAAATGAACGCGCCGCCGCGTTTGTCAAACTCTAATTCAACATGCCAGAATAAAACCAGATTTTAGAATAATGCATAGCGCCACTCGGCGTGGTGTGCCAAAATATCCTAATTATAAACTTCAATATTTCATTCAAAACCATCTCAAAACGCTTTGTGACATTTTAAAAAGCCGTGAATGTATTAAGGCCACTGGAACCAGGATTGTAACTGAAACGCGCAGCATGTCTCAATACAGGAGCAGAAGCGCTGGTTCAGATTGTATTCTTTGTTGTTTAAACGTGCATGCTGCAAATATTAAAAATATTTGTTAAAAATAAATGTTTGTTGTAGGCTTATTTGGAAATTACCATAACTTGTAGTATTTCATCCTTACTGTTAATTGCCCCACTTAGGTTTAGCTAAATGTCCCTTTGCGCCACCTGGCGGTCATTTCGCGAACGACTTTGAAATGCGACTGGTTTATTTTTACGGCGGTGGATTTGCCGCGGCGGTAATAGGCATTCTGGTTGACTACCTACTGTACATTATTTTTACATGAACACATTCAAACTATATTGCTATAGCCTACTGAGATTTCTTCTAATCGTGATATACTAGTGTCTGTAATGACAACATTTCGTTGACTAATTTTGGATAGATTATAAAGTTTTACTATAAAATAGACATCAAATAAGCTTTAGTTAGACAGTTTCTGCTCATATGTAAAATATATAGTATGTTTTGTCACAAATAAACTAATCAACTGTTATAGTGTTTGTTCCAATGCAAGCTATATCAAAATAATGAATCCTTAACTTTGAAATATGCATGATAAAATCTATTGCCTACTTTAAAAAATAATACTTATAAGACATTTATGGAAAAAGACAATTTTATTTTCAAGATGTTTCCAACTCAAACTTTGAACCAATTCTGCATAATTGCCCATACAGCCTATTTCACCAGGATTTGTTTCCAGGTATGACTAAAAATGTGCTTTTGGCTTTCATTTATATTTTGATTGTTTGTATATATATATATATATATATATATATATATATATATATATATATATATATATATATATATATATATATATATATATATATATATTTTTTTTTTTTATTTTTTTTTTTTTTTTTTATTTATTGTCCTTGCATTCTTTCTTGTGTGACACCCCTGAATGAAAGGCTCATTATTATGCAGGGTCATTGTCTGCTCAGGTGAGAACCACTTAATTATTCATGATAGGGGTTGGGCCGTTCACACCCATCCGCATATTGCCTTTGCAAACAAAAAATGTTTTTCACAATTTAAAACAATCTATTGTTTTATGTGAATGATTAGACAGGATGATTTTCAGATCATTTTGACGCCTAAACTCTAAGCGACAACATCCATTAGTCAAAAGTCTTGTGGACACATATTTAGTGTGTGTTTTGTGGCCTTATTTCAGAAACTTTATTTTTTTGTTTTTTCAATAACCATGCATAAACAATATTCTCTCAAAAATACAAACATGTACAAACATGTTGCTAACATATTATGGTAGCCCTGTTTGTGCTAAATAGAGTGTAATTACACCAGTGCCATTAATATGTTTCTAAGCAACTGAAAAAAGCACAAATGTCAGGGCATGTCAAAACATCTCAAGGACCCCAAAAACACCTCAGACCTCAGAGGGTTAATCGCGCCATCCAGCGGGATGTTATTCCCCGATAACCGCTGAAAACAGATAACACATGGCTCATGCGGGTTTCTGAAACCAGCAGCGCTATACGCTTGCTGGGAAAGTTTTTTTTTTCTTTATGAAAGTTTTGCGTTTGTTGAGCTAATAAAATATTAAAACTCAGTCAAATCAATATGTTGTGTACAGTTATTTAATTATGCCATCCAGTATCATGGACTCACTCTCTCTTGTTTCATACAAACGCTGCTGCTGCCATTTTTTGACTATTGTTTTGTACACTGTTGGATTATAAGATACAAACAGGTACATTTTTAAAACAGTTTAATCTGAAATCAATATCTCTTATCTCCATAATTATTTATGTGGCGAAATGCTGTGTAATAAGGCGACTGTAAGCCTCTTAAATGTCCGTCTAGTTGAACTTGCCACGCTACAACTGCTCTCTAGGCGGAAGCTTTGCGTTTAAAGACCTATTAAAATATTTAAACTCAGATCAATATCTCGTGTTTAATTATTTACTTATGTGGCAAGTAGCCGTGTAATAAACTGGATAATGTACATCCAAAATAATCCCCTTCAAGCTGATGGAAGATCACCTCATCACCCTGTCTGGGTTTATTTTGAGAGAACAACCGGCTGGATGTACATTATCCCTTACTTACATAAACCCAGACAGGGTGATCAGGACCCCGACACGAAGCGGAGGGATACATTACAGCCATACCACTACGTTACGTTAATTCAAGTTTATTAAAACTCCATATGGTTGCCTAATCAAATTGCACTTAATACACAAACGTCATACATTTGTGAAAAAATAAAATAAACAAATATACCAATTTATTTACACAGCATTTCGCCTGATAAATAATTATGGAGATAAGAGATATTGATTTGAGATTAAACTGTTTTAAAATCGTACCTGTTTGTATCTTATAATCCATTGTACAAAAAAATTTACGCAAAATGGCAGCAGCTGTGTTTGTATGAAACAAGAGAGAGCGAGTCCACAATACTGGATTATATAATTAAATAACTGTACACAAAATATTGATTCGACTGAGTTTTAATATTATATTAGCTCAACAAACGCAAAACTTACACAAAGAAAAAACGTTCCTAGTAACCGTATAGCGCTGCTGGTTTCAGAAACCCGCATGAGCCTGTGTTATCTGTTTTCAGCGGTTGTTATCGGGGAATAACATCCCGCTGGATGGGGCGAGTCGTGTAATAAAGCATAATAACATTTAACGACCACTTTGTAATACATTTTACAGTAGAAAGAAAGAAACAAGTCCAGTACTCCCACTACAACACTAAGCTTCTTATGCAAACCTGTCACGGGCATTTAATAACTGATTTGACTATTATACACATTCATGCCTCTCTATAGAAAGAGACTCTCTAGAGCAGGGGTGGGCAAACTTTTTGGCTCAAGGGCCACACTGGGTTTTAAAATTTGACAGAGGGCCGGCCCAGTGGCAGATTATACCAGCAAACACATTTACGTGGATACGTGGATCACGTAATTTACGTGGTAAATTAATTTATATGCTATAGATATCCCCATTTAGCATTGTTATATATTTATTTTTTATTTTTATTTTTTTTATATATTTATTTCATTTTATATATATTTATATTATTTTTAAATATTGTTTATTCTTATTATTATTTAATGGGCCTAACAGTAAATTAGAAACAAAACACCAGCAAGTGTACACTTAGAAGAGTAAAAATTAGAGAAGGTTACGTTAATTCAACTTTATTAAAACTCCATATGGTTGCCTAATCAAATTGCACTTAATACACAAACGTCATACATTTGTGAAAAAATAAAATAAACAAATATACCAATTTATTTTAAGTATGATAAATAAAACGTAAAAAAACAAAAGCAGATAAGAACATTTAATGAACAAAAACGGTTTCTGTACATGGCAGAGACGGGAGCGTAGCCGAAAGCCAGGCGATAAAGTTCGGTAACCGGAAGCAGTCCAAGAGACATCTACAAATACAGAGGAGCAAAGAAACTAAATATCAAATGAAAAACTAAAAAATCAAATGAAAACTAATCAGGCGTACAAGTGGTTACAAACGTCTCAGGTTACGTATGTAACCCTGGTTCCCTGATAGGGAACGAGACGCTGCGTTTGAGACGCGGTGGGAACCCCATACCCACTACGCCATAGTGACAAATGCCCGTTCTGTATGAAGTCCAGCGCACACTAAGAAGCAAGCAACCTCGCCCCTGGAGTGGAGAGGTCAAGGTCATAAAACCTGACAAATGTATGCGGAGAGGACCATCCTGCCGCATTACAAATATCAGGAAGGGAAACCCCCGAAATTAAGGCCGTAGAGGCCGCCATACTCCTAGTAGAATGGGCCCGTACAGCCATAGGTGAAGGCTGACCGGCCGCTTCATAAGCTAATGAAATAGCCTCGACTATCCATTTGCTCATAACCTGTTTAGATGCAGGGAACCCTCTTCTGAGTGACCCAAAACATACAAATAATTGCTCTGACTTACGCCACAGGGCAGCTCTGTGAACGTAGGCATCCAATGCCTGAACTGGACATAACAGGTTCAGTTGTTCCTGATCTGGGGTATTAAAAGGTGGAGGATAAAAGGCCTGCAGCACTATTGGGCCCCCAACATTAACTGGGACCTTAGGAATATAACCCGGTCTAGGGTATAGAAATGCTTTCACCATCCCAGGTGCAAATTCCAGACATGAAGGAGCAACCGACAGGGCGTGCAAATCTCCAATTCTCTTGATAGATGAAATAGCAAGGAGAAATAACGCTTTCAAAGTGAGGAATTTTTCTGAAACCTCTTCAATAGGCTCGAAGGGAGCCAGAGCCAGACCTTCAAGTACAATGGCTAAATCCCAAGCTGGTGCTCTAGAGTGCAGTGCAGGTCTCAACCTCAATGTACCACGGAGAAAACGAGTAATCAGAGGATCTCTCCCAATAGAAGTACCCCAATAGAGGGGTATGGTAGGCCGATATAGGCGCCACATAAACTTTTAAGGTGGAAGGAGATAATCCAGCAGAGAAACGGTCTTGCAGAAAATCGAGAACTGAACCAACAGGGCAGTTAACAGGATCTAACTGACGCTCACCACACCAGGTGGAGAATAATTTCCATTTCAGCGCATACAGTCTTCTCGTGGAAGGGGCTCTGGAATGGAGAATGGTCTCAACGACCTCAGTCGAGAGACCGGATTCTATGAGCCTGGCCCCCTCAGAGGCCAGGCCCACAGTTTCCACAACTCCGGCCGAGGGTGAAAAATCGTGCCCTCTACCTGGGACAGCAGGTCCCTCCTGATTGGAATCTCCATGGGAGAGCCGTTCAGAAGAGACACCAAGTCCGAGAACCAAACTCGAGTCGGCCAGTAAGGGGCTATTAGTAGCAGACGGGACCCTTCCCGGCGAACCCTCTCCAGAACCCCCGGGAGCAACGATATCGGGGGAAATGCATACAGGTACAGCCTCGGCCACACCTGCACCATCAGTCCTAGAGGAGCTGGGTGCGTGAGAGAGAACCACATGGGACAATGAGTTGTATCTGAGGATGCGAAAAGGTCTATCTGAGCACGACCAAATTTCTCCCACAGGAGCTCCACCACCTCGGGGTGAAGTCTCCACTCCCCGGGCCTCAGCCCCTGCCTTGACAGTATATCTGCTCCCACATTCTGACGCCCCGGAATGTAAACTGCTCTGAGAGATAGCAACTTCCCCTGGGCCCATAGGAGGATCTGATGGGCCTGCTTGCAAAGGTGACGTGACCTCAGACCCCCCTGATGGTTGATATATGAAACCACCGACGTGTTGTCCGTACGAACCAACACATGATGGCCTCTCAGGTCTGGCAGGAAATATTTGAGAGCTCGAAATACCGCCATCATCTCCAAGCGATTTATGTGCCATGACAGTTGATGGTCCTGCCAAAGACCTTGCGCCGAGCGGCCACTCATGACCGCCCCCATCCCGTGAGGGAAGCATCCGTCGAAAGCGTGACGCGTCGACAAGAAGCCCCCAGCACTGGGCCCTGGGCGAGGAACCAAGGTTTCTTCCACATGACCAAGGCACGAAGGCATAGCCGCGTGACCTTGATCTTGCGGAACGGATTTCCCCTCTGAGAAAACCCCTTGGTTCTGAGCCACCACTGCAGGGGTCTCATGTACAGCAGGCCAAAAGTAATCACGTTGGACGCTGCTGCCATGAGCCCCAACAGTCTCTGAAACTGTTTCACAGTGAGTGACTGGCCTAGTTTTACATTTTTTATGGCTGTGAGAATCGCAGAAATCCGAGCAGGAGACGTGCCTGCATTGTGGTCGAATCCCAAATTACACCTAAAAAAGTGGTCCTCTGAGCAGGGAGGAGAACACTCTTCTTGATGTTGAGCCGCAACCCCAACTCCATTATGTGAGACAGAACGACATCTCGATGCCGAACTGCCAACTGCTCTGACTGAGCTAAAATCAACCAATCGTCGATATAATTTAATACGCGAATGCCCTGGAGTCTCAAGGGAGCCAGAGCTGCATCCACGCATTTTGTAAAGGTGCGGGGTGATAAACCTAGGCCAAACGGTAGAACCCGATACTGGTAAGCTTCGCCCCCGAAAGCGAACCTCAGGAACTTCCTGTGATGAGGATGGATAGATACATGGAAGTAAGCGTCTTTCAGGTCTATTGTGACAAACCAGTCCTCGGACTGAATCTGTGATACAATTTGCTTGAGTGTGAGCATCCTGAACTTGAGTTTCTGAACTCTGCTGTTTAACTGGCGCAGATCTAGAATAGGACGCAAACCTCCATCCTTTTTCGGAACAATGAAGTAACGGCTGTAAAACCCTGACTCTCTGCTGGGAGGAGGCACCCCCTCTATCGCTCCTTTTTGAAGAAGTGTCAGAACTTCCTGCTCCATAACCAGAGCCTGCTGTGAGTCCACCACAGTGGGAAGGACCCCTTGAAATCTGGGCGGACGAGAACCGAACTGAATTCTGTAACCCTTTTCTATTATGTGCAGGACCCATAAAGAAATATTTGGCAGAAGTTTCCACGCTGCCAGAAATTCTGATAAGGGAACCAGTCTCTCGAGACTGGCCTCTGGATTTGATTGAACAATCATTTCGGCGCCCTGAAGCGGCGAACCGGCAGGGAACAAACCGAACTGACCGTTCTACAACCCTCCTCAGAGGATTGGATGGGGACGCTGACACATCGGTGCCCTGAAACGGCGAACCGGCAGGGAACAACCGATGTGGCAACGCTGCGACTCTCCTCGGAGAATCGCCCCCCGGAGGGCGCCAAAGAGAAACGGTTCCTCGGAATCGTTCCTCCCTGGAGGGGACCACCCTCAGAAGCCTGGCACACTCGGCGTCAGGACTTCTTCTTAGTCCAGGCTCTCTTGGAGATGACAGTCCTCAGATCCTGTCTGCCCCCAACAGGCCTGGACTGCGAAAGCCACTCGGGAACCCCGGATTGTGGAGGAGCCCGAGCAGCAACGCTCTGTTTCTGCTGGAATCTGTGTGCGGAGCTCGTAGACGGACGAGGCTGCTCAATCTTTATATTACGTCCAGCCTCGGGGACACTGGACCGGCGAGGAAGAAACCTCTGAAACGCAGCCGCTTGTTTTTTTATTTTCTTGAAACCTATCGACAACACAATTTATAGCATCGCCGAACAGACTTGTAGGAGAAACCGGTGCGTCCAGAAGAACAGATCTATCTTTATCTTTGATCTCAGAAAGATTTAACCATAAATGACGTTCCGTGGCCACCAGGGCTGCCATAGAACGGCCCACAGATTTGGCCGTCTCCTTGGTGGCCCGGAGAGATAAATCTGTTGTGCGACGTAATTCTCGAATTGCATCAGCACTAACTTCCTCACATTCATCTATGTCCCTCAGCAGGTCAGCCTGATAAGCTTGTAATATCGACATTGTATGTAAGCATGCCGCAGCCTGACCTGCTGCCGAATACGCTTTACCCACCAGCACTGATGTATTTTTTAATGGTCTGGTGGGTAACGTCGGGGCTTTCAGTGATGCGGCTGACTCGGGGGAGCCATAATTATCAATACCTCTAACTTTACTGTAATTGCTAGTTTGAGGATTATGAACTCTGAAAGACGCCGGTTTATTCCATGATCTGGACACCTCAGTGTGGAGATCAGGAAAAAACGGGAGTTCCCGACGAGGAGGTCGTGATCTAGATGGTAGATAACGTTCATCCAGAAGACTCTTTCTTGATTCAACATCAATATCATCAGCTGGCCACTCAATATTTAATTTAGTAACAGCACGAGATAAAACCTCCATAAGCTCCTCATCAGCAGGGGTATGAGCTGGAGAAAACTCAAATTCCCCCATATCAACGACATCCAGTTCCTCAGAACTGGATAGCCGCAACATTGGTGCCTCAACCTGGGGAGGAGAAACCGCAGAGCGGGCTCCTTCCTGGGCTGGGACACCGGAACCAGCAGGTAAGGGCTGAGAAAGGGCTGGGCCCGTCTCAAACCCCGCTACTAGATCCATCTGTGAACCCCAAGATGCACGCCGCCGCTGTGCCTCGGCAGCAGCGGGACCCGCACCACGGGGAACACGAACCGAACCATCCTCCTCAAAGAATGCCCGGCGAGAGCGGAGAGTTTTCATGGACAAACTCAAGCAATGCTCACAGTCAGCCCCCTCGAGGACCGACTGGGCATGCTCTACTCCCAAACAAGCAACACACATCTGATGTGTGTCCCCACCCGTAATGAAAAGAGGGCAGGGAACAACACAACGTTTGAAATCTTGCTTGCTCGCCATCATGAGATATATATAGAAATATGATCGGGCAGACAACAATAAATAGACAAGGACAGAATCACAGAGAGCGCTTGCTGAAGACAACAGAAGCTGGCGCGGTTTGTTTGCAAGGGTGCTTTATAGTTTCCTGGTCTATGACGTCACCTATGACGTATCGGGCTTCCATTGGACTGATTTTACACGTGCTTCATGACGCAATCACGCAGAGCGTTCCCACCGCGTCTCAAACGCAGCTCGAGTTCCCTTGAAAGGGAACATTTTTTTTTTCTCTGAGTTTCCAAAAAAGGAAAAAACATTAAAGTTCAACAAGGAGCCCTTGTTGTGCTTAAGTCGCTGTCTGTTCAAGGAGTGCTGAAATGTCAATGATTCAATCGTGCCACGTTCTGTTTCCTGGGATATTAGTTATAAATTACATATGACAAATTACAAAAAACGGTCTGACTCTGCAGCGTGAGCTTTGCAATGCAACCGTTAATTAGTCACTGAATGGTTTCCATGGTGACGCGTCATTGCTTGTCACGTGACACACCGCAGCACAGCCACAACAGCTCTGAATAGACCATTTACGCAAAAAACGGAAATACGTCAAGGAAGGGTAAACCCAGTTCCGGTTTAAGCTTTGCTGACGGAAAAATGGCAGCTAACGTTACCGTTAGAGTGTTTTCGACTAGCCTGACTTGTCTTCCGAAGTTCACCAGCGCCGATGTGGTGAAGAGTGTGGAGATACATTCGTCCACTCAAGGAAACAAACTGGACAAGGGATATAAATTCTTCCACGAAGAGTTTATCCACAATTACCAAGGTAAGAAATCAAGAAATTGCTATAGCTAGCTTTAACATTAACTATATCACCGGTTACTCTGTTAACGTTAACTGTAAAGTAAGTAACTTAATAGTAAATCTTAGGTGTTGTGAATTTGTAATATAATAACACATCGCAGTGAATATGTCGTGTGTATGTTTAAGTGAGAGGGTATGAGATAACATAACAACCAGTAATTTGGTGAAGCTGTACTAGGTAAATGTTACTGACATTGTGTTGTGACTTAACGTTAACGTTACGAAGTAAAGTTGTGTACTTCTATGTGAGATAACACGTAATATTTTCTTGTTGCATGCGGTTATAGTATCAAATATACTCCAGGGACAGGTTGTAGTGAGAGGTAGATGCTTCAGGTCAATGAGGAAGAGCGAGGAGCCTCACAAACTGGAGGTTTGACTATAGACAGAATGCCGGTTGGCAAAAGTTCAAGAAGTTGCCCGTTCTGGCGTGTTTACTCTAATTGCTGCGGTTGCGGCACTTTCTTCCCTTACTATTTCTTTACTGAAAGTTATAGTATCATGTTATTATGAACATTGATGTAACAGCAGTATGACTTCAGTGTAACCTGTTTAATTTGTTATTGTGTCTAGATATCACTGGAGGCAGAAAGTGCCAACCTTAAAGCTTTCACCTGCAGTTGTGCGGCTGGTAAAGGATTCTGCAATCACATAGTTGCCATCCTGTACCAGACCGCACATTATTCACAGCTGGGTCTGCAGGCTGTTCCACCCTCCCTTGCCTGCACAAGTGGCTTGCAAAGATGGCACAGACCAAGAACACAGGTGGGTTTGTGATAAATATGTCATTATGATTTAAGAACCGATGCATATCTAAACAACTGTAAATTATTATAAAAACACCCCCAGTAGTGACTACAGACTAAGGCTGCACATATATCGACATTATTGAAATATCGCAAATGTATATATCGCACCGGCTTGCAATAACTGGGGTCATGGACAAAAGACAAAGAGAAAATTACACTGCTCTTGGCTGAATAACTTTTGTAGCTTTAATAGGAATTAGTACACTATATTTAATCCATACAGTGAAAACTAGCAGTGTTTTATTTTTACATTTGATTAAGTTTCTTTTGTTAAATAAATCTAATGTAGGCCTTCCTGAAACCTTAAACCTGAACCCAGTTGTTTACACTGATGTTAAAATAACACTTACTTATGCTACAGTAAAACACTGCTGTTCACTTTCAGAAGTTGTAGAGATGTTTTCTTGCCACAAAAAGAATGTGAAACACGTATGTAGGTTATATAATTTTAAAGATAATTTAAGTTTATTTTAAACACTTTATTTATTGAGATTATTTAATGAGTTATTGCATATTAATTTTTCTTCAACATCGTGCAGCCCTACTACAGACTGTAACTGCTTTTTGTCTTTTACTTTTTTTAAGGGAATCCATCCTGAACCTGTTAGTGAGCTGGTGGTGCAAAAGCCCAAAACAGTGGGTCAGAGCGGTCTGAGGTCCACATTATACAAGGCATATACAGGTGATTAATTTGTTAACTGTTTGATTGTTGCTTTGTGAGAGTAAGTTAGTTTTTTTTAAATGTTATGACTAACATCATTATGGTTACCGCAGATACAATAAATAAAATGTAAATGTAGTTAAGCACTCATGTCTAACTTTTCTTTTGTGTGACCAATAATCTTGTGCATCTCTTTGCCCTTTTGTCTAGGACCACTGCCAGATCCATATATGATGGCATCTGGAAGCAAATTAAGCCAGGTGCAGCCCCAGCCTCTCATGGCTGTTGTATTGGATGGGATTTCTGAGATAGAGCTGACGCCATCTAAATTTGGGTCTGTCCCTCGTGGATCCCCCATGTCCTATCACTGTCCTGCCATGAAGTCCAGTGACCTCATCCTACACCACATGGCTCCAGAATTTCCATCCCTTCCTCTGATGCAGCACACTTTTCCCAGGTTGCATTTCGTGCCGACGTTGCATCAGTTAATGGATCTCCAGTCTCTTGAAATTTCACCGCAGCTGTCCTGCGAGATAGAAAAAGAAACTCAGCAGCAGTCCAAATGTCCTGCGTGGACACAGCTACGGCGACCAAGGCTGACTGCCAGTCGTTTTTGGGATGCTTGTTGTAGTAAGGCGTGTCGTGAAGAGCAGGAGTCTGCAGCAATTCAGATGATCAGAGGCTCCATAAAGCAAACAGCTGCAATGAGGCGTGGTCTGCTGGTGGAGCCTGAAGTGCTGGCAAACTATGCTGAACTGATGCGAGTTAATGTGCTACCAGCAGGATTCGTCATTCACCCTGATGCACCACATCTCGGGGCCAGTCCAGACGGTCGGGTGTATGACCCTTCAGAGTCGCCTCCTTTTGGCCTGGTTGAGGTGAAGAGCAGCACAAAAAATGATCCATCTCAGGTTGCTCACCTCAAGGTGCAGGAAGGCCACTCCAGTCTGAAGCGTTCACATAAATACTACTGGCAGGTTCAGGGCCAACTGGCAATCACAGGACTGACATGGTGTGACTTTGTTACCGATACCTTATCAAATTTAACTGTGGAAAGAATTTGGCGTGATGAATCATTCATAGCGGAAATGAAAGAGAAATTAGATGTATATTATTATGGCACATACATGAATGCATACCTTGAATTCCAGTAATCTTGTCTTTATCAATCAGTTTTGCCTTCTGTCTTACTGTTGATGAACTGTAATGTTTTTTTTATTGTAAATGTTTGTGTTATTTATTGAATAAGTTGTTATTAATCAGTTGATGTTACACATACATACCAAAAAATTAAAGGATGCATCATTTTGACCAAAATTGTTTTAATCATTCATCTGTTTTAGTGAAATCAGTCACATTTCAACAGAACAATATTAATATAACAATTATTTTTAATTTAAAGTTTAAGAATATGTGGGAACACAATTATTTACACATTATACATTATTTACATACAAAACATTAATTCATTCACTCTTCAAAACAAAAAGGTCCTTGATAATTTGCTAAAACACAACAGTTAAGCCAGATCTGATTCACACTGCCAATCAGTGTGAGCGGCACAGGAGAGTCCCAGATGTGAAAGGACTTTACCCTACCGATCACTCTCTCCACTATAATTCTGAGGCGGGCAATGGCTTGGGTTTGTTCCGTTTCCTCTTTGCTGAATTGAGCTGAACGCTTAAAAGGTGGAATGATGAGCTTAGCTCCAACGTCAGCAAGGAGGTCTTGAATGAGGAACCCTTTGTCCGCCATGATGTTGTCTCCTGGCTCCAGCAAGGGAAGGACTCCACTGATCCTGGTGATCTCCTTATCTGAGATGCACCCAGTGTACAGGGGTGAGACAAATGTCACCAAACCATTGGGAGCAACTCCAATCAGGCCTTTCAATGTCGTCCTGTTTTTGTAGCTCGAAAATGTTTCTGACTGTAAGGTCAGGGATGAGGCTGTCTCCAGGGCAATTTCTGTGCAGTCCAGTATCACTCTGACGTTAGGACAGTACCTCTGGAATTTAAGGGGCATAGTAGACTTAACCTTTTCCCTGCTTATCCAGATGGGAAGTGAGCTCAGCATCATAAAAAGATAATTGGCCCAGGTGATTGTAACCCTGCTGACCCTGGCAATGCTCACATTGAACATGTCAGCAATGAGCTGCTCCTTCATGCCAAAAGCAACCCGCATGGAGTACATCAAGAACTCATCTATTAAAGGCATGATGCGTGGTGGGCTGGGATCTTGGCAGCCTTCCTCACCTGCCCTCTTTGCTTTGGTCCAGTACACCAGTCTAAGGGCAGATGGTGCAATCGACTCCCAAAAAATGTTAAAAACACTCTCGGATGGAAATTTAGTGTAGAAGCGAATTTGGTCGTCCGATGAACAGTATCAACTGAAGAGAGTAGGGGGTGGTAGGTCAGTTTTATGCAACATGGCTTCTAAGTCATGGATGTAATCCAAAGCCTCATCCAAAGCACCTGTAAAGATAAAAAAAAAAAAAAAATCAGTCTTAACAGATTTATGCTACCTTTCAACACAACACAGAACAGTAATCATGTCAACTCTTAAATGACATCACTGCAGAAAGAAATGTCATTCAGAGCCCCCTACAGCTAGACAGCATGAGACTATGTTACAGATGTAGGCTAACATTAGTTAAATACAAATATGTGTGTGTTTGTAGTGTTGAGAGAAAAACTCAACTAACTACAAATAACAAATCCAATCACTGTGTGCACCAGTGGAGTTTTGCTGACATCCAATGGGGAAAATCTGTTACTGCGCCCAAACAAAATAATTACCGCTATCAAAGATATCAACCTCAAATTTGGAACACAACTTATTTAGATTTATGGCTTTTATTTTCTAGAAGTTATAGATTTTAACTTGTTTCATAAAATATATATTTTATATACAATAATGTTCATAAACTTAAACCTATAACACTTTTTTTTCTTATTAATTTCAAATTCATTAAGCAATAATCAGCCAAGGGTCTTTAAAATAAGACCATACTTAAGTCTGTGCTCCCAAGTTTAAAAATTGTATGACAGTTTTTTGACACAGACATTTTTGTTCTCTATGTACCTGTGTAACTTTTTTTTAATTGATGCACAAGGGTTAAGTTGTTCAGTTAGAAATGTATTTATCCATTAACGGTACACATAGTTGACTAGTGTTAACTTACTAAACACATTATGAACAATCTTACCTGCAGGTGGGTGTGTCACGTAGTCGTGATCCATTCTTACTGCCTTAGCCACCATGGTGCTATCTTCACAGGATAGCTGGATACTAGACTGACGTTTGGTGGTTCTGTCATAAACTGACTCCCTTCTCAAAGGAGCAGTAAAATTGTTCCAAGGAAATAGGCTCGGGACAACACCACTCTTCAGGCGACGAACGACGCAGCCACCAACGTAATCATCGGGAGCGAAGTGCCGGCTGCAGACATAGGTGCTACCTCTTTTTACATCAAAACTGTTCCCTTCCTCTCTTCGGATCGCCTGTATCCATTTGGGTTTAAGGTTTGGATCCACGGGAAAAGAATGAAACGAAAGGTAGGGCTGTTTTTGGGTGGAAGACGAACAGCCTGGAACACAACAGAAACTGCGACTCTTCGACTCTGCCATTTTCGTATCTGCCGCTGCGATAACAGGAAGTTCTAATACACTTCATTGACGTATTTCCGGTCGAAAAATGCGGAAGTGCGTAAAAGGTCTATGAATGATGACCTGCTTTATTCAAGTATTGCAGGAAAAAGGCTAAATGAATGTGTGACAGGGATGTTGGTTCGGTGAATGGGTGATGGAAGGAGACACAAGGTCGCGAATACTGGGGCTCGTGCACTTTATTAAGTTACTTTCTCTCCCCACAGCGCTTACTCGCGCTCACACAATTAATTCAGAATATTTCAAAAATAATTCACATATAAAACAGTACTCTTCCCGCTGGATAAAACTTCTCAGGTCACAAATGCAGCAACACTTTCCACTGAATACAGCTTGCAGGCCAGCGTTTTCTCTCTCGACAGCGTGCACGAGCTCCCAGCAGTCTCTCTCTCCCCACTCTGTCAGCACGGCCCGCTTACCGCTCGGCTCCGCCCTCGCTCTCCCGCTACAGACCTCGCTGAACCACGCCCCCCTCGCCACCGAATGCAATTTTTAAGACATTATTTTAAATATTCGACGGGCCGGATTAAACAGCCTAACGGGGCGTATGTGGCCCGCGGGCCGTAGTTTACCCACCCCTGCTCTAGAGTCTATAGAAACTTTAATGATAGTTATTAAATTAAAGCTAGTAGCTAAACTGTTGTAAGCGTGTTTATTTTTGTCATGAGATATAGATCACAGGAGGCAAACGCGAGTTAACACTATTTATTAGCACACAAAGTCCAAGAACAGTAAGCCAGGTGGTGAATGGTGATGCAGGGACTTCGAAGGTCAGATCCGCTGTAGTGAAGACAGACGGTGAGACGAACCAAATCCACACGGAAGACGACGAACAGGAACACCAGGCAGGAACACAAACCAGAAGACCAGACAGGGATACATCAAACAACGATCTGACAAAGATGAGAGAACAGTGGTGAGTATAAGTAGCGTGGTGAGATTAACTGCAGCTGGTGATGTAATGATGAACAGCTGGAGCGGATCAGGTAATGACATACAGACACGCCCCTTGCACACGTGCACTCATACAACAACATAAACACAAGACTAGAAGGAACCAGTGAATATGTCTACCGTGACAGTACCCCTCCTCCTAAGAACGCCTCCTGGCGTTTTCAGACTCCCTTACCTGTCGATTGTAATCATCGATAAGGGAGTGATCCAGGATGTCCCTAGCAGGAACCCAACTTCTCTCCTCCGGACCGTAACCTTCCCAGTCCACCAAGTACTGAAATCCGCGTCCCCTCCGCCTAGAGTCCAGAATACGGTTGACCGAATATGTGGTCTCCCATCTACGAGTCGCGGTGGGGGAGGAACCGGAACCGGCGGATTAATGTGAGAATGAAAGACGGGTTTATTTTAGATACATGGATCACGGAATGAACCGTCCTGTACGCAGGAGGTAATTTGAGGCGGACTGCCACCGGACACTATGATCTTGGTGACAGGAAATGGGCCAATACATTTGGGTGCAAGTTTATTGCAAGACGGTGCGAAGAGGAATGTTCTTAGTTGAAAGCCACACTTTTTGACCAACGACGTATACGGGAGGCCTTGACCTGTGGCGATCGGCCTTGGCCTTGGTGCGCGCCCCCACCTGGAGTAGAGTCTCACGGGCTCTAGTCCAGGTGCGGTGACACCTCTGGACAAATGCGTGAGCGGAGGGAACCACAACCTCGGATTCCAGACTGGGAAAAATAGGTGGCTGGTAACCTACACTACACTCAAACGGAGATAGGCCCGTCGCTGACACTGGCAACGTGTTGTGTGCGTACTCCACCATAGACAGTTGTTGGCTCCAAGAGGAAGGATTCCTGGAAACCAAACATCGCAACATTCTCTCCAGATCTTGGTTGGCTCTCTCCATTTGACCATTGCTCCCCTGTCGGAAACCACGTCTATCGGGAGGCCATGTAACCGAAAGATGTGATCTACGATCGTTGCCGCTGTCTCCTTAGCTGAGGGTAATTTGGGTAAGGGAATGAAATGTGCTGCCTTCGAGAATCGGTCCACCACAGTCAAAACGACTGTGCTACCCTGGAAGGGTGGGAGGGCTGTAATAAAATCTAGAGCGATATGGGACCAGGGTCTCGAAGGCACCGGCAGCGGCTGAAGTAACCCATCTGGAGGTCGATTGGAAGACTTACCAGTAGCACAAACTGAGGAAGCCAAAACAAAATCGTAAATGTCATGAGCCAAAGAGGCCACCAGAATCGTTGCTTGACTAAAAACCCAGTGCGATTTACTCCTGGATGACAAGCTACGTTGGAACTGTGACCCCACTGGATAACGTCAGACCGTAATCCCTCCGGCACAAATAAACGGTTCGGTGGACACCCGGGCGGAGGCGTTACCCCTTCTAAGGCCTCTTTAACCTTCGCTTCGACCTCCCATGTGAGTGTTGAACAAGGTTATAATCGTTAACGAAAACGAACGAAAAAACGAAAACTAGGGGGAAAAAACATTGTCGTTAACTGAAATAAAAATAAAAACGAGGCATTACAAAAAAACGATAACTAACTAAAACTGTAATGCATGTTTGGCAAAACTAACTAAAATAAAATAAAATTATTGAGTAAATGTCATTAGTTTTCGTCTTTGTTCGATGTCTTTCATAGAGCAAATAACGTAAGAGCAGCGTATTCGTTCAGCTGCAATTCCTTTCCCTCCTCTCCCTCCGTCTCTGTCACTCACGCGTCTCTCTCACATACACGCGCACACACACACACACACACACACACAGCCCCTCCCCTCCCCCAATTGCACACCGCGTCTCCATGAAAACGAGTGTTCGTTGAAAGCAAGTTTGCGAAAGGTTTGTATCTTGTGAACACCTTTACACAATCACACATTAAAAAGTGCTATAAAAAAATATTTTTAATTCTGAATACAATTTTGTCAGTGTGTTAATGTCGACCCGAGAAGCGATTGCGCCTTCTTTAGAAAGTTAACTAGTCGCAAGTTTGAGATAAAATGCAGTTGGGTTGTCGATGTCAAAAGACTATATAAGCTGTGATTCAAATATTAAATAATGTTATATCATTATTTTACTCTTACACTGAATGTTTGCCGCTTCAATCCAGATGATTAGGGGAAAGCGCTACAACGTAACGCTTTTTGACTTTCTCAGTTTGTATCTACTTAGGGTTTAGAGTATTTATTTTTCCCACATTAATTTCCCACATGTCTAGTACAATTATGTGGTTTTGTTTTATTAATACAGTTTTTTCTTGATTTACCCCGAAAGAATGGAAGTGAAATGTGACAACATGCCCCATAGACATGACAACATGCCCCATACATTATAACGTGAGGGGCACATTAACATGACCATATGACAGCTTAAAATGCTATCTGATCTAATCAAATCTAAAATACAATTATTAGGCATTTTTTAATAATTGAAAAAAAAAAAACTATTTTTTAAGTTTGACAACCAACACACTGGAAAACACAGCTATACACCATACTTCAAAACAAAATAATAATGAATAATTTCTTAACATTGACTCTATTTACATGTTTCTCATGTTTTCTCAATAGAATTCATAAAAGTATAGAATATAATAGCATATTTCTAATAGGGACACATTGTAACGCAGTGTTACAACATGCCCCAACTGCACAACTGGGGTTTAAACCCTGCTAGTGTCTTCTGCTAGTTAGCGAAGCATTAAATAACCATATCAACTGTTAAACAACATATTGGAGATTAAAATAATATCAGATTTGTCTAATTTTAAATAAATACAAAAAATAGAGTTGAAAAATTAACATTAGTAAGAAATGTACTTTTGCTATAGTTAAATAAATGTTCAGTGATATCTTACAAAGATTTCTGAATTTTGGCGCAATTTTTTCTCTATATAGTGTTGAAATGGCAACTAGTAAATACACAACGTTTCGTCATGCTGGCATGTGTGGAAGCATTTAAAACAAGTGTGTTACAACTGGCCCAGCGTTTGTTGTGCCCCGCGCTCCCCTATAGGGTAAATTTAGTATAGGGTGTGAAAATTGTACAGCTGTGAATTTTGTATAGAAGATGTGTGGATTTTGTAAGAAGTAAAGAGATTGAGCTCCTGACACTGTGACAGCAATGTCTTGTGTGGCTTAAAAATGTGTTGAATACATGCTGTTCATGTGTGTCTTCTGTAGTCTGTTGGCTATTTAGGTTTTTTCCTGGCACAAGTCACTTACACATTTTGCACTTACTGCGGAGTCTTGTGTAGACTGTTTACATATTTGTGCCCATATGTACATTTTATGTAGCTACTGGTGTTATTGTTGAATACATTTTCTAAAATTGTATGTTTTTATTGAGTTATTATTACACAATACTTTTTTCAGACCTTTTTGAATCTTGCCCCTGACAAATAACCCAAATTACAAAAAAGACTAAAACTAACACTAAAACTAATAAAAACTAAACTAAAACTAAGCATTTTCAAAAAAGAAAAACTAAACTAAACTAGCAAACCCACTTTAAAAACGAATTAAAACTAAACTGAATTTGAAAACAAAAAGTCAAAATGAAATAAAAATAAAAACTAATGAAAAATGCAAAACTATAATAACCTTGGTGTTGAAACGAATATGGTTTCGGGTAAAATACACTCAGGAGTAGACGGGCGCTCAGAAAAATCAAATATTCGAGATAGTGAGTCGGGTTTGATGTTCTTGGACGGTATGAGAGAGGAAAATCAAAACAACCAAAAAAAAGTGCCCACCGAGCCTGCCTGGAGTTCAATCTTTTAGCAGTTCTGATATATTCCAGGTTCTTATGATCAGTCCAGACGATAAAAGGTACCCCCGACCCTTCTAACCAGTGACGCCACTCCTCCAACGCCAACTTGACTGCCAACAACTCTCTGTTACCAATGTCGTAATTACGTTCGGCTGGAGATAAACGATGGGACAAAAACGCGCAAGGGTGCATCTTGTCGTCGTCGACCTCCACCACGAACTGACGTGATGAATCAGGGGTGATGAGAATGGGGGCTGAAACAAAGCGGCCTTTCAGTTTATTAAACACAGTCTTAGCTGTGTCGGACCACCTGAACGCAGTTCTGGGGGAGGTCAAGGCGGTCAGAGGCGCGACCAGCTGGCTGAAGTTGCGAATGAATCGCCGGTAAAAATTGGCGAACCCCAGAAACCTCTGCAGGGCCTTGTGGGAATCTGGACTTGGCCAATCTACCACAGCCTTAATCTTCTCAGGGTCCATCCGCATTCCCTCAGACGACACGATGTACCCTAGAAAAGGAACAGACTGTGCATGAAAATCGCATTTCTCCGCCTTGACAAAAAGCCCATTCTCTAGCAAGCTCTGAAGCACTCGTCGGACGTGGTGCACGTGTTCCTGGAGAGATGAAGAAAAAAATCAATATGTCATCCAGGTAGACATATATGAACTAATCGATCATATCTCGCAACACATCATTGACTAGTGCCTGTAAAACTGCTGGGGATTTGGACAGCCCGAAAGGCATGACCAAGTATTCAAAGTGCCCCCTGGGGGTGTTAAAGGGTTAGGTCACCCAAAAATGAAAATTAAGTCATTAATTACTCACCCCCATGCTGTACCAACCCCGTAAGGCCTTCGTTCGTCTTCGGAACACAAATGAAGATATTTATGATTAAATCTGAGAGGTTCATGACTGCTACATAGGCTCCCTAAGGGAATGAATCCTGACGGCCCAGAAAGTCAATGAAGAAAATGTTTAAATATTCCATGTCACAACAGTGGCTCAACTATAAGTTTATCAAGCGACGAGAATACTTTTTGTGCGAAAAAACAAACAAAAATAACGACTTTATTCGACTATTCCTTTTCTTTCTTGTAGGCCTGAAACGAGACTTCAAGAGATTTCCACGACGCATGCGCGAGAACTTAACTGAAGTAGTTGAAGGAGATCGCAATTCTCGCGCATGCGTCGTTGCCAGAGGTGATGAGAGTGATTTCGTCGGTGGATAATGAAATAGTAGGAAGTTCTTGACCATTAAGTGCATGAACTGCAATCCGCTGAGTGAGGGGTTTGAGGGGAATCTGAAATCTGCGTGCAAAATTATGGTCCATAAAATTACCTTCGGCCCCAGAATCCAACAGTGCTTGACAATCGTGCTGGTGGACTGACAATCTTAGTCTTACCGAGAGGAGAGTGGAGGTCGATCTAGTCGTGGATGAGGTCTTCCTGGTGGAGATCCCACCCGATAGTAGCCTCATGTTTACTATCGGGCTTGGCCTTTTACTGGACAGTTGTAGGCATAGTGTCCGGCTCCTCCGCAATAAAGGCAAAGGCCCTGGGACCTCCGCCTCTCCCTCTCCTCCCGGGAAAGCCGAGCTCGACCCACCTGCATGGGCTCGTGATCGTAGACCGGGCTGACCACGTCCCTGCCACTGGATCGTGGACCGTCGAAAGCCTCGAGTGTGCCCGCAGGGCTAACTCGATAAGTCCATTGAGGGTGGTGGGAAGATCCACGGCGTAGATCTCCTTCTGGACGTGGTCAGCCAGCCCATGCAGGAACATGTCCCACTGCGCCTCCTCGTTCCATCCACACTCCGCCGCCAAGGTCCGAAATTCGATGGAAAACTCGGAAACTGATTTTCTTCCTTGCCGTAGTTCGGCCAATGCTCTGGCCGCCTCTCTTCCCGAGACCGCCCGGTCAAAGACCTGTCTCATCTCGGCGACGAGGGTCTGGAACGAGGCGCAGCATGGGTTCTGGTTCTCCCACACCGCCGTTCCCCAAAGCGCCGCTCTCCCAGTCAACAGCGTCAACACGAACGCCACCTTGGCCTGCTCGTTCTGAAAAGTACGAGGTTGAAGTGCAAAATGCATAAAACATCGTGTAAGAAATGCTCTGCAGTGTGATGGTTCACCTGAATGGGCCTCTGGTATAGGTAGCCGGGGTTCTGACTGGGAAGGGCTTCCTGGTGGTACGGGAGGAACGGCCGGTGTGGGTGGCGCAGTGGGAGGTCGTAGGCGCTGGATCTGCTGGGTGAGCTTGGACACCTGTGTCACCAGGGCTTGAACTGCTCGACCCGTATCACCGATCTCCTTCTCTTGTGAATCCATTCTTCGAAAACTGTGATGAATGAATTCTTCCAACGAAGATGATGATGCGCTCGCTGCTTCCATTCCTTGGTCAGATCGTTCTGTCATGAGATATAGATCACAGGAAGCAAACGCGAGTTAACACTATTTATTAGCACACTAAGTCCAAGAACAGTAAGCCAGGTGGTGAAAGGTGATGCAGGGACTTCGACGGTCAGATCCGGTGTAGTGAAGACGGACGGTGAGACGAACCAAATCCACACGGAAGACGACGAACAGGAACACCAGGCAGGAACACGGACCAGAAGACCAGACAGGGATACATCAAACAACGATCTGACAAAGATGAGAGAACTGTGGTGAGTGTAAGTAGCGTGGTGAGATCAACTGCAGCTGGTGATGTAATGATGAACAGCTGGAGCGGATCAGGTAATGACATACGCCCCTTGCACACGTGCACTCATACAACAACATAAACACAAGACTAGAATGAACCAGTGAATACGTCTACCGTGACAATTTTTGCTTATGTGACTCATCCAACAATTTGAAAGTGATTAAAACACTGAGCGGTAGATTACTAACTTATACATTGTATTTCTATTAGGCTACACACTCACTATCATCATTATCATGAAACTAAATATATGGAGATAAAACAAGAAAAATGTGCTAAAAAAGGCTCATAATATTTTGGAGTAGTAGGACAATGAAGATTCCCATCACTCTCTAATCACTCACTTTCTTAGAGAGGATCTTCACCCATTTTCAATGCACCACCAGTCATGGCTGGCAGCCACTGGTATTACCGCCATAGTTTGTTGTACTGGTCCAATCAAAACATTAACTATCCCACACTGTACACCTGAATCTGTCCTCTATTCTTTGAATCTGTTTATAATTGTATGTTAATAGGAGCAGATATGTATGAGATGCATTTTTTTTTTTTGGTCAGAAATAAGTAACATAATGCTATAAATGCTATAGTGCTATAAATAACATAATGCTATAAATGCATAATGCTATAAATAACATAATGCTATCACATAGTGTGAATCAGCCACTATTTGTTCATCTAGATCAGCTGGTAGATTATGGTGCTAGTAAAGTCATGGGTTTGATTTGAAGAACACGAGAGGCAGTGTGTTGTTTTGAATAACATAAAGTAATATAATGCTCCTACTGTTCCCAGAGGGTTGGAAAAACAACACGCTGACTAAAGGATATCATGATCCAATTAAGATACACTAACTAGACATCTCTATTTATACCTGAAAGACAGCCTACACAAGGCATGTAGGGTTGTGTAGTCCCATGTCCTACCTGACTGGTATACAGTCACTGGGGTCAATCCTATTGTTCAGAGTTTTTCCTTCATCTGGTAACTTGCCTCAACCTTTATTTGGGTGAGGAGGTCTGTAAAAACTTGGAGATCACATGTTCTCCTACTACAAGACTGCTGATGACAACATACTGTAAAATGTTTTTGGAGAGTAGTAAGGGGGCCACACAAATCAGTGACAGACTCTTTCGCAACTGATAGATTCTAAAAGAAGTGCATTCATCTATTGTCAAGTAAAAATAAAATAAAAAGAATGCACTTTTTTGCCCTGAAGTAAGAGAAATGCCATATGCCTTTCAGATAACCTTAGCTGCGCAAATCAGAGCACAAGAAAGAATGTCAGCCATCCAGGAGACATAGGTGCTATCACTAATGTTCAGGCCATAGTGACCCAAAATGACACAACAGCAGTAGCCTGGATCTTACCAAGCAGGTATTCACAGTTTCCCTCCCACTTTGACACCTTGCCATTAGATTAGATTAGATTAGATTAGATTAGATTAGATTAGATTAGATTAGAATAGATTAGATTAGATTAGATTAGATTAGCCTTTATTGTCTCCTGACGGATAAATTCATCTTTGGCATTCGAGATAACAGATGGAACACAATATACATAACACATAACATGATTTACGTAAATACACACATAATATTAATGTAAAAAAAACAACAAAAAAAAACATTAAGTTAACAAATGAAGGGACTAAGTAGTTTTCAGCAATTTTACAAAGCTGCGATACCCAATTAGATGCCCATCAGCAGATCTGAGGATCGTACTGCTTAGCTCCTTATTAGACAAGCAACAATGAGGTTACATTGAACTGTACTGTACCGGAGCAGTGAGAAAAAGTTCTATAGACAGTGAGGAGAACAACCCAGTCTGAAAGTAAGCTCTGTGACAAATTCAGAGGAAAGTGGGAATGAGTCTTCACCAGAGTGAGAACTAGTGACCGCTCCACACATTATACAGAAGAGCATCCCTTCTGAACAATCCAGCATTGTTCACCAGCATAAGGTCACCAGCATAAGGTATGTTTTGCTCGCTGTGACCATTGGATGCTGGTTGCTGGTTGCTGGTTTGCTGGTCCCCAGCAAGGGATGCTGATGAGCTGGTGGACCAGCATGTTGTCTTTTGGGTGCTGGTATGATCCCAGCAAGACCACAACAAAACTTGCGGATGTGTTTCCTATCACGTTTCTGAGTGTGTGTTCGTAGTAAAATGTAGACCAAGACAGTTTTCCAAATATTTTTTTTATAAATAAAAATGAATGTTGCTGGTTACATGTTCACGGAGTAAAATCCTCAGTGAAAAACAAGTAATGCTCAGTTTTCATATGGTCCCATAGAGAGGAAAAATAACAGTGAAGCAATGTTGCTGTTAGATTCACTCTACACGTGATGATTGTGCATTAGTGATGACACAATTCTGGTTTCCTATGGTTCTGGGATAGCTGTTTTTAACATTCTTAACCAGTAAAATGCTGTTCCTGCATATGCTTTTGCATTTGTTAAAGAACTAATATAATCATAGAGAGGGAGGGAGGCTGACTCTTATTGAAAGAATCTGTGTGCTTATCATTTAAGACAGCTCTTTTAGGCTTCTATTATCTTGTTATTTGGGCTTTTAATGCTCCAAACCTCATTAAACGTTGCAAGAGGGTTTTTCATCAGTGATGTTCAATAGAAACGCCTCACTGCCCTTCAAAAAAAGATCTGCAACAACACACCTTTCTCTTCATCCCTGTGTTTACTTCAAGTGCAAGACTGGCAAACATTAATTCAAGCAAATCACTCCCCTCCAGAGAGAACCGACATGATATTTCTCTCTGCTGTAGAATCTAATTAAATTTGCAGCTGTCTTTTAATCAAAATGAGATTCATTTGCATATGGGTAGGGTAACAGCCCCACCTTCCTTTGTAAAAAGGCTTGGCATCATGCCAGGAGACAGTCAGAGAATAGTGTCTCAGAGTGAGATTACTGCATATACATGTGTTCATGTGAGTATTCATTTGAACAGGATGGGGGAGTGGAGGTAAAAGATGACAGGCATAGTAGATGAGGTGGAATGGATATCAAAATTACGCAAGTGAACAAATTGATGCTAGCAATTTCGATAGACTTACAAACAATGTGGGCATTTGCAAAATTGGCTCAAGAGTATTGCGAACAGAGCTATCACAGCAGAAAACTCAAAATCACTGCATTGCATAAAAAAACCCCACAAAATTATAAAGTACAAAAAAAATGCATTTAATATTTCAAAGTTGTTAATAAAAAGCAATTCATTACCAGCAATTAACTGGTTTTCTTGGTCTAAACAGAAGTGCTAGCGTTGCGCTGATTAGCTGATCTTAGGGTGACGAGCTTTTGTTTTGGAGATTTTTGACTTTTCACAGATGAGGATCATAGGGAAAGGAGAGAGGACGATGCCTTCTTATGGGGAGACTAACGACTTGACATAGATGTCTGCAACCAGTGTGTACACACACACACAATGATCTTGGTACCTATGTAAATTGGGACGTCTCCTATTCTCAAATAAAGCTAATATTAATAACAGACCTAAATACCAGGGCCTAAATATCAGGGCATAAATATGATGCAGAATAAAACGAGTCCTTGGCCAATGAAAGCTGCTATGGAGGACATTTTCAATCAATATTGAGGGCATGGTTTAGCCCAGAATGAAAAAATGTTTAAGTCACTGTGTGTGACTGTGTGTTAAGTATTTTGTGTTGTGATATGAACACCAAAGCAAATACAAAAATCAGAATGGATGTTTGAAATATTTTAGATTTACTTTGTTTACTGGGTTACTGAATTATCTGCATCTGCAATCATCTGCATTTCTGTTGTTCCATAAGCGACATCTGTAATGTTTTGTGCATTTTCATTCAGTATGTCGCATTCACTTGTTCCGTTGCCATGCTTCTCATCCGTGTTTGCCTTGTTTCAGAGTGTTCAGAGTTCATTATTAACCTTATGCCTCATAAAAAGAGCTTTGTTAATGTTTCTTGTCTCGTCACAGTTACGAATTGCAATGCATCACTACAAATTATAGCCTTTTTTCAATCAAAATAGCTAAATTAAACATTTATTAAACATTTATTTGTTTATACCCCTAAATATTTCTGTTGGTCGTTTAACATTTCTATTGTTAAACAACTGACAAATATATTACCTAGATGTTGAGTTTATCTCGCACTTTATGATCTTGTACTAAAGCTTTGTGCTGGAATTCAGAATCAGGATTCAGAATCAGCAGCTTCTGTTAACATAAAGCCCTCCTACTTTATTTTGATAAGATCAAATATTTTGACATTAATGTGGGGTATTATGTTGTCTTTAAATAAACACTGTTGAGTTATATGTTCTCATTAACTATATTATTTTATGTTTCTTACTGTTATTTTGTTTTTTAATTTATGCTATTGACTGCTGTATGCTAAAAATGTGCAAGAGTTCATTGTGCGCATGTGTGAACAAACGGGGACTTTTATTTTGACTCAACTTGTGTTCCTCCCTTGGGAAAAAATGTCGTGCTGCTGCTCCCTCGTGCACTGATGTTATGCCAGCGCATTGAGATGAAAACTAACAAATAAATAACACTGAGAAATTGTATCTGGATTGTTCTTTAGTGGATGGATGATCGCAACATATGGACATGACGGACGGAAATGAAAACTTAACAAACACAATCAGTTTGCCAGGGCCCTATCTTGCACCCGGCGCAAATGACTTTGTACACTGACGCATGTATCATTCATATTTTGCACCCGCGCAAAGCGGACTTTTCCCTCCACAGACACACGTCGGTTAACTAAGAAATACACTTGCGCTCCCCGGGGCGGTTCAGCGCAAAGAGGAGGCGTGTTCCGGTGCAAACTTTCCCTCATGCTATTTTGCTGTTCTATAAAACAATTCCGCCACTGACCAGAACAAACCTAGTCTAAAGTCAGTGGCGTGTTGCGCGTACATTCAGATGCTATTAAGCGCGCATGCTTGGCCATAATACAGAGTGTGAACAACGCGCATACACTGTAGATGATTCTCTCATCTACACAGATGCATTTTACTTTTTGCAAATGATACATTATTATAAGGAAAAATATTTAACCACGAGGGAAATCATTTTTGTGTCCATGACGATGGGAAAAATAGGCATAAAGCTTAAACATTTACCCAAATTATTATATGCATGTTTAACCGAAGCTAATTTGGGTGGGTTTGTCCCATCCCCAATGTCACTTCTCTTTCTTTTACGGCCCTGACGAGAACATCGATCTCCTCTGTGATCCGATTCTGAAGCGCGCTGGTCAATGCGCCGTTATAATAGTTTTGCGCCATGGAACAAGCGCACCTCGTTCATCATGCTCTTAAAGGGAATGTGAAATGACGCTCTTATTGGTTTGTTTCCGTTACGCCCAAACCACGCCTAAGAATAATGAAGCTACTTCAGACCAACCCCTTTTAGATTTGCGCCAGGCACAAGAGGCATTTATCCCGCTGGGAAAATAGCATCAGCGCCGGGATCCGCCCACAAAGTTACTTGCGCTTTGCGCTTTGACACTTGCGTTTCAGATCGTTAAAATAGGGCCCCCAGTGTTAATTTAACACTTGGGGTTTTGCAGTGCGTGCTATCGGAAATGTCCTACTTCCCAGTTCAGAAGTCGTTATTACGAGCTCGTCACATTCAAGTACTACATTGTCAGAAAGAAAAGGAATGATGGAGGACACCAGGTTTATTCTTGCCTTGGGAAAATCTTATTAAAGTCAAAATGATATTTACCATCCATTCATTGACAACCATGTAAACATTCACTGCGCTATCTAGATCAGTTTGCTGACGATTCTGGAATTTCGGTCAAATATTTTGCTGTGTATAAAACATAGGTTGACCAGATTTCTCACGGTGGAATACGGAAAGGGACAAACAATAGGACAAATACAATATAGTTATAAATTAAAATATAGCTGCAAGCAGCAATTACTGGGGCCAAGCGCAAAAGCAGCCGACAAGACATGCCAACATGGCTGGGAGTTTCAGACCAACTACAGCAAGGAGCAGTTAAAGACATTTTAAGATGAATTTAGGCAAAATGGCTGAAAAATCACATACAGTAACTAAAAATATGATTTAATGGATTATCACTTTCGACCAATAGGCGGCGCAGTTACAAAACTGATGTGATCAGAGTGAGGTGACAATACAAAGTTTGGTGTCAAAATGTGAAAGCATTGCATAGATAAAGCCTGAATAGTAATTTTGGCAGCATGCCTCAACTTTGATGCTGCGGTATACAAAAACGGTTTTGTCTATTGTCACGAAATCCATAACTTTTAGTCGACACGGTCTGGAGATGATACGATTCGATGTTGGTGAAAATCGGACAAACGGTCTAGGAGGAGTTTGAAAAACTAGGTATTGAATAAAAATCAAGATGGCGGACAGGAAGTTCAGTCAAATACGGCAAACTTTTTTATTTTATTTTTTATTTATTTTTATTTATATAGCACACATAATACAACAGACTCCAAGGTGCTTCACATACAGGAAAAACTAAAACAGTATAAAACAATTTACCTACAGTTACATGCAGCTACATACAGACAAACAGTGGAATATAAACAACAACAAAAACAAAGAAAACAAAAAAAAAACAAATACTAGCTATGTCTCTTTCACACATAAAAGCCAAGCTACATTAGACTGACCCCCATGCTATATCTAAAAAGTAGGTTTTTAACACCGACTTGAATACAGTCAGCGACTTTACTGATCTAATAGAGTGCGGGAGGTTGTTCCAAAGCATAGGACCGACTCTCGAAAACGCTCTGTCACCTTTGCGTTTCAAATTTGTTCTTGCAGTCACAAGGAGATTTAAATGTTCAGATCTCAGAGACCTGGGTGGAGTGTAAATGGACAACAACTCAGAAAGATAAGCTGGTGCCAAATTATGTAGTGCTTTAAAAACCAAAACAATGGTCTTATAACAAACTTGGTATCTATGTTCTCGGAGTGACCCAAGGAATCTATTAAGACCAGTGACATTTTAATAGGTAGATTTATTCAAAAGTTATTAGCATTTTTGTACATTTTATTATAACTTTTGACCAACAGGTGGCGCTGTCTCGAAATCTTTTGAATACCTTCAGGGGATTTTGCTGGTGGCAAATTCTGAGTTTCATAATGTTACAGCTATGCATTTGTTAAGTATAACATTTTACATCACAAAACTGTATTGAAGTCAATCGGAATTCCATGTTTTGTTCTATTATAGCGCCACCAAGACGCAAAATCCCACAATTTTTGGCATGTGTCCTCAGAATGAGCCCATACATGTGTGTGCCTAATTTGGTGAAAATATCTCAATTCGCTAGACATTTATATGAAAAAAACATGTAAAAAATGACTGACACGTGACTTTGATTAAATTTTACTACCCCTTACTATCAATCTTTTGGCATTTAGGCATTTGCATATGTTTAACCAGCTATGGTTCAAAACTTCTGACGGTGGTTTCGTCTCGATCGGACTAACGGTTTCGAAGATATCGACAAATGTTTTTTTAAGCGCTAAATTACAACGCTACACAAACCGTAAGGCAAAACCTAGCATGTTTGGTATCTGTGGACTCGGCAAGGATTCAGGAACCTAATGATATGACTCCCATGAGAATAAGTCAACCACACCCAGAGTTATAAGCATTTGAAAAATATTTTTTATCACTAGGTGGCGCTGTTTCAAAACTTCTCAGACTCCTTCAGGACATCATACTGATGACCCATACTGAGTTTCGTAACAATTTGTTCATGCGTTCAGAAAATACAGCATTTTAGCACATAATTCAAAATGGTCGACAGCCAAAATGGCCGATCTGGGAAAATTGGATATCGCACAACTCGACATGACGCCCTGAATCTAACGAGAACCCTTTTATGATTTTTGGACAAACCGTTCAGAAGTTATAAGCAAAAAAGGACATTTTCTGTATCTCCGGACCAGTAGGTGGTGCTGTGCCGAAACGCAGCATGTAGCCTCAGGTGATGACATGTACCAAGATTGGTCTTAATACGATAAAGCGTTAAGGAGATACAGCCTTACGTCTTTTTTTTGTCAGCACTACGTAAAATTAGTTTACGCGTTTATCGAAATCGGTTAAGCGAATCAACTTGAATGCCATAACTTTTTGTCCCCACTGCCTGAAGATGATCTGGTGCGATTTTGGTTGAAATCGGACAAACCGTCTAGGACGAGTTCGAAAAAGTAGTTCCCTTTCGAGGGAACTCGCACTGCGTCGTTGAAAACGACTCTTTGGGGACGCTCCCTAAGCGTGCGCCTCTGAAGTATGAATGAAACTAATCCAATCCTGATTGGTGTTGCGTCGTGACGTAACATGTGACGGCATAACCGGATGTATAAAAACGGCGCTGATGCAAACACATACCAGCTTTCGCTCTTCAGCAAGCGCTATCTGTTGAAACTGTTTGTCTTATTTGGTGTTGTATTGTCTGTATTGAAAGTATGGCGAGTGAGCAATTCACTAGATGTGTGCACCCCTGTCCTAGATTTATCACGGGTGGGGACACGCATCCACTATGTGTGAATTGTTTGGGAGTGCAGCACGCACAGGCAGCTCTCGAGGGAGCTGCCTGTGATCCCTGTACACATTGTGAAGCACTTCCATTGAGAGTGCTGCGCTCCTGCTTGGCTGTTTTTAATAAGGATGGCCAAGCTCGCGATCCTTGCGGTTCAGGTCCCGCGTCCGTTGAGGCGGCGCGGAGGCTTAGATCGTGGGGATCGCAAAAGGATCTCGCAGATGAGAACGAGACTGCTGAGGCACTTTCTCGTTCATCATCTGTGGATTCTATAACACCCGCTCATGATGCAGAAGCCCGCGCTGCGGCTTCTTCTGCTCATGACGAGTGCCCGGTGCTTGAATTATCCGCTTCTGAGGAAGTGGATGTTCTCAGCATCGGGAGCGGGGATCATGAGTCACACTCGCCGACTCATGTTCCCGCGTACGAGGAGTTGGTGGAGGTTGTGACGCGTGCTGTGGCCAAACTCAATATTAGTTGGCCACAAGATAAGCAGGATGATTCTCGTCAGAGCAAATTAGACGAGAGATTCCTGCAGCATCGCTCACAGCCTCAGCGCCGGGGCTTGCCTTTTTTCCCGGATCTTCATAAAGAGATCTCTAGATCCTGGGAGAAACCCCACTCTTCTCGTATTTCATCACCTACGTTATGTGATTACAGTAATGTGGTGGGTGCGAGAGAGTCGGGGTATGGCAAGATGCCGCGGGTGGAGGAAGCTTTAGCGAGCTATCTTTCTCCCGAAGCGGCATCTTCGCTTAAAGCCCCGGCGCTGCCCAGCAAACCATGCAGGGACACTTCTGCGATGGTAGGCAGGGCTTATATGGTGGCTGGTCGGGCTGGTGCGTCCCTGCACTCTATGGCAATCTTGCAGGCGTACCAGGCCGATATCCTGAAAGACCTAGATGAGGGTGAGGGTCCAACACCCGAAGATATTGCAGAGCTTAGGAGGGCTACTGATTTATCTCTCCGAGCCACTAGGGAGACGGCCCGTGCTATTGGCCGCTCCATGGCAGCTTTGGTGGCCACAGAGAGGCATCTATGGCTTAATCTGTCCGGTATTAAAGATAAGGACAGATCATTTTTGTTGGATGCCCCGTTATCGCCTTCTGGCCTGTTCGGCGACGCAGTAAACACCGTTGTCGACAGGTTTCAGGAGGCGAAAAAGCAATCAGCAGCTTTTCAACAGTATCTCCCTCGCCGATCTAGATCTGGGTCTAGGAGGGCTGGTCCAAGTGGCCAGCCTCAGCCGTCAGCCAGCTCCTCCCATCGCCTGGAGCAAACGGAGAGCGTTTCCTCTCGAGCCCCTCCTTCGGGAGCTTGGCAACAGAGGAAACGTTCTCACTCTAAATCCTCTGGCCAGAAGGGCGACTTGAGGGCCGTCATTCAGGCAAAGAGGGCTTCAGGAAAGAGGTCCTAGCCAGTCTGGTAGGACCTCTGAGGGCTGTCCCCTCCGTGGTGGAGCAACCGAGGTTGTTTTCACAACGGAGCCCTCTGGAAAGAGATGTTGTCCCGCCATCCTGGACGCTTCGGGTCGCATCGATTTCCAGCGAACGCACACCGAGGCGTTCGTCCCAAAAGCTTGCAAAGGAGCACCGACTATGGTCACAAAATCGTTCTCGTCCGCTTCCTGCCAGTTCGCTGTATCAGAGGGTCGAGAACAGTGCTCGAGAAACACCCGAGGCCAGTCTCGAGAGGCTGGTTCCCTTAGTAAATTTTGTAGAGGGGTGGCGCCTTCTTCCAAATATTTCTCTATGGGTCCTGAATATAGTAGAAAAAGGATACAGACTGCAGTTTGGTCACCGACCTCCCAGGTTTGCAGGGGTGGTGCCGACTACAGTGGTTCCAGAACAGGCTCGGGTTATGGAACAAGAAGTACAGGCTCTCCTGGTCAAAGGGGCTATAGAAATAGTTCCCCCACCAGACAGAGAGTCCGGATTTTACAGCCGATACTTTATAGTTCCAAAGAAGGATGGCGGGCTAAGGCCGATTTTGGATCTAAGACAGTTGAATCGGTCTCTGAGGAGATTCAAGTTCAAAATGCTTACGATTCCCATCATTGTGAATCAAATCAGGTCCGAGGACTGGTTTGTCACAATAGACCTAAAAGACGCCTATTTTCATGTCTCCATCCTTCCGTGTCACAGGAGGTTCCTAAGGTTTGCTTTCGGGGGCGAAGCATATCAGTATCGGGTTCTTCCGTTCGGCCTAGCACTCTCTCCCCGCACGTTCACGAAGTGTATGGATGCAGCTCTGGCTCCATTGAGACTTCAGGGCATTCGTATACTGAATTATATCGACGACTGGCTCATATTGGCCCAGTCTCGGGAAATGGCGGTTCGGCATCGAGATGTCGTCCTTGGCCACATTCAGGAATTGGGGTTGAGACTCAACACGAAAAAAAGCGTGTTGGAACCAGCTCAGAAAACAACGTTTTTGGGCGTGGTATGGAATTCGGTTACGATGCGGGCACACATGTCTCCCGCACGAATCGAATCCATCCTGACAATGGTTTCTGGGATAAAGCTAGGCCAGCCCATCACTGTGAAAAGGTTTCAGAGGATGCTGGGCCTCATGGCAGCGGCATCCAACATTATACCTTTGGGCCTTCTATATATGAGGCCCCTCCAGTGGTGGCTAAAAGCCCAGGGGTTTTCCCCCAAGGGGAATCCATTTTGAATAATCAGAGTAACGCGCAGATGCCTTCGTTCTCTATTAATATGGAAGAAACCTTGGTTCCTATCCCAAGGGCCAGTATTAGGAGCGTCGTGTCGCCGGAAAACCGTTTCGACAGACGCCTCCCTCACTGGCTGGGGCGCGGTCATGGACGGCCGCTTTGCCAGGGGTCTGTGGCAGGACCATCATCATTCTTGGGATATAAATTGCCTGGAGATGTTGGCTGTGTTCAGGGCTCTGAGGAGCTTCCTTCCAGACATCAAGGGTTACCATGTCCTAGTACGATCGGACAATACATCAGTGGTAGCTTATCTGAACCGACAAGGGGGACTCAGATCGCGCCCTCTATCCAGATTGGCGCATCAGATTATTCTTTGGTCCCAGGGGAAAATATTGTCCATCAGAGCAATATATGTCCCGGGGGTTCAGAATCAGGGAGCAGACATCCTGTCGAGGCAGGGGCTGAGGCCCGGGGAGTGGAGACTTCACCCAGAGGTGGTGAAGCTAATATGGCAGAGGTTCGGACCTATGGAAGTGGATCTATTTGCGTCTCAAGAGACGTCCCACTGTCCCCGTTGGTTTTCCCTCACCCGTCCAGCCCCGCTGGGGTTGGATGCCATGGTACAGGCTTGGCCGAGGCTTCGCCTGTACGCTTTTCCCCCCGTTGCTCTGCTTCCGGGAGTCCTGAACAGGGTCCGTCAGGAGGGCATCAGTCTTCTTCTGGTAGCCCCGTTGTGGCCGGCCCGAGTATGGTTTTCAGACATCGTATCACTCCTGATAGACTCGCCGTGGCAGATTCCTCTGAGGAGGGATCTGTTGTCTCAGGCGGAGGGCACAATTTTCCACCCTCGCCCAGAGTTGTGGAAGCTGTGGGTCTGGCCCCTGAGGGGGCCCAGTACTTAAATGCTGGGTTATCAGACGGGGTGGTTGATACCATACTTAACTCTAGGGCTCCGTCTACTAGGAGATTGTATGGCCTCAAGTGGAATGTTTTTGCCACTTGGTGTAGAGAACATGAACTAGATCCAGTTAACTGCCCGGTGGCTTCAGTTCTGGAGTTTCTTCAAAATCGCTTCTCTGCGGGTCTCTCCCCATCCACGCTTAAAGTGTACGTGGCTGCCATTGCGGCTTTCCATGCACCACTGGACGATGGGCCTTTGGGGAGGCACCAACTGGTTGTACGTTTTCTCCGTGGTACATGGAGGATGAGACCGACAACCAGGTCCAGGGTTCCCTCCTGGGACCTGGCAGTGGTTCTCGAGGGGTTATCTCTTGCCCCCTTCGAACCTCTTCAGTCGGCGTCACCCAAGGATCTGACTTTCAAGATGGCATTCCTCTTAGCCATTACTTCCCTTAAGAGGGTGGGAGATCTCCAAGCCCTGGCAGTAACGCCAGCTTGCTTGGAGTTTGCACCTGGCGGAGTTAAGGTCATTTTGAACCCAAGACCGGGCTATGTGCCTAAGGTGCCTTCTAATGTGGCACGGTCTACAGTCCTTCAGGCTTTTCATCCTCCACCTCATGTGTCGTCAGAGGAAGAGAGGCTCCATTTGCTCTGTCCTGTCAGAGCGTTGAGAGTAATTGGATTGTTCAGGCTATTACCGAGGCCTACAAGGTGCGCAGTATGCCTTCACCTTTGGCCGTTAGGGCTCACTCGACTAGAGGCATGGTTTCCTCTAGGGCTCTCCAACTGGGCGTGCCTCTTCAGGAGATCTGTGAGGCAGCCGGTTGGGCTACCCCGCACACCTTTATCAGGTTTTATGGTCTGCACCTCCCTAGTACGCCTGGTGCGCGAGTGCTCTCGTCCTAGTTTTGTGCCTGTTTTAGTTTCACTTTAGGGCGGGCCTTGTTCCGGTGCGTGGCGTAGTGGGTATTCGTTCCCCAAAGAGTCGTTTTCAACGACGCAGTGCGAGTTCCCTCGAAAGGGAACGTCTCGGGTTATGACTATAACCCTTGTTCCCTGAGAAGGGAACGAGACACTGCGTCGTCCTGCCACGCCCCTAGAGGCCTTAAAGCGTCTTGCTTCATCGCGAGGCTGGTATGTGTTTGCATCAGCGCCGTTTTTATACATCCGGTTATGCCGTCACATGTTACGTCACGACGCAACACCAATCAGGATTGGATTAGTTTCATTCATACTTCAGAGGCGCACGCTTAGGGAGCGTCCCCAAAGAGTCGTTTTCAACGACGCAGTGTCTCGTTCCCTTCTCAGGGAACAAGGGTTATAGTCATAACCCGAGACGTTTTTTTTGAACAATTCAAAATGGCGGCCATATTTTATTGACGGAAAATTAGGTCATAGGGTGCAATCGAATAGTCATGAGCTCCGGAATCAGAGAAAAAAAAAGAATTTTGTTGATAGGCCTTACGGTTCAAAAGTTATTAGCATAATAAAAGTGAAATTTTGGACAGGTGTTGGCGCTAGAGGAAATGAGTTAGAGACACCAAAATTGGTGTATTTAATGTTGGGACTGTCCTCTATCAGAATGTCAAACCAAAACAACTTTCCCGCAAACGGTTCTATGGGCTGCCATAGGAAGAAGGAAGAAGGAAGAATAATAATAAGAAGAACCGGAACAGATACAATAGGTGCCTTCGCACGTTCGGTGCTTGGCCTCTAATAAACAATTTTGTTTTAGGTAGGCTACAGTAGGTTTATTTAACATGTATACATTTATTTAACATCTTTTATTGTTTAATTAACATTAATGACGCAGACAGGTATTATAGGCTGATGTCACTTTAGGACTGAATGATCTAATATACTGACACAGCTGGTTTTCACACAGCTTGATTATGTTCACTTTAGCTACAATCGACTAAGTGAGATACTCCGCATGATGGGCATTTTGACAACTGGGTCTGTATTTGACCATTCAGGCGCAAAGAGAACTGAATTTGGGATCACTCTCAGTCTGAGACTGTATATGGTGAGTCATTTTGCGCAATACCATACACTGAGTTATTTTTTCACAACTTACTGCGCATAATAACTTGATAAACTATTTTTGAAGATTCTTGTTAAATGTACATACACACTTCTTTGATGTCTGATTCTCCTCCGCACATATCATCCCGCCTTCACTAACTGCAAGTTAATCAATAACAAATTGTGATTGGATGATCAATTTGTTCTCCAAAATATACTATGACGATATTGGCTAACTTTGATTTGGCTATTCTCACATGACAGAAAAAAATATGTAAAGAAGAAATATGGGACAGAACATGATTTTTTTCATAAGGGTGTTCATGTTCAGTTTTCAACTAGGAAACTCAAATTTATGATCATTCCGATAGCATGTGAAGGCAGCGACCGCTGACAGCTCAGATGAGAAGGACGGTTATCTTGGCGTCGTGCAATATTTGCAGAGTTAATGTTATTTCACAACCTTTATTGCACCTTGGAAAAATAGGGGGACCTCAATGGTGGGTATGGTCCTGAATTTGGTGATGAACAGCCATTCAACAAACTGAATAGTGCACCCCAACTGATGATTTTAGTATCAAAATGATAAACCTGCCAGACAACTTGTTTAGAGTAAATACCAGGGCATAGAATACCATAAGAGATGCTAAGTCAAAAAATTGCCAAAATCATATGAGGTGGTAAAGAATCTGTTTTCATAATGATTTTCAGAAATTCCTGTTGTACTAAATTACAAGTTGAAACTGGTGCCACATGCATCATTTTGAACCATTGACATTAAAGGTCATGCAATTTGCCTGTATACAACTGCTTTTAGTTTGTTCTTAGAGTGACATCTGAAGGGAATTCCTCCAGGAGTATTGAAGGGAACAATGTAAAAAGCAATTTTTAGCCAGATGTGCAACTTTTCCAGATGCGACAAAGCTCTTCTAACAATGAGTAATTAAACACTCATTGCTCCTAAAGGCACACACTTTCTAGTGTACTGTATACATACCGGTTCGTTGTCTACATTTTAAATCTGCATCTGAAGTGTCCCTCTCCATGCAGCGTTCATGTGTCAAAAACTCCACAAGGCATCAGTGATTGTTTTTATTTCGCCTCTAGGCGCCGCTACTTTATAATGACACTGAACCCTTCTCAGTCACTCCAGCAATGAACGCAACCTGTAAAAACTATCGCAATGGATTTGTGCCGCTAACCGTTTGTTCCAGCAAGATAGAACATATAGACTGCGTCCGAAATCGCATAGGCTACTTTCTTGAAGTACTTATTTCGAATAAGTAATTACTTTACGACCACTAAAAAAGTACATTCTATGTTTGTAGTATGAATGTAATCCGAACGTACTATATCCGCCGTGTTGTCATTATCATGTGACCTATCTACCATCATCAGTTGCGTCGCTTCACTGCCATTCATAAAGCCTCTCCCGTGGCCTCATGGATAGTAAAGTGTCCATCATATGCACACTTCAGAACCTCCCTGGAAGTATTAGGTCATTTGGAAGTTTTAGGTCAATATTACTTTTGCCTACTCTTTTATGAGAGCTGTGATTTCGGATATAGCCTACTGTACTTCTTTCGTCACATAGCCTACTGTTTTTCACCTGCTATAGACCACAGGGAAGTATGCGATTTCGGATCTAGCCATAGATCCTTCACTGCCTGTGTTATCCCACTATCCTGTTTGTTCGATTCTGTGACATTTTTTGCTAAAAAAATACAATGGTGTCTGAATAATAATTTCTGTGTAAATGGATTAACTTTTAATTTCTAGCAAGAAATTAGTATTGTAGTTATTAAATATTTTCTTAGTTATCACCATAGCTCCCTCTATAGGTTGTAAATCATTAGACCGTTGCCTAAATATGGTTATGAAGCCTGTCCGAAATCAGTTTCGGTATGGTTCCAGGCAACAAGTCTACCTAGCTAAAAATTAATAAGTAAATCGAAAAAAAAGTTATATAGCCTAGGTATAAGTTTATGAAAATTATTTATGAAAATTATTTTATATAAAATATATATTTTATAAAACAAGCTGAACTCTAAAACGGCAAGAAAATCAAAGCCATAAATCTAAATAAGTTGTGTTCCAAATTTGAGGTCGATATCTAAAAAAATGAGCTTTCAGTAAGAGTTTGTTTGGGCGCAGTAACAGATTTCCCCCATTGGGTGCCAGCAAAACTCCACTGGTCACACAGTGATTGGATTTGTTATTTGCAGTTGAGTTTTTCTCTCTCAATATCACAAACACACACATGCACACACACACACACATTTTTTTTTTTATAACACACATACTAACCACACTCAGACATCCATACCAACACACCCACACAATTATCGTTGCACAATTTATCCAATTGGCTCTATAATATGCCGAAGCAGAAAACAGGAATAAAGCGAGTATTTGTTTTATAGGCCAAACCTGGAAAAATGGCACCATCTGATAAAAAATGGTAAAAATTACAATTTTGAAGCCTTGCCAACAGAATGAAAGCCTTTTAACAAAGATTGCATCATTTTATAGTTTAATGAACCTGGGATTAAAAAATGCACTTTTAATGGGTTTCAATGGGGACATTTTTGCCCAAAAGGCGCTGAGAGGAAGTATTTTGTGTACCTAGTGCAAAAAAGATTTTTCAAATGAAATGGGGGTGAAATAGTAAAATTACAATACAAATACTCACCTGTGCCAAAATTCACGCAGTTAGCATTAACAAAAAAAAAAAAAAAGTTACGCATAGCTACAAAGTGGACAAAAATGTCAAAAATCTGTCACAAAAATGTTACGCTTGGGAGCAAAGACTTAAGTTTGGTCTCATTTTAAAGAGGACCCTTGGCAGATTATTGCTGAAGTTAAACAAGTGAAAAAAGTGAAACCACAAATTTCGTATAGAGGTTTAAGTTTATGAAAATTATTTATTAACATTATTATCGCTGTTTTATATAAAATATATATTTTATGAAACATGTTGAACTCTAAAACTGATTTAATTCAAAGCCATAAGTCTAACTAAGTTGTGTTCTAAATTTGAGGTTGATATCTCAAAAAATGAGCTTTCAGTAACATTTTGTTTGGGCGCAGTAACAGATTTCCCCCATTGGGTGCCAGTAAAACTCCACTGGTCACACAGTGATTGGATTTTAGATTTGCAATGGAGTTTTTCTCTCTCAAATATTACAAGCACACACACACATTTTTTTATAACACACATACTAACCACACTCAGACATCCAAACCAACACACCCACACAATTATCGTTGCACAATTTATCCAATTGGCTCTATAATATGCCGAAGCAGAAAACAGGAATAAATCGATATTTGTTTTATAGGCCAAACCTGGAAAAATGGCACCATCTGATAAAAAATGGTAAAAATTAATACAATTTTGAAGCCTTGCCAACAGAATGAAAGCCTCTTAAAAAAGATTGCATCATTTTATAGTTAAATGAACCTGGGATTAAAAAATGCAGTTTTAATGGGTTTCAATGGGGACATTTTTGTCCAAAAGGCGCTGAGAGGGAGTATTTTGTGTACCTAGTCCCAAAAGTATTTTTTTAAGAAAATGGCAGTGAAATAGAAAAATTCTAATAAAAATACACACCTGTGCCAAATTTTATGCAGTTAGCATTAACACAGGCTAAGTGATCAAAAACACAAAACTGAAAAGGACAAAAATGTCCATAACTGATTCATTCTTGTACATTGGTTCATCCAAATGGTTCTAAATGAACAGATGCAAATGTAGCATATCTTGCCCATTATGGTATTCATAATGTTGTATTCTGTAAACTATACAAAACTTGCCTTCATAAAAAAGGAAAATGTGTAAAAATTAGTGTCTGTCCATCAATATGCCTGAGAATAGAGCTATATTTATTCAGAATTAACTATATTCAAGATTTATAGGCTTATAGTCTAGATGTAAACAGATATCTAATCTCAAAGATATTGTCAGCCCCTATTGAAATAACCTTTTAACGGCATATTTTCCACTTTCTTGTAACTTACTGAATATATAGGCTACACACGTGATGCCCAAGGATACAAATTACTTAATGTACTATCAATTTCTCTCCCACTCTGCTGGGAGCTCCTCGTGAAATGACATTTTTATTATTTCCATAGTTGGATAAATAAAGAACTAAGTAAATGTTTCCCATTTTTATTAGGCTTCTGTACAGAATATAGTCTGTTTCATATCTATGTTTTAAAATTACAAGCATTCACTGTATTCTTACATTCAGTTTAGCATAATTTCCTCATGATCATTACCTCAGACCCTACATAAGAAACATATTACCTTCGGATTCATAAACCTACAACAACGCTTGATGATATGCAGAACAAATCACAAGCCTAGCATTCATTTATTTAATTTATATTAATTTTATCTTACAACCTTAAGTGTATAAACAATATATTTGTTCAATGTTCAAGTCTTTGTTAAAACTAGAAATAATCAGATGCAAAATTAGATAACAATAAAAATAGCAATTTTTATTTTTTTTCCCCAAATCTACAGTGCAAGATAAATCTTACCATATGATACTTCAAAATACAATGGGTACAATTTTCATAAAATAATCTGTTTTGATGTATATATCTCTGGCCAGGACATACATGAATTACACAATATGGGTTGAATAGAAAAATAAAAGACTAGGATATTTGGTTTCTGTTCATTATGCCTGCAAAATAACATGACAGCCAGGATTTTGACAGTCATATCATGTTTCAAATGTTATGCAAATCACTAAAAGCCACACTAGGTGGGACTTTGGAACCTGAGACTAGAAACAAAACTGTCCCCATTTTTAAGCAATATGCATTGGCCCGGTTTCCTAGACAGGGTTTAGATTAAGCCTGGATTAGGCCTTAACTAATTAAGACTTTTAGGTATCTTTTATTAAAAAAAGTGCCTTAAAAAAAAAAAAACTTTACTGATGTGCGCATATTGAGACAAAACAATGGCACTGATGTATTTTAAGATATGCCAGTGCAAGTTGCATTCAGTTAAAACAGCTCAAACATGCATTATAGTCTGGGACTAGGTGTGTCTGTGAAATTGGGGGATAATCTTTTAAATCATAATCTTTTGAATCAGGGTTAAAAACAATTAAATAAAAAAAATCGTAAAATGTACACCCCTTTAAATGATGCAGGCAAAATATGACAGATCATCTGCAAATGGGCAAAAATGATAATTGTGAATGGTAAGAATTTTTTTCTTAAACAGAAAAATGTTCAGCATATGTCCAGAACACAGTTTAATTGTTGAGAAAATTATGCAACTTCTCCCATATTTGTCCATATATTGGCCCAGAAAATATTTGTACAATTTTGTACACTTTGTCACACTAAAAAAAAAAAAAAGAATTATGAAACAAAATATTAAAACCAAATGGAATCTGCAAAAAAAAAAAAAAAATCTGATGTCAAGGTCTTTTTTGTGAAGGTATAAAACTGCTCCCCTCTAGCCTAAAATCTATTTCTTATAAATTAGTGTGCTTGAGATGCCACTTGTTTTGATATTTTGCTACTGTACATAATGCAAAGACATTGATGCCCTCTTGGGTGTGGCTTGGGTGTCTAAAACTGTTGGGGATTCACTAAGCATGAAACACATCTATCAACAAATTATGGTCACATGTATATTACAGAATACAGATAGAGAATAGAATGGCTCAGGACTTGCTCTACTGAATACTGAGAGTTGCAAAAAAACAAAAAACAACAACAACAACAAAAACAGTACAGCTGGTTTGGGTCACTGTGGTGCAATTCTGGAAATCTGAACATTTGACCTACACAAGTCACACTATTACATCCGGGTAACATGATGCAGTATATAAATACATAACTCTTTACAACTTAAAAAAAAATAAAAATGTTTGCCTTTCTTTAAAACAAAAAGAACATTTAATTTCACATAAGTATGTCAAAGCCTTTACAATTATAAAGCACAACAATAATTAGAATGACAAAATAAACGACCTATGCTTTAAAAAAACACACAAATGCAAACATGGCACAAAGCACATTAGAATTTCATAGACCAGTAAAGATACAACACAGGACAGAGTCACTACAAAAAGGGGGACACTAAACCAGAATTATGTTTACACTCAACTAAAATGTTATTCATCCAATGTTTCAATTATGATCAAAGCTCTTTTCTAAAAGTGTGTGAATGCACAGTCAAAGGTCATGTAATATACTACAGATTCTTTTCCACTTGTCTTTGTTCCATTATATTTTCAAAGAGTCAAAAACATAATTTATTTGGATTTTTATGCTGTAGACACTCTCATTTTTATACCCAATAGCCATTCAGTATGTATTGGTTAATTCAATTGCAATGTAACCCATTTAAAGTGTTATTTTGTAATTAATAAGTTAGAGAACATTAAGCATAGTGGCATGTTGGATTTTTGACATTGTATCTGAGCTCTGAGCAGTTACCATAAATGAGAAAATTGAGGGGGAAAAAACATAGTAACACGTCTTTAATAAAATTCTCATTACAGAACATCACATTTTGCTACGCACTTAAAGATTCATATTCCACAGATCAGAAATATTTGTTGGGGTAAAACAATAGTCAACTGACACAATGACAAAATGATGAAGGCAGAGTGAAAGGAGAGACTGTTGATAATTAAAAGAGAGAAAGAGAAATAGATAGATGGACGGACTGATGGAGGTATGGATGGATGGTCAGACAAACATCTACATCTCATGGGAGAGGACTTCATGCTCAGGTACGCCATTGGCGTGGATTTCTTGCTGGCCGTTTGGTTGTGTGTTGTTCTCATTGAGTCTGCGTACGCGGTACATCTCGTAATGGATGCTGTTTGCAATATCTTTGATGTTCTGCATGTGAGTTCTAGAACAGCGAAAACAGACACAGAGTAAACACTTATAGCCTATTGAAATATATTTACTAACAAATGAACTGCAGTCTTGTTTATCCAAGAACTGAAATGTTGAATATTGTAGAATACCTGATGAGCAGGTCCCGCAAATAGGCAAACTCGCAGTGTGTGGTGTTCTCAACTGCAAAAACAATTAGAAAAAGGAAGATGGTGTAGTTTTAGAGAGTATTTCAGTCATGAAAAACCATTAACAAATTATTTATATTATTACATATTGTATAATTCAATTCACATTTATTTGTATAGTACCTTTCGCAATACATAGCGTTTCAAAGCAGCTTTACAGAAAATGTGTCTACATTACAATTTAAAGTGATCTGTTTCCAGAGGTGAGTATGTCCAAGTACATATGCTACAAATCATGCAATTAGCTAACAATGTATTAATTTAAGGCAGAAACAATGATTGAAACAATGATTCATTCAAGTGATTATTACAAGTTGTGAACATAATGATTACAATAAAGAGAAATTTAGCATTGGTGCGTGTTAATTAAACAGTCTATCTGCAACTGTATGTTTCTATATGTGCTTGAGGTGTGCTAGCATCTTATTGCCACTAGATGGCAGTGCAGTAAAACAGATGACGCCAGAGTAAGCATATTGAGCAGCAAAATGCTTCTTTAAAGGGATAGTTCACCCAAAAATTACACTTTAAAAAAATGTTGGTAACCCATTGACTTCTATTGTGGGAAAAAATATATACATATGAAAATCAATGGTGCCGTCAGTTGTCGGGTTACCAACATTCTTTAAAATATTTTCTTTTGTGTTCAAAAGAAGAAAAAAACTCATACGGGTTTGGAACAACATGAGGGTGAGTAAATGAGGACAACATTTTTGGGTGAACCATCCATTTAAGTAACATCACATTTAAAAAAAAGACTACTGAGAAAGTGAGTGTGTGCATGAATGCATACAGACTCTTAAAAAAGCCCATTAATTAAGGAAATTGATACCCTAACCCTAACCTATTTTTTGGATTCTGTTGCTTTTTCGTAGTTAAAAAAAAAAAAAACATGCAGGGCTGATTAATATTAAATAAATATGACAATATGGGGTAATGTAAGAAGAAGAATGTGGTGAGGAAGACAAACATAAAGCAACTAGGCATGGAATGATAAATTAGACTAGAGAATATATAGAAACAGAAGCACTGATAGCGTCCTCTATTTTTAACTCTTACACACATACTGACTCTAAATTGTCTAAAAGGTCACGTGAGCTGATCTGTGCTCCTATTGTTAATCACATTTTCATTGTAAATCAATGACCTCCGGTCACTGCAAATAACTTAGTCTGAATGCCACTTTACCCTTATATGTCATATACAAAGGCATCTTAATAATAATACGACTGCACTTACAGCACTTTCAACACTCTTCACATATTAATGCTATATGATAGTTACTACTTTCAATCTATTAACTTTTACCACTCTCTTGTCCATGCAAGATAGAGCTTTTCGAATTACTATTGATCAAACGTTTTCTATGTGGAGTAGTTGTTTGAATTCTCGGTAACTAAGATCCGGGTCCAGGAACTTGATTTGCTCTTGGCAGCAACAATGAGAACCACACATATGTGAATGTGTATATTAGGGCTATAAATTGAATAAAATTGTTTAGCAATTATTTTAATTATATACCGCAATTAATGTCATATATTTTTTGTAAAGCTAAACTACAATAACTAGATTACATTTTCATATACTTTATTAACTTAATTTGAATCTTTCTGGTTGACTTGTTATTGCAATGCTTTGATGCCCTTCTCGTTCCTGATATTTGAATAAATGTTTTAATGACATATACAAGTATGAATTGCATTAAACATTAAAATAACCGGATATATTAACTTAGCCCTAGTGTGTAAATGTATATTGTCTAAGATATCCTGTAGAGAGCATTTGTGATGTGGCTCTTTAAAAGTTTGACTTAACTGTTTAAATCTTGAGAATCTGTTTAAATATAGTAAATCGATCACAGCGATGTAGGATGATGTGGACACGACTACATGAATTTCCTTACACACACAACCAAATGTTTTTAAATAAAAAAAAAAGAAGCACAGGACACTAATCCAAGAACAAAGCTTACTGCAAGAGAGGATGTGCAGATGTGAGTTTGGGCAAGAAAATGTAAAACTGAAGAAAAGTGTTGTGTGTGTGTTACCTGGCAACTCCTACATTATGGGGACAAAATGTCCCACAAAAATGGCAATTTACGAAATCCTTGTCCTTGTGGGAACATTTTTACTCCCCATGAGGAAAACAGCTTACCGTATTTTCCGGACTATAAGTCGCTCCGGAGTATAAGTCGCATCAGCCCAAAAATGCGTCATGACGAGGAAAAAAACATATATAAGTCGCACTGGACTATAAGTCGCATTTATTTAGAAATTTATTTAACAAAATCCAAGACCAAGAAAAAGTTATTTAAACAGACTTTAATTCATTAAAACAGAAGGCATTTAAGTTATTCAGCTACACACAATAGCACAAAGAACAACAGGCTGAATATGTGTCCGATGTTGTTAACGTAACACATCAACAGTTAGCTACACAATAGCATAAAGAACATACCTGAGAGGCTGAATAGGATAAAATAAAATAAAATAACATAAGACAGCCAGCCAATCCAACAGTTATCGGTAAAGCAATTTCACCAAGCTCCCGCGATCTTATTCCACATCACTGAACCCGTTGAATTCTTCATCCTCCGTGTCACTTATGAAAAACTCCGCTATTTCCGGAGGTAATTTTTTCAGCGGTAAAACTAGCTGTAGTCTAGAGCGCTCTCTCGTGCCTGTAGACGGTAATGTCACCCCCAATTTCGGCAAATGATGCATTCACGTCATACCACAAATACATCAAAAACTCGCAAATAATAATCTGGGGCCGTCAGCGATCCTGTGACGAGTAAATCTTGGTAATTTTGATACATAAGTCGCACCTGACTATAAGTCGGAGGACCAGCCAAGGTATGAAAAAGAGTGTGACTTATAGTCCGGAAAATACGGTATATATCATAATAAGTGGGGTTTTTTTAATGCAAAAATGCATAAAGTTTTGTGGGAAGGGTAGGTTTAGGGGTAGGGTTGGTGTAGGGGGATAGAATATACAGTTTGTTTAGTATAAAAATCATTAAATCTATGGAAAGTCCCCATAAAACATGAAAACACAATGTGTGTGTGTGTGTACTACCTTCTACTGTCCCCCATCTTGTTTTCCTGCCCAGAAGTCTTTTTCCATTGACCTGATATTCTTGATCACTTCCCACCACAGCAAAAGGGATCATCTCCTATAACACACATCACATGGAAACCCTCAATATACAAAAGCAACAGTTGGAATAACAATATACAGCCCAGCCAGGCTGAAACGGAAGACTCAAAAGCTTACTCCATGAAGTGTGTCATAAACAAGACAGCTCTTTTCAACACATACGCCAATAAAAGTGACTGAGTGATAGAGCTATAAATGACAAGTGGACATACCCTGATCTTCTCATTAATCATTCTGTCTTCTGCATCCTCATCCAACTCCTTTTGAGGATAGATGTCGATTTCATTGGCTCGCAAGTCCTCTCTTATCTGCACATACACACAGCAGAAAAAAAAATCCATGAATCATTGGTTGGTTCTTTGTTCATTTATGGAGGACATGTATGCCTGTGCACAGAACATTAGGTTATGTAGTTATTTATTAGGCATCCTATACAGAAAGAGGGCTAATTATTTTGTCAACAAAAGAGGCTGATTCATATTTATTTATTTAAAAAAAAAAACCCACAAAATTAGTGAGAGTTCAACTCTTGTTAAACACATTAATAAGTTAAGGCCTCAAGAAAAAAACATGAAATTAAAGAAATAGTTCACCTGAAAAAGAAAATGATGTCATAATTTACTTGTTGCAAACCTGCATGGAACACAGAAGAAAAGCTAAAGAATGTACCAGTTGCCCTTTCCCATGAAATAAATAGGGTTTGGAGAGTTCAGTTCAAGCTTCAAAAAGGATGCAATGGCATCATACAAATTTATCATTCATCTCAATATATTCCAAATCATCAGAATACCGTATACCGCTATACCGTAACTTTTTGTGATGTACCAAAATGTCAAAGTATTTCACTGATAATTTCCCCTCGTTTGAGCTGTTAACTATTGACTTGGAGAGTTGAAGTTGAGAACAGAATTAGTCCTATTTGTAAACAAATAATGTACCTTTTCCATATAATGAAAGAGATCCAAGTTTCAAGTAGTCCATACTTGACAAAACATCCAAACATATGGATTCTGAACACTTGGAATATAGTGTAGTCATATGGACCAATGTTATTTTTAAATGAGTTATATACTATTATAGTATTTATTAATATTTTGAATTATCTTTTATTTTTATATTTTTTATTTTTTATTTATTGTTTTAGTAATTATTTTGTTACTTATTTTGTTGTTTGTCATGCTTTTACTTGTTATATATATTTCTTAGCTTATATTATTAAATATTATTTAGCTTTCATTTTTAGTCATTTTAGCAACTTACTTTATTTCAGCATTTCTAATTTCCCCTAGTAAGTAGCTCCGTAAGGGTTTTTACATTTCATTTTTCAAGTCATTTTTTTTTATTTTTTTATTTAGCATTATTTCAAACAAAAATTATTATAAATAGTTTTAGTTACCAGTGCTAGTTAACACTTGCATGACCAACTTTTATGACACTTTCATGGTGTGGTTATTTTTTTTTTATTATTATTTTTTTGTTTGGTCATTTTGCAACTCAACAGCCTGAATCCCCCTTCAATTTCATTATAAGGAAATGAGCAGCCAGTAATTCATGTTTTCTACATTTGTTTTTCACAGAAGAAAGAAAGTCATACGGGTTTGGAACGACATAAAGAAGAGTAGAAGGGTGACAGAATACTTTCATTTTCTGGGTGAACTTTTCCTTTAGTGACGCATTCTCTACTGTATATTAAGGGTCACCACGCCGTCGCTTTTCAGATGTCAAACTGAATAATCGTAACCCACATGAATTCAGACCTCTGGCAGTAAAGATTTAAACAGGCCATTGGGAGCATAATGAAAAGAACACAGTGAGAGAGCTTTCAGCCTGCGGGAGTCTTTAATGAATGATGAAGAATCAAAACTACACCCTTCACAGAATACACTGAGCTGGTGTATGTTTTGATTCTCTGCTTCCATGTACTTGATGTCCTGAGCTGAACATTAAAGCAAATAAACCAGACAAATTCAGGAAGTCCACATCAATGTTCTCAAGGTTGAAAATAGAGTCACCCCACTCTCCTGTCAGGTCAAAGGCCACGTGGGGTGGAGGGAAAGGATCTGAGGATTGTGCACTGACCACACAGCCAAAAAAAACAGTTGCGTACAAGCCTGAAGAGCTTCTGGAGCCTACAGTTTGTTCCGTTTGGCAGGTGAAGCAAATGTTAGGAGGAAACGGTAGCTTGGACGCCCACTGAGTTTCCTCTGGCATCGTTTACAAAGGCAAAACCAACAGACGTCATGCGAGGTGAAGTATGTGAAGGATAAAGTTGCCTTCACCTACTACAAGAGCACAGGCCGACATGTTCATTGAGTAAAAACATGAAGTAATAATACCAAATTAATCACTCCAATCAGTAACCAATCACTTCACTTTAAATGAACATACTAAACAGCTAGATGCATGCAGTCCTCAAGATCTCTTCTTACTTTTGGATACTCTATTATTTCTATACACCAAATAGTAAGTCATCAGTTCACATGTTTGTGCTGGTTTTATGGCAAACCTCCATATGCTGTACCAACTCCAGCTGCCCACTGCTGGATCTGTCCTGTAAACTGCCTCTACCAGCCTTTGAAGTTCTGCCGAGTTACAGTTTAAGTTGAGGTCAAACTAAACACAAAATGCCTCACCGGCCCCTGAACCCAAAAAAAGATACCAAAAATACTCAAGATCTAGGTTCTAGGTTTTCCTCCATAATTAAGAATGTCCAAGCATGATTGAAGATATTTCCACACATCAGTTCTACAATTTATGGGAGGTTATAGAGAGCCCCTTTAAATGGAGAAAAACAATGCTAGAATATTATAGGATAGAAAACAACTAATAGTATAATTAAGCAACAAAGTACCAGCCTATGATATATCGCAAATATAGTCAAACGCTGAAGGGTGTTGTTAGGCATGTGCCACATATTTTATTTAAAAAGTTCATTTTATGTCAAACATGTCATTGGCAAATGAAGGTGGTTGAACCAGCTGTGCATGCATTACAACTTTGCCTAGTTGCAATACTCATTAGAGAAGAGATGCCATTGCAAGGAGGATAAGTTGTTATTTAAGTGGGCATGTGAATTTAATAATAATATGAATAATGATATAATGTATTTCAAAATGCTAGAACATTGTTCCAGACCTAGATGATGATTATTTGGTACAGTCTTGTATCATTATGCACATGGCCAAGTGTAGTCTGTTACTCAACATGCCAACAAGACATGCTCAGGGGGGAAGAGAAGAGATTTGCACCAATTTACACCATCAGGAAAGTGATTCCCACAGATATTTACCCACAAAGGTTCTCACAGACAGTGTGTGATGACAGTTTGTAATGAGGTTAAAATGCTTAAAAAAAAATCCATCATTATACAACTGGTGTAGCTTCTTGGATGAGCGAGGCAAAATGCCCTCAAATTAATGGAAACATGCCATATGCTCCCAAATAAATTCCTTTTATGACCCGCGTGAATGATATAGACAAGAGATAAAAGACCCTCACCAGCAATTTAGAAGGTGAGGAATTGAAAAGGTGTAATAAAACCTCTAATCATACAGTTGGAAGAGGTCCATTATATACTCTCTGTGGAACTCACCTTCTTTTTGAAGAAGTCTCTCTCCTCCAGGGTCAGTGTGTCTGCTTTGGCAATAACAGGAACGATGTTCACCACTTTACTTAGGTGTCTCATAAACTCAATGTCAATTGGCCGCAAACTAAAACAAGGGAGAAAACAAAGCAAAGCAATCAGACTCAAAATGGACAAATTGAAGATCATTGCGTAATGTCTATTCAGTCTGTCTAATGTTTAATCTTTATTTTAAGCATTTAAAGTAGTAGAGTGTAAAAGTAGTTTAACCTCAAGTATCTCATTCTAATACTGTAAGAGCAGCACAAATAATTAACAAGGCATCAAAAGACTGACAAACTACCAATGTGAAGAATTTACTACAGATGGTTAAAAGTTTAAGAAGTGGGGGGGAAACGTATTCACCCTTATATCAATCTGATTTTCTTTCTTATGTGGAACAGGTTGACGCTGCTCTTTTCCACAAAGCGGAAGTGAATGTTTACTGGGACTGTCTAGCTCAAAAATGACAAAAACCAAAAAGCAAAATAAGCAGCATATTGCTGCAGTTCTGAAATCTCATTCATGTTTTCATATCTAAATATGGTACGTTATTGGTACTTGTTTGTCTCGTAACAGTCATGATGTCCCCAATTCGAATATAGTATGCCAAAATCACACAATAGCAAATATTGTTGGTGGATAATGACTTGTTTCTCACACAAAGCTCATATGACCTCATTTGTATGGACTACTTTTGTGGTGATTTTTTGTTAAAATAATAGCAATAATAAAAATAAATGGTCTAAAGTAGATAAAAACATACGAGTTTGGAACAACATAAGGGTGAGTAAATTATGACAAAATACCTTTTTGGGTGAAGTATGCCCTTAAGGCGAACTTTCTTCTGTGCTTGTGAATTTGCATTACTTGTACTAAAAAACTTGTACATATAACAAGCTGGCATGTGTATTTAGGTCTGCTGGGTTGATTTGAGTGTACTGCATTCACAACCACAAAGCACAAACAAACAAGTAAAACTGACATATTTAATGTCCAAACATCCGGTTCACTCATCTCACATGACACACTCCATTTTGTCTTTTTAATAAACTGGAATGAACATGCACAGAGCCTCTTAGTCCGCAGGACAAAAATGTCACAATCTGGGCTTGCTTACTATCACATGGGGAGGACCGCAGAGCTTGAGGGCTTTGAATATTCAGCTGAGTGCTAAAGCACACAAAATATACACGTGCACGAGAAGCTCTGAGGAATTACATGTATTCACGATTACATGAATCTTAAATATATAAGCATTACCTTCACACATGCAGTATATTATATGATGTTAAAAAGTGTAAGCCCACAAAACAGAATTGAGGTTTTGAATTGAATTGAATTTATATCTTCATGAATATTTGAAAGGAAACGTATTGCATTATCAGATGCACATAACTTGCATGAGCCCTGGCAGGGAAAATACCAATTTGATTTTGAGCACCTACCCACATCGGTCTCATAATTCTTTCATAGAGGAAGGAGTCACCATCTGTGGTGGATACTTCTCAATTCACTTCCTGTTTTCCAATAAACCATATGGAAATGGCTAGCCAACAGAGTGCAACATCCACTAATGAGATTATAAAAGTCTCCACAAGGTCTCAAAGGATCTTTGTGAAATGTCCAAAAATGAACCTCATGGCAGCCAGTGCTGACAGCTTATTCTGGGATTCGATTAACAACTACAGAGTATATAGTTGGTTGCTGCTTTTCTGAAAACATGATGATTTAAAAGTGACAAGCCACAGAGCCAAATACTGACAGTGAATTGTGGTCTTGATGTCTGATGCTCAAACCCTGAAGGCACTTGACAACATAAATAAATATCTGTAATATTACATGCAAAGACATCCCATTGCTATTACACAACACTATTCAGGGCTGCAATTTTAAATAGTACTTCCTCATTGTGGAATTATGGCATAATAACTAACTGAAAAACATACAGCTATATGTTATGTAGCACTGTGTGTGTTAAATTGCTTAAAAGGCTTAGTTACATGTCATTTAAAATACACAATTGCTGCCATAAGTTCAAGAACTTCCTGGAATTCTCTGAAAACTGCATAAGTAACAGTTAAGACGGTTGGCGCTGCCAAAATATGCAGAGATGCCAAATGAATTTCATGTGACATATGATTAATAGTATGTTCTTGCAATTTATAACCTCATAGTGTACATATTAACAATAGCTGTGCAAATCCCGCTCTGCAATATTGGCTCCACCCATACTTCCGCTTATGCTCTTGAGGTGAACGGAGCTGTTTCTTGGACACATTTTCAAACACAGGCACTGAAGTCTGTGTGCGAGTTATATGACATGTGGCAAGACGAGCAGCTGTTCAGATATCTTACAAGCATGCAGCAGCTGCGAGACAGTATCTAATAACAGTGTGCACACCAACACATACTCATAGAAGGAAATGCCCTCTTTAAAAGACTTAACCGCCCAAGCCCTCCTCTCTCCTGCAGACACTACACACATACCTAGAAAACAAGACAGCAAACCACTTGCAGGACCACACAATGTTATTTTTCTTCTAGCCCCATCAAACACACGTAAACACACACACACAGTGGTTCCACACACAGTGAAGATCCATCTCAGTGATCCGATCACAAGAGTGTTTATACCTTGTAGTAATGTGTTTCATGTAACAACTTCTGATCAGATTGTGAAGGGTCCCCAATTTAATGTGATAATTTTTGCTAAAAAAACAATGAAAACTTTGCGCACCATTTTTCTCAAATATACAGGTCACATACCTGTCATAACTAAATCTTCCAAATGAAAAAAAAAAAAAAAACGTGCGCAAAACGGCACATAAAAGTTTAAAAACTTTTAGTTGGAGTGATTGTGAGTAGGTGGTCCTTTACTGTTCACCAGTCCAGAATGCATATTAGGTTGGCATATAGGAATGCTATTAGATTAGTATTTTACACTATTATGTAGTCCAATGCATTTTCGGATGCCTTCAAATGTTGGTGTTTTGTGCCCCTTTTATACCTGCATTTAGCGCTGAACTCTTATTGGATCACCCAAAGCAAATCACAACACCAAATGTGTTACATAACAACAAATGCGGTCAATACTGTATATATATATATTTATTTTTTTCCAAAAAATTCAAAACTTAACTTATGGAAAAAGTTATTGCATCAACTGCTTTCATCAAACATATTGTAAACTAGTTCTATAAACTCAAAAAACAAAAAACAAACGTGTGGATCCGAGTTAAATAAACTTGCGGTTCAAGTTAAGCTTGACATTCCATCACAGTGATGCACTGTAGAACTTTCATATCTTGTGTAGCAGTTTGTTGAGCAAAATGAAAAGGATATATAGAGTTACTTCTGTTGTATACTCATTGAAATGGAAGAAACTTCACTGAAGAGAACACTAATCACGCAGATTGTGACTTGTAACATACAACTTTTACAACAAAATATAAAAAAAGAAAACGCTACATAGAGCTAAAACCTATAATACTTAAATAACAAGGTTAAGGCCCTCCCGTCTAAAGAAACAATGTAACAATAACAAAAGCAACTTTGCTTGGTTGTGTGTGTGTGTGTGTGTGTGTGTGTGTGTGTGTGTGTGTGTGTGTGTCTGTCTGTCTCACCAGTGTCCAGTAGGAGGAATAAAGTATATGCAGCAGTGAACTCGTGAGTCTGGAATCCTCTTCTTCCTGTCGATGTTGATCTCTTCCTGTAAATACTGTTCGTATTGTGCATTAATAAACTTCATGATGGGCTGCCAGCTGCAAACAGATCAGAGAGACAGGGAGACACCAGAAAACACATGAGATCTAACACGACCACCAGGTAAACTATGAAATAGTTCAATAGCAGTTAGTATTAAGTTACTTATACTCCATGTTATAAATATATATTGATATGTTTTCCATAGCAGGTATCAGTTCTGACTGATAAATAAGGAGATACTTACCAGTTCTCATTGTTTATCTGGTCTCCAAAGCCTGGTGTATCAATGACGGTCAGCTTCATTCTAACTCCTTTTTCCTCAATATCTGTATACAAGATGAGTTTGAAGAGGTGAATGTGCACTGTAGATAACCAAACTTGAGAAAGTCAGAATTGTTAAAATAAGACTTAATCAGGCCTTTTTACCATGACTGATGGACTTGATTTCAATGGTCTTGGGAATTCGCTCTTCCTCAGTTGTCATCACAGATCTGCGGCTCACTTTAGATTTAAAAAGTGTGTTCATTAGTGTGGATTTACCCAGACCACTCTGACCTGTACAAATGGAAAGAAAAAAGAAAAATCAATGTTTTGAATTGAATGAATAAAGCATAGTACTATAAAGTACACACACACACACTCCTCATCATAGTGTGGACTATAAAAGAGCCAGTGTTTCTAAAGGAGGTTCATGGGATCAGGTTGTTGGATCTCTCGTTAACATCTATGATAAAGCAAGAACAAAGGTTGCAGCTGGAATCAGTTGAGTGTAGCAGCCAGGCAGATGCTCTCACTGCAGAAAGCATTAACCATGTCCGATTGAACATTCTTGTGGGGGTGGGGGGCATATTGGTGGGCAAGTAACTGATAAATAATGAACTATAAAACCCCCTAAAGTAACCTCCAACCATTTGATGTTTGCAAATGTTTGAATTAGGGCTGTCAAACGATTAAAATATTTAATCGCGATTAATCGCATTAATCTCATAGTTAACTCGTGATTAATCGCAATTATTTTTTATCTATTCTAAATGTCTCTTGATTTTCTTTTTGTCCCATTATTTTTTTCTCATTTTAATGCTCTCAACATGGAAAAGTGGATCGGCTTGCTTTGTGCAAATGTTTTTTATTGAAAACAACATTGACATATACTGTGTTCAATTTCACACTAACATTCTCACTTGGAGCAAATGATCCGTTAAAAAGACCGTTAATCGCGCGATAAAAAATTTACGCCGTTAAAGTGGGTTTGCGTTAACGCCGTTAATAACGCGTTTAACTGACAGCCCTAGTTTGAAAATATTAAAGCTTAAAGGAGCTGATAAAAAGTGATTAGAGGATTATAGTTAGACAACAAACCTCAGAAGACACTCTGTAAACTGACAAAATCACTCATCAACAGCTTAAAGAACACAGGACATTAAAGAGAGATAAACCCATGAACACGCCTTGAATATTTCTGTAAAGCAGCTAACTATCCATATAGTCACTTACCAAAGTACTGGATTGAAACAAACATCAACGTGTTTATTCAGAGATACAAAAGCTTTTATCTCAGTTCTTAAGTCCTCAAAGCAAAAGTCAAGTCAAGTCAAGTCACCTTTATTTATATAGCGCTTTTTACAATACAGATTGTATCAAAGCAGCTTCACAGTGATAACATGAAAATAATACAACAAAGTTTGTTTCTAGAATAAAATTGCATCAACGTCCACCTTAAGTAAAGCAGATCAATAATATTGTTGAATATTAAATGTCCCCAAATAAGCAAGCCAAAAGCCAACGCAACAGTGGCAAGGAACCAAAACTCCATCAGGTGACAGAATGGAGAAAAAAACCTTGGGAGAAACCAGACTCAGTTCGGGGGCCAGTTCTCCTCTGGCCAACGAAGGAACAGTGTATGATTCGGGCAGCATTACAAGTCAGATTGGACAAACAGCACTATCAAAAAAACAATCCTTCTAAGACTATGCAAGTGGCTACAGTTTCCATGCTTCAGAGTTTTACACATTGCCAAGAAAAACAAATAAAATCAGGGATATATACTGCTGGAGGCAGGCAAGTCAACACATATTGTGGAGCGGTTCTATACTGATGCACTTGGGTCTGTGAATATGGCATATAAAGGAATAATATAGTCTGATTCTGGAACCAAGGTCATGATTAAGAGTCAGTTGGGGACATTCAGGGCATTCATATTGGACCACTAGAGGTGAAATTGTTGGGTAGTGTTACCTGCTGGTAAGCGAAGATTACCAGAAGATCTCGGCTAGTAACCGAAAGGTTGTAGATTCAAATGGATCTACCAGATTCCAAGCCATTTTGAATCTAAGATGCAATGGCAATGACTAGAAACCAGTGGTGTATTCTACGTGATACACGGGTATATGCCGTATACCCACTAGGAAAGGTCAAGGATTTCTGTAAACCCACTTAACAAATAATGAGGGTACGTAACAACATTGTTTTGTTACAGAACATTCACACTTTCATTCATAAATTCACCCCGTCTGTGTTGCGAAGCACTGACTTTTGGACCATTGGGGCTTCCATGGCGTGTTACCTGGATCTGACATCAGTTACCAAGGTACAACTAAAGCCACTAGAAGACAAGCCTGCAACCTTATCCAAAAAAGTGTAACGGCTAATGCTAACGCTCGGCTCTGGCGGTACGCAGGAAAGGAGACCGGAGGCCTTTTTTATTTTAATGGAGAAGAGGCTTCACTACACTGAATAAAACGCTTATGTGAGGAAATAGTTTATCATTTAATGAATCGACTGCCTGTCCACTAATCTTCAACATGTTTTACGCTAAGCAATATTTTTGTTAGGAACGTTATGTAGATCTTACTATGATAAAAAGGTTATTTTATAAGAAAAGGGAGAGAAAGGAATGTCGCGACAGGTAGGACTCATTTACGGCATGACCATAGTATTTAATGGTAATATCGATTGAGTGATATTGTATTTTATCTAAAGAAAGTAAAAAAATATAGATGTTTTCTTTCTTTGGCTTTCAGGTTTTACCAGTTATGATAAGACTTGAATTGTAATGACTTATGACTATTATAACTGCATGCATATGATTCTGATATTAAGCATTTTAATAAATAAGGAGTAAATGAATAATTTAATTATAAATAGTGTTATATTGTATGTTGTTTAATAAAGAAACAAGTTTTCTATAACGCTGCCAGGTTATTGTATTGTAATGATTTATGACTGCTGTGTGCCTAATAATGATATAATGCTTTTTAATGAATGATGGTAAAAAATACATATAATTTTAATAAATAATAAATTAGATATGCACTGAATGAATTACAATGAAGTTTTTAGTGTAATCTTAAATGTGGTTCCCTTTCGTAGTCACTCCGAGTTACGTCGGATGACGGAGAATGGGGGGTTTCGCTTAGAAGCCAGTCCTCTTCGAGTATTAAAAAACGAGCCAATGGCAAGGAAATGCCATGGGTCTGCGCAATTTGCATAGCGTATCCCCGCCTCACCACGTGGGTATAAAGGGAGGATGCGGACGCAAACGCAGCTATGCTTTCGCTTCGGAGCCAAGAGAATCTCTTCACTCCACAAGCCAAATCCTGAGTATTCTCAGTGACTACATCTCTTCGAGACGAGCGAACTCTCTGATGTTGGTGTGACGGCGGTATCCAGCGAGTTTCATATTGCCTGCGATCTGAGCAGTGGTCTGCCGGTCTGTGTGTCTCTCCCTGGTCGCTTCAGCATCCGCAGAGTTTTTTTCCTCTCACTAAAAGAGCGTGCACGCGGCACGTCTTTTTAAAGACGCGTCTTTCTAAAGACGATCTGCCCGTGTATTTCTGAGTGCGGTATTCTGATAGATTCAGCTGTTGGGCGCGAGCGCTGTTTGGCGTGTTTGGGCTTTGATCACGCTCGGACAGCTCGTGGGTGTGTCACGTTCTCTCAGTGGGAACGTGACCATCGCAATGTATACGGTCGAGACTCTGTGAGCTCATTTGAGTGAGAGTCCCCTCATCCACCACCCGATCTATTTTTCTCCACGTGAGATAATACTTCGGCTGGTGGCCAGGGTGACTAAGACGTCAGGTCTGGAACTAACCGACGAAAATTCCTCGGTCCACACCCCGTCTTTCACGTTGCAACCCACGTGGTCCCGAGTGGGTTCGCCGGCCCGCCCCCGGGCCCGCGTTCTCATTTGGTCCCCCAGCTGATGAAATCATGTTTATCGCCGCATCACAAGGTGAGCTGGAGTCCTCTGGAGATGGCTCGTCTGTGCTGCTGTCCTCGGATGTGCTAGCATAGCGAGTTTGATTCAGAGTTCACAGCTATGCTTTCCCGGGCTGCCACGAGTTTCGGGTTTGTGTGGAAAATTCTGCCATATCCCGAGCACTTGAGGCTGATGATTGGTTTTTGGGGGTGGCGAACCCAAATCCTTTCTACCCGGATGTGCATGAAGAGGCCATGAGATCGTGGAAGTCTCCTTTGACTTTTCGCGACTGCTCAGCGGCTTCTTCCGCCTTCTCTGCCCTCGTAGAGGCCGCAGTCTATGGTACACTGGGGTTCCCCCCTGTGGAGTGTTCTGTGGCAACACTTAGGTGTCCCCACAGTGCCTCCACCTGGCGTGGCAACCCTAAGCACCCCCCCAATGCCTGTAGGTTCTTGTCTACTTCGGTGGCGGGGACCTATAGAGCTGCGGGGCAGGCTGCCACCTCACTGTGTGTTATTGCCATCCTTCTGGGTGTTCAGTGACATGCACGAGGGTAGGGCTGATTCAGGGCTAATCCTTGAGCTGCCTGCCGTCACCGACCTTGCTCTACGAGTGACGAAGGTGACCGCACGCTCCCTGAGTCAGGTCATGTCCACATGTGTGGTCAGACATTTCTGGCTTAACCTGGTTGATGTGCGCGAGGCTGAGTGAACCAGTTTCCTCAACTTCCCCATATCCCAGGCTGGCCTCTTCGGCGGCGCGGTCGAGAACTCTGCCCAACAGTTCTCGGCCGCCCAGAAGTGGACTGTGGCTTTTTTTCTGACCCTGTGGCTTCTGCTGCCAATCAGCCGGCGGCTCAGACGCTTCAGTCCGCTTGCCGTCGAATGCGCCCTCCTGCGACTTCCGCCCCCTCCCGCCCGGCCCCAGCAGCACCGGGCCGGGCCGTGGAGGTGGTCGCAGGGAGGTGCCCCTGCCCGTACCAGCCCCGCAGCCCCGCTGTACCCCAGGCTATGCGGCGCTCCCGTTACGGGCAGCTCAGATATGGCTTGCAGTTCTTCAGGGAGTGGTTGCAGGCCCACTCCTTCCCCCGGTGGAGGGCTGGGGGAGAATCTTTTTAAAAAGAGCTGCATCCCATCTCTGAGCACACAGACCTGGACGGCAGTGTGCGACGCCACCGAGCCTCGCCACTCTCGTTCCCCTCTGTCTCTGAGGGTGTGGATGACAGTGCGTGCCGTCTCTGGACCACACCACTCTCGTCCCCCTCTATCGCCAGACCCCTGGCAGAGCAGACCCCCGTGGAACGCTGGTCCTTCCCTGGTCTCCTCTGTCAGGACGCGGAGCATGACTGTGCACGCGTGCTGGGCCGCTATGCCACCCTCACCTGTGCCGGTCACTCCTCTCCGCTGCCCCCCCGGGGGGACGCCTGTGGCTCGGATGATTCCACTGGATCAGTGTTTGGTTGCTTGGTTAGAGCTCCCCAATCTGTCCTGTTGGGTCGCCCGAATGATCAGGCTCGGCTATGCGATTCAGTTCGCACGGTCTCCTCCCCGCTTCAGGGGAGTCCGCTTACTGTGGTCGGTGGCTATGCCCCGATCATGAGAGCGGAGGTTGCCACCCTGCTGGCGAAGGGTGCAATCGAGGCTGTCCCTCCAGCCGAGGTGGAGTTATGGGTTTACACCCCGTACTTCATTGTCCCCAAGAAAACCGGTGGGTTATGGCCGATCCTGGAACTGCGCGTCCTGAGCCGCACCCTTCACAGGCTGCCGTTCAGGATGCTTACGGCCAAACGCATTTCCGAATATGTTCGGCCCCAGGATTGGTCTGCAGCGATAGACCTGAAGGACGCCTACTTCATGTCTCCATTACCTCGACACAGACCGTTTTTCCGGTTTGCTTTCGAGGAGCAGGCATACCAGTACGCGATTCTCCCATTCGGGCTGGCTCTGTCACGAAGACCTAGTGCTCCGGCACCTAGCCCGTCTGGGCCTTCGGGTCAACTGGGAGAAGAGTAAACTTTGCCTCGTGCAGAGGATCTCTTTTCTTGGTATGGAGATAGACTCGGTCGCCATGTCCGCGCAGCTTACGAGCGAGCGCGCACACTCACTGCTGACTTGTCTTCGACAGTTCGAGGGCAAGAGTGCGGTCCCACTGAAATTTTTTCAGAGGCTCCTGGGGCATATGGCATCCACAGCCGCGACAACGCCACTCGGATTGCTTCATATGAGACCTTCATATGAGCTTCAGCTGTGGCTTCGCGATCGAGTCCCGAGGTGGGCATGGCATCGCGGTACGCTCAGAGTTCTAATAACTCCGACCTGCCGTCAGACCTTCACCCCGTGGCGGAACCTCAGCTTTCTACGGGCCGGAGTTCCCCTAGAACGAGTTTCCAGGCATGTTGTTGTCTCCACAGATGCCTCTGCCACGGGCTGGGGCGTCATGTGCAATGGACATGCAGCCGCGGGCTCCTGGACAGGACCGCAGCGCCTCATGCATGTCAATTGCCTCGAGTTGCTGGCAGTACGCCTTGCCCTGCACCGCTTCCATGCGTTGCTCCAGGGTCAACACGTACTAGTCCGTTCAGACAATACCGCGACTGTAGCGTACATCAACCATCAAGGTGGTCTACGCTCCCGCCGTATGTCGCAACTCGCACGCCACCTCTTATGGAGTCAGAAGCACCTGAGGTCCCTTCGTGCTATTTACATTCCTGGAGTGCGGAACCTTGCAGCCGATGAGCTGTCACGGCTCCGACCTACCTCTGGCGAATGGCGACTCCATCCCCAGTCGGTCCAGCTGATGTGGGACCAGTTCGGGGATGCACAGATAGATCTGTTTGCCTCCCACGACTCATCCCATTGCGCCCTGTATTACTCCCTGTCCGAGGGCACGCTCGGCACGGATGCACTGGCGCACAGCTGGCCGCAGGGCCTACGCAAGTATGCGTTTCCCCCAGTGAGCCTTCTCGCACGGACTCTGTGCAAGATCAGGGAGGACGAGGAGCAGGTTATCTTGGTCGCCCCATACTGGCCCACCAAGACCTGGTTCTCCGAACTCATACTCCTCGCGACAGCACCTCCTTGGCCAATTCCTCTGAGGAAGGACCTCCTTTCTCAGAGACGGGGCACCCTATGGCACCCTCGTCCCGATCTTTGGAGACTCCACGTGTGGCTCCTGGACGGGACGAGGCAGGTTTGAGTACCCTGCCACCTGTGGTGGCGGCTACCATCACTTCCGCTAGAGCGTTGTCCACGAGACACGTCTACGCGTTGAAGTGGAACCTCTTCGTCAACTGGTGCTCTTCTCGCCGAGAAGACCCCAGGAGATGCTCGATCAGTGTCGTGCTTTCCTTCCTGCAAGACGGGTTGGAGCAAAGGCTGTCTCCCTCCACCCTGAAGGTGTATGTGGCCGCTATCGCCGCTTATCACGAAGCAGTTGAAGGTAAGTCTCTTGGAAAGCACGACCTGATCATCAGGTTCCTGAGGGGAGCGAGGAGACCTGAATCCTCCTCGCTCTCCTCTCGTTCCCTCTTGGGACCTCTCAGTGGTCTTAAATGCCCTGCAGAGGACTCCCTTTGAGCCTCTGCAATCAGTTGAGATTAAGTTTCTCTCAATGAAGACAGCGCTCCTGGTTGCACTGGCCTCCATCAAGAGGGTAGGGGACCTGCACGCATTCTCCGTTGACGAAGCGTGCCTGGAGTTCGGGACGGCTCTCTCTCACGTGATCCTGAGACCCCGGCTCGGATATGTGCCCAAGGTTCCTACCACTCCCTTCCGGGACCAGGTGGTGAACCTGCAAGCGCTGCCCCGGGAGGAGGCAGACCCAGCCTTGGCACTGCTCTGTCCAATACGCGCCCTCCGTGCTTACGTAGACAGGACGCAGTGTTTCAGGACCTCAGACCAGCTCTTTGTCTGTTATGGTGGGAAGCTGAAGGGAAAGGCTCTCTCCAAGCAAAGGTTGTCTCATTGGATAGTGGACGCCATTGCCTTGGCATACCAGCAGCAGGGTCGACCGTGCGCCCCTTGGTGTGACCGCCCACTCCACCCGGAGTGTGGCGTCCTCTTGGGCTCTAGCGCATGGCGCCTCGCTAACAGACATCTGCAGAGCTGCAGGCTGGGCGACACCTAACACATTCGCCAGATTTTACAATCTCCGAGTGGAGCCAGTCTCCACCCATGTACTGTCTTTTTCAAGCTAACATGGGAGCTGTTCAGGTGTCTTCGCTTGCTCGCCATTCCACTCCACTGACTGGATACGTGCGATATTTCCTCAGGCAGTCTTCCCCTCTGAAGCTCTGAGTTCCTCCAGCACTGTTGATGCTAGCGCCAGTGTCTATTGCCTGTGCGTCGGCTAGGTGCCTCCGTGTGCATGGTTCCTCCCCTGAGTAACCCCCACATGAGTATTTCCACTGTAAGCCTCTTTGAGCATGTGTCTTTCCCTTGGCAAGCCACCTTGCCACTCCTGGAGTTAAATCTCTAGCCACCCTACGGGTTGGTACTCCAGTGTTCCCCCATATGTAGCCCCCCGGGGCCATATGTGTTTTCGTAAGTCCTCCCTATGGGTAGGCATACTGCGGCATATCTCCTCTGAGATATGCTCCCCAGTGTACCTTGGTATCCCTGTGCTAGTAGGACTCCTCGTCCGTGCTTAGTTCACGACAGGGGTTTAGACTTTCGCAGGGCACTGGAAGACAGCTGTGAAGGTGGCGTGATTTCACGGGAACCCCCATTCTCCGTCATCCGACGTAACTCGGAGTGACTACGAAAGGGAACGTCTCGGTTACGGATGTAACCCTCGTTCCCTGAGTAGGGAACGGAGACGTTACGTCTCCCTGCCACTTCCGCTGTACCGCTGGGTAGACGCCTGAGTTCAGTCTCGGCTCCTCAGCGAAGACATAGCTGCGTTTGCGTCCGCATCCTCCCTTTATACCCACGTGGTGAGGCGGGGATACGCTATGCAAATTCCGCAGACCCATGGCATTTCCTTGCCATTGGCTCGTTTTTTAATACTCGAAGAGGACTGGCTTCTAAGCGAAACCCCCCATTCTCCGTCATCCGACGTAACGTCTCCGTTCCCTACTCAGGGAACGAGGGCTACATCCGTAACCGAGACGTTTTATGCTCCCTGCATTGACGGACTGTTTGCAGCTAATAAAGATATTTGCGCTTTTTTCCGCAGTAAAGCACATTCCACAAACAATGCAGTCCTACTGTGCCTTTACTAGCGATATAACACCAAATATAGAACATGTATTCACAAGAGCAACGTGCTAATAAACACAAGGAACTGATTAACGTAATCTGTAACTGACTGTCATAAAACTTTGAACTGCAGGAATTGAAGTCACTGTCATTACACGATAGGCTGAGGTGCCTCACGTGATCCAAGTTAGCCATTGCGCTTTCTCCAATTATAAGAGATACAGACCCCCTCATCTCCATATAAAACAATCTCTGGTACAACAACACAGTTGCTTGGCGGTCATTCTCGATGCAAGTTTGATATTTTTTCGCTCACGTTTTGGCTCGTAACTTCACGAAACATGCTCCGATCGTGGAAAATAGCTCATCATTATTTACAGCAGATTCTCACTATTATGTTGAGTCCAACATAATCCATTGCGTCAATCAAGAGATATCCCTCATGGAGTTACAACACATAAAACTCCATAGGCGCTAACTAAAAACAAATGTAGCTTTCACGTGGCATTTTTGCCCATAACTTTATAAAACATGCACAAATCGTAAAAAAGGCACATCATTACTTACAATGGATGTTCGAGTCCGAAATCAACATTTAATCCATTGCGTCGATCACGAGATTCCTCACGGAGGATCAAAAAAAAAAAAAAAGCCAATTAGGGGGGTGTCAAGGGCTAAACAAAAAGGCTACATTGGTTCCAAATGCTGTCACTTTTGATTACTTTGTGCTATCACCATACAATTGTATCCAGATGCAGCTCCCATGTAGGGCACATTCATTGTATAATATATATATATATATATAATCTTTTATTAGCAGTTTCTCAGCATGAGAATGTTAAAACGTAATGATGTAGATATGTATACGCATACGGCATGCATTAGTGAGTGGTGAGTTTATGACCTGCGTGAAGTTGGCCCCCCACCCAACGCAAAACAGGCTCAATCGTTTGTGCTGTAAAAAAGTGTGTTTGTACTGCTTCGGTTTTTTAGATATTAAAGCTGCAGTAGGGAGTTTTGAGAAAACGTTGACTTAGCCTGAAAATTTGAACAAGCACAACTTACAGGTCCCACCCCCTTGCTCTCTGCTGCGCTACAGCCCTCCCTCCACAGCTCGTCCACCACAGCGGAGCCTGTCGTGAACGCGCAGGCTAGTAAACTGGGCCACCGATAACAGCGATAATAATAACACAGATAATAAAAAGTTATATGGCACATTCACTAATAGGGACTAAACGTCAATAATATGCTTTACATTGACTATGGCCTGCCCATATTTTGACTACAAACTTGGTCCTCAAATCATTATGTATTTTGCAATAGGCTACATGTAACTTTATAACGTTGCACTCTTTCTATAAGTTATAAATAGCTAGTAAGATAACGTTAATATAACGGTAACTAACGTTACAGTATGTAAGTAATTATTCTAGCGATATATAATGCTAGATAAGGTGTGCTAGTACATTATTTCAGCAACATGACAAGCCAGTGAATTAGCAGGTTTCAATTGTTGCTTAGCAGAGTGCATGACATTTTATCTACATGTTATGTGGCTAGAGCTTTGACACCGAGTCAATGGGCTCTGTGTAATTCTTTCTTTTTCGCTTGTTTATCGTCATCTGTCTTTTTCCTTTTACCTCTTTGTTTTATGAGCAGGTGTCACTCGAGAATTGGCAGTTTAGGTTGTTTCTCCGTCATAAGCACAGCTGCAGCACGCCGGCAATTTTGAGTTTGAACGACGGCTCGCGCAACGCGCTGTGCAAGAGAGGGGTGTGATCAGCGCGTACACGAGCGTGATTGACACTGCTAAGACATTCCTCCTGGCTCTGATTGGTTGTTTCTGACCGGGAGCGTGTATTTCTTGCAAATGGCAATAGGACCACTGGGAGGAGCCAGAAGAGCTTGATTTTTACACAGATTATCGGTCTCATATTCTACTGTCAGGACATAATGACAGTTATAGCAAATACATTTTTTCAAAAGTTACCTACAGCAGCTTTAAAAGAATATATCAGATTGGAGGGAAATTCACCCAGGTCAGTCAGTGTCAATCCACAGAAGTTCTCCCAGACTGTAACTGTGAGAAACCTCCCTGCACAGAGCACTTTTCAAGAGGTATCTGTAGAGATTCTGGAGTCTTCCAGGTGGGCATCTTCAACCGCACAGTTGGAAAGCAGTGTGGATGTGTTATATCTATCTGAGCATTAATGAAGGTATAATCACGCTTGGGACAAAGACTCGTAAATTATTTGAAAGCAACCTTCCCCTCTCAGACCTGTCACCTTACTCATTGGTCCATTCAAACCTTAGGGGTTGGTTCTTTTCTAAGACTATATCAGGCAGGCAACAGTGACCGCCTTTCTTCTTGATAGTTTTCATCCTTGCAAACATCATCTCGGGTGATACGGGGAACCCCCTCCCCCCTCCATGGGGCCCAGAGGCCTCCCAGCAGGCCTGGATCCCAACCAGGTCCGGCCTCATGGAAGAGAGAGAACACTCTTTCACAAAGAACCAAGGACAATCTCGGGAGTTTGTAAAAAGGGCTCTAACACACCAGGCAAGTTCATCATATCTTCTTCATCCAACAAAGAAAAAAATTATTGAGACTTCAAAATCTGACACTCGCAGAATCCTCAACAACTTCAGTTTTCAACAACTTTGATAATAGTGTACGCTACCCAGGCATGCAAGTATACTTTTGATTTGATGCTTTGAAAATGAAATGCTGGTGTTCTTCTCATATAGTTACATGGAACTTCTCAATAGTTTCCCGTTTCGTTCTACCACTCACCTATTTATGTATTCATGTGTGTATGTTGTTTTGTTTATTTATATTCATATAAATATCTATTTTTAGTTAATAAAACTTGGTTCTGTTTTGTTTGCAATACAAAGTCACTTTTACGATCGCGGTTTTTGCTACTTGCTCAAAGTGCTGTACATGCTAAGAAATAATTATTCTTCGGTGGCCATGGAAGATACCCTTTTCTTAGAATAAAGTAATAATCAAAAGAGTTCGTTGGACGAACTGATTAATTGATTGTAATATTAATTCAGCCACATCAAGTTAATCCAATTAACTGACCCAAATATTAATAATTAATAATATTAAGTTATTATTGATTATTAATATTTCCAAGCTGAGTTTCCTTACATATCTGTCTTGTATGCAGAGGGACACTGTGATGGACTTTGGATTGGCCTGAGGCAGGGGGACTCCGGAAGTTTAAGGCTGCCTTCCACCACGGTCTGAAGATGAGCCATGCCAGAAGCCTGCAGTACAGCAACATAAGTACAAAAAAATGGAATTTCCCTTGTGACTTGTTTGCTGAGACCACAATATTGTGAGGAGCACTGTTTTGTGGAGGAACTTTTCAATGATAGTGGAGTAGTTTAACAGGCTTTTGATTTTCAACATGTCCACTTTCAGTTTTTTTCCCCTCACAGATGGATCTGCATGGAGCCATTCAGGACAAGAAGAGAGGTATGAATTCCTCTTCCTCTTTGGGTGGAACCGCTAAGCCTCTCCAGTTTTCACCAGCTACTTCATCTGTTGGATGGATGTTTGTGACAGTGTCAGACTTCCCAGAGCAGGAAGCAGCCATTTCTGGCTTTCCATCTACACTGGAGGTTGTGGTGGGTAGTGGATTGACTCCTGTGTCAATCACTGTTGCAACAGCTGGATCCTTCTCACCTTTCTCCTTACCTTTTTGTTTTGCAGAACAAATTCGCATGTTGCCTTCAATGAAGGACAGATGTTGTGCAATTAATCAATCCACTCGAAAATGAGTTATCATTATCACTGTTCAGAGTGGTAAGTAATTTGCCAGCCAGATTATATTGGGAATAATCTCAGGGAGGAAGTGCATATTGTCACCATTAGTTATGGCAAGTGACCTGCTCTCCTCACATATGTCTGTTACCCACTGCCACAGGTCTGTCTGTGTTTGGTAACATGGATCCACTTCTTCCAGGTCCTCACCCTCTACATCTGGAATGATGACACACTCTTCTGCAATTCGGGATCTCAGGTATTTCTTGCACCTTTCTGATGTGAGGGGGCTTCAGAGCTGTCATTTCCCTCTGCTTCGCTGAGAGCCACAACAGTAATACTGCGTAGTAGCTCTCTTGCATCATCCATGGATTGTGACATGAGAAGCTGAGCCATTGACGTCGCAGAGAAATCTTTATCGTAATGCGTTTTTTTTTTTTTTTTCAAGCAGCCCCACTGGCACATCATCTTGATGCAGTGTGCAAGATCAACCCGAACAAAACAAGATGGAACTGTTGCTGACTGTTTACCGAGTAAGACACCACAACAATCATTGATGTAGGTCTTTAGATCAGGATGAGGAGTAAAAGCCCTGACCAAAGCTCAGAGCAAAGCCAGAGAAAAGTCACTCACAACCTCTTTTGGAGTTGGTGCACCTGCATGTATCCATTATGTCAGCCAATGTGTTATTGCATTGCCAGAACACCCTAATATAGAAATATATGGCCAGACTTGTCATTTGGTTTCTGTAGTTTCCTCACCACTGAGCCATTTGCATCAAAACTCACAGTGGGGTTAGTAAATGTATTTTATAATGTATTGTACATATACGTTTGTGTTTGACTCCAAAAGTGACAGAAACACTTGTCCAGTCCAAATGTCTTTAATGCAACCACTGTGAGGTGCACTGTATTTTAACATTTGTAGTGACAAAATGGGATCCTTGTCGCCTAATTCTAAATAATGTCTCTCTTGCTTTGCTTTGCGCAGGGTGGCCAAATTAGGCAGATGACTTGGCTCAGGATCTCCAAAATCCATCAGTTTTGTTGCCTCTGATGCCCTCCATACATGGGGTTCCATTCTACCCTTACACAGTTCTTTGAATATCAGCACACGCAAGTTACCAGACATCGGACGCTTGGAACAGCCAGTGTGCAGGGAGTCATCAGTGTTTTTAATTAAACACTTGAGCACCATTGGGCTGTTCATTTAAGGCTCTTTGTTGCATTTTATGTGAATATGGCCACGACACTCCTTACAGTTGCCTCTGATTACGAGTTTTCTGTGCAATAAACATTGACAATCTTAGCTCTCTTGAATGTTGTACCATTATTCTTGAACTTATAACTAATAATATTGTAACTGACAGTTTTAAAACATTTTACTTACATTGGCCAGAAATTTGGTTAAGTAACGACTTTTGTAGTTTGATTTTTATCCTTTTCTCAACTAACTGTACTAATTTCTACAAGGGCATTCTTGAACAGAAGTGTCACTTGCCCCTTGTGGTGGCAGTGAAGTGTAGAAGATGATACTCCTTGTAAAGAAATTAAAAGTACAATCAGGAGAGATCAGTTAATAAAGTAAAGATAATTGTTTATTGAACAAATTATGTGATGATTACTCTTGACAGAAAGTCTTCGTCAATTCAACTCTAAAAGTGTGTTCACACCGAGAAGATTTGTGCTTTTCTCGTGCGCAGAACTGCTGAAGTTACATAAAACTATGACTTGATGGCACACGCGCACAAATCCATTTTGCCCAGAGAGAAAGTGAGTGACAGAATCGCCTGTAATTAAATGTCTAATATCTTAAAAGCCTACGCAGCACAAACACAACTTTAACCAGCACAAACGAAGTACAAACGAACGAGACTATTTTGGGTGAATTTGGAGCATGTGGGGGGGCTGACTGACCTCAGAATGACCATAAAAATATAATTTTAATATCTAAAAAACCGAAACAGCACAAACGAAATTTTCTACAGCACAAACGAAGCACAAACGATTGAGCCTATTTTGCAGACGTTTTGCGTTGGATGTGGGGCCAACTTCACGTAGGTTGAGTTATGAGGTGTTGCTCTGGTACGCATGAGTATGAGGCTTGGGGGGGCACATCCTGCTCACTAAGGGTGTGATCACACTTTGCAGGTCTGGTTTGATTAAAATGCAGTCTGGTGCGATTGCTCCGTGCGGTTCATTTGAATAAGTGTGAAGATGTGAAGTGTGAAGAATAAGTGTGAATGCTGCCATCCAAACCTTGGGGTGCACCAAACAAGCGGACTAAGACCCCTGAAAAAGTGGGTAGTTTGACTGAAATATGAACGCAAGAGACCAAAGACATCTGAACGAACCAAAAACAAGATGTGATGTGACGTCACAAGATGCGACCCTAAAAAGGACTGAATGCTCAAGCATACCTGGTTCTTCTCATCATAGGAGCTACATTTCCCATTACAGTTCGGTACAGGCATCGGACACACCATCTCCTTGCAGCATATCATTATTTGTGTGTGCAACAGAGGAATTCCTGGCGCTATTTTGAATCCTTTACACATTTTATAAGCTCTTAACGAGTTCTCAGCTGGTAAAAATACCAACATATGCACACGTATTTGTAACATATGTAACAAGTGTTTTCAGCCCAGCCCAGCACAAAGCATTGTTTTGGATGTTCAGCAGGTTCCGTCGCAAAATATCATAAAATCGTTTTGTATTTATTTTGTGATATTTATGTCTTAAAAATGACAGTGTGAACGCCAAGTGAACCAGGACTAAATGTATCCATTTTTTTTTGGGACCAAACACATCCTAAAACTGCAAAAATAGCATTTCACTGCCATTCCATGAAGTGTGTGACTAATAAACTTTAGAGACAGAGAAGTGTATGAGTAATTGTGTATAGTACTCACTATATGTTATGGGTATTATGAAATTAAGTTTTGTTCAACAATTAATATTGAGCAGGGCTCTTTAGCTAATAGCTTGATGGGCCAAATTCGGCCCATTAATCTTTTTTTTATGGCTGACTGAATTAGCTGAAATACTGTAGCTTCATTAATAGAGCATTTTTCTTGTGTGCAAAACTCAAGTGAGTTCAAAAGTTATCATGCATAGATTACATTCCATAACCAAATCAAAGTGATTTTTATTTTATTTTTGGACATAGCTATCCAAGTTTTCCAAACATGAATTACATAAAATACAGTTCATACCAGGCATTTAAAATATAGAAAGATGGAGAATATTTAAAACAAGTGTTGTTGTTTTTTAAATAAATAAAAATAATAAAACCATTTGAAATAGTAAACTATTTGACTTGTTAATCGAAGATGTGAAGTTATGCCTGCCACCAGCCAATCTATAACCAGGCCAAATTTTAACTGACTATCCTTTCATTACAATTATTTTAATAAACAAATAATATTAAGTATATGTTTTTCATGTTAACTTAAAATTGAAGTGTAATTTTTTTACCCTCTTCAAATTTGTATTTGAAAAATTTAGCGCAGGGGTGTCCAAACTCGGTCCTGGAGGGCCACTGTCCTGCAAAGTTTAGCTCCAACTTGCCTCACCACACCTGACTGGAAGTTTCTAGTATGCCTAGTAAGACCTTGATTAGTTGGTTCTGGTGTGTTTAATTGGGGGTTCAACTCTGCATAAACAGAGAGAAGTCAATCCGGCTACAATGCAGTTCTGTTTATTGACCGCTAGAGCAACAAAAGTTACGGACTGCAGCTTTAACTATTTGCATTTAGTGATATTAAATGTGTATTTTGTACATAACAACGGAAAGCATACATGCATTTGTGGTTGCACACTCACACCTGTACTTACCCACTACCATGATGTTAAACTCAAAGCCTTGTTTCATGGCTTTCCTCCTCATCTGTTCCAAGATGGCATCAATGCCCACATAGCCAAACTCACTGTTGGTGTTCTCACTCCGTGCCACAGGCGTTTTTCCTACGTCTGCCATATTGCCGTAAATACTTGTAATGACCTCTGGCCCTAATGAAATTGTGAGAGACAGAAAGAAAGAAAGAAAGAAAGAAAGACAGAGACAGATCAGGTTAAGATTATTTTGCAACATTTTTTGGCTTGAACATTTTTCATGTGCAGAATAAAGTAGACCCTCTTAGAGCTATTAAAGTTGGATTGTCTGCGAGCTGCTTTGACAAAACATTGCTATTAGAAGTGGCTCAATGGCAGCTTGACACAACCATTATGTCAAGAAATTGACATTATTTGTCATAATTGACAACATTGACAATGACATTCTGAATGTTACACTGCATTCAGAAGTCCAGTAGATGTGGGTCAGTTGAACCAAACAGCATTTTTCACTTTGTGTAAAAGTCACATTTAAATGATGCAAATTTTGCTCATATTTTGAATGTAATAGTATGTAAAATGAAAAAAAGTCTGATTCCTGGTTGCTGTATTTGATGATTCAGTAGCTTGAAAAATGTGTGTCTGACAGTGAACAAGTGACACACACTCAACATGTGAGAGTGGGAGGGGACATGAGAGCTGCGTTTCCTTTTATAACGACTAAATGTGGCTTCCTCTTTTCATAGAGCGTCTAGACACATGCACAAAAGCAAATATTTTTCACCAAGAAGAATATACCCCCAAATATATACCCAAATATGCCAATGGTGATTTCAGAAATAAATAACATTTAAATAATATAGTATATCCGAATGATAATGCAAGGTGATATTACACAACAGCAAAAAAAAAAAAAAAAAAAAAGTATAGGCGTGTACAAACATAACTTATGAAACTCACTATTGCTTCATCAGACGTCTGAGGTGCAAACTATGAAATCCTGATCTTTGACTTAACCAACACAGTGTATGATGTAATTTACACATCTGTATCACTAATTATGAAGTACACTCACCTAAAGGATTATTAGGAACACCTGTTCAATTTCTCATTAATGCAATTATCTAATCAACCAATCACATGGCAGTTGATTCAATGCATTTAGGGGTGTGGTCCTGGTCAAGACAATCTCCTGAACTCCAAACTGAATGTCAGAATGGGAAAGAAAGGAGATTTAAGCAATTTTGAGCGTGGCATGGTTGTTGGTGCCAGACGGGCCGGTCTGAGTATTTCACAATCTGCTCAGTTACTGGGATTTTCACGCTCAACCATTTCTAGGGTTTACAAAGAATGGTGTGAAAAAGGAAAAACATCCAGTATGCGGCAGTCCTGTGGGCGAAAATGCCTTGTTAATGCTAGAGGTCAGAGGAGAATGGGCCGACTGATTCAAGCTGATAGAAGAGCAACTTTGACTGAAATAACCACTCGTTACAACCGAGATATGCTGCAAAGCATTTGTGAAGCCACAACACACACAACCTTGAGGCGGATGGGCTACAACAGCAGAAGACCCCACCGGGTACCACTCATCTCCACTACAAATAGGAAAAAGAGGCTACAATTTGGAAGAGCTCACCAAAATTAGACAGTTGAAGACTGGAAAAATGTTGCCTGGTCTGATGAGTCTCAATTTCTGTTGAGACATTCAGATGGTAGAGTCAGAATTTGGCGTAAACAGAATGAGAACATGGATCCATCATGCCTTGTTACCACTGTGCAGGCTGGTGGTGGTGGTGTAATGGTGTGGGGGATGTTTTCTTTGCACACGTTAGGCCCCTTATTGCCAATTGGGCATCGTTTAAATGCCACGGCCAACCTGAGCATTGTTTCTGACCATGTCTATCCCTTTATGGCCACCATGTACCCATTCTCTGATGGCTGCTTCCAGCAGGATAATGCACCATGTCACAAAGCTCGAATCATTTCAAATTGGTTTCTTGAACATGACAATGAGTTCACTGTACTAAAATGAAGGTATAAATGAAGGTGACGACTTGACTTGACATGAATCATACCTCAAAACATGGTAGTGAAATAATAACACATAGATAAAGATTGTTTTTCAAAATGATAATAAAACTAAGCAAAACATAACTGATATTTGGCTACAGCCATTGCCATTCTCAGTTTTGTGTTTTATTGAACTCTTATACACTCACCTAAAGGATTATTAGGAACACCATACTAATACTGTTTGACCCCACTTTCACCTTCAGAACTGCCTTAATTCTACGTGGCAATGATTCAACAAGGTGTTGAAAGCATTCTTGCAGCATCTTGCAGTTGATTGGGATTTGTGGGATGGTTTAGGCTTTACAACAGCATTAGGATAAAGTTATTGTCCAGCTAAAGTTTTGATTGATTCACTTCCATTGCGAAGATCATTAGTTATTAACTTAGGCGTCGCTAACACGACACCATTCTAACAGAAAAACTCTTAACGCGCTCCGACCGCCCATCCGCACAAAACAGTGCCTGGTGTCTCGAGAACGCACTCCCAGAAATACTAAAGTCAAAACTATTAGTCAAATGCAAAATTGGTTTTGCATGTGTTCCTCTGTGGCTTCTGTACAGTATCAAAACATTGAAAAAATGATTTCCTGTCAGTGAGTTACACACACTACTTCACAGAGTCTTTTTTAAGAAAACAGAGGGTGGCAGGCCAGAAAGTTTAACCTAAAACACAGCCATGTTTTGTCCAGAGAATTTAAACTATGCCATTTAAGTGCGAGACAGAGAATTAACAAACATGCTAAACATGCTGTGTGCTCATGTGCTTCCATGTCTTACTCATTATTCAAATTAGAAACATGTTATGTTATAGTCAGTGGTCACCATAAGGTGACTGCTGGGGTCTCTCACACTATATACTCAATCTTATTTTTCACTTTTCCTTTTATAACAAATCCTGAATAATCGTTCTATAAAACCCCTCACTGTAAATGTGAGATTTCATATCTAGATTTGGCCACCTGTTCAGGAAAATCTTTTAGAAGTCCCAATTTAGACTCATATACACACATGTTGTTCACAAATGAATGCAACTTAGAGGCATATTGGCATAACATAACAAGAGGCAAGAGCAGAATCAGGCAAACTACACCCCTCAGACTCCACCTTCATTTCAGCCTCTGGCTCCAAACACTGTGTGATTAATGCAGTCTTTCATATTGTGTGGAGTTTTGGCAAAACTCCGAAAGCCAATTAAAATAAAATGATAGGTCTAGGTAAACCTAACCCATCAAAGAGGTTCAGCATTGAGGCCTAGAACTTTCCATTTGCCTCAGGGAAGCCTCATGGTTTACTGTGACCTATATTTTCCATATGTTAACCCAATAGTCAATCACATGTGAAATCCACACTTCAAACTTGAGTGAACCACAGTTTTTAATGCCAAAATGGAATGTTATCCATGTAAGTTTAGCCTGTAGTTTTGAGAAGACAGAGGGAAAATCTACTATGTAAACTGCATGTTTGGAGTATGCCAAATAGTTATTACTGTATTTAAGGCAAGATTTTTGCTGACTTGATTGTTGCTGGATTGTTGAGTGATCACAACATGTGGTCATGTTAATTATGGATTAATACACAGACCAACCATAATTTGTGCCATTGATTACATGACTACGCTGCCCTGCGAGTAGGTGATGCCAGCACCTGTTGTTTGCCATCTGCTAAGAATGAATGAATGAATAGAAAAGGGGGCAGTGACACAGGCACACAAACTATGATTTAAAATACTGTAAATCAATCTCAATTAGTTCCTCTTTTGGTTAGCCTCATTTAAAATGTGAATAGCTCAATTCCATATCACTGTCAAAAACAATGGATTATCTAGAGCAGTGGTTATCTAGCTGTCCAGGCACTTTAGCAACATAATGTACACAATGCCATATTTTAATAAACATCAATATTACTGTATTTCAGACAAATGATGCTACTATAAGATGTTGTCTCATCAGTCCTGATTTATCCTTTGCAGATCTGTGAAAGAGCCTTTTCAGAATCTAAACACAACCCCGATTGTAAGATTTAGAATTTAATCTAATTCAAACAAATCACCTAGGAAAAAAATAAATAAAAAATTAACCTAAGACTCATCAAATCTCATCAAATGAAGGCTCAGTAAGCATGAAATACTGTATGTGGATTGTAACTGCACAGAAAGATCAAATAATGCACTAAAACACTAAAAGTGGACTCTTAAAAGGAACATAATTTTGTAGATGTTACAAAAACGTTCTCCTTTCCTAGCTTAATATGCAGAGAAACTATATAAACATTTTGTAGGTTGGTTACTATTAAAAAAATAATAATAAATGAACCAAATTACAAAAACGAATTAGCATAAGAAAAATCTTATTTACTTCTTACTACATAGCCTAAAAATTGATTTACCAGCCAACAAAAAACTTAAGGTGCTGCATGTAATTTTTGGACTGTACTAAAGCATAAAACTACCATAACATGTCTGCATATATTTAGGAAACGTGCTAAGTTCACATACTTGTTTCTCTAAAAAACAATACTTCAGCCAGTTATTCTACTTTGAAATGTGCGTTCCGTTCCGTGTCGGAATGTCTGTTTTTGTTTTGGTCTTTGAGTTTCGCACTGCCAATTTACCCAATAGTGTTTCGACATTATTATTCGACATTATTCAATAGTTAGTATTTTCGATTGCCAGTTGGTGGAAAACACAGCATATTGCAGCCATGGAAGACAGCAAACTAAAGCCCCTTTCATTCAGAGATTCCGGAAAATACAACGGATAATGTGTCCTGGGATTTGTCCCGGGGTCGTTTGATTTTGGTTCATTCACACTGCCAGTGATTTTCCGGAATCTATGAGTGCGTTCACACACATCCCGTTAAGACACGTGACGTCAGGATGTGACATGTAGCCAGAGTTTCCGCTAGAAAAAAATGGTGCCGGTCAGAGTGACCGGCAGAGGTTTCGTTTTACGGACATGTTGATGATATGCCGGTCAAATATCGCCTCTTAATTAGTCAAGTTGAGGGAAACTGGAGGCAGGCTATGTAACTTAAAAAATGCCATAATCAGGCCGTATAGAATGCAACATGTTTATTAGCCTAACTTTCAAATAGACGGAAAAACCATGAACATCCGATTGGCATCAATCAACACCAATTGTTTTTACTATGGTTTAACACACATTCACTTTTTGAAACATTGAGGCACGGATGTATAGCCTGGCTGCCAGCCCGAACCCCGTCCACAACAATTTTTGGTCGGGAAGTTCGGTCTGGACTCGATCCATTGAGGAGTAATTATGATCAGTCAAAAAAATTTCGGACCAATCAAATTGCCAGGGCGGGCTTTATACGATGATGGACAGATGATCTGCAGTTACGTAATCATCACGTCACCAAAGAGTGCTTGGGTTGAACTGGTTTCGCTCAAAGTTGACTACAGCTGGAGAATTGAGATGTATAGATTCTGCTATCGCGTCTGTTGTAAAAGAAATCGACAGCGCATTAATTTTAAAAGACGAAACGAGAACTGCAATCAAGGCATTTGTCGATGGGAAAGATGTGTCTGCCGTCCTTCCAACGGGATTCGGCAAAAGTTTAATTTATCAGCTGGCTCTGATGGTCGCTAAGAAGATGGGACGCAATGAAAACCCTGTGGTCGTTGTGGTTTCTCCTTTGGTCGCACTCATGGAGGACCGACCAAGTAAAAGAAGCAACACTCATTATTTTACTACTTCTTCCAGCGTGCGTGCAGTTGGGTTCTGTTGACAAGTATGCGTAGCTCAACATACGTCACTTACAGCGTTGCTCTGATTGGTTGTAGGTCTATCCAATTGAGTGCAGAGTTTTTTTTTTTCCTGGTTCGGTTAAGACACGCCTCATAATCAAAGCCCTATGGAGCAGTATCAGACTCACATTCTTTCTAGAATATGAGTATGACGAAGTCAGGCTAACGGATGTACCTAATACAAATAAATAAAACATCTCCAGTGAACTAGCATATCATCCATTTAGCTCGCTATTAAATAAGAGATCTAGCGCTAAAATCTGTTGTTTTTGAAATCAAGCTGAGCGCTCGTGTTGCTGCTATCAGTGTCATGTACGACGCGCTGCGCGAGTTGCGCAAACTTCACTCGGACGCGCGTTTCAATCTATCGCCGTTGCGGAGACTGAGACTCTCGATTCATTCCGGTGAAATCACTAAATAAAATGCACACAAACGTGTCCCCGCTTGATATAGGCTTTAACCACTGATGAACATAGGCTATTCAGTTTAGATGAGAGAAAATAAAACTGTAGCCTACGAGTGCGGGGATTAGAACCACTGATCTATATAATGAGATGTTCCTGATTCACCATCGTCCGTTGCGTCTGGCCTCTGAAAACAGCTTTTAAGGCTAGCCTACCTGGCCTGGCCATATCTGAAACGCCTCACTCAATCGTTCGTTGTTTAGGTCTATATTACAGCCGTTTTAGGCGTGCGCTTTATTTGAAATGCAGCATGCGATGTTGTTTAATAACTTTCAAACGGTAGAGCCCGTTCCTTTATAACATAGCCAAAGGTCGGTGTATTTTTGCTTTATACATTTTTAGGCTTATTCTCAAATTCAGAATGTAGGGGGGCAGAAATATTACGCAATTTTAACCGGACAATTTGACCAGAGAGATTTAATTTTGTCGGACATTTCATTTTTTTCCCGGCCAATGTCCGGTAATTACCGGACAATGGAAACCCTGCATGTAGCGTACGCGTCGAAAGATCTCAGCTTCAGTGCATTGGTCTTGGCTTTTGTTCACACTGGGCGCTAGGGATGGCTCGATACCACAATTTTGGCTTCGGTACGATACCAGAACCTAATACCTCGGTATCGATACTAAATCGATACCACAGTCAAAAAAAAAAAAAAAAAGTCTCAATTTAAGTGAATTGAAACAATTTTATTAAATAACACTGCTTGAAACTCTCCACTACCAAATGTGCAAAGAAAAAGTATCAAAATGTACAAAATAAATAAATTCAGTCAAGGAAAATTTTGATTTTGAGAAGAAAAAAACCCCCTGTGTTTACAATTACAATAGGTTAATATCTATAATAATAGATTAACATAATAATAATAATAATAGAATAATGAAATGGCATGTAAACCATTCGCTGTCATGCATCAACAGAAAATCATCAACATTTATAGCATTTATTCACCTTGGTTTGGTAACTGTTTGGTTTGTGTTTGGGTTCATATTATGCATGTAATGCATTGCATAAAGTACTGTTAACATGCTAAACATGTATTAGTATATTTATTTTTTAGGTCATTTTATTACTGATTGATCTAGATTAATAAATGCTGTAATATTGTTAGGTCCGGTTACCTAATGAATGTTGACAAATGTAGCTTAATTGTAACATTAGTAATATTCTCGCTCTCTCCTCTAGGGGTCGCCACAGCGGCAGTAATATGCCATTCATTTTACTATCACTTTTATTCTTTATTCGTTCAAATTAAATTAATATGTTTGTTTGAAAGTGCAAAAATTATGAGACCTAAACTGAATTGGTTCTAGCGTGTCATGCAAGAAGATTTGAGCTTTCGTGTTTACCGTATCATATTTAATTGATAAGCTCTTATGTATGTGCGCTGTTCAGTGTTCAATAAAAGTCTAAATTAAATCAGTTGAATGATTAACTCACCTGTCGATCTCTGAACTCTTTGAACAAGTCAGGATGAGCAACTGACAAGTGCTTAGCCTAGGCAGATTTGATGTGTTGCCTCCCATGGCAACACATTATTTAAAGCAAAGTTTGCAGAGTGGTGCATTGAGGTCTGTTTCTTTTCTTTTTCTCATTACTTTTGTAGGCAAAGTAATGCCTTATTTCACTCATACTGCTCTCTCTATTTATTAATTTCGGGCGTGCAGAAATTCGAATGAGCTTCGTTTGATCCATCGATCCACCGTTTGCCGGATTCGCGTGACCCGCGTCAGTTTAGGTAGTGCCGCACTGCCGCCTAGCGGACAACTTCGAAACAGTAGCGCATCAAATACCGAATTGAACAAAATAATGATATTGTACCATTTGAAATATATTATAAACCGGTATTTGTGCAGTACCGGTATACCGCGCATCCCTACGGGCGCATTCCAGGACTGATCCCGGCAATGTTACTAAGTCCCCATCCCGGCATCGATCCCAGCATCAATCCCTCGACGTGTTTGCGTTCACACAGAAGGTACTCTAGCAATTTTACGGCAATTTCCCAGGATCAACACGCTGTGTGAAAGGGCCTTAACTGGGTCAGAATTCACAGATTCTATTCATCTAAAAATCTATATTAAAGGGAGCATATTAAAACCAACTCATCAACTTACAGTGTGTAAATGTCCTCGCCTTCCATTGTCAATTGTGCTTCCCCTTGTTGCATGTCCTCAATCTGGCAACCCGCGTGAGTGTCGAGTCTTGAGGAGAAGGGGGCGGGAGAAACAACTCTCTCCAATATTTTGAATTTGGACTGCAGTACCCATTTCAACCGCTGTCAATATTACATACTGCACCTTTAAATCATTAAATCTGTATGAACCTGTCCTGAATAAACATGCCCGTTTATGCAAAAGAGACATGCAAAAAAAGGCTTTGTTTCTTATAGGTCACAAATTATGGGACAAAAACCTACACCATACCATATTTAAAGCACAGAATAATATGGTGATGACAGATTTGACACAGACCCTGTATGCCACACGCAACATAAGAGCTCTAGGCTAGGCATGATCAGCCTACTCTGTGGACTCTCATACACAAGACCATAATCTCAGTCAGTCAGTCAATCTCAATCTTCACAGATCTTAAACCATAAACTCTCTTTACAGAAAACAATACAAGTCAGTTTCGAAAAGATGTAGCTTCAGTGGCAGGTTTCCTGTCTCTCATGCAAAGTTTGTGGCCTATATAATTCACTAGAATGTGTCAGTGTTCTAACAAACAGGAAATAGGGTCTACCGCTAAAGTGTGTCCATGCACACTCATGTGAGAAAATTTGCATATTCTGCTTTTGCTAAATGTCACATTTATGTTTCTCATGTAATGTCAGAATTGATGTGATTGTCTTATCTTATGTCACTTCTTTATTAAGCTGTTCAAATAGTAAATTATGAATAGTTTGTCAGTTGGAACATTTAATATTGTATTTTGCAGTTTGGTCAAAGACCACAGTATGTATGCATCAGGTACATCTGTAAGTATGACCGGGTTTGTCCTCTCTGAAAATTACAACATTTAGAACCACAAAATCCCCAACTATTGCTCAGTATTCCACAGATCTCATGTTTCCATTGAGTTCTCCAAGACATGTAAAACCAAAGAGAACTCTCTCACTCTGAATCGAAAATGTGACATGGTTGATTTCCTGTTTTCACTTTAAGAACCCAAGAGTTTGTGTCCCCCTTCTGAAGCTGATCCAACCCTGTACAGAAACCATATAGCCACAGAAAAGCAAGACAAACACTGAAACAAGGCCATCTAACAATTCATTCCTCACAGGCGACATACAACTTAATTCTGTCTTCATTCTGACCCAGAACAGTTGGGAATTTGCCCGTGTTTAGAGTATATTGGCCCCTGTGACTGGACTTCGGTCTGTCAACAGACATTCAAAGTCAGTTGAATGAAAAGCATTTGTACAACTAACAATTAGTGTCAACAGCCAATGAAGCCTAGTAGACCTGACAGTTGCCCTAAATGTGTATTTAAACGAGTCTCGGTTATAGGCTAAGAATGTAAATGCTGCGAGGGCTGTTCTTACTGAAAAGAGAAAGAATGACAGAATAAAGGAAGAAGGAAATGACACCACCTTATTTTGATACCACACTGAAGACATTTCAGGACATTCCCAACACAGTAATTAAATATATCATGGTTCAGAGATATTATGTGAATGCAAAAATAACCATCCAGAATATGTGCAAGGAAAGTCAGGCAGGACTAATGCTGAATTATCTATTGCAAATTTTAAACACAAGCTCCCAGATGTGGTCCAATGGGAAAAATTCCTCATGGCAGAATAATGATCTTTTCGAGTTCATACATTTTGATTGCAAATCCTCAATTTGTGACACGCAGTCCACTCTGATTAACTGTATGAAACCATGCTGTGTGTATAGACCATTTCAACGGCTATTTGTAGATGTAGGAAGTGACGTGTTTGGCCCTCAGACGTTTCCGGTTAGTTAGAGCGCACATTCGAAACAACAGCGGGAAGCGCTTTATTTACTGTTTATTTACCGCAATTGTGCGATAATTTTCTTATTTATGCGAATAAAACATGTCAAAATTAAAATTAGGAGCATGTTGTTAAGTGGTTGGATGTTCTCTCAGGCCCGGAACTAACTTGCTCTCGGTAATCAAAGCGTTTAGATTTTCGAAAAACGCGCCTGGATTGCAGCAGTGAAGCGAGAAAAATTATACTAAGCAACTAGCAATATACAGTGTACACATTTCGATTCTGGCAAGTAAAATACTTATTTTTTCATTGGATTATTTGTATTTCTCTACTTTAACTGTTTAAGTGTGATGCATCATTTAAGCTAGCACTGTGGGTCCGACCGTAATTGTTTACATATTATGCACCTAGCAATTTGACGCGCGTGTATTGAAAAAAGGCCAAGTTTTTATTTCCTTTTTTTTCCCTAAATGTTCTGTGGGCTGTAATTAAGTAAGTTAGGAGTTAACATATATTGTCAAGCTGTCTAGTCAGTTGACAACTGCAGAATGGTGTGTAATAGCTAACTGCAGTAGTTTACAAAGGTAAAGGTAAAAAAAAAAATCATCACTTATTAAGCTTGGCTAATGTTAATTCCAACATTTACTGATGTATTACACAATAGCATTGTTTTTTTTAAATATTGTGCATTAACCAGATTAAGTTTAATAATTGTGTTTCTACTTTTGTCTTCAATAGGAAAGCCATCATCTGTAATTTAAGACGCTTAACACTGCTACAGGGAGACAGCTGATCGTCCTCCAGTGCCAAACCACATGTGACCATACAGTGTGTGCAGAATTATTAGACACGTTGATTTTCTGATCATATTTTTTTTCCCAGACACATTTTACCAATTCCAAACCACTTTAATCTTGATAACTACTATTCATTTTGTATTTAATCATATACAAGTGATATAATTGTTTATGAAGGCTGGAAATGAAAACACCTTATATTCAGGTGGATAATAATGGATAATTATTAGGCATGTTTTCTTTTGCAGATAAAATAAGCCAAAAAAAGAGATTTAACTCAGACTGAAAAGTCAAAAATTATTAAATGCTCAAGAGAAGGATGCAATACTCGGAATTGCAGTTAAGGCATGACCATTGGACAGTGAAATGCTCATTGGGTCAGACGAAAACAGGTGGAGAAGAAAAGACGTATGATAACTGTAAAACAATTAAGGTGAAGAATTAAGCGTGAAACCATCAGGAACCCTTTAGTCTCCAGCGCCGCCATTTTCCAGAACTGCTACCTACCTTGAGTCTCCAGAAGAGCAAGATATCAGGATCTCAGAGACTTAGGTTAGGTAAATAATCCTAAAAAATGACCCCCTCTTAATAAGAATCACAAGCGGAAGTTAGTAAAATACATGAAGACTGTTTTTTTATAGGCTTTATAGACAGACAGATCGAGAGTGACTCTTGAAGGACCAGCACCACATCCTCTTGTACCACTGTTTGAAGAATTCATCTTCCAGAATCTGGCAGTAAGTTTTGGGAGTTAATTTTTAGTCCATCTCTGCAAAACGGGCGTCAGGGTAGGAGATGGACTAAAAATGAACTCCCAAAAGATACTGTCAGATTCTGGAAGATCATGTATTCTACTACACTTCAGCTTGTGATTTTTTCAGTGGCGATTTTTGATTATTTTATCTGTAAAAGAAAATATACCTAGTTATGCACACCTGAATATAAGGCGTTTTTCATTTCCAGCCTTCATAAACAATTATATATCACGTGTAAATGATTAAATACAAAATTAAATGAATAATAGTTATTAAGATTAATGTGGTTTGGAATTGGTAAAATGTGCCTGAAAAAAAATATGATCAGAATATCAACGTGCCTAATAATTCTGCACACACTGTATGAACCCCCAGATGTGTTGGAGAAGTTGAGGATTGATATTGACCCCCTTTGTTCAGGGACTCATAACTCTTTCTGTTTCTGTTTGTAAAAAAAAAAACATTCTGTGAAATGTGTTTTATGTTGTTGTCTCAGTTGTTGAAGCATTTTGTGTTCATACAAGTAAACACATAATAAGAAATTTAGTCAACATTTGAAGTGAACCTAACCCTTTCATCAAAGTTATACATTAGTATTGAACAAAACATGTTCTTGTCTTAGGACAACTTTGATTCACTTCAAAAGTTGACAACTACAGGTGAAACTCGAAAAATTAGAATATCGTGCAAAAGTTCATTTATTTCAGTAATTCAACTTAAAAGGTGTCAATAATATTGTGAAAACCTTTTCACAATATTCTAATTTTGAATTCATAAGCCATAATCATCAAAATTGTAACAAATAAAGGCTTGAAATATCTCACTTTGCATGTAATGAGTCTATATAATATATTAGTTTCACCTTTTAAGTTGAATCACTGAAATAAATGAACTGTTGCATGATATTCAAATTTTTCGAGTTTCACCTATATACATACACAGCAAATCTGTATACTACTTGAAAACCATAAAATAACATAATTACCTTCAAGGACCTAAAAAGTGTATTCTGTGTGTTTCATTCTTAATTGTACAATTAATCTGCATGTTTCTCTTAAATGGCTAATACGGGAATTAGAAAATAAAGACAGCCAGCATTAAATTGCATTCACCTTCTATTTATTTGTGACCACATGAATGGCTCAGATAGGACATTTAAACCCTCACACACCGTTCCACAGCAACAAACTTCACCTAACTAAACACACACCCTTGGAAACGTATGAAATGAGTAATGGCATACACCGATTAGTTTACTAGCGTACATTTAGCATTGTAATATACATGCATGTTCTGTAAAGCTGCTCTGAAACGATATGTATTTTGAATAGCGCTGTACAAATAAATATGAATATTTGCATACAGACTGACTGACCCAGCAATGCAAGTGAAATGCCCACTCGTAACTTCGTCGGACAAACCATGATAAGTATGTTTTTGACGCTGTTTGACTTGCTTCATCTGCACCAAACACAAGACAGATGTCATCCACATTGTACGAATAAATGTTCCCAACCTTTCCGCTAAGAAATTAATTGTAAGCATCCAGACTGCGATATGCTTTTATCGCATCTCTCGTGTACACGCAAGCAGCCGCAACACGCAATCAGATGAGCCGTCAGACTATTCAGGTAAAAAGTTTACGCATCAAAGTCTTATTTAAAGGGTCCGATCATTTTAATCATCATTTATTTTCAGTTTTTGGAAATACTTTAACTTGCCTTTTGCTAGACTTAAAAAGTACGAGCTTGTTTTCACCTATGGTTTTCACAGATCTGTGGTTCTAAAATGGCGCCACCGGAAATGATTCAGGGCCAGACATGCGCAGTAGCATTCCAACGCGTTTGTTATTGTTTACGTCCTTGAAATGGCCTATAGCCAGATCTAGACAAGCAGTAGGAAAGCACAAGAGGCCATTTCCACAGATCCAGGATGAAGTTGCAGGAGGAAGCAGTAATAAAGTTTTATGTCTCTCTTTGACTGAAGCAGATATATGGAGCCTTGAGTTTCATGGAGCATTTCTAGAAACTTTAGTGCAAAAAGCACCAGCTGGAAGACACGGATGATCTTCACATGCTTCATGTGTTCACCAGATGCATCAGACAAAAGAGTGAAACATTGACCTCAAGTCTAATTACAACAGACAATCACATTACAAGGAACAAAATCTAGTGAACTATCATAATTTATGTAAAACTTTGTGTGTGTTTCTAATGAACTTGAGAGCTCTGAGGATATTTGGACTGAATCCCTTAAAGTCATGTTCTATACACTAAATTAGCAATTAGGCTGCTATACTTCACCATAGTAGATCTATTCAGTATTTTAATATGGAACAATTCCAAATGCCGACAATACAATATGGGATGGTGATAGCACAAAAGATGACTCAACAGTGCCTTAAATATAAAGAAAAGTAAGCATGGAATTGCTGGGAAGCCTGCAATTTTTGTAGTGGGCTTTATATGGTTGAACAAAGAAGTTAACTTTTAATTTTAAAATTCAGTTGTTTTTTAACTCTTTGTTGACTGACATAATGGGGGGAATGGTTAGGGGCTTGAAGGAGGCATTTATTGCTAATATTTGGCTGCTTTTGCTGTAAATTGATACAATTATGTGTATAATGTTCCAATCCTTGTGGAATTCTAAAGAAGCCCACGTAGCCCTATCTAATAATCTTTTGGAAAAAGAATGTTTCTTTCAAGGGCACCTAAAACAACCACAAGTGTACTGTAATCCAATTTATATTTGTGTTGATTTTCATTTCAGTGTCTCATGAGGTACATTTAGACTCCTTTGACCGCATGCATCAAACACTATCAAAGCTGCCAATGCACAACCATGTCAGACCCCGGATAAGATACTCCACAGACCAAACCAAGAGCTAGGCGTGTATTCAGGATGTTCTCTTTTCCATCTGTTTTGAGCTGTGTACAGCTAGTTTACCTCACAACTCCTGTGAAAAGCCAGATTAATGTTGATCTGTAGACTGAACTCTGGTGCTCAGCATGAAGAATGCTACTGGAGGACTCATCTTCCATTCTGCTCGTCCCTTAAGAATTCAACCTTTGCCATTACATGCCACAAGCAGATGGTGACGAAGGGTGTTAAAATATAGTTTTCTACAGATAATCTTCTAGTAAGGAAAAAATAGCCAGTGTGAGTGCTGTAGGCAAGCAAAATTGCAGAGAACCAAAAGAGCCATGTGAAAAACGATAACAATCACAAATGATCATTTGATGATCACAAATAGCTAAATGTCATTTTTATTCAGATCATTAACAAGGAAATCAATGCATATTTACGGCACTATAATGTAAATGTTTATTCTGACGCTTAATAGAGGATGAATATCTGACTTTTAAATGAAACCAGGCATATTAAAATGAAGCCACAGAGAGGGGCAGACTTGGTAGTCAATCCAAATATATGTAACTAAATTCTTCAGAATTTTCTAATTAGTTTGCCATTAATCAGATGCTATAAATCTAACCTGTTGTGTTTTTTTTTATTCTAGAGATCAAGGTGGTAAAAAAAGCCAATATAATATCATGACTGCAAGATGCCATATATATATATATATATATATATATATATATATATATATATATATATATATATATATATATATATATATATATATATATACTGTATATACACACACAGTAGTCATCATTTGAAGTGGATCAAAACCTTTCATCAAAGTTATACATGAATTTTGAACAATACCCGTTTTTGTCTAAGGACAACTTTGATGAACTGTTTTGATCCACTTCAAATGTTGACTACTGCATATATATATATATATATATATATATATATATAGTGAAAAATAACATGTGTTCATTTCAGCAATTGTTAAAATTTAAATTATATATATTTAAACTGTGCATATTATTAATTGAAAAGTTGTTTGAACACCTTGCAATACCCCTTTTATTCATGTGAAGAACCAAGCAGGCCCGGTTATCATTCAAAGCTGACAAATCCAAAAAAGGGAAATATTGGTTAATGAATCAGCCTGTCAATATATAGGCCTATCGGTCTACCATTATTGTGATGAACAAAATAGGAAACTGAACATAAATGTTGAGGCTTTACACATTTTAACATGTCCAAAACATTAATAAAACTGATGGCCAATCTTAGACAAATGTGATATGGTATGGTGGTGACACAAGCATTCTCATTTTCCGGATGCATTCCTTATCCTGCATGTAAATAGTCAACAACAGTCTTCAACAACAGATTCTCTTTCATTTTCACATAATTTCAGAACCGATCATTCTTACATTGAGATTTAACCCATGTAATGTACCATACAAGTAATTACAGTGCCTAATAAAGTTAACCCCCAACTGGCAACTAACTCAAAGGTTTTTTTTTTTTTTCCTTTCTTTCTTTTTACATTTGTAGCATGACAAATATTAAATTGTGGGTATTCAAACACCATTGGATGTGTGTTATGATGTAAACAAAATAGGTTAAAACTTCAAATAAGTAGGAAAACAGCTGTAGTGGAATAATATATTATAGCAAAAGAAAAAGGTTGAAGGGCAGCTGTTCTACAGATGTGGAAGGATTTTCTGTTAAATAATTGGGTCGATATAAGGAAGTGGAGTTTTATCTGAAAAAGGAACTCTGCTGAACATATCATATAACCTTGTTGATGTAACTGAAGATGACAGAAGTATTTTTAATTGGTTTATAACGAAGTGCAAAGTCGCAAACACACCTGAAAGATTGATGTGCTCGATAGATTGCTAAATTCTGTTACTGTAAAAAAAAAAAAAGACTAAGTAATCTGACACTGACAAATGGAATGAGAAGTTAAACAGTGGAACAGAACAGATCTGTGCTGAATACAAACGTACAGGTCCATTAACTTACATGTTAATGATAACAATTAAACAACAGAAACTATTGTCATGCAACACAAAAATAAGAGAATGAACATAGGAAGCCATTAAAATGATTGGTGATTGGGTAATTGTAATAAACTCAGAGTGAATGTCAACAGCTGACACATGTGGGATGCTGGGCCCAATGTACACTAATTAGAAGAACGGATCAAAAATGTCTGGTAGAAACTGAGAGCATTGATGACACACACCCCACACAAAGAAAGGAGAGGGCCATGAGGCGGAGAGAAATGGAGGGGGGTGGAAGAAAAGTAAAGGAGGGGGTTCACTGAGCTTATCTTCTGTATTAATGCACAGACAAACAAGAGAAAGAGAGGTCTTAAAACACAGTACAAAATCCCACAAACGCTAGCCAAAACCTCCTCCACTCTTTCTCTCTCACTTGCTTCCTTTCCTCACTGGCAAGAACACAGTTAGGACACCTGGGAAACTTGTGCATGCAGCAGCAGCAGCAGCACACACACACACACACACACACACACACACACACACACACACACACACACGTCACGCAGTCTGTAGCTCTGTAAAAGCATTTCAGCCTCTCTGAATGAGACTCTGGAAAGAGATATAAAACTCACGCAGAGAAAGTCTGTTTTAACAGAAGAAAACATGGAGAGCAGATAGTGACTCACCCTTCGTTTAGTAGCTCTTTATCTCTCTTTCTGTCCCTCTTTCGCTGTGCCTGAGTCAGCCTGCAACACCAGCTGGACTCACAGCCACGCCCACTCTAGAGTCATGTGACCACAGAACAGCCAAGCAGCACTCATCACCCATTCATACAGGGTATAGTAGAATCTCTCATGGTGTGTGTGTGGCTCAGGCTTTGCTTACATTTTGGGGACCAAATGTCTCCAAGAAAATAGCTAAACGTTTACTTAATGTACAGTAAGGGAAGGATAACGGCTTAATAAAATAATGTCTGAGACATTTTAGGTAGAGTAGAAAGAAAATATCATAGCTCAGTATAAAAACAATGGTAGTCAAAAAAAAAAAAAATCCCCACTATGATATATAAACAAATATTTGTCTCTCATTGTATACGAGTCCCTTAAATTATTTTTAGTAGCATATAATTGCAAGTGGATCAGTTTTGTTTAGAATTCTGAAAAATAACTTGTTTTATAAATTCATTCATTCATTCATTCGTCATATTGTATTAAAACATATTTATATTAACATATTTATATTGTGGCCTAAACTACTGGCGGAAATATGTTATTCAAATAATCAAATTAGTTCTAAAAAAATATTGATATTAATTATTATCATTACTAATCCTGAAGCTCAACATTCTCAAATTCTGTCATGGTAAGTTTTAAAATAAATGTACTTCATTTTAACAATTTTAATGCATAACTGAACGATGTGAATGAACGAGTAATGCCAAACTCTTTTGGCATTACTCGTTCATTTTTTCCTAGTAGCCTATATCATATTAGAATTGAAAGAAAATATTAATAACCATTTACTTTTCTCTTTCAAAAATATATATTTTGTAGCAGAATGTTACAGGGATGAAGATTTGTGCTAAAATGTCTTAGAAATATTACACTATTAATAATACATTTAGTTAAATGAAAAAATAATAAATCACAACAATATTCAGTCACTGTCAGTACAAGAGGAAGTTATTTAATGTAACTTTGTAACTCTCAATCAGCAGTAAAACGCATAATTGGATGTGTGCATATGCATGTCTATACACAAGTGGATATGTGTGTCTATATTTTTTGCATGGACAAGAATGTAAACATGCTAAATGGATGAAGTCGTTAAACAGCACAAAATCTGTAGCCTATCTTAAAAAAAATTAAGGAAACCCAGGTATCGCTATTCATTTGAAACAATTCTTCTGAGACAAACTTCATGTGTCTGAGAGAACCACATCCAGCCACCTAGCTCAGACCGATAACAGAAATGATAAAACAGCATTCTACACAGATTGTAATGATAGGACAGTGACGTTCAACGTTTACTTCAGCTTTTGAGATAGCCAAAGCCTTAAAACAATTCTTAAGACACTAAGAATAATGAAAGAGGTCAGGCCATGATTTTAGAGTACAGGGAGTCTGTCAGAGATGCATTAGTGTGTAATCCTAAATACGTCTGAGAACAGCTACATTATGTTACTCAGGAACTCTTGACCAGAGAAAGACACACACACACACACACACAAAGAGAGAAAGAGAGAGAGAGAGAGATACGAGATTGGTCCTTAGAGGTTTGACCACATGACTTCCTGTTCATGATAACCACCATAAACATCCAAGTATTACTGGACGGTTGTTGCTCTTCACACATAGTAAGCCTCTTCCTGAGATTTCTAGACTGGAATTGTTTGCTATTCTATAATGAATGTTTATGTTGTTTTACTCACAGGAAGTTATCAGAAAGCAAATGAAGGTTTATCACTGCCCGAGAGCAAAATGAGGAAAAACCAGTCAGAGAGAGACAAAAAGACAACGAGATAGAGAGTGTGGAGGAGGAAGTGCTGTGCAAGATTAGATAGGATAGTGAAATGCACGCTTTATAATTATAGCATATGGAATTGATTTCACAGCTTTCTTAGTTCTGAGGCAGTGAGGATGACTCATTCTTAAGGCCTTCAGAGATTTAAGACTGCAGCTATGTCTTATCTGGAAAAGGCTTGGTTTAATACCTTCCTGTCCCCCTGGTGTTGTTCTGTCCCCAACAACTGAAGGACTTTTAGTTTGAGGATGATATGTGGTTAGAGTAAAGCTGTCACCTTCAGACATCTTATAGATCCACAGTCAGCCATTGATAGAAGCATTTAAGTGTCCAAACATGCAAAGCTTGTGCTTTAATTTTTCTCAATAGATCCTATCACAATGGCTGTCTGAAAGCTGAAAAATACTGCCTCCACAGGGAGCATACGGAGGTAGGAACGCATGTGCGAATTCTATGATCGTGTCACATCCTAGGTATCTACTGTCCATATCCTTTATCTGAATTTTTTTAGAAGGCAGCATAGTTGTATCACTTGCTGATATACCACTATCCTGTACGTTAATTCAATTCTGTGACAATTGAGCTAAAACATAAAATGGTGTCTGAAAGTTGTGATTGGTGGTCAGTTTGTGTGTTTTCAATTAGTATTGTATTAAATATTCACCAAAACTCTCTATTTTGTTGGAGATCATTAGACCGTTAAGCAGTCTTAGAAGTCAATTGAAATCAGTTTCGGGAGGTACCGTCATGCTCAAATGCTGCTTGTGAATTCACTGCCTGCAAGGGCAGCAACATTTTACACATGATCCATTTGCAGTACGTATTCGGTACATATTTTCTTTTCATTACCAATGTTAACAGGTTAGAGGATTCACACTGCACATGCATTGCAGCAGCGGTGTAGATGCAGCAGCGCAGAAATCTTTTTCGTAAAAAACTGTTTTGCTGTGCTGCACGTGCTGAATTAAAGTGGTAGCATTTTTTGTGGTTAAATTGAACATGGATTGACACGAAAATAAAAAATAAATCACCATAAATGCATATAAAGTGTACCATGTTTCCTAGTTACCATATGACTTGAGGGCCTTGGTAATGAAAAGAAAACTACACCCATTTGACGACAAACTGGCACAGGACTGCAAACACAAGGGGCCTCATTTATCAATAATGTAGCAACAAATAAACTAATAATAATAATAATAATAATTCGTTAAATCTGTATAGCGCTTTTCTGGGTACTCAAATCTCTTTACATATGGAAGGTGGAATCTCTTTTACTACCACCAATGTAGCATCCACCTGGATGATGCCACGCCGGCCATATTGTGACCCCAGCCATATTGCCCCAGAACGCCCACGACTAATGCTGGGTACACACCTAAAGATAATCGGGCTGATTTCGGGCCGATTTTCCCCCATCCGACAATCCTAGGTATGTCCCGATTATCTTGATGGTTCTACAGATTATTTTATCAGATTCTCCCTTGATGTTAGGTGTGTTAAGAGTGTCCGAACCTGCTCGGAAGAACATCGGAGCCGCTCCGATCGCGAATCGTAAATATTCAACATGTTGAATATTTACGATCAGAAATCCTGATGTGTGGGGGGAACCCCGAGGACAAACGCGCGCAAGCTCTGGAGATTATCACGTGAAACGAAACAATATCCAATCAGAAAGCGAGATGATGGAAGACGGAAGCATAACAAACGCAGTCATAGCGCAGTACAAAGTGAAATTGATGTGGTCAGCAGAGATGGAGGATCAGCTTGTTGATTTGTGGCTCAGAAAATGTAATTAGCTCAGTATAAAAACCATTCCATATAAGGATAGGTGTATATGTGTGTGTGTGAGAGAGAGAGAGAGAGAGAGAGAGAGAGAGAGAGAGAGAGAGAGAGAGAGAGATGGAAAATTAACCATGGTTTTATTATAGGCGTATTGAACTTTTGTATAACCAAATAAATACTATAGTTAGATTAGCGAAACTATGGTTAATTTGTGGTTATCATGGTTTAACTACAATATCCATGTTTTATTTTTTATTTGTAGTAAAACCATGGTAAATTTTCAAAAGGAGAGACAGGGCCAGCGTGTGTGCATTACCACAACATTTATCAGAGAAGTTCACTAAATTAACGCCATCTCCACGACTTCACCCAAACCCTTTTCTTTTTTCCCCCGTGAATTTTCTGTGAAAAACATTCCAAACACTATCAAAGCAATTTATTCTTGCATTTTGTCGCCATGCTTATTCTGAAGTCTCGTTAGATTTTGCGAGATTTCCTGTATTCACAGTCTAGACTCTGGTTGAAAATCTTTTCGTGTGTGGTGTGCTGTCTTAGTCACATCATGGCACACCACACACTATAGGAGCAAAACGGTTAAATCTAGGATTTTTTCTCCTCATGTGTGTGGTCTATCACATTTTAAAAATCTTATAAGATGTAAAAAATCCTTTGGTGTGTACCCAGCATAACCAGTCACACACAACGTGATGGCAAACAATTGCCATTTAAATATCACGCCCCTAAAGTTTATGGCCAAGAAGAGAAAGTAGGAAAAATAAATTAATCTTACACCAAAAACACTGATAACTTCGTAATTGCAAACATTTAATTTAGTTTGTATGCCGGTAAATAAAACAAAACATTTACAAACATTATAAACACTATAAACAGAGCATAGGCTATTTTAGTTCCCCTCACTCTACAACAAAATCCTTAATTTATCAGTAGCCTATTCAGAACAGAACAAGAAAGACAATCGTTTAGAAAATGAGGGCCAAGGAGAATAAATAGGAGAGCAAATACAGAGGTTAATGAGGGAGAGCAGGTGGGACAAATGAACCAATAATGAAGAAGAAGGGTGGAGTTACAACAATAGGCAGGAGAGCACATGGAACATAGAAACAAACATGACATGCCATGTGCTTACACCAAATATGACAACAACAAGAGCACATTGCCAGTGAACACAATCACAAGCCAAGTGCTCAAACAAAACGTTAGGCTTGTTTGACTTGAACCGGTGCTGCACAGACCAATCGTATCAAAATACCACGAGAGCGATTAGAAAGCAGACGCTCCATATGCTTTTTAATCGCTCTCGCTGTAATTTGATGTCATAAACCGTTCGGTCTGTGCAGCGCCGGTTCAAGTCGAACAAGCCTATTATATGAACACGCAGCCAATGAGAGCTCTCACCAAAACATAACAACACGAAAGCACACAACGGATGTAAAACATATAAGCCACGTGGTACACAGCACAAGACAACAAGAAAGTACACAGCTGATTATAAACACGAACCGCGTGCTACACAAAACATAACAACACATGCGGACAGAAGAGCGTACAGCTCGAGCAAACTTGAAACGCTCACACAACGGCTGCGTTCGAAAACTGAAAAAAATACTGCCTTCGGAAGACGCTTTTCAAGGCATGTCCGAATCCAAAGTTAGCTTAACTTCCTGTCTCCTGAGATACCTTCATCTAATCGGTTTTTGAAGGCAGCATAGATATATCCTTCGCTGCCTTTGAAATCCACAATCCCGTACTTTCCATTCTGTTACAGTTTAGCTAAAAAATTAAAGATGGCGTCTGAAAGTTTTTTTCGAGAGAAAGTCAAGAATTACCATTGTAGTAATTAAATGGCATTAGGTGTCAGTGCTCTGTCACCAATCAAGAGTAAACCAGACCGAAGTGGCAGAATCCAGAAGGGTAAATTTGAACGGTTTGTAATTAAAATTTTTGTGATGCAAAATCTTCGGGTAAGAGAAGAACCACGTTTAAATATTTTGCTTTTGCTTGAGAAAAAAAATATATAAATCTTGTAGAAGTACTACATAGAATATTATATTGTTTATATTTATTGTTTTAACGTGAAATACGTCTGTGAAAGATTGTAATACTGTAAAAAAGGAGAAAAGGCATAGACCTAGTCAATTCCTTTTCAGTAACTTGAACAACTTTTGGATTTAAAATCAAAATAATAAAGAACTACTTTTTTGGTACAAATACTGTAAATTTATTTTTGTGGCATACAGAAGCCGTGAAGCAGTTGTGCACTGCAAATGCATCTTATGCGAAAGCAATTAAGCTGCTTCTGCACCACATATGTGGGCCTACACCATACAAAACTGCAAACGGATCGTGTGTGAAATGATCGTAAGCTTTCAGACGCAGCCTCCACCTACTTCCTTTATGGCTGCTTACAAAATGGGCCATTTGAAGTCCCTGTCAGGAACAAAAGAGTTTAAAAAAGGGAAACATAACCTTGGGAAAATGTGTTCATTTGTTTAAAGCCTATTTGTCTGAGGTATAGTAAAAGACTATACCTCAGACAAATAGGCTTTAAATAAATGAAAAATTGTCATTAGCACTGATAACAGAGCCCCAAAAGACATCAAGGCCTGAATAAATAAAGCAAGAGGAGCTTTTAGCAGGCTCAGAACCATCTGGAAGTCTAAACAGATAAGCCTCAGAACAAAGATCAAGCTTTACAACAGCAATGTTACATCAGTGGATCTCTACGGCTCTGAATGTTGGAAAGTAGTGAAAGCAGACATGAGCAAGGTAGATGGCTTCCATTACAGTTCCCTTAGGAAGATCTGCAACATCTACTGGCCCAATACCATCTCTAATGGCTACCTGTACAAAAAGACAAGGTCCAAGAACATATCTCAGGAGATCGACACGCCGATTAAGATGTCTCTGTCATGTACTCAGGATGTCTCAGTAAAGTATACCCAAAGTGGCTTTGTGTTGGACACCACCTGGCGAGCACAAACAAGCCAGGCCAGGAACAAAGATGGACAGTGGCGACCGAGCTGGAAGAAATGGGGCTCTCATGGGGAGAAGCACAGTTCACAGCTCAGGACAGACCTAGATGGAAAGAGCTAGTAGCGGCCTTATGTCTTACACGGGACGAAGAGGATTAAGTAAGTATAGTAAAAGACAGACAGTGTATTGTAATCGAGTTTGTTTAGTTATTCCAGTTGTGTGGTAATTTGCTGCACTGCTTCTAACATGTTTACAGTTACTCACACCACAGGTCCACATCAAAAATCTCATGAATAGTGTTGTTCATCCCTTCGGAATCACTAGAGAATGAAACCTCCTAGAGCTAGATGAACCCTGCTGTTCTGTATTCTGAGGCTGACAGCTGTGAGTCATGAGGTCATAATGTGCAGAACACACAGGGTACATAAAGTAGGTCAAAGGTTATTTTGCACCCCCGCACCGACTAAATAATTTCTCTCTCTCCCTCAAACAGACACATCAATGCTTTTCATCGTAGTCTACCGCAAAAACACAATGCTGCCAGGCCACTGTGGGGGAAGGGGTGAGGTTGGGGTTCAAATAATATCCCTATGTGATGATCCTTGTTATTAGGGATGTGCCTGAAGCCGCATACCTTAGGCATGTTAATGACTTCAAAATTAATAACGAATTGTAAGAAATAACAACAAAAAAAAAAAAACGTAGATGCTATTTAAAGGGATAGTTCACCCAAAAATGAAAATTCATTAAGTCATTAATTACTCACCCTCATGTCGTTCCAAACCCATAAGACTTTGTTCATACTCAGAACAAAAAAATTAAGATCTTTTTGATTAAATCGGAGAGCTTTCTGTCCCTCCGTACACAGATACACAACTGACACTTGATGTTTAAAAAAATCATAAAGAGATCGTAAAACTATTCCATTAAGTGGTTTAGTCAAAGTTTTCTGAAGAGACTCAATCAATTTATATGGTGAACAGATTTAATTTAGGCTTTTATTTACATATAAACATCGATCAGCAAACATAAACAAAAACTCAACTGAACCCGAGGAAGCTCAAACTCAAACACACGAGAACAAACCTCATTGGCTCTTGCAGAAGCTCAAACATGACAATGAATCTCATTGGTTCTCGCACGTCAAGCAAACATGCTTGAGCTTCCGTTTACCATGACTGATGTGTAAGTTCATCTACCGGTATGTTTATGTCAAGCAGACACAGTGTTCTCACAGTGTTCTCAGACGTGCGCTTATTACTGCACATGGTCTAGTGACTCTAGCCTGAAAGAAACCGAGTTTATGAGACTGTGTTATCAGATTTCATTGGTGATTTCAAATATCAAATCGTAAGCTTCGTAATTGTTTTGAGAAATTGATGTTCCCCATTCAGAGAGATAGGAGCTGTGCATGACTTAGCTGGCCGAGAGTCGTTTCAAAGTGGCTGCCGAAAGTTGCTGTGCAGTTCAGAGGCATGCACTCCTGTTCAATCATCCATTGCTCCAATGAGACATTCATATCTGCTTATGCCATAAACTAATCAGTGCAAAGGAGTGTTCATAGCCCTAAAATAAATGGAACTGTATAAAACGTAGTTTTAAGTATGCTTCGTGTTTTACAGTCTTGCATCCGATGTAGGAGTAAGCTACGCTTATATGGATTGGCAGTAGCAAGTCCTATACTTGCTCTGCAGCAGCAGCGTAGCAGATCTATTCTGCTACACATAAGACCAAATATATCAACATTGTCATTCCCATTACCATGCCAAACACTCAGAGATTTGTCATGACAGAAATATATTTCAGACAAATCATTTTCCAAAATGAGTTTTCTACATCTGACCTTTTTTTAGGCTGGCATAATTTATAACTGACTCTTTCCTATGAGGGTAATAATCATTTTAATTCAAAATGTTAATTATTTTCATTTAAATACATTTCCACTATCTGAAAAGCAGTGAAAAGGTCTTTATTATAGCTTTATAATGGAGGCGGCTCTGACATGGACCTTGGTTCTGCTATGTCCACCAGAGCTTCCTATGCCGCTGGTCTCGTTCAGTCCAGAGCTTCCAGTGCCGCTGGTCCCGTCTGGTCCGGAGTTTCATACGCCCTGATCCCCTGCCAAGTGTGCTCCGCCCTACCTCCCTTCTGAGTGTGCTCCGCCCTGGCTGCAATCGGATGACGCTCCCCCCTGGCTGTCTGCGGAGCGTGATTCCCCTTGGTCTTCTGTCTTGCTCCTGTCTCCAGGCCCCCTGCCTCTCCACGGACCTGGCCCTCCATCCCATCCTCCGCTCTACCTCCCTCCAGAGTTTCTTAGGAGCGTCTGGAAGCTGCTCCTTAGAGGGGGGGTTATGTGACGATCGGCCCCCGTAGTGCCCTCGAGAGCCTCAGGAGGCTCTAGTTTCTAAACTAGAGCCTCTAGTTTCTTAGTGTTTTCTAGTTTAACAGTTCCTGGACTCCCTGCCTGTATCTGGTTTTCCCGTTTTGCCTTATCCCTACATTGTATGATTGCTGATCTGGACTGCTTACCTGGTTTTGACTTCTGCCTGTTCTCTCGTACCTGTTTCTGGATCTTTCTCTCAATAAAGCCTGCATTTGGATCACCACTGTCTGTTTCCACCGAGCAGTTCATGACATATCCCTTTAAAAGGATTTTATTATTAATGCATATATAACACATGGATCTTTTTGTTCTTTGAGCTATTTTTACAAAATGTGCATTAAAGCTGCAGTTCGTAGCTTTTTTTGGGTTAAAAATTATCCAAAATACATATTTGAGAAAATGCATAACCAGGCAGTGTTCAAAACTATCTGCTTGCCTTAGCTCGATTCAAAGCGGTAAGCCTGTAATAATGTTTTTAATTCCAGTGGTACTGGTGGATTTCCGCGGGAGATTCGAGCATGTCTTTGCGTCATTACGTCACATCTGTACACATAAAGGAGTCTCGGCTAGTAGGCTATATTGCGTGTGAGGATGTTGGAGGTGGACATTTGTAGCCTTTTCTCACAGCACTTGATATAATTAAACTTTTCAATTTGATGGCGGATCCAGAAAGGTTCAAACGACAATCACCAGTGACAACAGATTCACCCGCTGTAAAATGCAAAAGACTTTGTTCAGACTTCGGAGTTGCTACAGAAAAAAAAGAGACTGCAACCGGACCCATGTGAAAACAAGGATACATATCGAAAGGACATTACATGTAGTCACGCAATGCTTGCTTACATTGTTAACATTAACAATTTGAGAACAAAGTATGATTTGCACGGTTTTGTGTGATATAACTTATAAGTGATTGTTAGATTTTATCAACGCGATTTACTGCAATGCCAGAACCAGAACAAAGGTGGATGTTTCTTACTTGTTCAGATGACATTTTCCGGTGAAAATTATTATGTTGGTCATATTTCCAAAAAGAATAATCTGTGATTATGAATGACAGTATCGACACCGGCGCGGTGACTGACAGCCTCACAGTCTCCTCAAACATTGTTCATCCGCGCTGTGCCGTGTCGAGGGTGTTGAAGTACAACTCACGTTAAGCTGATAATTCCGCGAATGACTGCAATTGCAGATTTCGAACAGAGATGGTGACAAAGAGGAAAAACGCCGGACTGCAGCTTTAAAAATGACCAAAAACTTTAGAAAACACATTTGGATCTACAATGATATTTAAAAACAAAAATAGATATGTTTTAGAATTAGAATTTATATACATAAAAGAATTTATATGTATTTTCTAGTCTAAAATGAACTCACTACGGAGCCACTATGCTAATGTCCCCTTCACTTCTTTGTTGCCAAAAATGTTCAGCACATGGCAAATAGATTTAAATTGTATTGGCTGAAGGGGATGTCATATGATATTACTAAAATTATAATTTTTTTGGTTGAACATTATTATTGTATTTTAACTGCAAATTTCCTTGCGTCATTTATAAATGACGATGTCCCATAAAGGATTAAGGCCACATTGTACAACCTCTTATAAAGTTAAAAGACTGAAGTGTTTAAATAATTATATTAAGACAAAAAATAACAAAAAAGGAGAAATAAGAGGGAGAGAGATGTCAGAGAGCAATCAAGCACATAGAATATCTAGAATAAGACACAGGAGGAAGTCAGAAGGGCCCCAGGATAAAGTCAAGATGGTTTGCACTGTGGTGGGAAACTTGTATGACCCCTGACCTTCCTCTCGCCACATAAAGTAAACACATGTTTCCGGAAATTTCATCAAGAGAGGACTGTCATATTTCCAGTGACGCATCTCAGCCCAACTCTTCTCAGAGATAGAGGCGTCCCCTGTCAACAATTCACACAACTCTATCAAAAACAACACAAAAGCAACCAGAACTAAACTTTTTGTTTCGAAACTGGACACTCTGGAGTGCAACTGGGTGTGTTTGTTACAGATTTCCTCACTTCCTTGAGGCTGTGTACAGTATCGATGTGTCTGACATTGAATACTTCCCAACTAGATAGTATGCGAAAAACAGTAAGCCAACAGATTAGTACGCCTTAGGTCACATGACAGTGACAACATGGAGTAGTAGGCTGTAGGGTACAATGGGACTAAAGGCTCACCTTAAGAAAAATTTGCTTTTCACTCCTCCCATAGTGTATGATTGCAGAAAAAAACTGTTTGTATTGAACATTGACGGAGCATCAGATTTTGTGTGAAAATAAATCATAAGAGTAACTTATTTTGTTTAAAAATCTTATCAATGTATGAGGTGAACACATAGGGTAAAAATGGTTCACCAGCATGGGGCAAAGGGCACACATTATTTATACAAATACTTAAGCTAAAATAATATGTTTTTAATGAATTAATACTTTTTAGTAAAATGTTCTGTTTATTTTGATAAACAAAATAATTAATTTTTGTTCAATAAATATATCGTCATTAAAATGTTAATATAAAAAAATATTTTGAAAATAATTGGTCCTGCAGGCCAGAGATCGCAGTTATTGTGTTGAAGGACATGATAGAGCCTGTCTCTCAAGCCAAGATGAAGAAAGGTTTGCAGCCAATCTTAGATCTGCAAGTATTGAATTTGGCCCTGCACATTTCAGTGTCAGGATTTTGGCATGGATTCAACATCAAGATTGGTTTGCGGCGATAGCCCTAAAGGACGTGTACTTTCATGTCTCAATTTTTGCTGAATGCTAAGGGAATGCTAATTCTCGCACAGCTAAGGGAAGTGGGCATTTACCTTCTTAACTATCTCGAAAATTGGCTAATTCTAGCTCATTCTTGAGATCTATTGTGTGCACACAGGGACCTGGTGCTCGAGCATCTCATTCGGTTGGGGTTTCAGGTCAACTGGAAAAGAACAAGCTCTCCCCAATGCAGAGCATCTCTTTTCTTGGTATGGAGTTGGACTCAGTTACTATGGTAGTGTGTCTCATGACGGACCATGCCCAGTCGGTGGTGAAATGCCTAAATTCTTTCAGGCATAAAAGCGGTCCCAACTGAAACAATTTCAGAGGCTCCTGGGGCATATGGCGTCCTTGGCTCCGGGGCGTACATAAGTGACTGAAGTCACTGCGTGCCACTCAAATCACGAGTGACCTCAGTTGTGCAGTGGACTCATTCTTGTGACAGGTGATGCTCTGTGGAGAGTACTCCATCCCCAGGTGGTCATGATCTGGAATTGATTTGGCGAAGTACCAATATATCTGTTTGCTTCCATGGAATCCTCCCTCTGCCTTCTATGTTATTCTCTGAGCAAAGCTCCACTCAGCACGGATGCCCTGGCACACAGCTGACTCTGTGGACTGCGCAAATATAAGTTTCCCCCAGTGAGCCTTAATGCACAGACCCTGGGCAAGATCAGGGAGGAAAGGGAACAAGTCTTGCTGGTTGCGCCTTGCTGGCCAAGCCTGATTTGATTCTCGGAGCTCTCGCTCCTCGTGACAGCCCATCCCTGGCAAATTCCTCTGAGGAAGGACCTTCTTTCTAAGAGGAAGGGCACAATTTGCCATACACTCCCAGACCTCTGGAACCTCCATATCTGGCCCATGGATGGGACATGGAAGACCTGTGTGGAATATCACCAGCAGTGACTGACACTATCATTCTAGAAAGGGCCCCCTCTACGAGGTGGCTGTATGCTTTGAAGTGGAGTCTCTTCGCTAATTGATGTTCTTCCCGAGGCGAAGCACCACGGGTCAGTGCTTTCTTTCTTGCCGCAGGAGGGGCGAGAGGCTGCTATCCTCTTCCACCTTGATGGTGTATATTGCTGCTACAGTAGCACATCACAACGCAGTCAACGGTAAGTCCTTAGGGAAGCACAATCTGATCATCAGGTTCCTCAGAGTCGGAGGAGGTTGAATCCTCAGAGACTGTGTCATTTTTCCTCTTGGGACCTCTCTTTGATCTTGCTGGCCCCACAGAGAGCTCTTTTTGAGCTTTGAAGTCAAGCGAGCTTAGTGCCCTCTCTTTGAAGATGGACTCCTGACTGCAATTCCCTCTGTCAAGAGAGTTAGGGACCTGCAAGCGCTCTCTGTTAGCGAATCATACCTTGAGTTAAGTCCAGTATACTCTCACGTTGTCCTAAGACCCCGGCCTGGCTATGTGCCCAAAGTTCACTGCCCATTTAAGGGATAAAGTTCCTGCCATGTCCAGTGCGCACCCTGCACACTTATTTTTGGACCGAACAGTTTCAGACGCTTTTAGCAGCTCTTTGTCTGTTTCGAGGGACAGCAGAAGGGGCTATCTTCAAACTCAGTGGATTGTGGATGCTATTTTTTGGCATTACCAAACCCAGGGCATGTCCCCTGGGAGTGTGGGCACACCCCACTTGTGGTGTCGAACCCTCCTGGGCATTAGGCACCTCCCTGACAGACATCTGCAGAGCAGCAGGCTGGGCTACACCAATACCTTCACAATATTTTACAATCTCTGGGTTGAGTCGGTTTGTCCCTGGTATTATTGGGTACGAACAGGTAAAGTTTGGGCAACTGGCTGGGTGTAGCATTTGCATACAGCACCTTCCTCCTCTCTGAGGCGACAATGTGCACTTTTTATGCCCATGTGAGTTCCCCATTTACGGAAAACCCTGGATGCCATCCTATTTCTCCAGAGCTCATCGGTAGCTTAATTCGGCAGAAGAATGTCACTTTCCGGCCCATTACTCATAGTATGCCTCTTTTCAGGTGAGATTGTGTACTTGGGTTGAGTGCTCCATATGAGCTGATTCCCTGATGGTAATCCCATATAATGTATTTTCTACTGTCCAGTTTCCCTGTCTGTAAAACCTATGCCCAGTCAATGTGGGTGTGAGTTTCTCCTGTCTCAGGCAGAACCAACCACAGAGACTTCTTTCCCTATGTGGTACTTCCCGCTAGGTAAAACCCTGAGATGTATTGTCCACTTTAACCAGAGCCGATCCTGACCTCCCTGGGGCCCAAAGCAAAATTATGTTAAGGGGCCCTCCTACCTGACCCATGAGCCATGTAAATCATTTGCCATTGCCACACAGTCACACCTGACACCCCAGTCCTCCCATTATAATCGTCCCTCCTACTAATGAAAATGTTATTCCTGATATCAGAAAAAGACATTGTTACTAGAAAGGGCACATTCTTAATATAAATAATTCACATTTGAAATAGTACAAAGTTAATTATTGATATCAAAAATGCATCCTGTGAATGAATAAAAGCTAAAATGGCTTGCCACTTTGTTTCACTGTGTTTTAAATGATAAAAGCAATACTTGATACTTGATGGTTATTATTTACTGATGAATGTGCATCCACATTGACCAGTATGTCCAGCCAATCAATATTTTAAATGCAATATAGCCTATAAATCAGTAGTCAATGTCAATACATTGCTTTCCATCTAGCTTTATTGCAGAGTTGTAACTAAACTGACTTGGAGACTAGATAATCATGGTCTTTTTTTAAAAGTATGTACACCTATGAGGAATGCCATCATGCCCATATTGTACTGGTCCCCACAGATGTTTCTGCTGGAAAATACGCGTTTCATTTTGTGCACGCGCACATGAATGCATGTTACCGCGCGACGTGGTTATCTTTTCCGAGCTGCAGCTTGTAAACAAACACTGTTTCCCTTTCTCGTTTATCAAGCGTAATAAATTTGTATTTCACTCTTACTTTTTTTTTTTTTTTTTGTTAGGCACAAAGTCACAGAACACAGATGCACTGCCCAGCTGGATTAGACAGACAGACAGACTAGAGAGAGATGCATATAAACTTAACTTTATTGTTCTTTGCTGACATTAAACTTGGAGTGGAGAGAACTAGTCTACCTGATTGCTGTTACCGCAATTCACTCTCATGGTGTTTTTTTTTTCTTCTCTTTTCGTGACCAGAAGGATAGTTCCGTTTAATTTTCTCATCGATGTTGTAAACTTTCGGTTTATGAATTCGCTGTCTCCTTTCTTTTCTCGTGTTGTGCGTTGGGCGGGGTCGCTGATCATCGCAGCTGATTATCACCAGCTGCGCTTGATCAGCGCGCCAGCTGCAGCTGATCAGCGAACCCTATTTAGTCCCTCTGTTTTCTCCTTGTCTTTGTCAGATCGTTGTTGGATGTTCCTGTTTGTCTCCTGTTCTTCTTGGTCCTGCCTGTTTCCAGTTCGTTGGTTGTTCGTTTGTTGTTCGTTTGTCCTGGTACTTCCATTCGGCTCATCATATTCATCTGATTTACTTCCACCTGGATTTCTGACTGTTTCTCGCTTCACCTCCACTGCCGATCAAGGACTTACCCACACTCTCATGGTGCTACCAAGTGCTACCAAGTGCCTTCCCCCGGACATTCTCATTTACCTGTGATATCAATAAACTTACCTTTTACTTGGATTTGAATCCTCCGTCTCTTAAGATCCTAACAGCGTAGTGTGCGTAAAGGGCTGATCGGCCTGTATAGAAAAAAGAACAGTCCCCAGTCCAAACTCCTGTTCTGCAAAGTTTATAACTTATTTTTAAAAAAGCTGAAAAGCGAAAGAAATGGCTGAAGTGATCTTTTTCCATTGTAAGTCCAGTCCTCACTGCCCCTCAGGATACGTAAACTTACTTGGGGCGTTGGGAAGGTTACGACGTGGGCTGGATGTAACCTCGTAACACAGTTCAGCTGGTTGTGGCGTTTAGTATAGGAACCTCTAGTGTCACTATATCGACACAACATTGATAGTGTAGATAGAGAACATCTCAGTTACTATTGTAACATCCATTCCCTGATGGATGGAATGAGACGTTGTGTTCCTCCTGACACAACACTGAACTACCTGCTGAAATGGCCAGGACACTGTCTCGGCTCCTCAGCACAAACTTGAATGAGTGGAGCAAGCCATCTCCTTTCATACCCGTATGTCGGGGGAATGCCATGCAAATTCCACTCGCCAATTCTCATTGGCCTTTTCTGAAGTATCACCAAGTGCGACCCATCATGTCACTACATCGACACATCGTCTCGTTCCCATCATCAGGGAATGTAGCTTAGAATAGTAACCAAGGTGATAACAAATAACAGCTAAATACTCAAAGCCCTTCAAAGTTATGTCAATTCTGATTGGTTGTCAATTTTTTTGTGAATTATCAACTGCCTTCTGACTGTCCCATCAACTGTCTGGTTAACAACATTCTTTAAATTATATTATTTTGTGTTCAACAGAAGATAGAAATTCATGTAGGTTTGGAACAAAATGAGGGTGTGTAATGGCATTTTCACTTTTGGGAGAACTATCCCTTTAAAAACACATTTAATCTGTAAACTATTACACATTGAACAATTTTTATTTTATAAATTATAATGCGTCCTGTAATGTCATCCTTAAAATCTATTATTAAGAGGATATGTTGTATCCTTCATAATCAAGGCCTTTTTTACTGATATAATTACTGATATAATTAATGACTGGTTATATATACTGATTGATTATATATTTGTAATAAAAAATATAGATTTTTTTGCATGCATGTAAAATGTAGAGAATATCGTTTAATGTGACTGCTAGTAGTTCTCTGCTGTCTCTAGTAGTATGACTTCTGAGAGCCAGAAAGGTCTTTCGCTATTCTACTTGCCCTTGCTACAGTATCTTATGTTGAAAGTGAATTTAGAAAACAAAATATCTTTCACATCACGGTGAATCCACAGCAGTATCACACAACTATCACACACAAGTACAACAGAAATAGAAGAAAAAACTATGAAAACAATCCTTGTATCTCTTTTCTACTTACAAATCACAAACACCTTCTCTCTATCACAGATTCAGCTGGTGAGAAGAGTCCATTTTTTATGATGACTTTCCATAGACATAATGCTTTTTATAATGTATTGACTGTACTATGTGTTATGTCCCCTAATCCTAAACACAATCCTCACAGAAAACTTTTTTGAATAAAAAAAACAAAAAACAGAAACATAATTTAGTAGGATTTCCTCATAGGGACCAAATAAAATTTTACCACAAGGTAAAAAATGTCTGGTATTACTATTCTTGTGGGGACATTTTCTCTGCACAATGAATGGAATACCTGAACCAAACACACAACACACACATCTGCAGGATGAGGCATGGAGCCAGTCAAAACACTCTGCAGAGGGTCTAAGGCACCAGCAGGAGGCGCTTAGTTGATCAAATATATTTATCACGATTTTGACAGCCCCTCTCTCTCGTCCATGGATTACGTATGGGTGGTCTGGGTATGACCTCACTGAAGCAGAAGACAGCTATACTTGTTACAGACGCAAGATAAAATATTTTAAATGAAACCTGCAATAAGGATTAGTCGCATGATCTTTAGGAGGGAACCAGGGTTTGGGATATGAATCAAGGTCAGGAATAAGTCAGAAAACCAATTTTAGAACTAAATAAAACTGAGGATTGTCAGTTGCCCGTTAAACAGTAGCTTCATAAAAAATCCCAATGTTTGATTTTTGGATTCAAAATGTATGGATTTAGTCTGATCTGATATGAGGTTTTATAGAAATTCTAAATAAAGCAAATCAAAGTATACTACAAAAACTACAAAATATACAACATGTGTTTACAGGCTCTTCAATGTCAGATCAAGGAGAAACAATTGGAAGGAAGGACATGAGACAAGCTGGTGTGAGGTCACTTCCTGCCCCCCAAAAACTGAATGAACAGGAAGGAGCCTACTCTGTCACACTCACAACAAAACTATTGTTAGATGTTGCCCTCCCAGCTTTACTGAACTGTATACTACTGTATAGTGTAGAATACTATATAGTTGTATAGTGCCAGCTACAGAATATACAGCTGTTATATAGTAATGTAATTGTAAATAAAAGTAACTGAAGTGAGTGAATACACAAGTACCAATTACAAAATAAAATGAAGTAAAGTGAACCTAATGCATACTAAATGATAATAGTTTCACATGAACCATTCAATCATGTTCCCTTTTGAGGGAACTCACGCTACATCGTCGACGCCTTAGGGATGCCCCTGCGTGATTGCGTCTGAAGCACGTATGTCAACTAGTCCAATGGCGAGAATGAGCGTCATGGTCGGATGACGTCACTGCAAGACAGCCAAATGCTTCTGTGCTCTAGTTCCGAGGAACTAGATGTACTGAGCATTGGTGATGAACAAGATAAGGGGGAAGAGGATTCGCCACCTCTTTCCCCAGCATATGAGGAGCTGGTGGAGGTGGTAACTCGTGCCGATGGCAAAATTAAATATTGAGTGGCCGGCCGGGACGCTCGTCCTAAAAGCAAACTTGATGCTTCCTATCTTCTAATATATCACCTCCATCAAGGGGCCTTCCATTTTTCCTGATCTGTACAGCGAGCTGTCTAGATCATGGAATAAGCCATATTCGTCCCATCTTTTTAGTCCCCAAGTCCATGTATATTCTGATATATGGGGGCTGAAAGAATATGGCTATGGGACGATGCCCCCGGCTAACAAGACGCTTGCGAGCTATCTGTCTCCCAGTTCAGCATCGTCCCTGAAGGGCCCAGTGCTACCCACTAAGCCACTCAAAACAACATTTAATTTAGTGGGTAAAGCATATACGGCAGCAGGTCAGGCCGGTGCATGCCTTCACACAATGGCATTGTTACAGGCATATCAGGGGGATTTGGATCAGAGCGAGGAAGTCTGATCTGTCTCTCAGGGCCACCAAGGAGACTGCCAGAGCAACAGGGTGTTCTATCGCAGCCCTGGTGGCCACTGAGACCACTGAGGACAACCCCAACCGGGGTGGAGCGGTGGATAAGACACATGCCTTTGGTGTGAGAGACCCGGGTTCGAATCCACTGTGAGACACCAATGTGTCCCTGAGCAAGACACTTAACCCCTAGTTGCTCCAGAGGCGTGCGACCTCTGACATATATAGCAATTGTAAGTCGCTTTGGATAAAAGCGTCAGCTAAATGAATAAATGTAAATGTGTACACCTTAGTATACGGTGCCCATTCCATCTCGGTGCCCTCAGGGGGCTGTTCTGCCAACCCCACCACCCTTGGTGCCTCGGTGCGCAGCGGCCTCCAGCGAGCACATGGCTCAGTGTCAACTCGATGCTGCGTCAAACTCGCACCCTCTGAGGGGGATTCAAAAACAGTCAGTTCGGTCGGTTCCTGCCAGTATGCTTCAGGCCACCAAAGTGGCTTTTCCAGTTATACCAGAGGGCAGTCTTGAGAGGCTGGAACCTTTAGTAGATTATCTGACAGAATGAAATAATCTGCCAAACATATCTCAATGGGTCCTGCAGATAGTAGAGAGATGATACAGAATTCAGTTTGGTTCTCTTCCACCACGCTACAACGGGGTGTTGCTCAAGTTAGTGCATCTGGAGCAGGCTCTGGTAATGGAGCAATAGGTGAAAGCTCTTTTAGTGAAGGAGGCTATAGAGGAGGTGTACTCACCCGACAGAGAATCAGGTTTTTTACAGCCGCTACTTCATCGTTCCAAAAAAGGATGGGGGGTTGCGTCCTATACTAGATCTTCCAGAGACTCAAGTCCAAGATGCTGACACTCAAACAGATCATGACTCAAATCAGGTCCGAGGACTGGTTTGTCACGATAGATCTAAAAGACGCATACTTCCATGTCTCCATCCTCGCTCAGCACAGAAAGTTCCTGAGATTTTCTTTCGGGGGCAAAGAATACCAATATCAGGTACTTCCATTCGGTCTAGCTCTATCACCCCGCACGTTCACAAAGTGCGTAGATGCAGCTCTGGCCCCGCTCAGGCTGCAGGGCATACGCATTCTAAACTACATCGAAGACTGGCTCATTCTTGCGGAATCAGAATAATTAGAGGTTCGGGTCGAGATGTCATCCTCACTCACATGAAGAAATTGGGGTTGACACTCAATGCCAAGAAGAGTGTGCTTTCTCCACTACAGAGAACCACTTTCGTTGGTGTGGTATGGGATTCAGTCACGATGCAAGCCATCCTATCGCCCGCTCATGTAGCTGCTATCCTCACAGCCACGAAAGAGCTACAGCTAGGCCAGTCACGCACTGTGAAACAGTTCGAGAGACTGTTAGACCTCATGGGAGCGGCGTCATGTGACACCCTTTGGCCTGCTGTACATGAGACCTTTGCAGTGGTGGCTCAGGACCAGAGGGTTCTCCCCGAGGGGAAACCCACTTCGTATGATCAAGATCACGCGGTGGTGTCTCCGCACCTTGATTATATGAAGGAAACCTTGCTTCCTAACCCAGGGTTTGGTGCTGGGAGCTCTTTGCAATCGAGTTGCTATCTCGACAGATGCTTCCCTCACTGGCTGGGGAGCGGTAATGGAAGGCCGCTTAGCTCAGGGTCTGTGGAGGAGTCATCATCTTTCTTGGTACATAAACTGCCTGGAGATGATGGCAGTCTTCAATGTGTTGAGACATTTCTTCCCAGACCTGAGGGGCCATCATGTGCTTGTCCGTACAGACAACACATCAGTGGTCTCTTACATAAATCGTCAGGGGTGTCTGCGTTCGCATCCACTCTGCAAACTGGCACACCAGATCCTCTTGTGGTCCCTAGGGAAAATACTCTCTCTGAGGGCAGTGTATATCCCAGGGTGCCAGAATATAGGAGCAGACACCCTGTCGAGGCAGGGGCTGAGGCCAGGGGATTGGTGACTCCACCCCGAGCCGGTGGAGCAAATATGTGACCCTGGACCACAAAACCAGTCGTAAGTCGCACGGGTATATTTTTAGCAATAGCCAACAATACATTGTATGGGTCAACATTATCGATTTTTCTTTTATGCCAAAATCATTAGTATATTCAGTAAAGATCATGTTCCATGAAGATATTTAGTAAATTTCCTACCGTAAATATATATAAAAAATATTTTTGTGAGTGGATAAAGCAAAATCGCGCAAAAAAAGTCTGAAAACACGCCTACAAACTTTGCTCACTGCTGCCCGCTCTTTGGAATTACCCACTCAAGTTTGGTATCTATGTCAAGCTTAGATTTCCCACTTTCGGGTTCATAACTCTCCACAACGTCATTAGAGTAGTAAGCCAATAGAGAGTGTTAAAACAAACCCTTCTTGTGTAAAAAAAAAAAAAAAAAAACTGTTTTCTTCTTAGCAACGGCCTGCTACAGCGCCACTCATTGGCTGCCGACTTCTTCCCGTGCACAGTGTACACAATCCGCAATGGTTACGGTGCAAGCCATGTATTCTGAGATAGCGCATTTGCTCAATTTAAACTTTAATGACAGCAATAATTTAACGAACATAGTAAATGATTTTTTTTTTTACAAATGATTGGGAAGATGATACAGAATGTCCAGAGACTGCCTTGGGAAAGGAGGATGCCCTGGAAGACGAATGGCAAAAAGTCAAGTGTAAAATTTTATATGTTCCTGGTGGAATGTGATGCGATCTGGGAAAACCCACCACATGGTGAAATTTGACATAGCCTATTACAGGTTTTGATAATCTGTTTTCCAAATCTGTTTTTATTTCTTTCATTGATTAAAATGACGATTTTTTTTCTCCGTGCATGTTCTTAAAAAGAAAGACACTCTTTTCAGCTTGCCACTATAAATCGCAATTTTTTTCTGCACTAAACTTGTACATTTTCCCAAGATATATTCAGAGAGGATAGACAAGATGTTATAGAATTATAATTTAATGAAAACCCAATTTTGACAATAAACTGACATTCGATCTATTTTTAGACCTTACTGAAAACGTACCATCCGACGGGCTTTCCCAGATCGCATCACAAATATTTGAATGAAATTTTGTGTGTATAAAGGTTTAGTTGTGATAAATCAATGGTATACATTTCATTTATTTCCCTTCATTAGTAATATGCGTTGCTAAGGACTTCATTTGGACAACTTTAAGGGCGATTTTCTCAATATTTAGATTTTTTGCACCATCAGATTCCAGCTTTTCAAAAGGTTGTATCTCGGCTAAATATTGTCCTATACTAACAAACCATACATCAATGGAAAGCTTATTTATTCAGCGTTCAGTTCAGCGTGATGCATACATCTCAATTTAAAGGAAATGACCCATAAGACTGATTTTGTGTTCCAGGGTCACATATGGGAATTTTACGGGCAAGCAGAAGTGGATCTGTTCGCGTCTCAGTACATGACGCACTGTCCACTATGGTTCTCTCTAACTCACCCAGCCACCCTGGGGCTGGACGCTATGGTGCAGACGTGGCAGACGCTACGTCTGTACGCATTTCCCCCGTTGCTCTGCTCCCAGGAGTTCTGGAGAGAGTCCGCCAGTGCGGAATAAGTCTACTGCTATTAGCACCACGCTGGCCGAGTCGAATTTGGTTTGCGGACCTAATTCATCTCCTCGACGGCCCTCCCTTGGAGATCCCAATCTGGAGAGACCTTCTGTCTCAGGCAGGGGGCACAATACTTCACCCCCGGCCAGAGATTTGGAAACTATGGGTTTGGCCTCTGAGGGGGCCAAACTCATAGATAGTGGTCTCTCAACTGAGGTTGTTGAGACCATCCTAAGCACCAGAGCTCCAGCTACGAGGAAATTATATGCACTAAAGTGGAGTGTTTTCACTTCTTGGTGTCACCAGCATCAGTGGGATCCAGTTAACTGTTCAGTTAGTACAAAATTACACGGAAATTTGTCTTGCAGCACAAGTTCTAACAATTACAACACACACAAGCTAAAAACATGGGGTCATCAATAAAAAATATAAATAGATACTTAAATAATATTATGGGTACTCCGCCCTGCAAGAGTGTTCTTCAATAGCCATAAATATATATATTAAAGTGCAAGTGGGGGGGAAACTATCACTTCTTTATTCTCATGTGTTGATTCAGCAGCGATTTTGACAGAGGAACAAATGAGTGTTTATAATTGTTCTTTCTGCACTCTGGGACCATATAGCGTCTCCCAGAGGGCAGGAGTTGATAGGCTGAGGTCCGCCTGTCAGGGGTTCCATTCGGGCCCCTAGAGTCGGTTTCAGAGAAATTTCTGACATTCAAGACTATCTTTCTTCTAGCTATTTCGTCCCTCAAACGAGTCGGAGACCTTCAGGCCCTTTCGGTTTCTCCCACCTGCCTTGAGTTTGCACCCAGGATGGTCAAGGCATTATTATACCCTAAACAGGGATACGTCCCTAAGGTGCCGACCAATATTCCGAGGCCTATTGTGCTGCAGGCTTTCTGCCCTCCTTACTTATGTCCACAGGACTGGCCCGTGGAGAAAATCAGATCAGTTATTTGTCTGTTTTGGTTCACCTAAGAAGGCCTTGCCTCACCTTCCAGCCTCTCTAAGCAGACAATCAGCCAGTGGATAGTTGAGGCTATCTATCTTGCCTATGAGTCCTCTGGCCAGCCGTGCCCTTTGGCGGTCAGAGCTCAGTATGGAGTATGGCAGCCTCTAAAGCCTTATTATCAGGGGTTTCCCTTCAAAAGGTTTGTGATGCGGCAGGGTGGTCCTCGCCGCTCACATTTGGGAAGTTTTATAGCCTGGACCGGGACGCTGCCCCACGGTCTCAGGTGCTTTATACTTAGATTGCCGACAGTTTTACATCAGACAATTGTAAGTATGGCGTATTGGATATTCTCGTTCCTAAGGCGTCATCGACGCAGCGCGAGTTCCCTCGAAAGGGAACGTCTCAGGTTATGACTGTAACCCATCCGGTCAGACCGGATGTGCTTTTATCCTTTCCTGGTCTTGACGTCATCCGCCCATGACGCTCACTCTCGCCATTGGACTAGTTGACATATGTGTTTTAGACGCAATCACGCAGGGGCGTTCCCGCTGCATCGATGCAGCGTCTCGTTCCCTTCTCAGGGAACTAGGATTACAGTCTGAGACGTTTTACATGGTAAAATACATGGAGATAATAAGTTTAAAAACAACAATGATAATTATATAAATTATATAAGTTCAGAGGGCAGATCAGAACAAGAGAACCCATGAGCACTAAATTAGTAACGTTTCTGTGCCAGTGATATCTTCACATTCATGGTGTCTCGGGGTGAGCTAGAGCAGAATGAAAAAAAATCTATTCTTAATTAGATTGTCATCATTTACTTATTAGATTGAATGCTCAATTCATTTTACAATGTCTTTATGAAGCTTGAAAGTTTTGCTTGAATTGATTTTTAGTGAATGGACAGAAATCTCTCAGGTTTTCATCAAGTTTTATAGGTTTGGGATGACTTGAGGGTAAATAAATAATAACAGAATTTTCATTATTGGGTGAACTATGCCTTTAATCTTTATTAAACCTGCAACATTCCTTTATTATGTCTTCCGTTGTAGGCCTTTTCTTTTAGATACAAACTCCTAAAACACGCTGAGTTGACTATTTTATTCTAAAATGTATTACTATTTAATGCTTATAAAAAGCCAAACTTAACTTTTGCTTAGTTTTAAGATCCATTAAACTTTTTAGAAGATATGTATGCTAGTTTCAAGAAATCATACAGCGTATAACTAATTAACAGATGATAAACAGAAAACACACAGAGTAATAGAGTATAGTTGGATAGAAAAGAAACAAATCAACTGTCACGATTTGGTCTTGTCTTGGTCACATTTCATATCATTAGGCTTGTTTGAGATGTGCCTTGCCTCGCCTGAAATGTATGCGAGAGTAGGCGGCTGCAGTGAGGGGAGGAGTGAAAAAAGTGTAGGCAAGATGGACAGATCTCTCTTCTCGCAGTGGATCAGACACCTGTGAGATCAAAGACTGATGTCGCGTGATTCACAGGATTCACGCTCATGCACAGTGTTGCTAATAAACTAGATGTAATTTAAGTTCTGTTGCTTTTATATGAAAATATATATAATGTATACAAGACACCCAAAGACAAAGTACTTGTTATTTGATTACATTCCAAATTTTACATTTCCAAATGTTTATCAATCATTTTTTTTTCTTTAATACAGACATGTGTTTTTATATTGTTTAAAAAAAAGTAGTTCCCTTGATAGGACCATGGAGGCCACGCCGGCGCCGCCCTGGCTTCCTGCACTGCCGGTGCCACCCACGCTCCATGACCCAGGTCCGCCCACGCCATGCCACAGCCCAGGCCCGTCAACGCCATGCCACGACCCATGTCCTGTCCCCCTGCACGGGCCTGGCCCACCATCCCTCCCCCAAGACCACCTCCGGGGGGGGGGGGTTCATTGTTCATTGTTCACAGGTGCCCCTTGTCATTAGTCTGCCCTCATGTTTGCCATGTGTGTTTGTCAAGTTTTGTTTCCCTGTACCAACGTTGGGTAAGCGTCATGTTCATGTTCATGTTTTGAGTTCATTTTGAGTTGTTTTTGTTTCATGTTTAATCTTGTTTGTAATAAACTGCACTTCTCTATACAACTTGCCTCCAGTGGATCCGTTACATCAACCTATAAAGCAACAATTTATAAATTGCAGATCTTAATTGTAGTTTTAAAAAAAATTGTGTGCTTCAGGGTTCTGCACAAGCCAAGCATCTCCGATTTAAATAAATTGGAACACTAAAAGCTTTATCCAGATATTATAGAAAGTAAAACTGGTTTTAGGTGATTAGAAATCGGTTTAATTTTTACTATGTGACTTTAGCATACAAAATATATACACATGGTATAAACACATACAGTATATCCCCTTATACTAAACCTACCCCTAAACCTACCTACCACAAAAACTTTTTCCATTTTCTGAATAAAAACAAAAACAAAAAAAAAACAGTTTAGTTTTTTAAAGCCATTTAATTTATGAGGACACAGGAAGTGTCCTCATAAACCATGTTTACATTGTAATGCCCATGTCATGTGTCTGCTTAGGCATTAGATCATTCTTGGCTGCAGCTGTTCTTTCCTCTATTTTTTAGCATTTGCGGGAACTCCTCTGGCCCAGAGAGCTTCCACATGTGTGATGTGTGCCATTTCTTGAGTGTGTTCTGTCATTGTTTGGATTGTGTACCTGGTTGTGATGTACATGTTTTATAAAAGCATTATGGCGTAAACTGTGTGGAGAATACGGAATATATGTAGGTTATGTATATGTATATGTATGTGTATATATTTTTCTTAACAGTCTTTAAAGCAATGAACTCCATGTGACATGAGCTGCTAGAACATCATAATCAACTCACAACCACAAAGGCAGAGAAAATTTCAGACTGCACATTACATCATACTCAGACATGGCAAGTTGATTGTAGGTTGTACACCTGCTGTAACCTCTACTAAGCCATAAGGTTCCACCTTTAGCCATAGTTCCATCTTTCATTAAAAGTGCTCATAAATTTGGAAGAGAAGAGAAAGCCCTCGTCCTTCATTATCCCAAATATAAATACAACTGACAGAATATCCATCACATTTAATGCTCCTTAAATAAACAACAGCCTTCATTATAACAATTTTAAACTTTAAATGAAGTCTGGTATAAACAGCCTCTGGATGTTTTTTTTTTTTTTTATAGTTTCAGCAACAAATGCCATTCAAGTTTTCAGATACTCTACAGCTGCACTGACTTAAATATGACCACTTCCCCTCTCATTCAACACAGTTCTCCTCTACCTCAGGTCCTTTGTGATCCTGAGTTACTATAGCATGTTTATGTCTCAGTATGAAGGCTGTCTGAAGCACAGCTGGACTAAAAGTCTCCAGTCCAGACAGAGTACGAAGCCTGCGGCTGCCTTGCAGCTTTCTTCCACTCATGGCTCATTTGCATCTTGTTAATTTCTCATGGACAGTAAGGGCCGAAACTAAACGGCCCATTCAGGAAGTCAGAGTCAGAGTAAGTTCAGTATCCAGCTGAGATCAAACACAGAACAGAAAAGCTTGGAGCTCAGGCTAAGGGGGATGAAGCACAGAAAGTCAAAATCACATGAAGCAGAAGATTGGAATAAATCCTCTCAATAACAACAATGACAGGCATTTATGTTTCACACAGTGTTTGAACATCCTTTAAAGCAAGAGATGAGGCTAAAGATAATAGGATCCAACCATAGACCAGGGCACCTAGTGACAGACCAAAGAAAAGAATGCTAATGAAATAACGTATGTGCACACTGCCTGGTTCAAAAACATTGAATTTTCTTGGAAATATTAAAACAATTCCTTTGAGAAGACAACTGACTAGCTGTGTGGTTATCTCAAAGCTTCATTTCTCTATTCTGAGAGAAAAAAAAACAAACATATGCTCCCTTTATTTTGAGTGTCTATACTACTACTAAAGTAGTTTATACTACTATAGACTAAGATTTAAATTATTCATTTGATACAATCCACTTACTGTGTACATACATGTTTTTACATTGCACTTATATATATATTTTAATTCCTACAGATTACATCAGTAATTAATTTCTGTTTTAATTAATTACCCCTACCCCTTAACCTAATTATACAATGAAACCAGGTTCTAACCTTATCCGTGTTCCATCTCAATAGAAGTGTTTTGCAATACAACATAAACACAATAAAGTACACTGTACCCAACATTATTTTTTGACGTAAGTACATTGTAGTTAAATACACCAAATTTACTGTACACGGTGAACAAAAACATTAATATTATTGGACTATACTTACTATGCCCATCAGAACCAGGGGATTTCCGTCCTACGTGATTTGGCGATGGACACCTTGTCGTAACCGGCGGATGGTGGAGACTGTCATGACCTCTGGTGTCTGTTGTTTTGGTGACACTGATTTCATGCTTTCTTGCTGATCCATCTCCAGGACTCGGTGGCTCGCTCTTTCTGAAGGTGGTCTCTGGGAGTTTAGCACTGGCATGAGGAACAATGGTAGATGCTGCACGTGTGATGGGGGCAATGGTCTCCAGTGTCTTGCTAAAGGTGACTGAGTGCTTCTGCGTCTCAGGGGTCTTACTGTGGCCCAAGACATCTGGTCTCTTCAGCCCAAACCGGGCCGTTCCAGGACTAGGACACAATAACATTGTATCTTTTAGTTTAGCATTACATAATCTGAATTATACAACTGTTAGTGCTGATATTCTGATCTGATTGGACAAGAGGGCTCATATTTCATATAACAGCACTAGGACTGTTTGTATGACTTTTTCACTGTTCACTTGCCCAGCACTATTTTTGTTGGCTGAGCAGAAACTGAATGAAAACTGGTGTTTAAAATCTAAGTAACTCAAATAATATTTTCTGGTTTCTAAAACTGTTCAATGTGAGTCCAGAACTATTATACAAGTTTGTAATGTCATGTGACTTTGTACAAAAATGTATGGTTAAATGTCATGAAGGTCCACTCCTAAACCTGACCTTCAGGGGAGCATAAGTAAATGGTACAAAAATGTACAAAGGAGATTGTACAAATTTGCCACAGTCTTTATTACTTTTATTCATATAAAATATTAAAGTTACATTTTAGACACAATATTTGCAGTTACTTTTTATATTTTTGCTTTACCGACAAATGTAGTTCTGTACAAAACCAAAACAGGATCAAAATAGTTACAAAATCTAGTAACTGGCAGATATGTGAAAATTGCAACTATACATGTACTAGTTTATACCTGGGAGATCCTTCAATAGCTTTGCCGTTGTTGTTGGATGAGATGTCAAAGCCTAGCTCTGTCCTACGTGACACAGGTTCAGGGGTTCGTGCCTTGGGCCTCGAGGTGTCAGGGGGCTTGGTACCATTGGAGCCCAGTTCGTAATATCTTCCACTGGTCGGAGACATGGCTGAACGATGAACATTGGATGGTATTCGGCGTGTGTGAGGTGATGAAGAGTGTGAGGATGAGTCCACATCCTCCACTTCAAATGAGCGTTTCAGAGCTGGAGGAAAAGGTCAGATTGGAAAACTTTTAAGATTGGAATTTAGTGTGTTAAATTCCTAGATTTATCTTCTGTAGTCTCACACATGTATAGCCAACCATCAAATTCTAGAGAAAGATATGAGGTTTGAAATACAAATTATGTAATAAAGAAGCCATTCATTTGTACTCAATCCAACAATTATTTTATAGTGTTAGAAAAGTAATGGAAGGCTGAGGGTATCCAGACTGTGACGCAGGTCGGCCAAACCCACAGCAAACATTCTGCAAATGGTAAAAGTGACATGGTACACAGGGTGCACTTATTAGCACTTAAACACCATTTTACTTTATAATGAATTTTCAGTTGGGTGGAACAGCCAAATTCAGTGCTCTGGCTAATGATTGGGCCTAAAACAACAAGTGTAAAGAAATAAACTTTATTTTAGATATCAGTAATTGTAAAAGAAAGCAAATTCCTGGATGAAAAGCTGAGTGAATATGAACAAAACCAACATGCACATTCATTCACAATGTACTGCAGTACTGCAGCCACACCCTAACGCAGAGTACACAGTTTGCGTAAGGCCCCCTTCTCTGTTGCTCAAAAACACTTTCATTCAATATTAACATAAACATAAATGTAAACATTAAAAAATGCATTTTAGGGTGAACGCGGTATGTTTTGGCTGGCTGCAAATGATCATAATTGATGGACAACTATGTCCGGGAAAAGACAACAGCAGTCTGCTGCTAAGAAGTGAAAAAGAAAAAAGCCCAAGATGAATCCTGTGCATCACTTTCAGGTATGTTCACAAACGTGAAACTTTATATTTTTGTCTATTTAAGTTAATGGGTGAGATTAAACATGTTTAACTCTGTTAATATTTTGATCATCAACTCATCTGTCTGATTTGATACTAATGCAATTAATGTCACGTAATTTCAATTATTTTAATGTGCATTGCGTTTTATACCATAGTAATTTGTAGGGCTATTTAGGGCTGTCATGATTCCTCGATTAAATTAAATTGCAATGCACCTGTCAATTGACCAGCAAAATACCAGAAGTGGCACATTCCTCTGACGAGAATACATTAACCGCATTATTAGACAATTTTCTAAGGCTGGATGATATATTTGAAACATAATTTTAAACAACAACAGTAGCCGTGTTTCCACTGTTGGGCCAAAAGTGAGCGTGCTAGTGCGTGCCAACTCTGCTTAGGGGCACCCATTTGGCCAGTAGCGGCCCTGATGTACTGTTTATCCTTGAAATATTTACTGGCAGCTAGTTCACCTTTTCTCAGAAGGTCCCATTTGAATTCCTTGTCTCTGGAGGTATTATTTTGCTTTACAAAACAAAAACGTGTCTGTCCTCATGAATCCACATCCTATACTAAAGACCATCACTTGGGTATGATAGATTCAAAGATTTTTATAATATTTCAGGAAGACTGAAAGGCAATCGCAGACCAATTGTCAATCGTAGATCAAAATAATTGCAGATCATTTTCACTGTTCTGTTATTTTTATTTTTTTTATTTTTTTGCCACACCTGCTAATAGCAAGTGATTTATGAGGATAACTGACCACAGAAGGGAAAAGTACAAAAAATAACATTCTCCTGTTTAAAGTTAGTAAAAGTTTAAAGACTTACTACAGTTGCAATGGATGTCTTTTATTTGAATCAAGCACATACTTCAGCTAGGAGTAGCGTTGTAACAGTTCTATGTTTAATCATGTTTACGCTTCTCAAATTTACCAAGTTCCCCAAAACTTGCATTCGCTGCTGGGTAAGTGTTATTTCAACGCATTCTCATCCTTTGGCGTCATATAAGTGACGCCTGACAAAACGTTGAAATACTACGCACATGGCACCCTTTAGCGTGAATATAACACGCGAAGTGATGGGTAGGTTTAGGTGTGTTGTAGGGTCTGCGTCTCATATTCACGCTAAAGGATGCCAGTCAACTTTATGACACCTTGGGTTCGCGTGTTATATTCACGCTAAAGGGTGCCATGTGCGTAGTATTTCGACGTTTTGTCATATAGCGTCACCTATATGACGCCAAAGGATGAGAACGGGCTGGTTATTTTGGACTTTATGTCTGTCTTTCCATGATTGGATGCTTCTCAAAATATTTCTCATTTTTTATGTATTTATTGTAAAGACACCTTAACCCTCTCAAGTTTTCTACTTGTGTTTTATCTCCATGGCCGCAACCATACAGTATGCACTAAGAACACTCTATTCAAACTAAACATCACTCTGGTCAGTTTCATTTTGGACAAGAAAACTTATACTCAATCATAATCTTCTGCCTCACATTGCTATAAACCAAGAAACAAATTCATATTAGGTCATATCATATTAGTAAAGTGGCCTGTTGTGTGCTGTTTTGTCATGCTTGTCTGCACCCAGATGTCCTGTTTGGTGCCAGTGCCTGAATGCCAGCATCACTGTTGGAGTGATTAAGGCCACTGGATCGCCAGAGGAGCTGCCATGGTTCTGATATTTAACTAAGCCTTTTGGCATGATCTAATGATCGGGTGAACTGGAGGCCATAGGACTCCATACTTAAGATATATGTGTGTAATTATAAGTGTAACAAAAGCAGCAATGCTGCTATTCTTTATTTTCTTCTTAAGGATTTTTCTTAAGGAGTTTTTTTTTGCGGCCGACCTTATTGTAATAATAATAATAATAATAATAATAATAATAACTTAGACTTATATAGCGCCTTTCAAGTTCCAAGTACCCAAGTTCGCGTAACAAATAGGGGCCGGGGGGGGGGGGGGGGGGGGGGCCTAAGTCAAAGGACTTAGTGAAAAGAAATGTTTTGAAGTGCATTTTGAACATGGGCAGGGATGGGGCAGAGCGGACATGGAGGGGTAGACTGAGCATTGGCAGAGAAAGCCCTGTCCCCAAAAGTCCGTAACCAGTTCCGGGGGGTGTCCAGCAGGTCCTTGTCAGAAGACCGCAGGTAACGGTCTAGGGGTGGAAGAGATCTGTGAGGTATTTTGGTGAGAGTACATGGAGAGATTTGTAAGTGAGCAGGAGGATCTTGTAGGTGATGCGTGACTTGACTGGCAACCAGTGGGGCTGTTGGAGAATGGGAGTGATATGCTGCCAGGGCTTTGTGTGGGTTAGAACCCTGGCAGCAGAGTTCTGAACATACTGGAGTCTGCTAAGGGCCTTGGTGGGCAGTCCAGACAGGACACCATTGCAGTAATCCAATCGGGAGGTGATGAAGGCATGGATGAATGTCTCAGTTACTGAATGTGTGAGTGAAGGCAGGAGTCATGAGATGTTTCTGAGGTGGTAAAAGGCAGACTTGGTGATGTTTTTGATGTGGGACCGGAAGGAGAGAGTGGAGTCTAGGATGCCTAGGTTGCGCACCTCAGGAGATGGGGAAATGGAGCAGCCTTCCACAACCAGGGCCAGATCTCCAACTTTCCTGAGCAGTGGTGCAGGGGCCACCACCATGAGTCTTATTACTGTTGAGTTTGAGTAGGTGTGTGGTCATCCATGATTTGAGTTCCTGCAGGCAGTTGACAAGTTGTGTGGGTGGGAGCTAGGTGGAGGGGTTTGTGCTGATATAAAGTTTGCATAAACACAGCCATTATGTTAAGACTTTGACTTAAGTACTAATATGACCAACTAGTGGTTAGTCAAGGGGCAATCAGTCTTACTTTTTTGCATCAAATTAGACCAATCTCCGTTTTTATGTAACTGACTTAAAGTTCTGAACAGTCTTAAAGAAAAAAACCTGATGACTAACTTGTAAGACTAGTCTTAGCAGTTTATGCAACTGGCCCCAGATTGGAGGGGTTCAAAGAGCTCATGGTGGGACATGTGATGTTGAAGCTGGGCAGCACTGCTCTTTCCAGGATTTTGCTGAGGAAAGGGAGGGTGGCGACTGGACGATAGTTGTTGGGTCGTCTGGGTCTGAGCCTGGCTTTTTGACAGTGGGGATGACTGCCAACATTTTAAAGCTGGGTGGTACCACACCAGAGGCAAGAGATGCATTTATGATGTTTTCCATTGGGTGGCAGAGGATGGGCAGACAGGCCTTGACCAGGGTGGTACAGTAGGCATTGGGTCAAGACTGCTGGTTGAAGTCTTAGATGAGATGACCAGTTTTGTTACTTGGTCGGCATCCAGTGGAGAGAAGGTGGATAGGCAGCACTGAGGTGAGCGGGCAGCTGAGTGGTGAGAATCCTGTTGGGACAGTGTGGGCAGGGGGAGAGCCCAGGAGACTGGAGCTGCCGGCGGATGGTGTCCACTTTCTGCTGGAAAAAATCCAGGAACCCGGAGCAAAGGTCAGCTGCATCTGAAGGTTTAGCGGCATCAGGAGGGTGAAGTAGACGGTTGATCATGGAGAAAAGCAATTTGGGGTGTTTTTGTTGGTTACTGATGAGTGTGGAATAATACCTTGATTTTGCCTGAGAAAGGGCTTTGTAGTTCATGACGTGTTCTTTAAATGCTTCACGATGGACAGTGAGGCCGGATCTTCTGTATCTTCTCTCAAGCCTACGTCCTATGGTCTTCATTCTGTGGAGCTCAGGGGTCAACCAGGGGGAAGGACAAGAGAATGACACGTAACACGTGGTGAGAGGAGCTACAAAGTCCTGGCTGAGAGAGAGGGTACGGTTGTAATGTTCCACCATGCCATCAGCTGTTTGGTAGGGGTGGTGGGCGGGGAGGTGGGTCGCTAGAGAGTCAGATAGGGTGGAAGTACACACCCGTTTGATGTTCCTGAACGTGATGGGCCGTTTGGTGCTTTGGGGGAGGCACAGGGACCAAGAATAGGATGGCATAGTGGTCAGAGACAGCCAGGTCAGTGCACTGCAGGTGGGAGGGGGTTATGCCAGCACAGCACACCAGGTCCAGGGTATGCCCTTTGTCATGTGTGGGGCCATGTATGTGTTGTGTAAAATTGAAGCAGTCCAGCAGTGATAGAAAATCAGTAGCAAGAGAACAACCACTGAAATCCACATGAATGTTAAAATCGCCCAGCAGGATAGGCGACGGGGATTTCGGGCAAACAGTGGCAAGCAGTTCAGTAGGGCTGGGTAAAAAATATCGATTTCTCGATATTAATCGATTCTCATTTTTACGAACCGATATCGATTCTTAAATCTCAAGAATCGATTAGTCATCCTGTTTTCATTTAATGATCGCGTAGAACATTGTATCGTGCATCCCATCCAATAAATCGAAATAATCTTTGTGCATTGTGACTATTATTATGAAATAAAGTCTCATATTTCGAATTACGTCCATTTTCTTACGAAATTCAAAAACAAATACCGTTTTGGCGCTGTGGCGTGAGATCGCTCTGGCTCAGCTCAACAGAAACAGCAGCACGGAGCGCACATGATCTCATTCTCCTCTTCCGCCTTAATAATACCAGTTACTCCGCCTTAATACCAGTTACAGCGCCAAATAAACATCAATGAGCATCTGAAAGTGTGTTAAAAGATAGAGTACAACTTCGAAATCCGTATCATGTAACGTGGTATCGCTCAATCAGTGTTTCATCCGTGGAAAGACGTCAGTTAAACAGTAAGTAAACAATGGCATGTAACGTCACATTTACCTCAGAAAAAACATTAAACTTAGTAACTTAGTCAGTCAGCTAGAAAAAATAACTCTAGAGAGGAGAATTTTGCTAAATATATGCACCATATTACATATTCATTATAATTTTTAATGTTCTTCAATATTTAATGCATGTTTGAATAAATCTGGCAAGTTTTTATGACAGCCACCATTTCAATGTTTATATTTAATATAACTTTCTTATTATAAAAATAAATAAGTGTAATTTAAGTGTTTGTATAGCTACAAATCAGTTCATTTTTACCTTCAAAATTATAGTAGGCTAATGAAGCCTAGTAGGCTACAACTGACTTCCATAATTTACAGCATTAGTTAAGAGATTTGTTTTCCTTGAAAAAAATTGCCATGTATTGTACCTGATATCCAAAATAATCAATATCGAATCGAATCGTAATCGAAATCGAAATCGAATTGAATTGCAAGCTTGTGAATCGAAATCGAATCGAATTGTGAAATTTGTGTTAATACCCAGCCCTACAGTTCAGTGAGCTCAAATAGGAAGCAGACTGAGGCTTTGGGGGGGAGATTAGGACAACCTGTAGCTGCGTGGACTCAGTCAACATGAAGTGAACACACTCAAAGGAGGTAGTATTCATCAGGATCTTTTTGACCAGGATGTCAGCACAATGGATAACAGCAAGTCCGCCACCATGGCCAGAGCTGCGAGGCTTCTGGATATAGCCAGGACGTGGGGGTGTATAGGGCGTGGTTTGCATCGATGACATCGCCACCGTGAGGCATGGCTCAGACAAAGTTTCGTGAGAGTAAACAAACTTAGGACGGGCAGCCCTATGGACATAGAGGGAATGACGCAGGAGATGGAGAGATTTTATCACCTCAAGGCAACTCAGAGATGTATTAGAGCTAAGAATCATTAGTTCTGTTGACGAAAGTCGTAGCCGAGGGGCAGCAAGCAGTTGCTAGCATCCTAGCTCGGTTAGCTAATTCCATAACGGTGACAGGAGGCCAGGAAGACAGGTGTTGTCTGATGGGTTGATGGTGTAGAAAAGTTTGCAGGGGTAAGCAGCGATTACAGCGCTTGCTTGTATGTGCATTTGCACGGCTCTTGCTAGATTACGTTGGTCATCGTGGAAATGATCTGCCTCCGTCTGTGTTATTTAATTTGCTTGTCAGTAGATCATGGAATCACATGTAGAACTTTCCCTTCAAATCTGTGCTTTTTTGGAATTGTGCTCTCACTCTAATTTGCCCGGTTTAGTAAATCTGGCCCCTAGTCTTATATTCCCTTTTTAGAGAAATCAACTCTTTGAATGGAAAACTATAAAATACTTCACATTTTTATAATGATGGAAAACATAGCTAAAACACTCGTGTGACATTTATTTTGACCTTTTAATGTAATGGCATCTGAATAAATGGTTAAACACAAGATTTGCTGAAAGACAATATAATTTTCTCTCACCAGCAGCTTGATATTAACTTAATAGCAGACTGTCATAAACTTTAACAATTTAATAAAATCTGAACTGCTCATTGAAGTATCTTGTTCACTTCCAGTATATGTTTTATAATCAAATCTGGATATGTGAATATGGTCAAAATAAACCTTACAGTCTAAAAGAGCATGCATGTCCAAACCACTCTGCCCCTGGATTCAAAATCCCACCACCCAGTTCTTTATGACTTGGGAAAAAACACAATCTCTGTAAAGTTGGGCCAGATATTCCAGAGACAATCTTTCCCAGAGTGCCAGCAATATTCACAGTGCTTAGAAAATCCCTTATAAGTTTCTCACACTCACCACCATTATTCAAGAACCGCTATAAGGCCAAAACAATCTGTTACCTTAAATTATATGTTTAATCTCTGTAAAACTGCTTTGAAACAATCCATTGTTAAAAGCGCTATATAAATGAAGATGACTTGACTTGACTACGCAAACAGTAATTAATAAAGCATGCAACAACACAACATATACTGCATATTATGTATGGCAAATTATTTCATTGTAATGTCACTCAGCCACACCAAAACGCGAATAGAGCGTCAAATTCACGTCTAGTTCGACGCTAGTCCAAAGCGAATAGGACGCGCATATAAGTATAAAAGCCAACGTTTGAAGTGAACCCGCGTTCAGAGCAAAGCGGGGTTACAGATTATGTGTCCCTAAAGAACCCGCGCATCTAACAGTAGTTACGCATTACATTAATTAATTTGCACCCGAGTTATTTATTTTTATACCGTGTATTCTCCGTGTAAATATTATATTATTTTTATATATTATATATATATATTCTTTTGAACTTTATATTAATCAAGAGTCCTGAAAATAATGTTGATAATAACAACATTGTCAATAAGAATAAAGGTTTATTGAGCAGCAAATTAGCAGCATATTATAATTTTTTTCCGAAGGATCATGTGACACTGAATATTAATTATGCTGAAAATTCAGCTTTGCCAACACAGGAGTAGATTACATTTTAAAATATATTCAAATAGAAAACAGTTATTTTAAATTGTAATTAATATTTCACACTACAGTTTTTACTGTATTTTGGATCAACTAAATGCAGTCTTGGGGAGCAGAACAGACTTCTTTTAAAAACATTTAAAAAAATCTTACTGATCCCAAACTTTTGAAAGGCAGTTTAATATTTTTAAGTATATAATAATCTAATCAAGAGTGAGTAAAAAACTCCAAATGACATTTGGTCATGTGGGTTAAAAAAAAGAGACATAATTAAGATGTGATGCATTGTTAACATTGTTAGAAGACAAATTAAAGCTGCGGTCCGTAGCTTTTTTCTGGGTTAAAAATGATCCAAAATACATATTTGAGAAAATACATAACCAGCCAGTGTTCAAAACTATCTGCTTGCCTTAGCTCAATTCAAAGCGGTAAATTTCTGCGGGAGATTCGAGCATGTCTTTGCGTCATTACGTCACATCTGTACACATAAAGAAGGAGTCTCGGCTAGTAGGCTATATTGCGTGTGAGGATGTTGGAGGTGGAGATTTATAGCCTTTTCTCACAGCACTTGATATAATTAAACTTATCAATTTGATGGCGGATCCAGAAAGGTTCAAACGACAATCACCAGTGACAACTGGAGACTCACCCGTTGTAAAATGCAAAAGACTTCGTTCGGACTTCGGAGTGGGTAACTTACAGAAAAAAAGAAACTGCAACCGGACCAATGCGAAAACAAGAATATGTCACAGGTCGGGGTGGTCAACTGGGACCGCGCCCAACCCTAGGATCCAGTACCACCTCAAGGAGCTACAGAGACCAGACAGACGAGGCAACAGACCAAGTCAAGTAAAAAATCTTTTATTTGTTAAAAAGGGAAAGATCCTAAATAAAATTCTCTTGGCTCTCTTCAAGTGACGAGACAAGGGCTTGCGCTGGATGGACACACTCCAGCCAGATGAGGCGAGTAGGCCGGTATGGTTCCTCTTCAGGTGAACGTCAAGTAACAGAACAAGGGAATATAGCTGGATGGACACACTTAAGCCAAATGAGGCGAGTAGGCCGGTATGGTTCCTCTTTAGACGAACTTCAAGTAACAAGTCAGGGGCATATAACTGGATGGACACACTCAAGTCAAACGAGGTAAGTAGGCCGGTATGGTTCCTCTTCGGGTGAACTTCAAGTGACGGGACAGGGGCGTATAGCTGGGTGGACACACTCTAGCCAGACGAGGTAAGTAGGCCGGTATGGTTCCTCTTCAGGTGAACTTCAAGTGACCGGACAAGGGCGTATAGCCGAATGGACCACTTAAGCCAGACGAGGTGAGTAGGCCGGTATGGTTTCCTCTTCAGGTGTACTTCTAGTGACCGGGCAAGGGCATGTAGCTGGATGGACACACTCAAGTCAAACGAGGTAAGTAGGCTGGTATGGTTCCTCTTTAGACGAACATCAAGTAATAAGACAGGGGCATATAGCTGAATGGACACTCAGGCCAAGCGAGGGGAGTAGGCCGGTATGGTTCCTTTTCAGATTAACTGCAGGTGACGGATAGGGGCATACGCTAGATGGACACGCTCCGGCCAACGAGGGGAGTAGGCCGGTATGGTTCCTCTTCGGTTGAACTTCAAGTGAGGGATAGGGGCATACGCTGGATGGACACGCGCAGGCCAACGAGGTGAGTAGGCCGGGAGGGTTTCTCTTCAGACGAACTCCAAGTGAGCGGGACAGGGGCGTACGCTGGATGGACTCGCTCCAGCCAAGACGAGGTGAGTAGGCCGGTATGGTTCCTCTTTAGACGAACTTCAAGTAACAAGTCAGGGGCATATAGCTGGATGGACACACTCAAGTCGAACGAGGTAAGTAGGCTGGTATGGTTCCTCTTTAGACGAACTTCAAGTAACAAGACAAGGGCATATACCTGGATGGGCACGTTCAAGCCAGACGAGATGAGTAGGCTGGTATGGTTTCTCGTTAGACAAACTTCGAGTGAGTGGGACAGGGGCGTACGCTGGATGGACTCGCTCCAGCCAAGACGAGGGGAGTAGGCCGGTATGGCTCCTCTCCAGACGAACTGCAAGTGGCGAGACAGGGGCATACGCTGGATGGACTTGCTCCAGTCAAGACGAGGTGAGTAGGCTGGTATGGTTTCTCTTTAGGCGAACTGCAAGATAACACGGGACAAAGGCTTACAATTGGATGGACCTATTCCAGTCTGTGGAGGGTAGGCTTTACATTACCCCCAGCGGCACACCCTCACGCTGAGATGGTCTTCTCCCTTCCGCTGTGACTGGACAGCACCGTGAGAGTCAGAGTTGTGAGCAACAGCAAGGTTATGTTCCACACTCAATCCTCCACTTCAACAAACTTCCGTGATACACATCAATTTCAACACTGCACTGCACACACTGGGTAAAATAAGGCCACTGCCCATACTCTAACCTGACTCCTCTGCCACAATTTCGGACGGGGTCGGGGTGTCAGAGGGGTGAACTGGAGACCCGGGAGGCACACCATTACAATCAATTTTCAGCACTTTGCCCAAGCACACTGGAACAGCGTTCTGGGATAGAGGTGATGCACACACACAAATACTGAGAGAAGAGAGCAGACGATCACGACCCAGTTATCTTCAAGACAGGGTTTTACACAATATTCCTTCCTCCATTAACACATCTTCCATTCCTCATATCCATCTAACAACAGTACTGGAGGCTTTGAACAATGTCAATGAGTACTTATTTTTCTCAAGTGCATCGATGTTTTCCAATTCACCCACTTCCTCTCTCTCCAGACGAACTGCACTCCTCAATGGTCTTCCTTGGTTGCAATGAATAAAAAGTCCAATCGCCAGCCCGTGAACAACAGCTCCAGCCGTAGCGCCCTGTCTCTCCAGCTAAATTGAACATCCCTTCAGTCTCAGCGATCCCTTTTTATCGGCCAGATTCCTCTTACGTGTCCCCATCAGTGATCGCGGGGCTCTCGTGCACACCTGTTGTGTGTTTCCTCATCAATGGCCGCTCTTCCCATGACTCGCGAGCGGCCGGAACCGGCTTGGTGTTACACCGGGGCCGTTCCGATGGGGAAACATTTGCCGCGAAATTTTAGTTCCGCTTGTTTCGGGTCACCCCGTGACAAATACATATCAGAAGGACATTACATGAAGTCACGCAATGCTGACGTTGTTAACATGAATAATTTGAGAACAAAGTATAATTTGCACTGTTTTGCGTGACATGATAAGCGATTTTTAGATTTAATCAGCACGATTTACAGCAATGTCAGAACCAGAACAAAAGTGGATGTTACTTGTTCAGATGACATTTTCCGGTGAAAATTATTATGTTGGTCATACTTCCAAAAAGAATAATCTGTGATTCTGAATGCCAGTATCCACACCGGCGCGGTGATTGACAGCTGCACACTCTCCTCAAACATTGTGTTCGTCCGCGCTGTGTGGCGTCGAAGTACAACTCACGTAAAGTTGATAATTCCGCGAATGACTGCAATTGCAGATTTCGAACAGAGATGGCAACAAAGAGGAAAAACTGTGGACTCCAGCTTTAAATAAATGAGTGAGAGTGTGAAAAGTGTGTTTTAAGGAAGTTTAGTTTTTAAAAGGCCATGGGTTCAAAAGTGACCTTACCTGAAGTAACACCCATTTACACAATTATATTCACATTTGACAATTAGGCTGTTTGTGTACTAAAACAATATGCTTTTAAAAGTTATATGGAGTGACATTTGATGCTGTATCTACAGCTGTTTGGCTGGGTTGAGCATAGCCCATGAGCTCTTTTTGGCTTCAGTTTCTGAAGAAAAGCCAGAATGCTTTTCAGGGATTATGGGAGCACTCAGTTTGTCCATCCCACACACCTGGAATTAAAGTAAAAATCAGAAGAAAAAATAGGATCTGCAAAAAGGAAATCCATGCCAGAGCAGTTTGTGTATGACAGCCTGTACTGTAGTTGTTCATGGATATGTAAGCTCTTACTCCAGGCAAAAAAAAATCCATTAAAATCTACTGTTCTCAGAAGCAACTGCTCCTAAACTAATTCAAAGCTCTGTTAGTTTGACCGTGCTAACTTGTGAAGCCCACCATACTTAGACACCAAGCAGATGTAAGATAAAAAAAAATAAACCGGCAATTAGATAGTTTGACTAACAAATAACTAAACACATCTAGATGGTAAAAAGTTTAACTTTTGAAATCATATGACCTGAAGTTCCCCAGTCTCTCTTTTGAGCATGCAGCACACAATCATTAGATTCAGAACCAGGCCAGCATATGTTAAAGCAGCCAACCTTCACTGACGCTTTATTTTTCTTGGCTTTCTAACAAGGGCCTCTGTGTCAAGGCTTACGACAGCTTTAGGGCAGACCCTACATTAAGATAGATAGACTTATATTTCCAGTTCCTTCATAGAACTAAAGAGGCATCAGCTTTCATTTGTCCTACTCCTCAGAAAAGGGCTTACTTTTCTTAGCTTAGAAAACAGGCCATAATTTAAATATTATATAGAAAATATAATATTAGAAAAAATATAATAATAAAAATTTTGCCTAGATAAAAGATTGTACATTGTGAAACCAAAAGGGTTATGGGGAGTACTTGGCCAAAAAGCATGCAAGGAAGCACATTTGGAAAATTCACCAGAATTAAAAACCCATTGGGACACATTCATTCAACATACTAAGATTTGGGATGCAATAATACAAACTTTGCACATACTACACTGCTGCAAAAGTTTTGAATCGGTAAGATTTTTTATGTTTTTTAATGAAGTCTCTTCTGCTCACCAAGGCTGCATTTATTTGAGAAAAAAACAACAACACTAATGTTGTTAAATATTATGACAATTTAAAGGGGTCATATAATGGTACATGCACTTTTACAAGTTGATTGTACTGAAATGTGTGTTGGCAGTGCCTGTACACAACCATCATATAATGATAAAAATCCATCCAGTGTTTTTTTTAATCTCCTTATATGTTTTCCCCTGTCTCAAATCGAGCCGTTCGACGGTGTGACGTCACACGGTCGGACGCCCCTCCCACGATTGTTGATTGACAGCAGTGTTTCAACACAGACCTGCACTGAGCGAGCTGTCTTTGACATCATAGTCCGCTTTTGTTTATATGCTGGAGCAGAATGGCGTCTACGCAATTGTGGTGTTCTGTTCTTGGGTGTAATAACGAACACAGCAGTCATTTTGATGTTCCTAAATCCGAACACAGTGGTCGAGTTTTGTTTTCAAAGGGAATATTCCCCACGATCAACGTCAATGTTTGCGCGAATCATTTCATACCAGACTGCCTTATAAACGAGGGTAAGTATGAGCTGGTTTTGCTAAGAAGCTGCGCTCCTGAAAAAAGAATCGGTACCAACTATTTATGTTCCCTCTGCACCTCCAGAAGAAGTAAGTGTAAAGTTTTATTAACCTAAATATTAATCATTGCAAACCGCGAAAAAAAGTTTTTCATGACCATTAGTTGTAACGTCAATCTGTCAATGAACTAACGTATACATCAGTAAACACATAGCGTTCGTATCTCACTATTCTACCCTGCTGCTAGTGCATACAAAAATAGATCAAAGTGACATTACGTTAACCAACCATTCAGAAATGTCCTGTTTGAGCCTTAATTGTCGAACTTCTTTGCGACCGTCATCTTGTTCCGGGTCCGACTCCGGTTCAAATTGATACGGTTGCACAGTGGCGTAACTTTGCTTTAAAAAGTGGGTGGGACAGGTGGGGAGGTGGAAGGTGGAAGTGCTAATACAATGCTAAATCATCAATCAGATGTACCTATGTACAATAACATACCGATGTCCAGCAATCGATTTAAATAGTACATTGTGTTTAATTTGTCGTTTAATGAGATCTTATGTGTTGGTGCCGAGAATTTTCACGTGAGGAAATACATAGATCCTACATCCACACGCATGTACTTTAATGGTCCAATGGCAGAACTTTTGCCAAGCGTGTCAGAGGTTCTGGGTTCTAATCTGCACTCGTATAGTTTTTTTTTTTTTCTTCTCTCATTAAAACCGATTATGTTGATCAGTGGTTGTATATCAAGCAGAGACACGTTTGTGTGCATTTTACTTTGTGATTTCACCAGAATGAATAGAGAGTCTCTGCAACGGATTGAAGCGCGCGTCCGAGTGAAGACTGTGCGCTGGCCACAAGAGAACACTGTATCCGCTCTGATCACAGCGGCAACAAGCACTTTGATCACTTGATTTCAAAAACAACACATTTCAGCGCTAGATCGTCTCTTATTTAACAAACGAACGAAATGAATGATCTGCTAGTTAACTAGAGATGTTTTATTTATTTGTATTAGTTACATCTGTGCCGCGAAATGTTTCAAAAGTGGTGGGGACAATATCGACCCTGCCAAAAAGTGGTGGGGACATGTCCCACCCATCCCACCCGCAAATTACGCCTATGGTTGCACAGATGTGTCTTCAGAGACTCCCGCTGCCATTCTTTCTCCAAAATATACCCACAACTGTTGTCAAGGCAACACTCCACGTGCGTTGTGTCAAAACGCCAGGAGAACAGAGGGGCGGGGTGAGCGAAGCTCATTATCATTTAAAGGCATATGCACTGAAACGGCGTGCTGAAAACAGAGCTAAAATTAGTGTTTTCTTAAAAGTCTAATGAGAATTTTTAATAAAAGTATATTACAAAGTTTTCATTTAGACCCTAAACATTCATATTAACTTGTACAAAAATGGCATTATATGACCCCTTTAAAATAACTGTTTTCTATTTAAAGATATTTTAAAATGTAATTTATTCCTGTGATCAAAGCTGAATTTTCAGCATCATTACTCCAGTCTTCAGTGTCACATGATCCTTCAGAAATCATTCTAAAATTGTGCTGATTTGATGCTCAAAAAACATTCATTATTAATATCAATGTTGAAAACAGTTTTGTACAATTTTTTTCTTTGATGAATGGAAAGAACAGCATTTATTTGAAATATAATCTTTTGTAACATTATAAATGTCTTTACTGTAACTTTTTATCAATATAATTCGTCCTTGATGAATAATAGTATTGATTTATTTCATTCAGCTGATTCATTCAGCTTGATTAAGCTGATTCATTCAGCTTTGCTCGCAGGAATAAATTACACTTTACTATATATTCACATAGAAAACAGCTGTTTTAAATTGTAATAATATTTCACAATATTACTGTTTTTATTTTTAATCAAATAAATGCAGCCTTGGTGAGCAGAAGAGATATCTTTAAAAAAAAAAAAAAACATTTTACAGATCCAAAACTTTTGACTGGTTGTGTACATAATATGGATAGTGAAGTTTTAAAGTAATCGCTAGAGATCACAGAAAATGATTCTAGTTTTCCAAAAAAAATAAGTTTATTGGAGCATGCTTGAACTCCTAGAAATAAAACAAGGAGGGGTATGAAGGTAAAAGAGTAGCAAAACTCAAGAGCATGTAGATGTGAATTTGAGAACTTGTACAACAAATATTCATACTTGTACAGTAAAATTTATACTCAAAGCTCCAATGTGAAAAACGTCCCAGGTTACGACTGTAACTCTTGTTCCCTGAGAAGGGAACGAGACACTGCGTCGATGACGACACTATGGGGAACGCCCCTTGAGGAGCCGTGGCAAAGGGACGCAGTGTCTCATTCCCTTCTCAGGGAGGAAGGCCCTGTCCTTCTCCTTGATACCCAGCAGATTAAGCCACAGATGCCTCTCCGTGGCTACCAGTGCTGCCATGGAGCGAACGATGCGTCTCCTTAGTAACACGGAGAGACAGATCTGTGGCTTTGCGCAGCTCCGCAATATCTTCTTCAGTAAATGGATGGACTGCATTTATATGGCGCTTTCACAGACCCAATGGCCACCAAAGCACTTTACATTTTTGCCTCACATTCACCTTCACACACTCATTCATACACCGTCGGCGGTGTCAGCCATGCAAGGCGCCATCTAGCTTGTCGGGAGCAGCTGGGGTTATGTGTCTTGCTCATGGACACCTCGACACTTGGCCAGGTGGAACCGGGGATTGAACCACCAACCGTCCAGTTTGTAGACAACCTACATGAACCACTGAGCCACTGCCGCCCCTCGACCCATGCCTTCATGCCTTCAGCACCAGATCGACCCGCCACTAGATAAGCTCTGCCCACCAAAGCAGATGTAGTACGACAGCGCCGGGGCTTTAAAGGATTACGCAACGTCTGGGGAGAGATAGCTGGCTAAAGTCTCCTCAACACGTGGTATCATCCCATAACCGTTCTCCTTGACCCCCACGATGTTGCTGTAATCAAACACTGGGGGATTAGACAGGCATGTGGAAAATGGCCTGTTCCATGACTTACACAACTCATTTTGTAAGTTTGGAATGAACGGCAAACCCCAGCGTGAAGGCTGTGATCGGTGCTGCAGGAAGTGCTCATCAAGCTTGCTTGTAGCCTGCGCTTCCTGCCTCTCTTGTGGCCAACTGATGTTAAGTTTGGCCACAACACGCATCACAACCTCCACGAGCTCCTCATACACCAGTGCAGATTGAAATGGCACGTGCGATCCCACGCCGCGATGCTGAGCCCGTCTACATCTGAGTCAGACAGCTGCAGCACCGAAAGGGAACTGTAAAATAAAATCTGAAGTTGAATGATGAGATTTGCACTTGCAGACAATAGTCATAAACCTGTTATAAACAAGTAGTCACGAATGTTTCAAATATTATTCACAAAAATACAATGACAGACACAAACTTGTTGTACATAGTTGCACTTACACTAAAAAAATAACTCTTTGAATGAACATAAAAAAATCATGGAAAGGATTTCCATATTATTAACTTGCTTTATTTCAGCATTATGCAATTCTGTTATTCCAATTTAATGTACTTACGTTGGGTCAACTTAATGTATTAAGGTTGATTCAACTTATTTACTATGGTTGGGCACAGCTTAATTTAATATTGTCAGCTAATTTAAAAAGGCTCCCTGATATGATTCAGGTATTCAAATTCATATATTCATTCATCCAATGCAATATAATTTATTTTAGTGACTATTAATACATTTCTAGACGACCACCAACTATTGGCTACCAATGGCACTTTTTAGCATCTTAAATGATAAGATGTCCATGCTTTATCAATCTAAGCATTTGCTGTGAGTATTGCTGAATCAGTTTTCAACCTAACCAAATGCTCCACTCTTCTCCACAATGGTAACCCACTGTAATTTAAATGGTACTAATAATTGCAATGTAATTGAACATTAAACACAATTACGCACTATCAAGTCTTCACCTTTTCTCATTTTCTCAAAAAAAAACCCCCATAAAATAACCCTTCATTTTAACATTTATTCTCTCTTAATTCAACCATATGCAAAGCATGCTGGGAACTAACAAGCACCGCCCAGTTTCAGTTAATGCAACACAAATCAATCATGTAATCCAGCACAAGCGGATTAAGTAAACTTAAATGTTACATATTTAAGCAGATTGAACACAATCCAATTAAGTTCGGGCAAAATGGCAGTTGGCTCGCACTATACTGCCACCCTCTGGATGTAGGAATTTTTTACTTAACATAAATGGTTTGTGTTTAGGCAACGCGCTAGGATTTTGTACTGTTAAATTGAGACATAATTACGTGGACCTTAATAGAAAAAAAACATTTCAAGTCAAAAAACACAATTATTATAAGTAAACTAAATATAAATATATTATGTAAAGTGCACAACCTTCCTCGTTCATTTTTTTAGTGTATTCTTTCATTCACATTCACAGTACAACCTATAGGCACTTGCAACTTCTCAAATCAGTCACTGCAATTTAAAACTTTGCGTCTTAACTTTTGAAACTGTTTTCGCGATATATCTGATGCATAACTAACTTGTGCACTTGCAAACTCAGTGCACTCAGCTGTTTTATTGGTTGGCGCCTAGCCAATTAAATGGGACTTCTTTTGTATGCAATGATGTAACGACACCCGTGGCCTCGGGGACGTTCTGAAACGCTAACTCCAACTTCGGGAGCGCAGCCTTGCTCAAAAACCTCAGTTGAAAAACTGGGGAAAGTGACAAATAAAAAGTAGTTTTCATTTTATTTAACCGAAAAGCATAAACCGAAACCATTAACCGAAAAGCATAAACATGTTTCATTACCCAAGTATTGGGAAGGACAAAGAATGAGGGAGTGGAAACCATTTACATATACAAGCTCACCCATCTAGTCACTCTTACTCATACGAAGATACTTGCCCGAAAGACAAACCCCAATTAAAGCCCCTGCTAATAAACAGGTGGGGAACGACAGAATATGTCTGCCAGGCTCTACCTTACAGATGTAAAAGGAGCATCGCCTTGCTTTAACATCCATTCTGAAGAAGTCAACAGAGATGGGAGATATCTCTCGTCTGAACAGCCATGGACAATATCACGCTTCCTGCCCAACTAACTCCTGACAAACAATCTTTTCCAAATATAATTACACAGATTTTTACACAGCACACACACAAGCAGACTCCTGAAGACAATGAAGCTGATGGCGAGTTAGCAAGCTCCCTTATATACTCAGGTGCTTTGTGTGGCCAGTGGTATTGGCGTGTGAAGATACAGAAACCTAAATTGTGTCCGAAACCGCTCCCTATCCACTATATAGTGCACAATATCGGGTGTCTGCCATTTTGGAGTGGTTTCCGAATTCTGAGTGAATGACATCATTCCCTACATTTGTTTAATACTTTATACGCACAATCCTCTCTGAATTCGAGTGTACATCTGTATATATAATTACAAAATAATGTAATTTTGATTGTTATTTTTATTAATTTTATTTTACAAAGTAAGTAACATGTAAGATAAAAGTAGTTTTATCACTACGTGTGACAAAGCCGTTTCTGCGACAGCTCCAGCTCTCCGTGGTGTATACGTCAGCGTCCGAATTCACTCACTTCATTTTGTTCACTCCTTGCAGATATAGTGCACTCAAATGCCATACACTATATAGGGATTAGTAAATGAGTGAATGAGTGAGCGGTTTCGGACACAGCTCTGGTTCCACGAGGATGCCTCCCCATTGCGTCATCAAATTAGCCTATGCCGGTTGGAGTTCCCTCAAAAGGGAACTATTGCTGAATCGTTGAACTATGTTTTATAACGACGAAGCTTGGAAACGCACCTCAGATTGTTGGACTTACATACATTATACACTTGGATAAGCAAGCTGCAGTACATTCCATATTTTTCTTTCAGTTTAAATACATTTCAATCTATTTTACTGAAGCATGCCAACAATCACTGCCACTTTAAAAGAGTGTGCATGTGCTTAAGTGTAAAAGGAAGCCCCAGAGTATGACTTGAGAGGGATAACCCGCAATTAAACACATCAAATAAAGCAAAATGACAGGGATCAAAAATAATGAAGTAGTCCTCAGATGCCATGTTTATCACGGCAACTCTGAGAAAATACATTGTGGAGAAAGATGCTGACTGAATAAATCGGAATTAAAGTGTATGCAAATTATACTGCATGTAAACATGATTTAGGGTATGTTTACATGGCACCGATGTACTAAAAACAGAAAAGTTTCTGTGTTTTTTGCATTCAGATGACAACGTTGTCAAAATAATTTTTATAAGAGTTTTATTAGGTCTGACATACAAAAACACTTAAAATACTGTAGTTATACTATAGTATTGCTTTTGTGCATGCACATACTGTTCATACACATACAAACAACCTTGAACTCCCTTGTACATTTACAGTGACTATTTTTACAGTGTTATTGTATGGGCGGTGGTACTGAGATACACTAATTCTATATGCTACTCTTTCTCTGAATCTCTGTGCCAAAACTGTGGCTATTCAAAGCCCTTAAACACCAGTGTTTCTGAAAGGTAAGACTAAGTTTTCTGTTATCAAATAGCAGAGTAATAATTACTGATATTATGTTGGTTTATGTATGTGTCTGTGTACACGTGTGAGGTCATGAGTCATTCAGGATATCCCATACGCCACTTTAATGGAACAAGACCACTACTTGGGGGTCCGGTTTGGAGGTCACTGAACGCAGGATGTTCACTTTAAAGGCTGTAGAAATTACACGACCATGCTTAAACTGCTGGGTGAGTGATTGTGCAGTTACTTTCAAAGTGATTCAAAATGTGTCCACAGATGCTGCATGTGAACACACCATATATGAATCATTGAAACTAGGTCATTGACTGAAAAATACAAACAAATTCACTTACTGTGTGTTCACACACGACGCTGTGAAAAATAAGTGTGCTTAACTGTACTGAACGTGCATTTATAGTGTACTTCAAATCTTAAAAGTATATTTCTTAAAAACTGTATTTGCAGATTATACGGTATTATATTATATAAATTAATTAAATAAAAGGACACTAAAGTGTCCTTAAAGAGAGTTCACACTCATTGTTTCTTAACAGTTAAGTAGACCTCTAAAAAGTTTGCTTTGTAATAATGTTAAATTTACTTTAAAGCACATTTTTTAATAATTGTTATTATAATCATATACACTGATTTTATGACATGTAAAGTACTTGATTATAACTGTAACTGTCTTGTGTTATTCAATATTAAATTTCAATTTAAATATTAAAGTTAGTATACTATATTTTAAATGTACTGAACAGCAACTTTATCATTACAAATTAATAATTGCAATTAAATATACAAGTTTCAGTAGAATTTGGATTAAAGTATAATTTAGTTTGCCATAAATAATCGTCAATATACAGTATTTCAAAGACAATAAAAAACAAAATTATGAAATTACATAAAACTATGTATTTAGGCTCTACTTAAATGGGTCAAAAAGCACTCTAAAGTTATGCATTTAATATCATTTTAATCTTGAATACATTTTCATTTAATTGCACTTAACATGCAATGAAGTGCGAACACATTACATTCAGTTCACATTTAAGTATATTCTTTGTTATTCTAAGTATATTACTTAATAAGTACTCTACACTTTATTTCAATAGTCCACTTTAGACATTCTATTAACTATAAGTAACTTTGCAACTAAATGTCAACCAACTCTCATTAGAGTATTAGTAGGTTAGGTTTTGAGTTATCAGAATAAGTTTGCATGCTTACTCTGTTACTTATAGTTTGAATGTCTATTGGGGGACCAACACAATAAAGTGTAAGCAGATATTAAGCAGTTTACTAATACTCTAATGACTTGTAGTTGACATAGAGTTGCAAAGTTAATTTTAGTTCTGTTCTGTTCTTAGTTCTAAAGAGAGTTTAGCATGAGAATGGACATGACAATGTTAATGTATTTGGTCTTAGTGGAATAGATCTGCTATGCTGTTGCTGCTACTGTTGTTGCTGCTGCTGGGGATTATTTCTGCAGTCGCTGCTGCAGAGCAAGTATGGAGACTTGCTGCTGCCAATACATACATAGACATGCTGCTGTGAGCATGTAAGACATGCTGCTGCTGTACAAATAGCATGCATGATCAGGGACGTGCACAGGAATTTTGAGGGGCAGTTGCTCTGACCTGAAAAAAGCCCCATACACCCCTCCCCCCCCAAAAAAACTCACGGGCTATATGAAGGACTGAGAATAACAGGGTCTTTATTAAAATATATATACACAAAGAATTAAAAAAATGAAATACAGCACTCAATCACCTTAACTACTACTAATAATAACACAGAATATCCCTACATCAATAGGGCCGCTCATGCAGGCTCAGCTCAGGTGCCGGTGTAGCAGTCGTGTTCCCCCTCAGTGCTTGCAAGAGCAGCTGGATGTACGGAAAGCGAAAAAGGCCAAAAGCATTGGTGCAAAATTGAATTGTCTTGCTACACTGCAGCATAATAAAATGGTTCTCACACTCCAGAAATATTTCTGTGAATTGAATTAATCTTGAATTAATCACTTGTTCATAGTTTTTGTATTATGTCTGAATATATTCAGTTGAATTTTGCCCATACAAATTGGCTTATCTGACCGTGTTTATGTCCAAACTCAATGCCTCATATTATGGTTTTATTATTATTTATAAAGATTACAAAATGTCAGAGATGACAGGTTTATGATATACAACTTTGTAAACAGTATACAAAATGTATTAACAATATTGTTAAATGTCACCAAAATACACATGAGAAAAAGAGTTCCTCATATTATTGTTTATTGTTTTTTAATTATTATTTATTTATTTAAAATGTGAAAATAAATAATCTGGATTGAATTGACAGACAAAAACTCGCTTCTAATAAAAATTTTTTTTTTTTTTAAACCGCTTAGGTTTCGGGAAAAAATACAATCCTTTTTTAACCTTTTGGCTTCCCGTACATTCAGTTGTGCTTCTTGCTCGTATTCAGTTCTGATGGTACGTATGGTAACTGGGCAACTACGCATGATTTGTATTATGATTGCGTAAAGGGAACAGGAATTCCGGTAGTGAACAGAATCGACTGCTACACCGGTCGCGCGCAGCTGCAGCCATGTAAACGTCCCGGGTTACGTATGTAACCCTAGTTCCCCGAAGGGACGGACGCTGCGTGTAATCGCAGTGGGAACGCCCCAGCGTGACGCGTCTGAAGCATGAATGAAATCAGTCAATGGAGAGAATGAGCGTACGGCGAGTGACGTCATAGACCAGGAAGCTATAAATATCCCCTGAGCACACAACACGCCAGCCTTTAAAAGTTACTGAAGCAGCGACCCAAGGGGATGCCGAGAGTATGGCAGGACACGCAGCGTCCGTCCCTTCGGGGAACTAGGGTTACATACGTAACCCGGGACGTTCCCCTTCAGGGACTACCGCTGCGTGTAATCGCAGTGGGAACGCAATACCCACATCCCCATACGACCAAATCCCCGTCGTGTGTCATCAGGAGACACAAACCGACGAGAGAACCTGAGCCCCTGGAGTGGAGCTAAGGTCAAGGGAATAAAATCTGATGAAAGTGTGCGGTGAGGACCAGCCTGCCGCATCACAAACGTCCTGAAGAGAAGCTCCTGAAAGAAGAGCTGTAGAGGCAGCCATACTCCTGGTGGAATGAGCCCTTACAGCCAAAGGTGAAGGCTGATGGGCCGAACCGTAAGCAAGCGAGATGGCCTCGACCACCCACTTGCTCATCCTTTGCTTAGATGCAGGACACCCTCTCTTAGGTGACCCAAAACAGACAAACAGTTGTTCCGATCTCCTCCACAGAGCAGCTCTGTGGACATACGCATCTAAAGCCCTAACAGGGCACAGCAAATTAAGTTTCCTCTGGTCTGACGTCAGAAAAGGCGGAGGACAGAAAGCCTGCAGAACTATAGGTCTAACCAAAGTGGTCGGCACCTTAGGAACATAACCTGGTCTCGGACAGAGAAAGGCCTTAACCATACCAGGAGCAAATTCCAGGCACGAGGGAGCCACCGAAAGTGCTTGAATATCACCAATCCTTTTTAGAGATGAGATAGCAAGAAGAAGGATAGTCTTAAGAGTAAGAAACTTTTCCGAAACTTCCTCGATGGGCTCGAAAGGAGCAAGGGAGAGACCTTCTAAGACGATGGCCAGATCCCAAGCTGGTACCCTTGTGCGAACTGCAGGCCTCAGCCTCAGGGTGCCACGAAGGAAGCGAGATATAAGTGGGTGTTTCCCGAGGGAACCTCCACTTGAAGGGGCGTGGTAAGCAGCTAAGGCCGCCACATACACCTTCAGTGTGGAGTGGGATAACCCTGTGGAGAGACGGTCCTGCAGGAAATCCAGCACTGTACCAACCGGGCAATTAACTGGGTCCTGCTGGCGCTCTCCACACCAAGAGGTGAAAAGTTTCCACCTCGCGGCATATAACTTCCTCGTGGAGGGAGCTCTGGATTGGAGGATGGTCTCAACGACCTCAGCCGAGAGACCAGAATCTATGAGCTGGGCCCCCTCAGAGGCCAAGCCCACAGCCTCCATAGCTCTGGACGGGGGTGAAGGATCGACCCACTCGCCTGAGAGAGCAGATCTCTCCTGATCGGTATCTCTAGGGGAGAGCCTTCGAGGAGAGACACTAGGTCCGAAAACCACACTCGGGCCGGCCAGAACGGGGCTATAAGCCGGAGACTGAGTGTCCCGGCGAACCCTCTCCAGAACTCCTGGGAGCAGAGCGATCGGGGGAAAAGCGTACAGGCGTGACCTCGGCCACGGATGTACCATAGCATCCAACCCCAGTGGGGCTGGCTGGCTGAGAGAGAACCACAGTGGACAGTGTGATGTCTCTCGGGACGCAAATAGGTCTACCTCGGCACGACCGAAATGTCCCCATAGGAGCTCCACCACCTCGGGGTGAAGACTCCACTCCCCGGGCCTCGGCCCCTGCCTCGACAGGATGTCTGCCCCCTGATTCAAATATCCCGGGAGATAAATAGCTCTGAGAGAGAGAATTTTCCCCTGGGACCACAGAAGGATCTGACGTGCCAGCTTGTAAAGCGGGCGAGAACGCAGACCCCCCTGGTGGTTGATATAGGAAACCACCGATGTGTTGTCTGTCTGGACAAGAACATGGTGGCCTCTTAGGTCCGGGAGGAAATGTTTCAGGGCCTGAAACACTGCCAACATCTCTAGACGATTTATGTGCCATAGACGGTGATGGTCCTCCCACAGACCCTGAGCCGGGCGACCACTCATGATCGCCCCCCAACCCGTGAGAGAGGCATCTGTCGTTAGCATCACGCGACGACAAGGAGCTCCCAACACAGGGCCTTGGGACAGAAACCAAGGATCTTTCCACATAACCAGGGCGCGATGACACCGTCGCGAACTCATGATCATGCGAAGCGGATTTCCCCTCAGGGAGAATCCCCTGGTTCTGAGCCACCACTGTAACGGTCTCATGTGCAGGAGGCCAAAAGGTATCACGTTGGACGCAGGCGCCATGAGACCCAACAGTCTCTGGAACTGTTTTACAGTGGATGACCGGCCTAGCTTGACTTGATGTACTGCGGCGAGAATCGAAGCAACACGAGCAGGTGACAATTGTGCCTGCATCGTTGTCGAATCCCACACTACACCGAGAAAAGTGGTTCTCTGTAATGGAGAAAGAACACTCTTCTTGGCGTTGAGTCTTAACCCCAACCTCTTGATGTGGGCAAGAACGACATCTCGATGCCGAACCGCCTGATGTTCCGATTGAGCTAGAATTAACCAATCGTCTATATAGTTCAGAATATGGATGCCCTCCAGCCTGAGCGGAGCTATAGCTGCATCCATACACTTCGTGAACGTGCGGGGTGACAGTGCTAGGCCAAACGGAAGAACCCGATATTGGTACGCTTCGCCCCCGAAAGCGAACCTCAGGAACTTCCTGTGTTGAGGGAGGATAGATACATGAAAGTAAGCGTCCTTTAGATCTATCGTGACAAACCAGTCCTCGGATCTGATTTGTGACACGATCTGCTTGAGAGTGAGCATCTTGAACTTGAGCTTCCCTACAGTGTGATTTAAGACACGCAGATCTAGAATGGGACGCAGCCCTCCATCTTTTTTCGAAACGATGAAGTACCGGCTGTAGTATCCTAACTCCCTGCTGGGTGGAGGAACCCGTTCTATAGCCCCTTTTTGCAGCAGAGTTTTTACCTCCTGTTCTAATACCAGAGCCTGCTCGGGGCCTACCACAGTGGGCAGAACCCCTCTGAACCGAGGTGGACGCGTTCTGAACTGAATAGCGTACCCGTTCTTTATAATATTCAGGACCCACTGAGAAACACTGGGAAGCATTTCCCATTCCGCCAGGAACTCTACTAAGGGAACCAGCCTCTCGAGGCTGGCCTCTGGATGAACATCCCGAGTGACAGACACAGCGCCCTGTAACATACTGGCAGGAAACAGCTGGTCTGAACACTCCACAACCCCCCTCGGAGGGGGCGAGCGTCCCTCGGGAAATCGCTCGCCGAGTCTCTCTACGCCCTGTGTAGGCAGGGTTAGTAGAACAGACCCCTGAGGGCATCGGGAAAGACAGGGCACCGTGTTCTTGTGCGGTGAACTCAAGTCTCTCCCGATGGGGACCACCCTCAGAGTCCTGACGTTCAGCCCGTCAGGACTTTTTCGACGCGGCCTTCCTGGCGACAATGACTGTCCTCAGATCAGTCCTGCCCCGAGACAGCCGCGCCGGAGAGCGCCCCGCCTCGTCCCTCCAGTTTCCCTGCGGGGGGGCACGAGACGCGACACTCCGCTTCTGCTGTGCTCTTTTTGAAGAGGAAGAACTCGACGGCTGGGACTGCCCTTTTCGCTCAGCAGCCCCAGTGACACGTATTTTGAGAGGGATAAATTTAGAAAAAGCAGCCGCCTGTTTTTTCTCTTCCTGGAACCTCTCCGTGACCGAGTGAAGAGCGTCACCGAAGAGGCCCGCAGGCGAAACAGGAGCATTTAAAAGGAGAGACTTATCTTTTTCCTTCATCGATGTCTGACTCAACCATAAGTGCCTTTCTGTGGCCACCATGGCTGCCATAGATCGACCAATAGATTTAGCGGACTCTCTGGTGGCACGCAGAGTGAGATCAGCAGTCTGCCTAAGTTCGCTAATCATATCAGCCGAAATTTCACCCCCCTCAGAAACATCTTTGAGCAGGTCGGCCTGATAAGCCTGCATAATAGCCATCGTATGCAAACACGCAGCCGCCTGCCCAGCCGCCGAGTAAGCCTTCCCCACCAGCACAGAGGTATTCTTTAGTGGTCTAGATGGAAGAGCCGGCGCTTTAAGTGAAACCGAAGAAGCAGGAGAGAGATAGCTCGCGAGCGTCTCCTCCGCCTTCGGCATCGTCACATAACCAGCAGATTTAGCACCAAAAATGTTACCATAAGCATTTGACTGATTCGTGTAAATTCTGCTAGAAACCGGTCTAACCCAGGTCTTTGAAACCTCAGCATGAAGGTCTGGGAAGAACGGTAAGCACCGGCGAGAAGGTTGAGGTCGTGCAGACAGAAATCTATCATCTAGTTTGCTTTTAATTTTAGAATCCTGTCTATCAGCTGGCCACTCGATACTGAGCCTTTCAACAGCCCGAGATAACACATCCATCAAACCTTCTTCATTTGCAGTATAATGTGTCACACTAGTTTCCTCTGATGCAAAACTTTCGACATCCAGATCCTCAGAACTGGATAATCTTAATTCAACATCATCATATGCCTCCACCTGGGCAGAAGTAACCGCCGCAGCGCGTGCTTCCGAAGCCGGGTGAGAGGCACCGGATCCCGCCGAAGAAAGCTGAGATAGGGCGGGGCCCGTCTCAACATCGCCGGTGAGATCCATCTGCGAACCCCAAGTCAAGCGCCGCCGCTCAGCCTCAACAGAAGCGGGACCCGAGCCTTGGGGAGCTCGCAGCAAACCACTCTCCTCGAAGAGCGATCGCCGCGAGCACAGAGTTCTAAGAGGAAAGCGTTTGCAATGCTTACAGTCGACTCCCTCAAGAGCCGACTGGGCATGCTGAACACCCAAACAAGCCACACATAACTCGTGTGAATCCCCACCCGTGATGTATCGAGTACAGGGGGGAACACACTTCCTATACTGCTCGCTCATATTGGTTTTTTTATATATATATATATATAGTGATAAACTCCTGACAGAACAGACAAACACAATCGACAGATTCAGACACACGCACAGAGCTGCTGAAGTGACAAAAAGCTGGCGTGTTGTGTGCTCAGGGGATATTTATAGCTTCCTAGTCTATGACGTCACTCGCCGTACCCTCATTCTCTCCATTGAATGATTTCATTCATGCTTCAGACGTGTCACGCTGGGGCGTTCCCACTGCGATTACACGCAGCGGTAGTCCCTGAAGGGGAACAGAGTTTGCCCTTCCCCTATTGACTTTTACTTTCGGTGCCCGAATGGAAGTGAATGAGGCTTTGTGATTTTTTTTAAATTTTTATCTAGGCCTAACTGTTACGTGAAATTCTGCATCCATTGTACGATTTTTTTTTCTCCCTCGGAAGGGCAACGCGAAGGGCATATGGGCAGTTGCCCGGGCAAACTGAGCAACCCCCCTGTGCACGTCCCTGTGCATGATACTACCTTACATTAGCCCTATCTACCATTTTATAGGGTGTTCCAGTTTTTTTTTGTTTTTGTTTTTTTGGCATCATGGCTTAAAGCTAGTGTGTGTACCTGGTCACCTGACTAGATACCTTAAATTTATTGGCTTGACTTATGTGTATCTGGGTTAGCGAAGTCCAGATTTATTTAACTAGTGTTTTAGCAATGTGTACCAGGGTGCCAACCTTTAGATTTATTTAACTAATGACCTAAACTAGCTATGTGTGCCTGAGCCAATATGGCTCAAGCATACCAAGTTAGAAATGTGTATTGTGTTGTTAACAAAGATATCACGTTGAAGCTGATAGAGATGAAGAAGAAAAAATCCAAGCAACTACCTGAGCAAATAGTATAATCTTTTATTGTAATTCTGTACTCTCCACGCACAAAGCATAGCTAATGAAACATCACCCTTTGAAATAAATGAAAGCGTCGTTGAAGTTTTTTGCAGCTAAATATGGTGAGCCCAGATATAATGTGTATATATGTGCGAACGTCTATTTCACTTTAACGTGTTCTCATATCAGCAATGCTTAGTCGCTGTATGCTCACAGAAACTACATAGACCGCTTGCTGCTGTTGTATAAACACAAGCTGCTTAAATGTTCAGTAATTCACTCCTGCATCAAAGTCAGGACTGTTAAACATGATGCATGATTTTAAAATCTTTGTATGTGGGTGCTCATTTAGGAATTAAAAGCAGGCAATAATGCATAGTGATATGGTCACTGGCTGCGTATTTCAAGAGTTTCATGACAGAACTATGTATTTAGTTATATGTGTAAAGTGGAATATTGAAATAAAGTGTTACCTGTATGTATATATATATATATATATATATATATATATATATATATATATATATATATATATATATATATATATCAGGGACGTGCGGTCAGGGTAGGCAGGGTAGGCAGTGTCTCACCAAAGGAAATGTTGACATTACATTTATTAATTCCAAGAGCTTTATTAATTCACCAGATTATTAATTGCATTTATTTTATTCCAAATATACATTTTTGTAACAAAAAAAAAACAAAACAGGAATACTCATATAATACTCCTTTTGCCATAGTTTGCTCCTAAAAAACATTTTTTCATGCAGGAAATTCAAGGCCATGGGAATTGAGGCAGAGGATCGCAGTGCCTCTTTGGTCCATAGAACGTAGTTTACGGAGATTTGCGCATGCGCAGTCAGTTCTCATGCTGTCTTGAATTATCAACATTGAGGCAGAGACTGAGACTGCTTCATATCACGTGATCCACTCGCTCTCACTCAGTCCGCGATTCTGACTTTGCTCTGTATGCAGGCAGCGATGTGATGATGCCTGATACTAACTTGGGTTGCTAAATTACCTGAATGAATATACAGTGGCTTAACTTTGTTTTAAAAAGTGGGTGGGACAGGTGTGTGTGTGTGCGCTCGCGCGTATGTGTGTATAAATGAATGAATCACATGAATAAATATATAGATCCGACAACTTGATGTGAGTCCTTTAATGGTCCAGTGGTAGAACTTTTGCCGAGCATGTCAGAGGTTCTGGGTTCCAATCCGCAATCGTATAGTTTTTTTTTTTTTTTTTTTTCAAAACCGAATATGTTCATCAGTGGTTGTATTATATTAAGCAGGGACACGTTTGTGTGCGTTTTTGTTTTGTGATTTCACCGGAACGAACAAAGAGTCTCCGTAACAGATTGAAGCGCGCGTGCATGTGAAGACTGCGTGAGCCACGAGATACACTGTAACCGCGCCACCGATCGCAAATTACGCCCCTGTGAATATGCCACATTGATATGTCACAGCCTACCCATGACAAGACTTCACCGCACGTTACTGATATCGATATATATATATATATATATATATATATATATATATATATGTGTGTGTGTGTGTGTGTGTGTGTGTGTGTGTGTGTGTGGCAAGCAGTGCAGGGGAAACGGTGCAAGGCCGGTGGTGCGAGTGCTACTGCACTGCTAGAGTCCCACCCACGGAGGAGCTCCGGAAGGATTAAAGGAGGAGTGACGACAGTGAAGGATGGGAGACAGGACCAGGCCTGGGATATTTATGTTGTGTTTTATTATGCAACAGTCGTCCGTGAGGGGCTGCCGCTTTACTTTCGTTTTGTTATTCTTTATATTGTGTGATTAAAGTTTTATGTTGAATGTTCGCTGATTCCCGCCTCCTTCTTTCCTGAACTTGAACCTTTGTTGCATTGGTGCTGAAACCCAGGAGGAGGGAGAAAAAAACGCTAAAAAAGAGCCCTCACCATTGTGGGAAATCCGCGATGCCATCGAGCAGAGCTGTGCAGAGTCTACCGCAATGAATGCTTGAGGCGGTGGGCTGGAGTAACTTGCCGGTGGGACGGATCAACTCACTACCGTTTGCCTGGGTTGTGGATGGCCGGCTGCCATCTGAGAGGGGACGGAGGAGTTCCCGCCGTTTGCCTGAGGCTGGAGCCTGTTGCCGTCCACCATGATGGGGAGGTGCAGGGAACGAGGGGCTCGCTGCTGGGTGACCAAAGCTGGAGGAGCCGTCGCCGTACACCAGGGGGTGGAGGAGTCAGAGGGCCGTCCACCGAGGGGTATCCAGCGACACTGGCAGGCATCACAGAGGAGTTCACCCAGCTGGAGGAGGAGTGGATAGCAGTGCGTTTTGGGAACTGGACACAGATTCTTTTTTCCTTTTTGCTCTCTCCCCTCTCTCGCCTCTATCCCTCCTCATACTTCCATCTCATTTTCTCCCTCCTCATCTGTCTTTACCCCCAGATGTTTTGGCTGCTGTGATGGATTAGAGTGCAGTCTCGTTGGTGCCCCCCGGCCTGCGAAGGGCAATAGGTGTATGTGTTAAAGGGTTAGTTCACCCAAAAATGAAAATGAAGTCATTAATTACTAAGGCCTTCGTTCGTCTTCGGAACACAAATGAAGATATTTATGATTAAATCTGAGAGGTTGATCACTCCTCCATAGGCTCCCTAAGGGAATGACACCGGACGGCCCAGAAAGTCATTAAAGAAAATGTTTAAATATTCCATGTCACAACAGTGGCTCAACTATAAGTTTATCAAGCGACGAGAATACTTTTTGTGCGAAAAAACAAACAAAAATAACGACTTTATTCGACTATTCCTTTTCTTCCTTGTAGGCCTGAAACGAGACTTCAAGAGATTTCCACGACGCGCACGCGCGAGAACTTAACTGAAGTAGTTGAAGGAGATCGCAATTCTCGCGCATGCGTCGTGGAAATCTCTTGAAGTCTCGTTTCAGGCCTACAAGGAAGAAAAGGAATAGTCAAATAAAGTCGTTATTTTTGTTTGTTTTTTCGCACAAAAAGTATTCTCGTCGCTTGATAAACTTATAGTTGAGCCACTGTTGCGACATGGAATATTTAAACATTTTCTTAAATGACTTTCTGGGCCGTCCGGTGTCATTCCCTTAGGGAGCCTATGGAGGAGTGATCAACCTCTCAGATTTAATCATGAATATCTTCATTTGTGTTCCGAAGACGAACGAAGGCCTTACGGGGTTGGTACAGCATGGGGGTGAGTAATTAATGACTTCATTTTCATTTTTGGGTGAACTAACCCTTTAAGCAGGGCCGGGGCAAGAGCCGTGGGAATGGAGCGAGCACTCGTACCATCTAAAGTCCCAGGTAGGAGCTCCGGAATGATAAGAGGAGGAGTGACAGTGAAGGATGAGAGAGGACCAGGCCTGGATTTTATGTTGTTGTTTTATGCTTATATATGGCAACTGTCCATGGGGGGCTACCGCTTTACTTTGGTTTTGTTGTTTGTTTATTTTTGGATTAAATGTTTATATGGAACTTACTCCGCCGGTTCCCACCTCCTTTTTCTCTTATCAACAAACCTTGTTACAATATATGTAAGACTTTACTTTGATCGTCCACTTTAGGCACATATATGATTTGTTAAAATTGCATTGGCACAACAAGCTTTCTCTGCTGTAGAGTGTTATCATGATGCATGAGCAGTGTTTCTCTCTGTGTGCTTGTTCTCTTAACTATGCTTAAGTGTTGACAAGTAACATAATCTTGTGTCTGAGCTCTGAGAGGAGACTCAAGGGTCAAAAAGTTATAGAATTCTGCGACATATCACTTTCAAAACAATCCGGTTTGTTAATTGCCAAGGCAACATGGGCAAACCAATGGATACGCAGAACCAGGAAGTAGCTCTGCCCACAACTTCCTTGTTAAAGCTGAACTTACAGTTCGGAAATCTGTTCCCATCCCTGATAACAGACACACACACACTCCACCACAACACAAACAGCTTTACACACATACTGTATAAGTACCTTTTAAACCTGTAGCTCCCTCCAGTAGTCAACACGAAGCACAAGGTCTTGTTTAAAAAATGGGGTTTTATTTATCCAACATATCATGTCAACCCGTGAGAACTGGGTGGAAAAAGAGCAAAAAATAAAAGGATACTATAAATAAAATGCATGTATGTATGTCTTGAATTCAGATTGTGCCGCTATAGTTACATACTAGTTAACACAAGCTATGCACATGAAATATATTACAGAAAACCGGATACAAAAGAGACATACCTCGTGCTTCGTGTTGACTACTGGAGGGAGCTACAGTGGGAACTCATATGCTGCTTTCTACTTAAGAGGGGCTAAAACTTAGTATTCTTCCTGGTCTTCTTTCTCCTCAGATAATATACGTCCAGATATGTTTATATTCTTAATATTTACTTAGTTTGGAGAGCTCTTGCCATTCCTATGTTTTTAGCGCTTCACTGTCACGTGACGCAAAAGATCCAATTGCAGTATGTTTAATAATGAGGGTAATCCAAAATCATAGTCATCCAGGCAGGGGTCAAAACTCAAGAACCAATCAAAAACATAAGAATAAAACAAGAACAAGCAGGGACACAGACCTTAGAAGTGGCAACATATGACAAGGACTCCGTTATGAACACTGACACAGACAGGGAATATATACACACAGATCTAACAATGTGATGGGAAACAGCTGAGTGCAATGAACTGATGAGTGACAGACAGAATGCTGGGAAATTAAGTCAAATGTGAAAGACACCGTGAAAACGAGGACCTCTAGTGACAACCCAGGGAAACACAACCAGACACTGTGACATAACCCCCCCCCCCCCCCCCCTCTACGGAGCGGCTACCAGACGCTCCACGACAACAATTACAACACAAGAGTTCAGGAGGGAGGTGGAATGGTTGGAGGATCAGATGGTGGGCCAGGTCCATGAAGGGAAACAGGAACAGGGGGGAATGGTTTAGCCGGGGACCAGGGCGAAACAGAGAGTCCATCGAGCGGCCAGGGCGAAGCAGACGACAGTCCTTCGGGCGGCCAGGGCGGTGAAGAACCTTCGGGCTTTGAGCGGCGAAGACCCCTCGGACGGCCAGGACGGTGAAGACCCATCGGGCGGCCAGGGCGGTGAAAACCCATCGGGCGGCCATAGCAGAGGCTCTGGAACAGACACTGGCCCTGGCTCCGGCTCTGGAACAGACGGTATTGGCTCCGGCTCTGGAACAGCAGGCACTGGCTCCAGCTCTGGAACAGCAGGCACTGGCTCCGGCTCCGGCTCTGGAACAGCAGGCACTGGCTCCGGGACGAGCTCTGGAACAGCAGGCACTGGCTCCGGCTCTGGAACAGCAGACACCGGCTCAGGAACAGCAGACACCGGCTCAGGAACAGCAGACACCGGCTCAGGAACAGCAGACACCGGCTCAGGAACAGCAGACACCGGCTCAGGAACAGCAGACACCGGCTCAGGAACAGCAGACACCGGCTCAGGAAGAGCAGACACCGGCTCAGGAACAGCAGACACCGGCTCAGGAACAGCAGACACCGGCTCAGGAACAGCAGACACCGGCTCAGGAACAGCAGACACCGGCTCAGGAACCGCAGACACCGGCTCAGGAACCGCAGACACCGGCTCAGGAACCGCAGACACCGGCTCAGGAACCGCAGACACCGGCTCAGGAACCGCAGACACCGGCTCAGGAACCGCAGACACCGGCTCAGGAACCGCAGACACCGGCTCAGGAACAGGAGACACCGGCTCAGGAATAGCAGACACCGGCTCAGGAACAGCAGACACCGGCTCAGGAACAGCCACTAAAACAGTAACGGCCACAAGGACAGACACAAACACAGAAACAGACACTAACTCCGACTCAGGAACAGACACTGGCTTCGGCTCTGGAACAGGCACTGGCTCTGGCACTGGAACAGGCACTGGCTCCAGCTCCGGCTCAGGAACCAACACTGGCTCCGGCTCTGGAACAGGCACTGGCTCTGGAACCGGCACTGGCTCTGGAACAGGCACTTCCTCCAGCTCTGGAACAGACGATACTGGCTCCGGCTCTGGAACAGACACTGGCACAGACTCTGGAATAGCGAACACAGGCATGTCCAGGATCCGAGCCAAACGCTCCAAATAGTTGCTCAGTATACCCCCGGCTGCGAGAATGGGTATCTCCTGATCCATCTCTGACTGGGCAGACGGGACGTGAACAGTCTCTGGCTAGGCAGACGTGACGTGAACAGTTTCTGGCTGGGCAGACGGGACGTGAACAGTCTCTGGCTGGGCAGACGGGACGTGAACAGTCTCTGGCTGGGCAGACGGGACGTGAACAGTCTCTGGCTGGGCAGACGGGACGTGAACAGTCTCTGGCTGGGCAGACGGGACGTGAACCATCTCACGACTACCTCCTCCACAGCGACCTCCACGGGTCCCACGAAACTTGACCAACCGGGTCCCCCTAAAAAACTCCCTTCTCTCCCGCTCGGTGGCTGGGGAAGAGATATTAAAAAACATACCGCTGGATCTGGGTTTGAACGGAGTCCTTCTGTCATGTGACGCAAAAGATCCAATTGCAGTATGTTTAATAATCAGGGTAATCCAAAATCAGAGTCATCCAGGCAGGGGTCAAAACTCAAGAACCAATCAAAAACATAAGAATAAAACAAGAACAAGCAGGGACACAGACCTTAGAAGTGGCAACATATGACAAGGACTCCGTTATGAACACTGACACAGACAGGGAATATATACACACAGATCTAACAATGTGATGGGAAACAGCTGAGTGCAATGAACTGATGAGTGACAGACAGAATGCTGGGAAATTAAGTCAAATGTGAAAGACACCGTGAAAACGAGGACCTCTAGTGACAACCCAGGGAAACACAACCAGACACTGTGACAGTCACTTCAGGTGTTGTGCCCTTTTTAATTACGTGCAGAACACAGGATCGGTGCTAATTAGTTCCGCCTCTACGATCTCCTATTATTTTCAGGTAGGAACCAAAAACAGTAACAAACTTAACTAAAAAATGTGAGGCAGTTACAAACACAAAAACACTTTCACAGACTCCATCAATTTCCTTGTCATCATTTTCACCACAAACAAAAGTTATATTTGAATCCACAGTATATATAATTTCCGGGTGCAGAAAAGCTCCAACGCCCCTCTGTGGTCACCTGATAAACTGCATAGCAGACCAAATTCAATACAATTCTACAATGTTAGTCCTTTGATGTTGAAACACAAACAAACAAATATTTGTAATTCTCAGTTTTAGATGACATTCTAATCAACCATACAAAGACAGAGCATTATGGTGTGCAAAAAGAATGGATGAAAAAATACAAAACAATATACTGTATCTGGGTGTGTGCAAGGCGTGTGGCATTGCCCACTAACAGCTGATGTTACAGGAGCTCCAAAGATTTGAGGCATGCCACACAGCAAACCCCTCCCTGCACAGCTGCTCTGCGGTGTGATACTGACACAATCCTTATGGGAGATTTTGCTGAGTAAGGTAAACCTTCTCACTGTGTCACTCTCACACACATACTCTAACTCAGTGAAATTTACTAGGGAGTTGTCCACATTCAACAAAAGTATACTTCTATATTGTTCTCCTTCACATTGAACAATTATGCCAATCAGTTCATCAATGAACTTGTGTTTAACGACAGTATTGAAAAAATAATAAATACTTAAAATGCAGAGTGAAATAAGTAGAATGAGAAAACTCAAAAAGCAGAAACTAAAATCAGGTTCCACTTCCTTATTGATGAAATCACACCCATGGTCATGTGTCTTCCTTATAAAATGAAAAGCACAATCAACAGACTAAACATAATGATTTGTGCACTTAGATATATAGATAAGTATATATATATATATATATATAGATAGATAAATAGATAAATATAGATATATAGATAAATCGGCAACTAGACAGACACAAATGGCACAGTACAGTTTATTCGGACCAACTGTACTTCTAAGCTGATTGAATCAAACTGAGAAGAAACTGAGTGTCACAACTGTGCCAGATCACCAACTGACAAACCTGCACAAAATGTAAATTACAAAAACAGTACTTTCTATACATCTCTCTAAAGACAAAATAAAAGTAAAGGGTGAATTTCAAAAAGATTTACCAACATTCTGAAAGAGCAAGAAAGATTTACTTACCAGCAATTCTGTCTCGCTCCATAGCTGGATTATGGTTCCTAACAGCCACATGTGGTTTCTAGTGTTTCTCCTCCTCTCCCTTTATTTGCAGACTTCCCCTTTTGGTTTTTCCGAGAGTTTAGTCATTCGTCATTCTCCGCCTCCCCTCTCTCTCTCTCTCTCTCTCTCTCTCTCTCTCTCTCTCTCTCTCTCTCTCTCTCCACTCACTTTGTTCTTTCTTTCTTTCTTTCTTTCTTTCTTTCTTTCTTTCTTTCTTTCTTTCTTTCTTTCTTTCTTTCCTCTATTTTCCTTCCCCAATACAGATCTTAAAATAGTTCCAAGTGTTTGACAAGTGCTTCCAATGGAACTGCACTGACATGTGCTGATCATGGCTTCATTCGATCTTCTTTTGTCTTTCTTTTGACCTCCTTTGACACTGAAGCCTTATTGTGTCTCTGAGATAGGGATAAGCCATGTATAAACAGCCTCATGCTCTCACCATGAAAGCAAACAAGAGAAATCTGATTTTGATACAGCTGAAGAAACATGAATTTTCTATGTCATTACATTATTGATATGATGCAACTATCTGTACCCTAGCATGAAAGCTTTTTAAAAATTTATTGGCCATCACATACTGCATTTAGGAGTGTTGTTCTATGGTTGTACAGATTGCCTGTTTGTAATTGAGTCATTATCTGGTCTTGTTTTTTGAGAACAGCATTAAATAAAAATGAGTTTTTAAGGCTTTCAGTGACAATGAGCACAGTGAAATCCTTGCAGTGAAAGCAGTGGCATTCAGCAGCTGCCCATAATCTACATGTAAATACTTGATGACCTAAACCTCACACATCTAAGATCAAATCTAGCGTGGCATTCTGATTAGTGTATGTGCAAGATATTAGGATACAAGACCTCCTCTCCATTTCCAAAGGATAAAAACGGCCTCATATCACTCTACCATACTGATGATTATTCCTTCTGGGTCACTGATGACGCAGATGAAATAAGCCTATAATAATCTGGTTCTAGAAATAATTGGCTTTTTTAGGAAATACAGTATTTCTTTTGCTCGAACATGCTGTTGATATAAATCTTCTGACAGGGCAAAAGACACGCCTGCAATCTAAATATCAGTGGTTATACTGCTAATGGTTTATTTTTAAATAATACTTTACATAAAAGTAAGGTTTCAAAATGGACTGAAAACCAATTGAACTCTTTGAACCCTCACATATTGAAGGAAAAGCAGAGTGTGCAGCTATGAAGGAAAGACTTCAGATAAGAAAGGATTTTTTAAAGGGGTGTAAGACTTTAGCCAGCAATACTTCCTCCAACCACTTGGTCCGGCCAGGTAACACACTGTACCATTCCCATTTCAGTTGAAATAGTCTCTCGTCAAGAATCACTGTCTTTTCTTATTATTGACACACCCGAGTTCCCAGTTATCCTCTGTTACCCTTGGCTAGTTTCTCACAATCCTCAGATTGACAGGCCAACTAGCCGTTTCACCAGATGTAAATATACATGTCTAACAGCTGGAATTCTAACATCTTGTTTGGGGCCTAAACGACAACTTTGGATCTACCATGAGTCCAATACGCCAAAAACTAAGACCATTCCATACATTCGTAAGGCACTAGAGAATGGATTTATTCTGCCTTCCACTTCACCGGCAGGGGTTGGCTTCTTTTTTGTGGGTAAGAAGGACAGAGGTCTTCGCCCATGCATTGACAATCTATCAATGCACCTATATTGAAGAATCGATATCCACTGCCACTTATGGCCACAGCCTTCAAACTCCTCCAGGGCACTACTATCTTCACTAAGTTGGATCTCCAGAACGCATACCACCTAGTGAGTATCCGGGAGGGGTACGAATAGAAAATGGCTTTCAACACCCCTACTGGGCATTACGAGTATCAGGTAATGCCCTTCGAGCTAGCTAATACCCCTGCAGTCTTCCAAGCACTTATCACAGATGTCCTGAGAGAGATAATGAACCAATGTGTGTTTGTATATCTCAATGATATCTTAATATTTTCCCAGAGTTACGAAGACCACGTTCAACATGTTGGCATGGTTCTGTCTTGTCTGCTCTTGAACAACCTCTTCGTCAAGCTAGAGAAAAGTGACTACATCACTACATTATCTTTCTTGGGTTTCATCCTTTCATGTGGCAGTGTAAAGATGGATCCCAGCAAGGTTCGTCCAGTCCTGAAGTGGCCCCACTCTGATTCATTGAAACAAGTCCAATGTTTCCTAGGTTTCACCAACTTTTATAGGAGATTCATTCGATGCTTCAGTTCCATTATGTAACCTCTCACAGCTCTCACCAGGAAGTCTGGCACACCCTTCCAGTGGACAGAGAAAGCTAACCAGGTATTCAAACGACTCAAACAGATATTTACTTCAAATCCCATATTGTAAAATATGGGAGCCCTCCTTCAAGGTAAACTACATCCCTACGCTATCCTGAGACGACCCTGGTCCCACATGTCCATGGATTTTGTTAATGGCCTACCCAATTCTCAAGGTAACACAATGATTATTGTAGGCCAGCATGCCAGATGGCGGAACTTCTCATGCAACAGGTCTTTAGAATTCATGGGTTTCCTCGAGATATGGTGTCTGATCAGTGTTCCCAGTTTACCCCAGTTTACCTCAGTTTACCGAAGGCTTCCGGATGTCTAATCGGTTCCACCAGCTTGTCCTCAGGGTTCCATCCCCAATCCAATGGCCAGACAGGGAGAGTGAACCAGGAGATTGAGAAGACCCTCAGGTGTCTAATTTGTTAATTTGCTAGTTGGTCTGGGTGGAATTTGCCCATAGCACTCTCCATCACTCAACATTGGGTATGTCTCCATTTGAATGCCAGTTTAGGTTCCCCCCTCTCTTTTTTCTGAACAGGACCTACAAGCACAGGTTCCAGCAGTGGCCCAGTTAGTCCGTAGGTGCCGGGGGGTTTGGCGGAAAGCTCGGGTAGCCCTGTTAAAGTTGTCTCGGAACAACAGAAACAGGCCATTTGACGTCGGCAGATATGTCCATCACTCCGTCCTAGGCAGAGTGTGGCTTTCGACTCAGAATCTTCCATTGTGCCTCGAGTCACAGAAACATGGTTCTTTTGCCTGCAAATCCTCCTCCCAGTTGCCAGGGGGCAACCATTGGCAAGAGCTCTCAGTTGTACTTAGCAATCATTATTGATGACACTCACCTGTGTAGGGCCCTTTTTAAGTTTGCCTTTAGTCATTGTTTTTTGTTCAGTCTTAAGCCTACCGACCTGTGTATCCCTTTGCATTCCGTGAGTCTATTATGAGGCATTGTGTATGTTTTGTTTTCCTTTTTGTGACTATTGGAAGCTTTGCTTCTAATTTATGTGTTTTTTACTTTGTTTTTGGACCTTCTAAAAGTAAAAGTGACTTGGAGTTTATACTGCACGTCCCCTTTTGTTATTCCTCCGCACATGGGTCTCAAAATCCTCAACCTTGAGTTACCTCACTCAGGGAGAACACCAGCTCTGTGTCCAGGAGAACGGGATTCTAGTCCCACTAAAGAATACATTCAAGATCTTAGTCTATAGTCTGGCAGTTCCTGCTTCTGTATCATTACAAGGGGTTACAGCAGAGATTAAGGGTGTTTTCACACTGGCAGTTTAGTTCGGAACGGGGAACGGTTCACATGTGAAAGCTGTCATGCGGACCTGGGAGTGCACAGAGGTACCGAAATCGAGACTACCTGAAGGAGGTGGTCTGAGTTCGGGTGCATTCGAACTGTGCCGCAATTCGTGTTAATGTGACTCGGGTGCACGCTTGTTCAGGAAGTAAAGTAGCATACGCATGCGTTTTAGCAGAGTACGATGTATTTAGTTCAATAAACCACATATAAGGGATGATAGTGATGATGATTTACCTTGGATACGAGTGAGTGTGAGGCTGCAGTGTATTCGCGCATAGCAATCAGGGCAACAAATTAATGGCAATCCACTGTTAGAGTCCGTTTGCAACCAAAGACGCTTTCATACGACACACATACAGTAAACTCAAGTATTGTTTACTCTGCTGCGCATAATTGCATCATATTAATAAAAAATCTATATATTGACTCTCGTTCCGTGCATGTTTGTGATGATGTAAGATGCACGCAAATGCACCATGGTTCGATAGAGTCAAGATGAGTGTGAAACCAGACCAACGCTCCAGGAACAATCGCACTCAGACTCAGACAGCAGTAAATGTGCCCAGTGTAAAAATGCCCTAAATTAGTGGGTGCGCTTCATTAAAAAACATTTGGTAAAATCCCAGCAGTGCAGATATTTGTTCAAAGACCATAAAGCAGGTAAAACAGAATGTAACAAAAAAAAAAAAAAAACATACAGGTAATAGCAATATAATTCCTAGTTATATTTGTACTAAATAATAAAGGAAAAGGCATAAAAAAGAAAATATGTATACTTATTTATTTTGTATAAAAATACATTTGAATTATTATTAATGATTTTAAATCAATAATATTGTACATAAGATCATATTCTAATCTTTTATTTTTTTAAACAATTCACAATAGAAATTAATCTTAAATTCTAAAACCCATATTCTTAAGATACCATGGCAACTATACAAGTATTATATAAGTAGTATTTGATGAGGAATATTCAAATTCACAAGAAAAATCTCACTCTATTTACAAATCATGCTTAAAATATTGTGGAGAGCACTTTTGAGAAGACATTAAATTGTCAGAAAATCAGGAGGCGTGAGCAAAAGTCTTTACTCTCCATTCTCACTTTTGTCTGAGAGAAAATTGAGACATTAAAATCATCTCTTTAGTGCTTTTTTCCATCATTTTTCATTTTACCTTGCAACACTGTCAACTAAGACAAGTGAGAAGGCAATAAATAGTGCATAGATATAAAGTCTGGCTGTGATGACAGATCACATCACTGAAATGAATGGCACAGTAACAGGGATATTTATAAAGTCATGTTCTGGGCACACACTCGTCTGGCTGTGGTGGATGAGCAGTGGCTGGAGAAAATAGGGAAGGCCCCAAGCTTTTATCAATTCATGAAAGAGTCAGAGGAGATCTCTGCCATACCTTTCAGCACTGCCATCAAGCATGCACACAATACAATCTTCTGCAGCCTGTTATCAAAGCACATTCCTCTTGCATGAATGAACATCCTGTAAACACAACACACACGCATGCTTATGTTTTTTTCTTTCTTTTTCAGGAAAGCAGATGGACACAGGCACGTGTGCAAGAGCATCCATGCACAAAACAGAGATGCAGATAAATCCACAAATAGCATCAGCATCAGTGTAACTAAAGGGCACATGCCTTACAGCCCTATACACTCTGACCTACAAGCATGACTCAGACATGCACATTTTGTTATATAAGCATGTAGTGTTTAATCACCAGACCGGCCAAGTCTGATGGCAAGGCTGCAGGGGAGCAATGCTTATTGAAGCACAGGAAGTAGTCAGAAAAAAATTAGATCTACAAGAAAAAAGGGTCATGACAGCAGCAATAAAGGGATGTGATGGGGTGATTCAATGAACAGAAAAGGGCAAATAAGAGGACTTTTAAGTGATACAAATTGTGGAAAAATATAACAAGTGTTTCTTGAAAATGCAGCATACAGTATTCTTCAAAGTCATGAGGTGTTTTTTTCTCGACTTTTTTTGGCACTGCACAGACATTGTATGATATCAAAGTACTGCAAGAGGGATTAGAGAGCAGACGGCTCTGTATGCTTTCAAATTGCTCTCGCGGTACTTTGATGTTATACACTCATCGGGCTCAAACACGCGCCATTTTTCCCCCCAAACCAGTTCAGCGGAAATCCCGCTCCTGCAGCTAATATCATTCTTTAAGATTACAGTGACGGTAGATTTAGGGATCATTGTTTGGTGTAGGCAATCAGTAAAGTGATTGACATGATCAATGAAATCTTTAGAATCGGCTGCAGGGCAGGATTTTCACTGAACTGGTTTGGATGGGGGAAATCACGCCTCAAACACACCTATGGTGTTTTTGTCTAGATCATGGTCTGTGTGTCGCTCCTCTTTTTTTAACCATTTGGACAACCTTCTTTTTGCCACCATATACTATCTCACTGATGCCCTCTAATGAATGGCGAGGCTTATGATTAGAGCAGACTGGTTTCCTCTGATCGATGGCTGCCAAATGGGTAACACTCTATTTCAATGGTCCACTTTAGACATTATATGAGTAACTTTACAACTGTTTTGTCTGTTCCTAGCCTGTTATTTTTGCAATGTTTCCTTTGTCTCTGTCATCTGTTTCATTAGGATTCATTCCTGAATCCAAAATCGCCCCCTACACCCTCACATAGTGTCACAGATCAGCCTTATTACCATCCTTTGCACTTCAACTCCCATCTCTCTCCTCTTTTACCACCTGCACGTCATTCCTAATCACACACACCTGCACATCATCACCCTCATCACTGCCACTATTTAGGCCCTGTCCCAATATCCTCACTTACGCCCTTGTGCCCCTCAATGCGCGTTCCCGCTAAGGGGTGCAAGACCAGGGTGTCCCGATCCTCTAATAGTGTTCTCCAGGGGTGATCATAAGGGCACTTAATGCACCCCTTTCGCAAGTGCGCATCAAACCTCACTTTGCTATGGGATATTACCCAGAATCCTTGTAGTATTGTGACGTTTCGAGGAGCGGAAACTCCGAAGATTAAGGAAGCTGGTGTGTTGAAGTGTTTTTCAAGGCCGCGAAATTTAAAAATATTAGTGTTACTTCAAGAGTGTTATCGCAATTCTCGCACATGCGTCGTGGAAATCTCTTGAAGTCTCGTTTCAGGCCTACAAGGAAGAAAAGGAATAGTAGAATAAAGGCGTTATTTTTGTTTTATTTCCGCACAAAAAGTATTCTGGTCGCTTTATAAACTTATAGTTGAGCCACTGTTGTCACATGGAATATTTAAACATTTTCTTCATTGACTTTCTGGGCCGTCAAGTTTCATTCCCTTAGGCAGCCTATGTAGCAGTCATCCACCTCTCAAATTTAATCAAAAATATCTTCATTTGTGTTCCGAAGACGAACGAAGGTCTAACGGGATTGGTACAGCATGGGGGTGAGTAATGACTTAATTTTCATTTTTGGGTGAACTAACCCTTTAAACTGCTACTCTTCGCGCCAAATGTATAATCTGTTAATTTGAAGCATTTCACAGCATCTACATCTAATGCTTTTTTTTAACCGTCGCCTGAAATTGGTCCTCGCCGGCTTTTTTTTTTTGGCCGATTCAACATGTCGTTGAAAGAGGGAACTCTGATTGGCTGTTCCGCTTAGTGAACGAGTCAGTGCACTGCACGAGAATAATAGCAAAACAGAGAGCAAAGAAGTCAAAACGACACAGATAGAAGGCTATTCTAATGTTACGTCATATTACCTGAGATATCCTTGGCGAATATTTCAATATTAACACGAGCGGAGTGGAATAAAGAAAGTGTTAAGCAGGATTGATATTCAGAACGGTAAGCACGCACTGCTTTGTTTACGGTGTGTATCTGCAGCGGGCAGCGTCGTTTTCTCATTTTGAATGACGAATATAGACGAATATATCTGCAGAAATAGACAGTTATCTCATTTACACGCAGGCGCAGAACGCGCATTCTAGCTACAAACAGTCCATATGTGTTTTGAGTGATCTAAACCATTATTTCCACAATTTCCATACAAATTATGAAGTAGGCATCCTATTCAGAAGTAGTAAGGGAGGTTTGGCATATTCTGATATGAATTCAACCTCAATAATCAAATATAGCTTGCTGCCACATCACAAAGGGTGAATCTATTATTTTTTCTTTATATTTAAAACATTTTCAGACCTTTTTTTCAAAAAAAAAAAAATTGATGGATGTTATCTTTTGAACTATTGGCATGAAAACAAACTGAGGTTTCTACCATTCTTTCATGATTTTCATGTTCATCACTATTTCAAAATAAATGTCTTAAAGCAACAACAAATAACTTTTCCTCTGCGGTCGCCCCGCAGGTTGGAAGCGGAATTATCCATTACCGCTGTCGTAAATAATTTAGCCTACCACAGCCTACTGTCGCACGCACACTCGTTGTTCATCCAGCACCGGCTTTGGAATGAACGATGTCCACAGACAAGGTAGAGTATGTTGAATGATTGCATGAAAGTATGATGTATTGTGACATCAGAAACGAAGAAAAACAAAATAATGACTATTGTAACGCTTGACGTAAAGCAAGTCAAATTTGTAGTTTTCATTAGAACTACACAAACTCGAGCCGATCTGGCAATCTTACATATCGTGGTTATAGCAGATATAGGACCGCAAAGCGGAGGCATAAGTGCCTTTCACCCTGTTATGACTTGATAAACCACTGAAACGATTTTGGAAACATTATTTTAAGGTAAAAAATCTTACTGTTGCTTTAACACGCCTTAAGAGTATGAAAATATTCTTGTTGCAAATTGACAGATTACGGCTCTTCTGTAATGTATTTTGAAAATCAACTACAGATTGTAAGCTTTCAAATGATATATAGTTTGTCAATATTAGTTTAGGTTTAGTATAGGATACTGTTTTAAATATCTGCCGGTGGGCCGGTGCAACTCAACTTCAGCCTCCTTCTCTCGAGTCTGATTCCGTAACATATAGGGCATTATTTGAGGGGTCAGCCACAAGTGGAGTCCGAAATCAGTGGATGTTATCGAACACTCATTCAATTCCACATTGCACTGCAATAACGAGTGTACAGCCGATGTACGCTCAACGGCTGTCCGAATTCGCTCACTCGTTTTCATTCACTCCACCAAGTGAACTGTATTAGCGGACTAACTTAGGGAATAGTGAATGAGGGTTTAGGGGCGATATCGGATTCAGCCGTACTGTTTGATTTGCCCTTACTTGTTTCACCTGTGTCTTGTTAATTACCTTATTTAGTCCTGTTTTTGGTTCAATGTTTGTCTTGTCTGTACAGTGGTTTGTTCTGTTTCTTGTGTTTTTGGTTCTAGATTTCCAGAAGAAGCATAATTTTGAGTTTATTTTGATTAAAAGTTTCTGCTAGCAAATATATCCAGCACTTTTCTTTCTGTTTTTTGCATTACCCATTGCTACATGTCAACTTATTTTATAACCCAAACCCCAATAACTAACAGTCTACCAATAACTAATTAGTAGACCTAAAAGTCTACTAATAGGCTACTAGCCTACTAATACTCTAAGATTTAGTTAACATGTAGTTTCAAACTTATAGCTAGTAGAATGTCTAATGTGGACCATCTGTCTAATAATAAAACATTTGGCCTGATGGTCACCAAATATAATATGTATTCAATGATGAGCAAGAGAAGGGATGTTTCTCCCTCTTTGTATTTTGTACTCTCCTTGAACCTGTGTTAAATGGGCCGTGACAATTCTTTCCAAGTTTAAAATCTAAACATGGTTTGGAGAAAAATGTGTATAGTACTGTCACAGTGTCTGGTTTGTGTTTCCCTGGGTGTCCACTAGAGGTCTCTTCCCCATACTGTCACCTTCACTCTGGAACTGCATTCCCCACAATCCTTGTCTGTTCATTGCACTCAGCTGTCTTCCGTCATCATTGATTATCGCACGCAGCTGTTTTCACTCACCCTGTTAGATCTGTGTTATATATTCCCTGTCTGTGTCAGTGTTTGTTACGGAGTCCTTGTTTAATGTCACACCACTTCCAGATCTGCGTCCTTGTTCTTGTTCCTGGTTTTGTACTTGTGTTTTTGGATTTTGACCCCTGCCTGCATGACTACGTGTTTTTGGATTGCCCTTTAATTAAACGACTGCTATTGGATTCTCTGTTTCCTGTGTGTGACTCGTGACAGAAGGACTCCGTCCCCCTGAATCCAGCGGTATGTTTTATGACATCTCTTCCCCAGCCACCGAGCGGGAGAGAAGGGAGTTGTTTAAGGGGACCCGGTTGGTAAAGTTCCGCGGGACCCGTGGAGGTCGCCGTAAAGGAGGTGATAGAGAGATGTTTCACGTCCCGTCTGCCCAGTCAGAGACTGTTCACGTCCCGTCTGCCCAGTCAGAGACTGTTCACGTCCCGTCTGCCCAGTCAGAGACTGTTCACGTCCCGTCTGCCCAGTCAGAGACTGTTCAAGTCCCGTCTGCCCAGTCAGAGACTGTTCACGTCCCGTCTGCCCAGTCAGAGACTGTTCACGTTCCGTCTGCCCAGTCAGAGACTGTTCACGTTCCGTCTGCCTTCATGGACCTGGACTATCTGGAGCGTCTGGCTGGGATCCTGGACATGCCCGTGTCTCCTGTTCCAGAGCCGGAGCCAGTGTCTCCTGTTCCAGAGCCGGAGGCAGAGCCAGTGTCCGTTCCAGAGCCGGAGGCAGAGCCAGTGCCCATTCCAGAGCCGGAGGCAGAGCCAGTGCCCGTTCATGAGCCGGAGGCAGAGCCAGTGCCTGTTCCAGAGCCAGAGGCAGAGGCATTGCCTGTTCCAGAGCCAGAGGCGGAGCCAGTGCCGTCTGCCTTCATTGACCTGGACTATCTGGAGCGTCTGTATCGGATCCTGGACATGCCCGTGTCTGCCATTCCAGAGCCGGAGCCAGTGTCTCCTGTTCCAGGGTCGGAGCCAGTGTCTGTTGTTCCAGGGCCGGAGCCAGTGTCTGTTGTTCCAGGGCCGGAGCCAGTGTCTGTTGTTCCAGGGCCGGAGCCAGTGTCTGTTGTTCCAGGGCCGGAGCCAGTGTCTGTTGTTCCAGGGCCGGAGCCAGTGTCTGTTGTTCCAGGGCCGGAGCCAGTGTCTGTTGTTCCAGGGCCGGAGCCAGTGTCTGTTGTTCCAGGGCCGGAGCCAGTGTCTGTTGTTCCAGGCCCGGAGCTAGTGTCTGTTGTTCCAGGGCCGGAGCCAGTGTCTGTTGTTCCAGGGCCGGAGCCAGTGTCTGTTGTTCCAGAGCCGGAGCCAGTGTCTGTTGTTCCAGAGCCGGAGCCAGTGTCTGTTGTTCCAGAGCCGGAGCCAGTGTCTGTTGTTCCAGAGCCGGAGCCAGTGTCTGTTGTTCCAGAGCCGGAGCCAGTGTCTGTTGTTCCAGAGCCGGAGCCAGTGTCTGTTGTTCCAGAGCCGGAGCCAGTGTCTGTTGTTCCAGAGCCGGAGCCAGTGTCTGTTGTTCCAGAGCCGGAGCCAGTGTCTGTTCCAGAGCCGGAGGCAGAGCCAGTGCCTGTTCCAGAGCCAGAGCCAGTGTTTGTTTCTGTGTTTGTGTCTGTTCTTGTGACTGTTACAGTTCTTGTGGCTGTTCCTGAGCCGGTGTCTGCTGTTCCTGAGCCACCGCCCTGCCCGCCCGAGGGGTCTTCACCGCCCGAGTGGTCGTCTCCGCCCTGGTCGTCTCCGCCCTGGTCGTCTCCACCCTGGTCGTCTCCGCCCTGGTCGTCTCCGCCATGGCCGCCCGAAAGACCTGGCCCCCTCACCCTCCACCATTCCACCTCCCGCCTGCACTCTTGTTTTGTTTGTTTCCACGTCTTGGAGCGTCTGGTAGCCGCTCCGTAGAGGGGGGGTTTGTCACAGTGTCTGGTTTGTGTTTCCCCGGGTGTCCACTAGAGGTCTCTTCCCCATACTGTCACCTTCACTCTGGAACTGCATTCCCCACAATCCTTGTCTGTTCATTGCACTCAGCTGTCTTCCGTCATCATTGATTATCGCACGCAGCTGTTTTCACTCACCCTGTTAGATCTGTGTTATATATTCCCTGTCTGTGTCAGTGTTTGTTACGGAGTCCTTGTTTAATGTCACACCACTTCCAGATCTGCGTCCTTGTTCTTGTTCCTGGTTTTGTACTTGTGTTTTTGGATTTTGACCCCTGCCTGCATGACTACGTGTTTTTGGATTGCCCTTTAATTAAACGACTGCTATTGGATTCTCTGTTTCCTGTGTGTGACTCGTGACCGGTACAATTTCCATGTTTTCTATTTTGCATGAAGACGCCCCCTATTAAAGTGTCTTTGACTTCAACAATCATCTTTGATTATAACCTAGAAAGAATTCTGGACTTTCAAATAACACCATGTTTACATGCAACCTAATAGTCAGACTCAATGAACAGCTAAAACACATACAAAGTTTTCCATTTTCTGATGGAAACGGTGTTGTGTAAACATTAAGCGTAGCGTCAGTTCTGGCAGGTCACGTTAGTCAAGCTTCCATCAGCTGACTCTCAGCTGAGACACGTCTACCTATAGGAATATGACACCTATCACTGCATACATATATAAGCTCCTTCAGGATTATCAGCAGCTACTGCATTTCTCAGGAGCTAATTACCCTCCTCCATCCCCAGCTTCTATCGTCCAGTCAGGATTTGGCATTCTGATTCCCCTTGAATCAGAATAAATGCACGAATTATGTTGTCCTTCAAAATCTTGAATTAATGATATCTGCAGTACATCCATGTTGTTTCTGTTCTGTTTACCCTAATGGGGGTTATTGCTGCTCTCCCTGCTCTTATCCATGCTAGGCTGCATGGATGGTAAGGGAGTTCTTGCCTAGAACAGAACAATACCGCCAATCCTAACTGTATGCTAATTGTCAATCGTATTTGATGATAGTGGTCCTGACAGACATACCCTCAGATCACAAAGTTTCAAGATAAAGCTTCAATAAGTTCAAATTAATTGGCATTAGGTATATAAATTAAAATAAAGTGATTAATACAGATTAATAATTGCTGTGACAATTGTTATTCTTAGTAAGTTCATGATATCAAATGCATTTACGCATCACCTCATTCAATCAAGCTGGGGTGTGTTTCCTGTACAACGACGTAACTTGCTGCTTAACTACCATAGTACGATGCATCGTTGAAGAAATAAATTGCGGACATGGCATCTGAGGACTATTTCTAATTCTTCTCAGTTATTTTGCTTTATTTACAGATTCAATCATAGGCTCGTTCTTTACTAGAGCACGTTCGCACATAAGCACTCTTCAAAAACGACGCTTTAAATCTCTTGACAAACTTAAAGACATAAATTACATTTGTATGTATTCTAAATAAAATATAGCCTAGAGATTGTACTGAATGTCAGCTTGCTTATTTGGCTCAAGATAAGGATTTATTGAGTCTACATGTCATGCAAACAAGAAACTCTGCTTCTAACCACAGGTCGAGAGCTGTCGTTCCAACCACACAACTTTGTGATGCTGTTTGCGAATGTTCGTTTGAACGATGGTTTCGGGAAAGACAGACTCGTTGAACTATGCTGATAACGTCGATAACTTGCGACCATAGTTGGCTAACGATGCTTTTGGGAAACGAAGCCCTGAATAGACTTCCCAAGTCAGTTCTACACTACACTGAATACAGACCATCAAGAATTGCAGTTCCCTTTCCGTCGTTCACGTTCAACGTAGTCGACGTCGACTGAATGGGATCACGCCAGGGAGCCAGTCATCTTCGAGTACTATTGAAACGAGCCAATGGAATTGGCGTGCGTGATTTGCATCACACACTCCGCCCCCGCGGTGCGGGGATAAATACGGAAGTGGATGCACACACTAGTTGGCTTTCGCTTCGGAGCAGATCGTTTAATGTCTCTGAAGAGTGCTGTTGTTTACAAGCACCGTCATAGACTGGAGCAACCCCAGTGACATTCCATATGTTGTACTGCCTGGTCATCCGCCCAGTCCATGTGTATTCTCCACATGTTACATCCCTTCGGGCAGGATGTGGCTTCCGCAGCGTCCTTCCTTCCATTGATAGAGCACGCTTGCCAGTCGTCCTGTGGAACAGCAGTGACTTCCCTGGCCTAAGCTTGACATTCAGTCGATGTCGAGTATGTCGAACGTGAACGACTGAAAGGGAACGTCTCGGTTGCATAACCCTCGGAACGGAGACGTAGTCCCTTCGCCACTATTGCTGGACCACTACTGACTCCGAGTTACGCTCGGCTCCTCAGCGAAAAAGCAACTAGAGTGTGCATCCACTTCCGTATTTGTACCCGCGCCGCGGGGGCGGAGTGTGTGATGCAAATCACGCACGCCAAATCCATTGGCTCGTTTCAATAGTACTCGAAGATGACTGGATTCAGGGAACGAGGGTTGCATACGCAACCAAGACTTTGTTTGTGATGTTGTTAGTCAATATTGTGCAGATTATGAAATCTGTCCTTCTTTTAACATGAAGCTAGTCAAATTGCTAATGTCTAAAATCTACAGCTGCAGGACTGAGACAAACCCCTCTCATGTGGAGTTTGGCCACAGGCTCCACAGACTTGGCCACACTTTTTGGCTGAGCACACAACTCTAAATATGAAAGCTCTAAGCATAACCTTGAGAGTTACATAACTATTAATTAGAATGACAATCCAGGCAATCTGCAGTATTTAAGCATTAGGTCTTTGCACGTTACAGTACCTGCAGTTCTGAGCTAATGGTTTGCTTAAAAGGTACAATAATTAAAGGTACATTTATTTTATGTTTAAATAAATTAAAATTATTTTAGAAAAATATGTTTTAAACCAAGTATATTCACAAGAGATGTAGACTCACATAGAGCAGTTTGTTTGATGGGGGCGGACATTTGGACATGCTCACATGACCAGCTAAATACTTCTCACTTTTTCTCATTAACCCATGTTATTCATTTATTATCACCATGACTATTTGGGCATACATGGCATTGATAAATCTTCATATGTTACTTTTATGTGTGTTTGTGCAAATAAGAATGTAAATAAAGCTTTGTAAAAACAATGCATCAGGTAATTGCCTGTTTTTACAGTAATAAAATACAATAAATAATCTAATACAATTCTAGTGGGTTTAAAAACTCCTTGGGCTGAAAAACATCAAACTAATCAGGCAACCCTGGTGCTATTTTGCCTGGAGTCCTCCTGATTAATTTCTGACCTGTACTTTGCCTTAAAATGTTCTTTACATTGGTTCTAATTTAATGGAAATTCAACACTTGTGATTATCTGTGATGATAAACATACTGTAGGAGATATCATGAAATAAAGGCTCTATCAGCCAACAGGCCTATGGAAACAGACAGTACCCTAACAACCATCTGGAATTTGTGGTTTTGGCTAAATGTTCATGCCGACTTACCATAAGCAAAAAAAAAATAGACATGACCTGTTTTTCTCCATCAGTTCAAAAGCTTTTTCAGTCGTGACATCATGCATTAGCTGCACGCTTCAAGAGCTATTTATGTATAACCTTATGGGCCTGCTGCATATGATGTTATAGCAAGAGAGAGTGAATAAAGTTATTCTAAATAAAAAACATTTTAACATGAGTTCAAAGAAATATATTATTTATGAATAAAGATTTATTTTCATAAAGTCTAGACTGCATAACTGTAAGAAGCATTACATTCCAGGAAAACTAGCTCATAGCAGTGGAAAGGGACTGCAGAGAGCTAATAAGTCATGAATCACTTCCTGTTACAATGTTAATTCCACGCTTGCAAAGGAGTAAGTGAAGTTTCTCAGTTTCAAATGTGATGATGAGGGAAGCAACTGCTTGATATAACATACAGTCTGCATGTGTAAGAGATCTTGAATCTTTAAAAAAAGCAATCCAATAAACACTTCCCCATTCTTCTGTTAATAGAAGAGCACCTGACATCAAGTGACATCTACATATCCTATTCTTATTATTAACAAAATGTAAACCCTCAAATCACTCTTATATTGGAATATGTTCTAAGAGAAAACTTAACTTCTCTAGCTTTAGGCATGATTCTGTGAACATATTCTACACACTGTAAGAAAAACATTCCAGTGAAAATGGAGAAGTTACTGGTAATTGTCTGCCAGGACATTATTTGTTCCTTTTTTCCCCCTTTAACCCTAAACACAATGCAATCTTTAATTCAAAATATACGGCTACAATTCAAACTGAAAATTAAATAATGAAAATTCCTTATTTTAAAACAGTACACCAGGCCTTATTTTTACAGACTTTTCTTAGAGTGCGGTTTTGGTCACATATCACCTCTGTTTCAAAGCTTTAAAGATTAGTAAAATGTGATTTGCATATGAAGAGTTCAGATGCAAAAGCCTCTAAGTGCCATTTGAAATTTTCTTCTAGAATGATAATTTTTATCAAGCCTGTATATTTAAGTTCAGTAATTTCACTTAAATGCCAATGAAGATTACCTATTAATTGTCATTTAAGTGAAATTACTGAACTTAAATATACAAGCTTGATAAAAATTATCATTCTAGAAGAAAATTTCAAATGGCACTTAGAGGCTTTTGCATCTGAACTCTTCATATATTCTAGCACTATACATTTAGCTTAAGCATAAACTTTGGATAATGTCATGACCTGAATTCAGTTCTTTCTATAAAATTTGCATCCGTATCATTTTTGTTCCTGAAACAACCATTACTATCTAGACCACTGATTCTCCTTCTGGCAATTTTAAAAATATAAAAGATGTACTCATGACTAAGTGAATTAATGTCTAAATATAGACAGCCCCTAGAATAGCTCAAGCAAGACAGTCCATTTGTGTTTTTAACAAAAACTGCCATTGACATGGCTTCAGATACTGGACTAGAATATCCAGCTTACATAAAATAAAAATAAATATTTGTGCTACTATCACTTCAACATTCAGAGAAAAAATATGTGCTTTTAGCCTAAAATGCTTGTCATGGAAAATTGGTATGAGGAGTTATGGGGTACTCTAAAATTTAGTTGGGGATCACAGTTCACACTGAGAAATAAAAGCCTGTTCTATATTTTCGTCATGCACAATTCACTGAATCATGTTTACAAAAATTCCATCATAGAGCATAAAGTATATATTTCTGGTTCGACATGTGATCTGATTGATGCAGCTCTATTTTCACATTAGAATTAAGTGTCATCTGCATTTAGTAATAGAGGTCAGCTGGCCTCATGCTTGAGTATATTTAGAGAATCCTTAGATTGAAAGAAAGCTTCAAGATAAAGTGAGCAGGAAGAAGAAATAGAGATAGTGTAGTAATTACTTTAGGCAAAGAAATTAAGAAAGAAAGAAAGAAAGAAAGAAAGAAAGAAAGAAAGAAAGAAAGAAAGAAAGAAAGAAAGAAAGAAAGACCATTCGTACACAATTTCACCATCACCCAAAAAACATGATGAAAATCTTTTTAAAACTCTAGTCACATACTGTACACATAATGAAAGATGAAAGTCTTACCTTGATGCAAAGTTGTTTTCTTCATTTTCAATAAATAACCACTTTAATGACACTATTGTTTTATTTCTTTAACATGAATGTTTTATTTAACCTAATTTAAAATTTTGTTTTTAAGCTTATTATTATTATTATTATTATTAAATATTTACACAACGAGTGCATTGGCGTCCCGTTATCCGTTCACGTGTAATCCGCGCGGCGCGCGCGGCTCTTATCTGTAGCGCACCAGCATGCATCTTCCACTTGTCAAAGACAGCATGGCGTGATAACACTAGTGTGGGGCGCGCGCATAGGATCACATCTGCCAGGAGCGCGCTTTATACACACAGTCTACTGCAAGAGAGATTTGATGGCTCGATAGCAGTTTCCTGCTATTTGTAGTATTAGTATATTCTCTTAAAGAACAAACGAAATAAAAGTAATGCTTTAGACTAGAGCAATGGAGTGGTCTACCTACATCCATGGACCGCGGAACGTACCAATAGAGAAGGGTTGGGCAAGTCTTTAATTTTTTTAAAAGCATTTCAGAATCCTGAAATGCATTATAATTGTCCCAAATTCTTGTTAATGTAGACAAAGACTTCACTAGTCTGTACGATTCCACATGATAACATTAGAAACAGTGCTAATAGTATAAATTAGATGCCAGATGTATTATAGATTTTATTTTACTGTAAGCTTAACTTTATGATTCTGGATAATCTGGATTCCCCCCCTTTTAAATAGAGATCACGACAGTTCTCCCACGATTCTGAAAACAAAACATTAGACAACTAAATTAAATGACATGTAATTCACTTGAGGTTCTGACTAAATGTTCTATTTAATGTTTAATAAATGAGGTTTAACAGACACAGCAGAATCACTGCCATTTAGGAATAAGATCATGTGTGTGTGTTTGATCCGAGTGTTGCAATCTCTACCTCCCCCTAGCTGTTTGTTGGGACAAAGGTATATGTGTGACATTGTAGGGCAGGTGTATTCTGGGTGTGTAAACAAAGGATAGTGGGCGAATCAGTCTGAGTCTACGGTGCTTAATGTAGTAGTGACGCAGTCTATGCTCCAATTGAATGCTAGCAAGCAAAGTGTCTTTTATGCCCGTGAATGTGTACCACTGTGAGTAATAAAGCCCGAGTTCCTTGCTGCAACTAACCGACGCCTCACTGTTTTGTGCTTCGGCTCTGTTAGCCCCGACCACTAGACGCAAGTTACTTACCACGAGCCAAGTTATTATGTTGAGACCAGCTCGCTCCCAACTACGGTTCGGAGGGTGGAAGATGTAGAAGGTAACACTGAGGGTTCAGCCGGGATTTAAAAAGCAAGAAGAAAAGAAAAAAAAGTTTTGTCGGACGTGGAATGATGGCGCGCGGGGCTAGAGCTAATGCCTGGACGAAGAGGCCTGTTGAGATGGAAACCCCAAATGTAAGCACCAACCCATTTTCAAAGGGGTCATATAATGCCATTTTCATACAAGTTAATTTAATTCTTTAGGGTCTAAATGAAAAGTTTGTAATATACTTTAATTAAAATTTCTCATTAGTATTGAAAGAAAACACTCATTTTACCTGGTCAAAAACAGCTCTGTTTTTAGCACTGTTGCCTTGACAACAGTTGAGGCTATATTTTGGAGAGAGAATGGCAGCGGGAGTCTCTGAGGACACATCTGTGCAACCGTATCAGTTTGAACCGGAGTCGGACCCGGAACAAGATGACGGCCGCAAAGAAGTTCGACAATTAAGGCTCGAACAGGACGTTTCTGAATGGTTGGTTAACGTAATGTCACTTTGATCTATCTTTGTGTACTGGCAGGGTAGAGTGACTGTGAGATGTATGAACGCTATGTGTTTACTGAAGTATAGCTACGTAGTCAGTTTGTAATAACACAATAACTATAACACGTTGTTCATTATAAACGTGGGATTATGAATTATATTGAGAACGTCGTACAAAGAAAACATGCCGTAATGTACCCTGAGTGTAAACCTTAGCCGCATTCATCGATTAATATATACGTTAATACAATTTTACACTCACTTCTTCTGGAGGTGCAGCAGGGACACGAATAGTTGGTACCGTTTTTTTTTTTTTCAGGAGCAGCTTCTTAGCAAAACCAGCGTTTATAAAGCAGTCTGGTGAAAAATTATTTGCGCAAACATGAAAGCATTGTCGTTGCTCGTGGGGAATATTCCCTTCGAAAACAAAACTCAGCCACTGTGTCTTCAGCGGTTCGGATTTAGGAACATCAAAATGAACGTTAGCCACGGACAGAGCGACTGTTCACGACCGGATGGCGTCGTTCAACCTAGCTTTGCCCCCACACCACCGCCATCCCGGTTGACTGACCCGTTCCTAATGCCCGTGGAATCACAGAATAAAGCGGACGGTGAGTCCAAATACTTTTATCACCAAACCTGTGACTGTTCGAAACATATGGCAGCCAGCCCAGTTGCAGCTTTACCGTACAGTTTGCAAAATAACCCCGCTCCAACGTTTGCCCTACATTCCGCTAACCAGTTAGTTAACCCGTTCACCTCCGTGAACTGTACAGCACAAAACCTTTTTTTCCCGGCCCATGCACTGCTCTCCCAGTTCACTTCGACACCTTTTCCACCCTGCATTCCCCGGCCCGCGGAACGTTGTGGAGTAATAAACTATGATGATAACTATGCCCCACATCATGATCGATACCAATACGGTCAGTCAGCTGTGGAAAGGGCCAAGTCGGCCCCACGGTTATCACACACAGCGCCTGATGTTGAAATAATGGACACTAGTGATGATGAACATTATGTATATAAAGAGAGAATTCCAATATTAAAGCCAGGCCATTTTGATGGAACGGGCTCCTGGAAAGACTTTATTCACCGCTTTGAAAGCTGTGCAAGGGCAAACCATTGGTCAGAAACGACAATGGCGGTTCATAAAACCCCCAGATCTGACCGCTGGAGCTACCGGCGGATTGTGGCTGAAATAGAGACCACCTACGGGCCCACTCCTACCATGCGGCAGCCATCGGCATTGAACTGAGATAGAGGGTTAGGGGGCAGAACAAAGCCCTGCACCTAATAAGGGATGACATGTACGAGAAAGTGTCCATTGTGTATGCTGACCGTACAGAGCTGGAGCAGGACGCCATCAGTGTGGAGGTCTTTACCAACGCCCTGGCCGGCAGCGTGATGCAAAAACTACTGGAGAAGCAGCCGCACACCCTATGCAGAGCATATGACATCGTACACAGCTACGCGACCACCAAGAGGGCCACCAGAACAGTCACACAATTCATGCAGCCTGGCCAACGTGGTCTTGTAAATCAGAGAGCCAGGGCTGCCACAGTATGTGAAAATAACAGCAGGCCAGCTTATGTGGAGACAGTGGGGGTAGCTGTTTGGTCCATCGACTCGCCAGAGAGGGCTCCAAGATTTAATCAGCAGTGGCACCAGAAGAGAGACACAAATGTCAAAACGCCTATGGGGGATGTTCAATGCCACAACTGCTCCGGTCAAGGGCATATCCAGAGAAACTGCCCTTCCCCCCGTCGACCCAGACAGCAAGTCCGGACAGTCAATAAGAACACAGCACCCGACACAGGTATAGTGGTCACCTGTACTGCGAGTTAGGAAGATGACATGTGTGTTAAAATATTGATAAATGGACTGGAAATGTGTGCTTTGCTTGACTCTGGTGCTTGGAGGAATGTGTTTTCCCTCCATCTCTTTAAAAAATGGTAAAAAAAAAATCTTTAACTCAATTCCCGCAGAGTCCAGAACCCCAATAGAGCCATCTGTCGCACAGGTCCTGCAGGGCATCGGCCCCAGTGGTCAGGCAGTGCTGGGGGAAGTCAACCTACCAGTACAAGTTGGGAGCAGAGCTACCAATGTGAACTTTATTATGGCCAACACAGCAGAGAACAGTGAAGTTATCCTGGGGCACCCCGTCTGACATCAGACAAGTGCCCAGCTGGACTATGGTTGCCATGAGATAACCCTATTCGGAGAAAAGGTACCTCGTTTTAACCCAAGCCATTAGCCCCGGGTGCACATTGTCAGAGTGGCCCGCACAACAGTGTTGGAGTCAGGGTGTGTGTATGTAGTGCCTGGCACCGCCATGCTATTGAAGGAGACTTGATGCTGAGCCCAACCAAAGGTTTCCTCAAAAAGCACCATGTTCTAGTAGCTCACATCATCGTACAGGCGCAGCGGTCCACCAACGTTCCCATCAGAGTCTTCAACCCTGATGCCTTACCTGTCACATTGAAGAGAGGCGCTGTGGCAGGGATCCTACAGCCAGCCACGGTGTTGGGGAAGGTGGAGCCCCAGCCACCCCTGGGCCCATCGGCCCCTGAACCTATTAACTCTGTCTGTGCTTCTTTACCCAGCCACCTGCAGATCCTGTATAACGAGAGCTGTGCTAACCTGCCCAAGGGCGACCAGGAGAAGTTTGCCCACCTGCTACGATCTTACAGTGACGTCTTCTCCACGGGGCCCACTGACCTTGGCCGTACTGGCCACGTGCAGCACGACATCCTCACCACCCTTGGTCCGCCTGTGAAACAGTAATCATGCAGGATGGCTAGAGACAAACAAACTGCAGCAGACCAGCAGATGCAGCAGAGCCTGGACACTGGTGTGGCCCAACCCAGCAACTGCAGCTGGGCTGCACCCATCATCATGGTGAGAAAGAAGGACCAGACATTGCGGCTATGTGTCGACTACAGAACCTTAAATGAGAGAACCATAAAGGATGCCTATCCACCGCCTATGCACCGCATCCAGGACACCTTAGAAACACTGTCCACTGCCAGGTACTTCAGCACGCTGGATTTAACATCAGGGTAGGTGGCAGGTGGAGATGACCCCAAGAGCCTGAAAAGCAGCTGCTTTCTGCACCCATAAGGGCCTGTTTGAATGGAACGTGATGACTTTCAGACTGTGCAATGCGCCGACCACGTTCCAGAGGCTCATGGACCGTGTCCTAGCTGTGCTGCAGTGGGAGACCTGTTTGGTCTACCTCTATGACATTATTGTTCTGAGGCGGAACAGCACTGAAATGTTGGAGAGGCTCAGTCAAGTGTTCGACAGACTACGCGCAGCCAACCTGAAACTTAAACCTTCAAAGTGTGTCCTGTTCTGAGAGCAAGTGGCTTACTTGGGGCACATTGTTTCCGCCAAAGGTGTCGCCACCGACCCCCAAAAGATCCAAATGGCTGCTGGGCTGCCCGCAAAACTTATCTGAAGTGCGTCAGTTTGTCGGCCTGGCTTCATATTACCGACACTCCGTCAAAGATTTGGCTTCCGTAGCCAAGCCTCTCCCCGAACTACCAAAAATACCAAAAAGTATCCACGCTTTAACTGGACGGACGAATGCCAGGAGGCGTTTGAACAGCTGAAAAGCCAGCTGACATCAGCACCCGTGCTGGGCTATCTCCTCAACAGTGGCAAGTTGCTCCTCGACATGTCTGCCAGTGACTGGGGAATTGGAGGAGTCCTTTCAGTGCGACATGGCAGAGAGTCCAGCTGCAGAGGATGCTGGGCAAACTCCGGCAGAGTAACCTCCAGTGGGGGTAGTGGTGCCCGAAGGTAGCTATGGAGGCAGCCCCGCAGTCGAGCCTAAATATCTTCCAGTGGCGGTAGTGGATGTTTTCAGTGACAATCAAGCCGGCTCTTCGTTCCGTCTAGGGTGAATGAGCCAGCCCAAACCAACCTGTTCAGTGGCTGGACCCAAGAGCAGTTAATCAGTCCCCAGAAAGCTGACCCAGATATAGCACCAGTGAGGAAGTGGATGGACTAGGGGAGGGGCAGGCCACCCTGGGTTGACATAGCACCCTACAGCCCTACCACCAAAGCCTACTGGTCACAGTGGAAAAGGCTCTACCAGAAAGACGGAGTTTTGCTAGGAAAATTTTACTGCATGGATGGAAGGGTGTTCTTTCCACAGATCCTGCTGCATCAAGAGTAAAGCCCCAGTGACAGAACAATTGCACTATGGCCCAGTCAGTGGCCACTTTGGAGGAGAAAGGACCCTCGCACGTCTCAAGGCCCGGTACTACTGGTACAATATGAGAGATGACGTCACTATGTGGTGCCACACCTGAAGAACGATGTCATTGGGGCTGGGACATTATGACCCCATATGCGGTCATGGCTAACCGTGCAACCAAAAACAGCTCCACGGCCCTGACACTTAATATGATGCTGTTCGGATGGGAAATTACAGAGCCCATTCAGAGGCATGGCCTCATCCTGGGCTTGGTCCAGCAGAGTGTCCATTGGCAACATCTGTGCGGCGGCTGGCTGGTCCTCGCCATCCACCTTTGCCAGATTTTATAACTTGGACGTCTCTGCTCTACAAGCATGGGTCCTGTCTGTTTAGCTGGGTTTTGACCTCTACGTGAGTTCAACCCACTAGAACCCTCCCTTGTGGCTCTGAGTCTCTTAGTCTCTGGCAATTACCTCGCCCTACTTTAGCCTTGATACCCTCTGGGCCCTTATTTTCAAGTTTCCTAAGCTAAGGCCATTGAACGATTGTCGTTCTGCAGTAATAGCACCACGTGATTGGGCTGGTAGACGCAGAACGAGTGAACCGTATCGATAGGGAACGTACTCAATTACTAACGATTCCCTGAGATAACGAGAACGAGTACTGCCCGTGCCATCATGCTGCACGACTTGCCGTTCGTCGTTGCAGTGGAATTGATCTAAGATCCTACGGAGGAATGCCCGCTTGTATAGATGAATCGCTTAGTGTATAGTGCCCCATCCATTTCGGCGGGCTTTAGCACAATAGGTTTGTGCAGCTCCGCTGTGAAACCATTGGTTCGCGCAACTCAGCTGCACAACCATTTGCTTGTGCAGTTTCACTGCGTGATTCTATAAGACTTCAGTAATTGGAGAAAAGGGAGTTTTTGCCTTTTCAAATCGAATGCGTGCAGTACTCGTTCCCGGTATCTCAGGGAACCGTGGTTACGTAAGCAACCGAGTATGTTTTTGTGAAACGCTGCAACTGATTGATTGTAGAGAACATAAGTGGCAATGGTCTCCACGATCAACTTGGGCACACAATGCTTTTGGGAAATGCAGCCCTGGACATGTCGACAGCACTCAAGTCAAGTCAAGTCAAGTCATCTTCATTTATATAGCGCTTTTAACAATGGAGATTGTTTCAAAGCAGCTTTACAGAGATAAACATACAATTTACGGTAACAGAGATTGTTTTGGCTTTATAGCGATTTTTGAATAATGTTATTTCCAGCTAAAGTTAGTTTTGATTGATTCACTTCCAGCAAAATTATCATTTGTTATTAAATTAGGGGCCACTAAAATAAAGAATCCACTCAGAATAAACACGCAAATGATCTATCCCGAATGATGCTGATTGACAGAACAAGTTTATTTCTCTATGCCCTATATTACTCCACAAATATAGTCCAGTTATAGTAATAAAAGTAATAACAGTTGTAGTATAGTAATAAAAGTTGTAATAATAAAAAGACTTATCTTGAACTCTGTCATGGGAACTATGTCTAAACCTTAGTTAAACAATTTAATAATCAATTAAAAAACAATTATACCTTACACTGTACCCTCATTGGACCAGCGGTTTGGAAAATGGATGGATGGAGTATTCAGCTGCAGGCGCCATCTTCTGGCGAGATACGGGAGTTCATTCAGCACGACTCTCACAGTGCATTATGGGTATTCTATAGCCGTTGTCTGTACATCAGTTGTACATTTATTATTGCGGTGCATAATGGTATTGAATGAGTGGACTCGATAATGGTCACTATGGTTTCGGACACCACTACAAATGACTGTCGCCTGAAAAAGTGCCCTATAAGGGTATGGGGGTGATTTCAGACACAGCGGAATGGCGATCCACTCTTTAGGAGCATTGTCGCCACCTATTGTATTGCATATCAACCCATGTTTCTTACACGGTTGATGTGCCTGAAGTTTAAGCTGTATGGATTTTTTATATTTTTAGACCAATCAGAGTGCATTTTTCTGCTAGCACTGCTTGTTCAGCTCCTCTAACATTCACCTTTAGCTCTTTATGCTCCAGATCAGGTAAAGCATTCCCATCCATACATACTATATACTAGACCCTAATCCTGAATCATAGTTTTTTTTTTTTTCAAATAATGCCCTGCACTCCTGTCTGTCCAATAGATTTTTTTCTAAAACATCCTCATTCCTCACTCTATCCTCCCTATTGTTAAAGGTCCTCTAGAATGTGTTAAAATAATATTTTAATTCTGTCTCTTATATCTACATAGAGGGTATGTGGCTTATTTAAGGGCATTTAAAATGTCCAGATATGGTTTCAGGTCCATTTTCAACTCTAGAAATTGCCCCTAGAATGTAATGGTTTGTTTTTACCTTATTTGAAAGGGTCATGAATAGTAATGAGGAGTTCTGCTCTAATTGGCTGTTTCACTGCGGCCTCATTGTGTTCAAAGACAGCTGTGTTCCCTTACACAAGACGATAGGATCATCTGTTTGGCAGCCTACATCATAAGTACGCAAGGGCTGTGGTGCACTCTGAATTACAAGCGTGCAAAATAATCATACGTCAGTTTTCAAAAATGAAAACATTTTAACAAATGGACTAACGTTAGATGCCTTGGCAAATAAATATAGCTTCAACTTATGTGGTGGAGAATGTGACGTTAGCTAGAAGAATCGAGTGAGCTAACATTATCTTTGAGCAACTAAACTAACGTAGTTAGCTCCTGACGTGTTGTTGATGAAATAGACGAAAGTAAAATAATTTGACAAAAGGGAATTTACATATGTATCTACAGTATTATTGTTATGATGCAGCAAGGATGAAGCGGAGAGTGAATCCAATAGCAAGCACTTTAATTAAACTAACAGGTAAACCAGGGAAAATGACATCACAAGGAACTCAGGACAGGAACAAGGAACATCTACAGCAAACATTAAACAACGACCGACAAACACCAACTGAAGAACATGGGTATAAATACACAGGCAAACAAGCTAAACAAGATAACAAGGGGGCGTGGCTAATCAGAAACACATGGGGAGACTAATCAACAAAACAGGGAACAGCTGAACAAGAAAAGACAGGGGAACACATGACAGACAAGAACAAGGAACAAAACACAAAACCCACACCTTGACAATTATTTTGTAGATGTATATGACAACACAGGCAAGAAATATTAACCTCAGCGTAAATACTTTGTCATACTATTCAGTTGCTCGTTACTTTTTGGAGTTTGCTATAGGATCTTGCGCTGGATCACACAGTGTAAATTATCGTTTATAAAATCACTACTTACCGCTTGAGGGAATATAATTGGAATTGAATCTTCAGTATGAGACGCTGAGAGAAGCCTGCTTGATATTGTCCCAGGTTTGAAAATAAGTCTGTGGTGAAATGGGCAGAGCAAACTAACAACTTTTCTGTGGGAAGGGTATGAAAAGTCCTCATCCCCTGCACAGCCTGGAACATAACATTTGTTTCCATGATCTGCCATTTTTCCCATGATCCTCGCTTGTTTCTTCACCTGCAGAACTTGTATATTATATGTTGTATGTTTATGTTATTGGGCCCCTTCCTAAAAGCTTTTAGTAGCTTCTCTGGGGCTTCACGTGACCTACATATGACCATTGTTCCTTCTGAAATTGTGTGTAAATGATATAATGATGACGTGTGAATAAAAAGGAAACGAAACGAAACTTCTGATGATTCGACTGCGGAGTTCTGCCTGGCATTGAACATGGGCTGGCATATGCAAATTTCATGGCTGTTCTTGTTTCAAATTCTAGGACACCTTTAAAATGATTAAGTAACATACAACCATACACCTTATATTTACAACACATAAAAAGTACATGATACCATTTCAGATACAACACTAGGGTGACCATATTTTGATGGCCAAAAACCAGGACACTCGGCCCGGCAAACAGATACTCAAATGATACTCGAAGTTTACTCAAAGATGCCTTATTAATTTCAATACATTTAAAGTAGGCTATGCCTCCTCTGCAGTGGCGCAAAAAGTGGGTATGCGCTATATGCGGCGCATAGGGGCGCAGCACCATGGGGGGCGCCAAAGCGATGAAAAAAATAAAATAAAAATAAAATAAAATTGAATAAAAAAAATATATATATTGTATATTCTATATGTAGTTGCTGTTGTGCGTTTCTAAATCATTTCTGCATTTCTTAAATGTTATATAAAATTTTAGAGGACTAAAAGGCTAGAGTAGGCGCCCTCATGGAGAAGGGGGACAGGGTAATATTGCGTCATTCGCGTGCGGGCGGGGGCGCCGTGAGCGCTGAGCGAGCAGGTACGAGTAGTGAGTGAGTTGTCGTCGAAAAAGATGGATAAAACAAAATGCTGGGGGGCTAAAAATAGAAAAAGAAAGAGGGAAAAGGAGATGGCATGTCAATTGATGCGACAGCAGCTAAATAAGTGCATGCTGAAAGCCAACAGGTAGGATTTAAAGTGTGACATCCAGGCATGTATGCTATCTATATATCTGTGTGGCCATCGGGACTACCGGGAGATTCCCGGTGGACCGACGTGCTTTTTCGGCCGATACATCTCATACTTTTTTTTTTTTTGTCTTAACGGCCCATAAAACTCGTACATCGGCGGCCATTGGTAAAAAAAAGTCAGCGTTAGTTTTTTTTTTTTCTGACACACCGGCCCATGAAACGTTATCATGTGCTTGTATCTTTATAGAAATTAGTACAAAACTAATTATGAAAGTTTCCTTTATTTTTTCAGTGCATTTGTTTTACAATATATGGCTATTACTATCATGGGATTAATATTTTAACTATTATTATGTAGTAGTGTAATGTAGACACTAACTAAAAGAGGTTTGACATTTTCTTTGTTTAATTTGCACACTAAATATGGGTTGGAGCTTATAATTTTGAACTCTCAAAGTGCACCAGACTGCTGAATTTAATATTGCCCCCCAACCCCCCTAGAAAAACAGAGGTCCACCTACCACAGTTTTACCTAAAATCCTGTGAGAAACACTGGTATTGCTGTTCCAATGGAGCTTATAGTTTTTTTTTTGAGACTGTCCTCCTCCGAAAAACGACCCCATATGTCGTTTGTACATGCAGCGTATTACGACCTATAGTGGCGTTTTAAAATGAAGCGCCCTCTAGCAGTCATATATTATGACAGTCTCGTTTATCGGGTGTGTCGTCATCAAATGACCTTTGACTGTCGTTACCAATAAAAACTAAATGCGGCAAGAGAAAGAATGACCCTGAACGCCGTAATCAATATCTGTTTTATTTTATTTAAAGATATATTTAATGTATCGTTGTGACTGTCGGCAATTCATGTGTAAGTAAGTATAGTTTGATGTTTTTTCTTTACAAATCAGTTGCGAATGCCACTGAATGAATGTGATTTTACCACAGTATATTAGCTCGATCCTGCTAGTTAAAGCACAGTGCCCATAAATTTTACCATAGTAATTAGTTTTACTGTGGAATTTTTAGTTAAATAAGACAACGCCATGCTTTTAACATTTACATTTACATTTACATTTAGTCATTTAGCAGACGCTTTTATCCAAAGCGACTTACAATTAAGGACTAAACCAAGCGAGTCATCGTGAAGAGGCAAAAACAACGAAAGAAGTGTTCAAAATACAAAGTTCAGACATTGCTCGGAGTAGCATAAGCCAGGCAAGCGAGGATTTAAAGGAAAGGATTTTTATTTTTTTTTTATTTTATTTTTTTTATGTTAAGTGCTCCCGGAAGAGATGAGTTTTCAGTTGCCTTTTGAATGTTGTCAGGGATTCTGCATTCCGGATGACGGTGGGGAGATCATTCCACCAGCATGGAACTGTGAATGAGAATGTCCTGGAGAGTGATTTTGTGCCCCGCTGTGATGGTACCACGAGCCGTCGCTCATTGACCGATCGTAGGCTTCTGGTAGGGATGTACGAGACTGTGGTTTTACTGTGGTATTTGTAAACACAGTTAACACAACACTTACAATGGTTTTACCTAAGTTAAGTAGTTTTACTGTGGAATTTGTAGTTAAAGCACAGTACCACACCTTGGATTTAACACAGTAACTGTAACGTTAGATTTACTGTGGTATTTGTAGTTAAAGCACAGTAACTTGCATGCTTTTACCACAGTAACTGTTTTTACTGTCTACTATTTGTAGTTAGAGCACAGTAACCACAGCACTTACCATGGTTTTACCAGAGTAACTGTCGTTTTACTGTGGTGTTTGTAGTTGAAACAGTAACACAACACTTGCCATGGTTTTACCACAATAACCACATCACTGGCCATGCCTTTAATACCTTTTTGTAATGTAATTGTAATTCAATATTATTTTTCTGTCTTGCAGTTACTTCAGATCACATACTCCTCCATCTCCATCTCCCACAACAACCTTTACTCCAACAGCTCTTTTAAGAGGCCATCTCTCGCAAAAACATACTTTCTGTCTGTCTCTCTCTCTCTCAGTTTTTTTTTTAACTGTAATTAATTTACACATATTTTGCTCTCTTTCTTTCTCTTCTTCATCATGGAATATTTTTAAAAATCAAAATTTGATCAACTCTGTCAGAAAGCTGCTATTAACAGGGAACTTGAAGTCAAAGCTCCCAGTGCTGATCTTGAAGAAGCTGCCAGGGAGGCTGAACAAGTCCTTCAAATTAGGTAATGTTGAACACATTAAGTTATAGCTGATTTGCTTTAATGAATGTATCCTTATTTTATGTTTTATTAACTTTCCTTAAAGTCCTTCCTCTCAAATAATTTGGTCCACATCATTTTTAACACACTGTCTCAACATGTATATTTCTCTTTGTTTCAGCTGAAAAGGAAGTGCTGTCAAGGGCTTGTTAAACCTGTATTCGTGGAGAGGGATGAATTCGGCCATCTTGTGCGTTTATGGAGAAGGAAAAAAGCTGCAAAGGCAAATGTTTCCAATGGTATGTCTGTGTTGGTCTTAACCCTTGATTGAACATTACTGCAGTTACATTTTGCACAGCATTTGATGTTTCTTAAACTTTGTTTTACATACTACACTACCCCATCAGTAAGAGCCCACAATAAAGCGCCATGTCGATGTAGTAATAGTTCATTCAACTGACCAAGTCAGCAAATTCATATGATATTGTACAAGTGCACTCGTACAAAATTCTATGACTTTTACTCCAGCTGCTTTCATTGGCCATTGCCTCAACTCTCTTGCACACTGTGCACATTGTAAGTAGTCGGACCGTTTATATCAGAAAGTTCATATCAAATCCATTGTATTCTTTATTAACCTTTACATATTGGCGCTGTCTCTTCTCGTACCGACAGTAGGCTACATGATATCTTTCCACATGTTGATTTTTTTGACATCATCTGTTTAAGAAGCAAGAGTCTGGAAATGCTAGTTTAACAAGTTACGTGACACATCAGATCTTCAAATAACTTGTCCTGATTAGTTCACCCAAAAATTAAAATTCTGTCACACTGTAAAAACTAACAAGTTGACTTTACTAAGAAAAGCTGTGGAAACTGATTGCCTCAAATTTCTCAAGCAAATTAGGTCATAATTTTTGACTTGATACTACTCTCTACTACTTTGTAGAGTTAACTTGTGTATTTGTTGAGGTTACCATAAAACTTAAGTACAGTTAACTTAATAAACTCAAGTTTAGGCAACTTACAGATTTAAGTTGAGATTTGTAAGCAGAACTTAAACAAAACAGTTATTTTAACTTGTCTGCTTGTTCATTTTACTAGAGGAATGTGTGGAAACAGATTGCCTTAAATTTCTCAAGCAAGTTGTACTCAAAATTCTAAGTTGAGAATACAAAGAAAGACAACAGATTTGGCAAAACAATACAATGTTTATTTGTTTAACAATATTAATTTTAAAACATTACTTAAGGCATGCCCGTAAACATGGCCCGGCAACAATATTTTAGAAATAAAGCACATAAGAAAAAGCAATAAAACCATCAATGTCTTTGTTTTTAACATCCTTACAAAGTGGTCAAAGTCAAAGAGTTTGGTACAAAATGCCTTTCCTCTTTACAATTCTCTTCCAATAAAACTCTATTCTAAAACCAAACTAAACTTGAAATTAAAAACATCCTGTTAAAGGAACACTCCACCGTTTTTTTTTCAAATTAAACTATGTTATTCCCTTAACTAAGACGAGTTGATACACACCTCTCTCGTCTCAGTGCGTGCACTACATCGCTCTGGCGCGCGACGACACTTTGATAGCACTTAGCTTAGCCCAGTTCATTCATTAGGATCTAAACAGAGATGAAGTTAGAAGCGACCAAACACCTCCACGTTTTCCCCTATTTAAATCCAGTTACACGAGTAGTTACACGACCAAGTAAGGTGACACAAAAAAAACGTGGCGCTTTTCTAAGTGGGTAAAATGGATAACTATAATGTATGGCAGAATAGCACCTAAGAGCACTTCGACTCGGCGCAGTAATATCATCACTCTTGAAAAATCCTCTCCCTCTCATTACTGATATTACTGCGCCGAGTCGAAGTGCTCTCAAGTGCTATTCCGCCATATATTATAGTTATCCATTTTACCCACTTAGAAAAGCGCCACGTTTTATTTTGTGTCACCATACTTGGTCGTGTAACTCGTGTAACTGTATTTAAATAGGGGAAAACGTGGAGGTGTTTGGTCGCTTCCAACTTCATCTCTGTTTGGATCCCAATGAATGAACTGGGCTAAGCTAAGTGCTATCAAAGTGTCTCGCGCGCCAGAGCGATTGAGTGCACGCACTGAGACGAGAGAGGTGTGTATCAACTCGTCTTAGTTAAGGGAATAACAGTTTAATTTGAAAAAACGGTGGAGTGTAAATATGGATATTTTTTTCTTTTCTCAGTTTCAACAATTTGAAAACACTTGAGTATCTGTAAAACAGTACTGAAAAATTTTCTTTAGAGTTCTCTAACAGACAGCCCTATTCACTCAAAGCAACATGGCTATGATCTATTGCTGCATAAGGCGATTTTTCAGTGATTGGATTTTAGGTTTGAGTGACTTGTGGCCAAGGGACAAAATCACTCTCTGTATGAAGTCGAATGTGCTCTTCAGTGCTGCAGGATACTCTAAGTTTAGAGCATAAATTAATCCAAAGAGCAAACACATTGCTTGTGGAAGATTTTCAATATCATCCACAACCACTGTACCTTCCAAAATGATTGCCGTTGTTGTGGCATCAAGATGCAGGGAGTAGGGTACGGCAGCGGTTGCAGACGACTCGGGAATCACTGTCAGAATACCTATTTCAATGTTGGACATATCTTCATTGTCATCACAGTCCTAAAAATGGGAATAGCATATGACAAAAATGAGGTCAAAGAAAGCCACAAAACATATTTTAAAGGGATAGTTCACTCAAAAATGAAAATCTTGTCATAATTTACTCACCCTCAAGTTGTTCTAAACCTGCATGAGTTTTTTTTCATCTGTTGACTTGAAAAGAAGACATTTTGATGATTGTTGGTAACCAGACAGTTGAGAGTAGCCATTGACTTCCATAGTAGGAAAAAAATACTATGGAAGTCAATGGCTACTCTCAACTGTTTAATTATCGACATTCTTCAAAATATCTTTTGTGTTCAACAGAAGAAAGAAACTCATACAGGTTTGGAACAACATAAGGGTGAGTAAATGACAGAATTTTTATTTTTGGGAGAACTATCCTTTTAAGAGCACATACTCATTAAAATGTGAAACTAAATTAAACTAAATTAATAACACTGTATTATGTCTAAATGTAAAGGCATTTTCAAACAGGACACAGCAGTGGATGCAGGGGGGAATACATACATCAAACCACTGCATGAAAAGACAAATAAAACTGAAGGCCAGCTATATACATTAAAACTATCAAAAAATCTATTGTCTTTCTTATAAATGTTTTTTTATTCATTTCTTTATGTAATATAAAATGTATCTTCTTACTGTCTTTTTTCCTCTAAATTCTTAATTTAACTTTCACTTTCTTTTCTCTAACCCTTACTTTGTTTCAATGTCCTGACTGTTTTTCTTGCCTTCATAACTCTTCTTGCCAGATATCTAAACTGTTTGAAGAACAGTTTGCCTGTTAAATAAGAATCACATCAGAGAAGAAAATACTTACAAAACATGTCTTGTAAAAATCGGTGGGGTCCTCTCCGAGAAGGAGTGGTAGGCCATGAAGAACGGCTGTTCGTTCCGCGTTGATGTTGGATTTCTGCAAAGTTATAAAAATGTATATTGAATAGCGCTCATGACTAGCACAACACAGAGCAAAAAACAACAGCAAAAGCAACATTTGTTTTGCTATCGAAACATAATTGTGATATGTCGAGGAGCTTACGTCATTTTGAATCTGCTGCAGAATCTTCTTAAGTTTGGAGCCGATGTCTCCACCTTTAGCCTTGAAGATATTGATGAAACGTTGAGTGAATCTGTCCAGTTCTTGAAAGAATTCAGTTTGCAGGTTTTTGCCAGATATACGACTAAACTCTGCAAGGATCTAAAAAAAAGAAGAACAAAGAAAAAGTAGGACAAACTGACATTACAAACTGACTTTTTACTGTAAAAGTAAGTCCAAGTATGAATTAAACAGCAAAAGTGGTTAACAATCAATTTGCTTTGTAAATGTTCAAGATTAAATTATAAAGGAAACCAATAAAGACTCACCTGACTCTGTGTGAAGAGGGCTGGCCACCTTTCAACTGTATTCTTCACAGCAGGCTCCTTCTCTATCAATTCCTTTCTACGCAAGGCAAATGTTGAATTCATGTTCCGGGATATCAGTGCAGCATTAAGACGACGTTTCTTCATGTCTTCCACCATCTCTTTTCTTTTGGACTCCATGCCTGTTTAGAATTTTCTGCAACATTTGCAGAATTGGCACATAAGACATTGACTGTGAATCAAGCTTGTATTCAATTGGCATGACAATTGGAAATTCCCTCTGAAAATATGATGCTCTTCTGCTTATTGTGGAAAGAGGCTCGCCATCTTTGGTCATTGTCAAGATTGGGTTACTGTCTTTTACTGCATTCACTAATTTTCTCACTAATGAATCAGTGTCACTCAGTCCATGTTTAAGGAGAATTTGCTGAATTGCATGATAGACAAGGGGCTCTGAAAAAAGTACAATTTGATTTATTTGTTGAATTATTTCCTGCGCAGCCGAATCAGACACATGCAAAATTGCCTGCATTTTGAGAAATAGTGCGGCTAAATTGTGCTCCAATTGATGATGCAATAAATCAAGGTTTTCATTCTCTATATCATTTTCCTCCAATTGTTCATCTACTGGATCAGGGTTCAAAGGTTCTTCTTGTTGCACATTATCTACATTGTGAGTAACGACGTTTAAGAGAATCTCAGATTTCAATTGCCTTTGATCTAGTGCTCCATGTTCTCTACATATATGGGAATTAAATGTAGAGTAGACATTGCTCTCAAAATTACAATTGTTGTATGGACACTACAGTTTCATGATTTTTTAGATGCTGCCGTAAATGAGAAAAAAATATTGACTTTGTGCAGGGCTCCTCAAAACTGCACAGTGGGCAGTGAAATATCAAAGGGATGTGATCACATGGACTGGATTGGCTACCATGTGCCTGATGTGAATGATTTTTTGTTAAATGCACCCTTAGTGCATTAAATGATTTGAATGAACACAGACAATCTGTGTAGAGACATGGAATCGGAGTACTTCTAGAGTAGCTTCCATGTTTTAATCTGTAGTGTTTCAACAGCTGAGCCCTCTTTTCACACGAAAACAAGCAGAACTTGCACGTCCACTGCATGAATTTAAGTCCCCAAAATAAGCATACACAAAATAAAAAAATAAGGTAATAACTTCTTGTTAGTTACACTATCTTGATTAATCGTGTTGTTCATTTCCACGTGAACGACACGTGAGCATCGAACTTTCTAGATAGAATTAAAGTATAGGCCGCACAGAATTTTACATATTAATGATAAACCCCGAACTTATAACCGATTAACACAGCTTACAAACTGTACATAAAACAGTGTTCAGTAAAAATCGATTTTAGCAAACTAAGTTAGCTAGTAAGCCACTCAACTGGTCTCATTCGACATAAAACTACTTCAGTGTGCCTTTTCCTCTTACTGGTCAATGAGCAAATTAAATTCTGTTTTTATAAGCAATACAATGACATTAAAGTTGATAAATAGTTGTTCAAGAGGCTAGCATACCTAGCTTTGCTGCCTCATCCCGAACACGAGATGAAGTTCTTCGTCGATGTCGTCGTCTTCTTCAACCGTCCAATTGCGCAAATGCGCATGCGCGAGACGAAAACGCATTTAAGAAAAAGAGAGTTGTTTCATCTTATGCTGAAACTTATAACCAACGAACAGTAATATCAAGCTCTGTTAATAAAAATATAAAAAGGACTGTAAAGCAGCAGCAGCCGATGGGCTTGCAAATACGCTTTAATCTTCCCGGTTATTTTATAGCATGAAGGAAAAAAAGATTCAGAACCTACTATTAAATAAATACACACGTGTGTGTGTGTGTGTGTGTGTGTATATATATATATATATATATATATATATATATATATATATATATATATATATATATATATATATATATATATATATATAGCTATTATCAAACTGTTAATTGTAGGGTATTTCCTCAAAATGTTATTCATTTCATTATTATTATTAATATTACTTTGCAAAATATGTGATCCAGAGATTTGCAACAGTGTGAACATGCCTTTAGCACAATGCACTTACCAATCTTAAGTACAATGTACTAGATTTGTTTAGTTTAACTATTGCATCCACCTAAAAGTTCACAGTACACAGTCTAATCAAGTTAAATCAACTAATATTCCAAAGTAAGTTAAATTCACTAGTTTTTCTCAAGTAGAATCAGCAATTACTTTTTACAGTGCAGTAATTACTCACCCTCACCCTCATGTTCAACCCCGTAAGACTTTCATTCATCTTCAGAACACAAATTAAGATATTTTTGATTAAATCTGAGAGCTGTCTCACTCCTCCATAGAAGCTAAGGGATCGAAACTTGCCGGCCTAGAAAGTTAGAAAAGACAATGTTTAAAATAGTCCAAGTGACTACAGTGGCTCAACCTTGAGTTTATCCAGCGACGAGAATACTTTCTGTGCGCAAAAATAACGACTTATTCAACTCTTCATTTCCTTCCCTGTGGGCCTCTGAGTGAGTTCCCGTAGTGTAACAGCGCAGCGCTTCTGTGTTGTACGTCAGAACGTAGGCTCGCTATTGGCCGACGCAGGTCATGTGTGTGATGCGTGTGACGTACAACACAGAAGCGCTGCGCTGTTACACTACGTGGCTCACTCAGAGGCCCACACAGAAGAAAATGAAGAGTTGAATAAAGTCGTTATTTTTGCTTGTTTTTGCGAACACAAAGTATTCTCGTGGCTTGATAAATGTATGGTTGATTGACGAAAGTCTTACGGGGTTGGAACTTGCAACATGAGAGTGAGTAATTACTGACAGAATTGTCATTTTTGGGTGAATTAACCCTTTAAGTTCGTTCATAACACCAGAAACAATAATTATAATGATAACTATTTTAACATCCACAACAAAAGGACGATAAAGTTCTGTTTATTATTAAAAGTGTGTGGTGTGGTCATGTTGTCTGCCATTTTAAGTGCTTAAGCTTTTTATAGTCGAGTAGATTCTGATTGGCTGTCAAAGATTTTATAGTTCATCAGCTGAAAAAAAAAAAAACATTTCTGAAAGTGATTCCAACGAAATTGTTCCTCTGTGTCGTTATATGTTAAATAGCTGCAGTGTGGGCTCATCCTTTGTGTGAAGAGGCCTTTAAACTGCTTACAACAATACTGGCAGAAAGTAATCATGTTTAAAGGAATTCATTTATTAATATAGCTTGCTATTGAAGATGCAGCTTTTTCTAGTACCACCTTTCTCTCATTATTAAAACTTACACCCAAAATTCTGCCCGTCTCAGTTCGTGTCTTAATGGGGTCAATAGACATTTCTTGTTTTACAGCTGAAAAAGAGCAAGCCAGGCAAACCAGTATTTACCAGGACAACCAGTCCTGTTGGGGATGAGAAATGAACATGGCCGCCTCATGTATTCATACATACATGTTTATAGCTCCTAGAATGAGCAAATAGGCTGTGCCATTATCTTTGGAATTTGGGCAGGAAATTACTTTATATGGTGAGTACTGACAATTTTTCTGGAGTTATTATTAAAATTGTTGTTTTGTCTGATTGTTTTAAGGAGGATGAAGCCAGTTGATGAAGAAATAGGCATGTTGCACTATATTCTCATTTTCTACTTGTACAGAAAGACTACATCAAGAGGTAGAGGAGCCGATAGATGGCACTGAACACACTCAATGCTCAGGTCCGTCTTCACGCAGTTGGTCAGTTCACATCGTCCAGACTAAGGAGAAATGGGTCTGAGGCCAGAGATGGAGTTTTTGTTGACAGGAGACGATTCTGTGGCCACCAAGTGCAGCACTGCATCAGTTATCCACTGTGAAGAATACATTCCAGCTCTACGTTGACAGGTCAGAGTTACGGCCCATGGAATCAATGGTAAGTCTAGTGCAGGGGTAGGCAAGTTCGGTCCTAGAGAGCCGCTGTCCTGCAGAGTTTGGCTCCAACACTGAGAAAAACCTCACCTGCCTATAGCCTTAGTAATCCTGAAGACAATCCTGGTCTATTGCAACAATTTTAAATAATACTATTATATATGGTTTGCTGATTTACCACCTCCTAAATACATATTTTCTTTGGTTAGAACTTCACCCATCCACCCTGATGCTGTGCTGAAGAAGGCTCATCAGTGTCTTTTCTTCCTCAGACAGCTGAGGAAGTTCAGTGTGAGCACCAAAACACTCAAATCAACCCTCAATGTTACACTGTGGAGAGGATCCTGACTGGCTGCATCACTGCAAAGCTCTACCAACTGCACAGAACACTGTTGGAGGTGAGCTTCCCTCCCTCCAGGACAAGGGAGTGTGTGAGGAAACTTCCCTTCCTACAGGTGTGTGTGAGGAAAGCACGGAGAATCCAGACACCCGGGCCATGGACTGCTCTCACCGTTACCATCAGGCAGAGGTTATTGTAGAACCCGCACCAGCAGACTGGACTCATACCAGTAACACACACACAGCAACCCCCACCCCCCAACCTCATATGCTCTACATTTTTTCAATTACACTTACTGGACTCTTACTCAGTATTATTCTGGACCCTGACATTCTATTTTCACTCATTCATACCGTACTGCACTGTATATGTATACTGTGATTATTTTGTTTATTTTTTTCATTTTTCAATCTGTGTATAGTATAATATTGTACCATATATTGTTCTCTACTTGTATTGAGTCCCTAACATATACTGTGTATATTAATACTGTATGTGTTATGTAAATATTCTATACTTGTCATCCATACTGTCATTGTGCAGAGTTTGCAAAAAAGAATTTCATCACCTGTACACACTTGGGTTCATGGTTTTGTGACAATAAAATTATTTGATTCGATCACATCTTTTGTCCATCATTTGTACTGTACTGTGCTCGATAACAATTGCAAATTGCTTATATACATGGAAGAAGAAGATTTCGATAGGGAGATAAATATCATGATTATAACAACCCTTTTTTATTTCTCTCAAATATCATAAGTCTTGATATGCTACTTTAGCTGTATTTATGATGTATTATCCAGTAAAGTATTGTACATGGTGTTGGATAACAAAATATGGTGAATATTATTTATTGAGGATTGTGTTTGGTAAATACACAATTAGATTTTGTAAAAAGACATAACCATGATTGTTTTAATTGAGACATGAACATTTGTCATATTAATGACATTTGGGACAATCATTTGCTAGAATGTTACCATTGTATATGTTTTAGGACTTAGATGCTGTGTCAAATATGGTAAATATGCCAAATTTCAGTTACATGAAGTGAAAGGCTGAAAGATGCATCACCAGAGACTGCATGGGCTATATTGTTATGGGCACTTCAGGCACACTGAGGATGCTGTACCAGGGAAAGATCAACATGGATCCTGTACTATAAGCAGGATGAGCATTCAAATTTCTGATGTCCAGAACTTTTACATTATGATGCTTTGCAGTGCATTCATTTTTTGTTAAGACTTTTGAGCCATAAGTTACACATTGTGTGTACTTGGACAGTATGCCATTCAGTAAAACAATGTTGTACAATGAAGTGTCACAAGTGTATTGGTTGTTTAAATTGATGTCTTTGTTTATTGTCAACACTATTCTTATGCTAGGTTTACATTATGATGTTGACTTCACTTTAAAAAAAAATTATATATATATATATATATATGAAAAGGTGGTATAAAGGTGTTTTAAAAAGTGCTTATAGTAAAATACCAAATTTTAGCCTGCCTCTCAAATATGTCTTAGAGGTTTGCACAATGACCATGATTAGATATCCCTATGTTCAGTAAAGATAGTATTTTTTAAAATGTCTTTATTAAACGTTTTAAACTACATTGCCCATTAGCCTCTATCATTATATGCTATTTGGCAATAGTCTTTGTTTGTAGTTCAGTTAACTTATACTTAGGGTTAGGGTTAGGATCTCGGTAAAGGGGTAATTTCTCACAACAAATCAACACCACATTGTTAACTTTATGTATTACTGACGTAATTATAACAGCAAAACGTACTTTGCAACATTAAACGTTTAGTAATATGGGTTTAAAGATTGTCCAACCACAGCCAGTCCTGTAGGTGCCAAGGAAATGTCAAAGCCAATGACAACCCAGTTGAGCAGATGCGTCACACTTACTTGTCCATATATGATAATTTATGACAGGATCTTCCAGGTTCTTGTGGTGAATGGACAAATTAAACATTTATTTGTTCCCATTAAATATAAAACTAAAATGACAGATTGCATTGTGGGGTTAACCCGATGCAACAATTGATTACATGCAATAGAAAAATGTTGCAGTTGGATACTGTATGACAAATAAGTATTAAAATAATTCAAAAAGTTTCATTTGCTTACAAAAAACTAATCCTCTGATAATTATTCAAGCATTCAGTATTTCTTAAACAAAGAAAAGTTCAGCTACTATTCAAATGAAGTGCTTTATAACATTTACAATGTATTAAAGGTATATATTTAATTACTTCTGTGTTTCCTGGAAATGGATCCCTTACCATTATTAGCTAGTATAAATATAGGAATAAAAAAAAAAAGCATAATAAATGGACACATTTTGTAGTAATTTCCCAATGTTTATTTATATGTCAAACTGTTTAAATACAAAGATAAGCACTCAGCATATCATCCTCTGTCACACAGGTACTTCTCCAATTTGCGCCACTATGTAGAAAAGAAAACAAAAAAATAGGTTGGTTATATAAAAAAATATCTGCATTGAGGTAATCAATTATAGTGAAAAATAGAAAACTCTTTAAAAAAAACACTGATTGATAAAGTAACTGATATGTAACCGAAACCCCTTTAAAACAACAATGAATAGTATACAACATGTAATTTTGTTTGGCATTTCAGATGGATGGAGAAAACTGAACTGGAATGATATATAAGGGATAATGTGTAAGGGACATTATCCCGCTTATTACATGGCTACCTACCAAATAAATTCAAAATTTGACTCAAAATATTGATTTAAAAAGGAGTTTATTGATTTAAAAATGATTGTATTGCTTCCGCTAAAGAAAATAGCGTTTAGCGCTCCGTCTCTACGGTTAGAATCCATGGCAACACTCTGTTTTTCATGGCAACGGTGTGTTATACTTAGCAGCGGTCTGTTCAAGAAATAACAGACCTTATTCTACATTAGAATTCAACCAAGCCATGTAATAAATATATTATATATATATATATATATATATATATAATTACACAATATGCAATTCAATAACATTAAGTTGAAACAATTAAGGAAATAATATTAAAAAGAAAGAAAATAGGTTATTTTTACATTACCATTTCCCCCCTCTTTCTCTGTGTTGACAAGGAGAATACAGTGGGAGGGATGGTGACAGGAGTGCTCACAGTAGAATCTGAGTGTTCACTGTAGAAAAGAAATTATTACAAGTAGACATGGTCAGAGTGGAAATTAGCAATAAGAGTGAAGAAGGGCTGAGCAGATGTGCCACACAAGACGGAGAGCGATGTGGAAGCTTTTGGATGGGTTGGGTCTTAAAAGAGCCATTGGGTTTGATATTGTAGAGAGCTGATGGAGTTTGATATTGTAGAGAGCTGATGGAGCAGGACTAAGTAATTTGTGACAAATCCTGCAAGAAAGGACAAAAGAGAATTTTATTAAATCACATGATGAACTATAAAAACATTGACAGCCAATCAGGATCTATCCAACTTTAACCGTTTGTTGTGGATGTTAAAATAGTTATCATTATAGTTATTGTTCTTGGTGTTATGAACGAACTTAAAGGGTTAATTCACCCAAAAATTACAATTCTGTCAGTAATTACTCACTCTCATGTTGCTCCAAGTTCCAACCCCGTAAGACTTTCGTCAATCAACCATAAGTTTATCAAGCCACGAGAATACTTTTTGTGCGCAAAAACAAGCAAAAATAACGACTTTATTCAACTCTTCATTTTCTTCTGTGTGGGCCTCTGAGTGAGCCACGTAGTGTAACAGCGCAGCGCTTCTGTGTTGTACGTCACACGCATCACACACATGAACTGCGTCGGCCAATAGCGAGCCTACGTTCTGACGTACAACACAGAAGCGCTGCGCTGTTACACTACGGGAACTCACTCAGAGGCCCACAGGGAAGGAAATGAAGAGTTGAATAAGTCGTTATTTTTGCGCACAAAAAGTATTTTCGTCGCTGGATAAACTCAAGGTTGAGCCACTGTAGTCACTTGGACTATTTTAAACATTGTCTTTTCTAACTTTCTAGGCCGGCAAGTTTCGATCCCTTAGCTTCTATGGAGGAGTGAGACAGCTCTCAGATTTAATCAAAAATATCTTAATTTGTGTTCTGAAGATGAATGAAAGTCTTACGGGGTTGAACATGAGGGTGAGGGTGAGTAATTACTGACAGAATTTTAATTTTTGGGTGAACTAATCGTTTAAGTGATCTGATTAGGACAAGTTATTTGAAGATCTGATGTGTCACGTAACTTGTTAAACTAGCATTTCCAGACTCTTGCTTCTTAAACAGATGTGGTCAAAAAAATCAACATGTGGAAAGATATCATGTAGCCTACTGTCGGTACGAGAAGAGACAGTGCCAATATGTAAAGGTTAATAAAGAATACAATGGATTTGATATGAACTTTCTGATATAAACGGTCCGACTACTTACAATGTGCACAGTGTGCAAGAGAGTTAAGGCAATGGCCAATGAAAGCAGCTGGAGTAAAAGTCATAGAATTTTGTACGAGTGCACTTGTACAATATCATATGAATTTGCTGACTTGGTCAGTTGAATGAACTATTACTACATCGACATGGCGCTTTATTGTGGGCTCTTACTGATGGGGTAGTGTAGTATGTAAAACAAAGTTTAAGAAACATCAAATGCTGTGCAAAATGTAACTGCAGTAATGTTCAATCAAGGGTTAAGACCAACACAGACATACCATTGGAAACATTTGCCTTTGCAGCTTTTTTCCTTCTCCATAAACGCACAAGATGGCCGAATTCATCCCTCTCCACGAATACAGGTTTAACAAGCCCTTGACAGCACTTCCTTTTCAGCTGAAACAAAGAGAAATATACATGTTGAGACAGTGTGTTAAAAATGATGTGGACCAAATTATTTGAGAGGAAGGACTTTAAGGAAAGTTAATAAAACATAAAATAAGGATACATTCATTAAAGCAAATCAGCTATAACTTAATGTGTTCAACATTACCTAATTTGAAGGACTTGTTCAGCCTCCCTGGCAGCTTCTTCAAGATCAGCACTGGGAGCTTTGACTTCAAGTTCCCTGTTAATAGCAGCTTTCTGACAGAATTGATCAAATTTTGATTTTTAAAAATATTCCATGATGAAGAAGAGAAAGAAAGAGAGCAAAATATGTGTAAATTAATTACAGTTAAAAAAAACTGAGAGAGAGAGAGAGAGACAGAGACAGACAGAAAGTATGTTTTTGCGAGAGATGGCCTCTTAAAAGAGCTGTTGGATTAAAGGTTGTTGTGGGAGATGGAGATGGAGGAGTATGTGATCTGAAGTAACTGCAAGACAGAAAAAGAATATTGAATTACAATTACATTACAAAAAGGTATTAAAGGCATGGCCAGTGATGTGGTTATTGTGGTAAAACCATGGCAAGTGTTGTGTTACTGTTTCAACTACAAACACCACAGTAAAACGACAGTTACTCTGGTAAAACCATGGTAAGTGCTGTGGTTGCTGTGCTTTAAATAGTAGACAGTAAAAACACAGACTGTGGTAAAATCATGGTATATTACTGTGTTTTAATTACAACTACCACATTACAACTAAGTAACTGTGGTAAAAAAACATGGTAAGTGTTGTGTTACTGTGCTTTAACTATAATAGTACACTGTGGTACTGTGGTAAAAGCATTGTAATTGTTGTGGTTACCATGGTTAACGGTGGAAGCATGGTATAACGTTACTGTGCTTTTACTAAGTTACACATGGCGGATCGACAGTTACTGGTAAAACATAGTAAATGTGTGGACTTTTTGCATGATACCTTTCCCAACACAGGCAAATTTCAATTTTTGAATGTCACAATGAAAACTAACTTTATAATGCTGGCGTCCGTTAACTTGAAATCATACCGATTTGAAACACGACATCTTTTTCATTCATAAACACGGGACTATAGGCGGATGGAAACCCTACCTGTACGTGTGATGAAGTCATCAAAAAGATATATTTTTATAGCAATAAACTACTTTGAATAGGAGAGTTTTACGTAAACTGGTAACGTTAGCAGGTAGATTAAAAAACCCATAATGCATTGAGGCGAAAGTCAAAGTTTATAATGCGTTTCTCAATATCTCCAGCTGCCGGTAGGGGCGCAAATTTAGGGAACGCTCTTATGTGTCGTATTTGAAGGTAGTCACAAACGACCTAAATGGTCGTATGGGTTGGAGGACTTGTTGTTTTTTTTAGGGGGCTTCATCACGGTGGAGTACAGCTATAGTGTAATTGTATCAATAAATGACAATTTTGCACTTATTTTATCTGTTAGCTCTCACTCGTTCCTACTCACTTATTACACGGCACACTTATTTATTTATTTTTCTTTTTTTTGGGGGGGGGGGGGGGAGCGCAAAAATTGTTGCTGCATACCCCTCTGACACTGGGTAGCTGCGCCCCTGCTCCTCTGTATGGATAGAAAATTGTTATATTACAAGACACAAATTCAGATAGGCTTCTCAGAGGTTACTCGACATGTATTATGACAGGTTTCAAAAATAATTAATGAAATAATGATAGAAATAATGTCTCTTCTGTATTAGAAAAATAAATATATAAATAATAAATAACTAAAAGAAATACCTCCAAATTGAACAAAAATAACTCTCACAAACTTACAAAAACAAACTAACAAAATATATTTATATCTTTAGCTGCCTTCCTCTTTATCCTGTTTTTCTTCCTCATCCTCCTTGTTTGCCCATATTTTGCTGTAGAGCTGATCTTTCCGAGCAGTTTTTTTGAAAACCAGGACATTTTCATCACTTTATAAAAAACAGCCAGGACGGCCAGCACAGGACGTGAAAAGAACATGTCCTGGGAAAACAGGACTGTTGGTCACCCTATACAACACACAAATCACATAATCCATTTTCAAGCAAACCTATAAGTGCCAGTGTTGATTTCAATCCTGTGTGTCCCAGTCAGTAATACCTCTTTTTTTTCTATTTCCTCCCTGGCAATTTATCCTTAGTACTGTCTGTGTAATATACCAACTATAACAACATCTTCCTGTGTTACTTATCCCATCTTATTTGCCATTTATTCATTGACATTTTCTTTTAAATCGATGTGGCTTCTTTCCCATAGGTACTTTAACATCCACCTCCCACTTGTCTTGTGGATTTTTTTATTTTTTTTGCTAGTTTACATGTGCTTGTACCCAACAAAAATATACCACTATTCCAGCCTCTTTCAATCTGTATAATGATGAATATACTTCCATTAATAAATCGTCTCTGTCTGATCTTTCATGTAGTATACTAATCAAAGCTGAAGAAGAATCCTAGCATATTACTATTTTGTTTGTTTTGTTTTTTGTTTGTTTTGTTTTGTTTGTTTTGTTTCAACCAATTGTAGTCATATTATTATAGATGTTAACTCTGCAGTGTACACTGATAATTCATTGGGCAATTTCAAACTCATTTGTGTTTTCAGATTTCAGAACATATATTCTTAATGAAACCTCTTGACTAACATTTTTTTTTTTTTTTTTTTAGCAATTCAGTGCTTCAGAAAGACTCATTCATTATATTTCTAACAACACACACCACAAGTTGCAAACCACAAAAATAAATAGCTCCATTCATAGTAACAAATCGAACACCAAATCTTGTCTAAGAACACTCTAACACCAAATCTTCTCTAAGAACACTCTAAACATGTTTTGTGATGACCTTCTATAAAGGTTTAATCATAACATTTTTAGAACATTATCCCTTAACATTCTTATAAAGTTCTCTTAAACATAAAAAAAAATGCTTAGCTATAACATTGTTAAAACATACAATTGTATTAATCTCAAAACTAAAACATCAAAATCTAACAGGTTTATAAAAGGCATCCACATAAATTATTAGAAGTTCTACATACAGTAAATGCCCAACATTACATGAAGAACTCCGTGAAGTCCAATGTGCAATCATGCGTTTTGACTGGTGTGTTTGCTCAGAGCGCTCATCATCAGACTTTGCTTGTCTTGGTTCTTGCAGACAAATAATACAGTCATCTGTATTAATAGTGTTCTACTGTAGTTCTTCTCTTCTAGTTTTCCAGCTGCTCTCCCAGTTAGCAGCATTGAGCTCTATTCTCTGTGTGCATGGTAGAGTTTTTCCTCATAGCCTTTAAAAGAAGATCATGCAGTGTAAACAGAAAGAATACAAATACATACACATACATATTAGTATAAATATGATACCTTATGACTATCTATTTTGTTTCTGTAATTTAAAACATATACTTAATCCATTATATACATGTTAATAACAACTAGAGGCAAAATTATGTGAACAAACTTTGATGTTGGCTTGAGAAGCCTGAACCTCTAACCAAGACTCGAACTCAGGTCGCCGTGAGCACAGCTCCAGCATGTCGCAGCGCTGCCCACAAGGCTATTTCTCTGATATAACAGCAGTTATATATTGTCTATGGATCGTTACATTCCTTACAGATTTCTGCTTGTTTAAAATCAGATACAGATAAAGTAGCACTGCATTTGAATGCATAGGCGATGGAACAATTTCTAGTGTGAATTGATCATACCTGTAAGTGCAGCGTCTTACCACTTACCAGTTACAAGGCTCTTTAGCTCCCACATCCATCCTGCAGTTTTTTGTTTAGATCATAATTGTTTTCTTCAATATTTGCCAGATTGTGTCCTTTACATTGACCATCAGCATGAGTAATTCCCTGAAATATTTTAAAGCATGGTCTGTCAACATACAACGATATTACAAGTACATAGACTACAATATTTGCTAGAAACACAAAAGACTGAAAATGTTTTAGACTGAATGCTCATATCTTTCCAATTTTCCCATTACCTCTTTATGAGTTACTGAAATATTATTAACTTTTACTTTCAAAAGATATAGCAAGATTAACACTAGCAAAAATGAAGTATTCGTATGCAAAGAACACAATATTATAGCAACGGATTAAGTAAACTACCTTTGTTGACTACCATCTGTGTTATATTCATCTTCAAACAGACAGTTTGGAGTCTGGATTAAAACAAATTTAGCTGTTATTCAAAAGTAGCATACACTCAGATATAATGCGACTGTCATACAATTCTAAGAAAGTTAGATCTAATACTGAAAGTCATTGATATATCAAGGATAAAAGAAAGCTATATGTAAACTGAAAAAGACAGTTGTGAAAGAGTTCAGTTCCGTTGACCTCGAGTTCTGTTGTTTGGGCCAATGTGTCAACTAGACAATTTAGACAACGGACATTTTGCACCGATTTCTTCAACAAAAACTTTACTTTCTTTGCGCTGTTTGTCTTTTTCAAATGTTCTTACGTCACAGGAAATTCACGCTGTGATTGGTGGTTTTACATGTCGATCTTCAGTTGCCCCCAATCAGCTTCATTCGCACAAGTCTCTTGCAAACACATTTTGTGCAACAGTTCACACAGTTCAGAATAATATCCTCAAAACATTTTACGAACATTGATTTGATAATGTTCCTCCTCTGTTATTATGGAACATTGTGTCAATGTTTTATAAAAGATCATTCTACAAACTTTTACCTCAATAACATCCTCAAAATGTTACATTTATGTTCAAATGTCCTTGCTTTGTTAACACGTCTAATTACAAGAACGTTTTATAAAAAAACTCTCTGTCATATCAGGCCTCAATGATATTCTCAAGGCATTTTGCTAACGTTGATTTGATAATGTTCCTACTCTGTTATTATGGAACATTGTGCCAATGTTTTATTGAGAACATTGTATAATCTGTTATCTCAGCCTGTTCTCACGTAAATGCATCTCTATAGCACGCATTGTGTTTTATCGTGCAATTTATACGCGAAAATTAGTTTTTACGTGCATATGATACGCCGTTTTCACGTGCATTTGATAAGCAAGTTCATTTGCATTTGCGTGCCCACACTACTAATTCTACCCAAACGTATAATACACACGCACCCCAAACCACTACTAAACCAACCCTAACCAACCAATGCGTATCCTATGCACGTAAAAACTCATTTTCGCGTATAAATTGCACGATAAACACACTGCGTGCAATAAAGACGCATTTAGTGAGATCGGGTTGGTTATCTCAACAACATTCCCAAAACATCCTCAAAATGTCACAGTTAAAACGTTACATCTTAGTTTACATTTAACCTTATAGGAACATTATTTGAAATGAGAAAACATCCTTAAAACATTCTTTGAACATTACATTCAATTTTTTTCTTTAAAACATTAACCAAACTTGTAGGGAATGTTAGCCAAAGTTCTGAGAACGTTCCCTGCTAGCTGGGTTCACTCACCGAGCATGTCAAACAGGTAAGATAGGTACTCCGATTACTCCCATAGACAGCACATTTACCTCAAAGCAGATAAATGTTATTTACGTAAATCCTAGGATACATCATCTCACCTCAAGGAGTACAGATGAACCCAGAGAAGGTGACCACCATTACTTTCTGGTCCAAACCCACCACCCTCAGAGATTTGGCTTTACCATGGGGCCCATGTGGAGCCGATGGTCAAATTTATCTGGGCCCCATTTGGGTTACCCATGCAGGGCCAAAGTGACAGCCCATCAAAAACGCACACGGGGCTCACATTTAAGTGTTGGCTAGGTAGCTTTGGAGAATTTGATGTTTCCCCATTCAAAGAGATGGGAGCTGTACTTGCATGACTGAAACAGCTGCCCAAGAGGAATTTCAAAAATGAGAGAAATTACTTGTCTCAAAGGGACTTTGGTTCAAGACACTTTTGTCAGAACAAGATAGTGTACTTTCTCTTAACAATACAAAAATACAGCAAGCTGCACATTGGTGACACCTTTTGGCCAAGATGTTGTAAATGCTATAGGCCTACATGTATAATAATGCCTTTTACAAACCAAATGTAAATATGTTCATGAAAGTATAATCTATTAAATCTAATCTGCGAATGATTAAATACCATTATATATGAAGTGTCTGTAATTTGTGTTATTTATTCATAATATTGCTTGTTTTGTGTGTTTTAGGTAGGGATTGGCTAACATAGGCCAATTGGAAACAACTATCATTCTCTATTTTTCATTATACATCCTGTGTTTGAAATTAAAATTGAACCTATGGTATAAAACTGACCCAAGATCAATTGAAACCATATATTAGACCAGTGGTTCTCAATTCTGGTCCTGGCGACCCCCTCTCTTTTAGGAGAGAACTCCATCAACTGAGATGCATTCTGATTGATAGGGTCCCTATGCAGTGTTTGCTGATCCCTATTTCTTGAGAAAGGGACAATATGCGTAATAAAAGTAAATAAAAATAATTTATTTATTAGATGTGTATTTAATCAGATAAAATATACATGTTACATTTAATTGTCATCTTAAACATCACAACAGACATTTATCACACAGTTTAGCACTTTAAATATTGCCATTTATATTTAGTAAAATAGTAATAACTTAATTCTTACATTAATGCACTTGGATGTATTATACACATGTATATTAAGTACAAATTAGTCATTTATATTGAATTTATTCACAGAACATGTCATCATACCTCAAACTTCTCTAATATGCACTACTGTAGTTTCATCTGTGTGTGATTAAGCTGCAGGGTCTTCCCAATGAACACATTCTGCCAAGTAAAGTGAACATGCTCATGGAATAGGGAACAGTGAATAGGGAATTGGAACACAGCCCAGTTCATGAAGCTCTCTCCTAATGTGCTGAAGATGATCTAAATAAGCTCTATTACACTGGCTTCAGGGTTCAACAGATCAACACCCCCTAATAGTAAACCACAAGAATTTTTAAATGTTCCTAAACCAAGCAAAGTTTGAAAGAGAATGATGTAAAAAAGTCATGTTTGCTGAAATCGCGTGACTTGGTCAATTTGATTGTAGTATTTCAGTTATTTAAAAATGGCAATTTGTTAAACTCTCTGAACAACTGATTTAAAAGAAAATATTCGTAAAAGTTTTGAAGTTTAATGGCAAGCAGATTTTTCGAAAGCACCATACCTTCGTGTTAGTTAGTCTTGTTTTTTTGTTTTGGATTGAGTATTCTCTGCCTGCCATGACTTCCCTCTCTGCCTGGCTTTTTCTGCCAATCTACAATAACTCCTGTTACTATTTCCATCCTGCCATTCACCCTAATTTAGCCCTCCTCTTGCCTGGTTTCATTGGCCCTGCCTGTTGGTTCTCAATTCTTAACTGTCCTGGCCTTTGAGCCAACGCACTCTGATTCTCACTGCCCAGGTCCCATCTCCATCAGTTCTGCCTGACCTTGGTCCCATTTTTTCTTCTCTGTTTCTGTTTTCTTTTAATGGTTCCTCTGTTTCTGTAAAGCGACCTTAGGTTATAGAAAGGCAAATATTTTACCTTTAGGGGTACAACAGCTTGCAGTAGGGGCAGTATCCTTATAGGAACATCTTTGTACCTTATTTACCCCTAAAATATTCATAGTAGTAAAAAATGCTAACTGACAATACCTTAAAGAGCTGTTTTTACTTTATTTAACCTATAAAAAAATATTGATGGTATAAATTGAGTTAGGTTGATTCAGCAATATTAAATCATATTTTTGACTTGAATAAAACCAGATAATTACATTTTTTTATATTTACATATTATACCACTTTAACCCGTTTAATCCCAAATTTTTTCTTGCAACTTGAGTACATGCATTTTACTCCTTAGACCTCCCTAACACTCAAACAATATGCCTTTTTTGATTTTATGTTGGTTAAGTTAGTGAAATATTAGGTTTTATACTCGGTCACAATAGTGACCGGTGGGAAACAACATAGTCAGAATTCATTCAAATTCTTCAATTAGACCTATTGATACAGCTCATTCCAAGACATCCAATATCTCGTTTTGTCATTTCGTGAAGAAGGCTTAGTGAGGTGAAAATGTTGTCATGTACAAAGTTACACCCTGGAGGAACTTCTGCTTGTTCGGCTAGACCCCATGGGCTAGACCATGTCTACACTTGGGCCCTGTCCTAGGCCAGTTTCAGGGAGATGTGTGTGCACTCTTTCAGTGCACTGAAGATGGGCTGTACGTTGTAGAAAGGGTTGTTTGTGGTCATGTGTGGGGCACACCAATTGGTTCTCATGAACATCTGCCCAATCCTCCAGTTCACATCTGCATCGCCATTCAATAGTCTACCTGACAAATGGGCCGTTTCACCCTGGTACTCCCTATCTGAGCCATCACTATCACAGTCACTTTCAATTTGGGGTGGGGGTGGGGGTTGGGGAGAGGGGGTCATGCACGTCAAGAAGGTCCAACACATTGAGCGTTTCTGGGATACTGATAACTACACTGAACAAAATTATAAATGCAATAGCCTACTTTTGTTTTTGCCCCCATTTTTCATGAGCTGAACTCAAAGATCTAAGACCATTTCTATGTACACAAAAGGCATATTTCTCACAAATATTGTTCACAAATCTGTCTAAATCTGTGTTAGTGAGCACTTCTCCTTTGCCAAGATCATCCATCCTCCTCACAGATGTGGCATATTCAGTGTAGGATTGCCAATACCTGCCAATCCCAGCCAATACCTGTTTTCAATTGAAGCACTGTGTTATACTACCGGTTACAATTGTGACCGTAAACAAATTTACAAGTCTTACGAGCAAAATATATATGCAGGAGTATAATTCTCAAAATGTATCAGTAGTAGACCCTTTAAAGAATATATGTGCAAAATATGATAGTTCCATCTGTAAATTATGATGTTCTCTTACGAGAGGTTCTCTCGTATTGCGTAAGCTAGCTTACGCTACGGGAAAGATTCATCTTTGCTGAGATATTGAAGCCAAAAAATTATTTCATAATTTGTATCCATACACAACGCAGTTCCTCTGCGGCAGACCTAGAGCGGGCTAGCTAGCAGCTCATTGGTTCGCTCAGAGAGAACTGCTTAAGCCTATGGGAGAGCGGGGCTGAACCCGCTTCCAATGAGAGGCGCCCGCGCGCTCATTGCGTCATGGCCCGCCAGAATGGGCGTGGCCATGGTGTATATAACAGTCTCTCCCAGGCTTATATGTTGATTCATTTCATCTTCAGCGAGCTACACGCTTCTGCTGTCCTGAGAAAAGCCGCCGTCGTGGAAAAGGCACCTTTTAGCGAGCATCTGGGAGTCTGAGGAAGCCGGCCGTCTTCGCCACCTTCAGCCGTCCTGCAAGCTAGCGCCATCCGACGGATTCATATCCTTACCAAAAATCTCTTGTATTGTGTGTGTGTGTGTGTATCTAAAAGAGCAGCGAGCGTCTTTTTTAAGATGCCTCGCACACCTGCGGCTCATGCCGCGTCCCTCTCAGCGCCAGAGCCCGCCTTCTTCTGCGCTCTCTGCCTGGGACTGGGACACGCAGAGCTTTCTCTCGCCAACGGCGGATGTTTCCTCTGCGATTGGGCTTCTGTTGTTGACCCTGCGGGCTCGACTCGAAGCGTTACGCCGCCTCCCCCTCTCACCGCCTACGAGCGCTGAATGGGGGACGAGCCGCTTACAGCTGTGCCAACCGCGGCTAGCTTTCTTTACTTTACAAGAGAGCTAGCCCGGCCGTCACCGGCAAGTGGGTTTAAAGTGCGTTAAGTTCCGTCGAGGCCGAACTAGTCACTGCTATCACACTCTCTTATCTGCTCGCGCTATTGAGCCTGTGTCTTCCCCCCAGCTCAGTGGTGGAACACAAAGCCTTTCACGTCAGAGACCCGTGTTCGATTCCGGCTCTCGCAGATAATTTTTTAAGCAGCTCTGAGCTCTCGGCTAGCTTTCTTACGTTACAGAAAGCGGCCGCGCTCTCCCGCCTGCATATAACGCTCTTACGCGCGCTCATGAGAAACGTTCTCATTTCCGAGCATAAAGCTGGACAAATGGGTTATAGTGTGTTAGTTCCGCTGAGGCCGAACCTGTTACTGCTATCACGCCCTCTTACCTGCTCGCGCTACTGTGCTTGTGTCATTACCCCTGTGAGTGGTGTATCACAAAGCTTTTCGCGCCAGAGACCCGCGTTCGATTCCGGCTCTCGCAGATAATTTTTATGCCGTCACAAGTCCAGCCTCTGCAGGCTAAAAATAGTCTCGTGCCCGCTTGCAGCGCTCACGTTTCTAACACGCACTTGCACGCGACGCGCGTCACAAGTGCAGCCGATTTCAAGCTATATATTGATATCCCGCTGCAGGCCGCTCACGTGACCAGCCTCAGCTGAGAAAAGGACGGCTATTTCTCACCATGGCTGAACCGCCATCAAGGTTTTGCCCTCTGTCAGTCCCCGTTCACACGGCTACTGCAGCAGTGTACACCGCCATCAACAAGCCGGTCTCTTTTCCCGCTTGCATGTGCACAAACGCCGTTTTCACCGCGTCCCAGAGAAATCAAAAAAAAAAAAAAAAAAGTGCATAAAAGCCTCTTGTGTAGAAAATGTGCCCACAACACTGTGTTCACTCATACACAAAACACTGCAGGTGCACAAACACCGTTTTCACGGCGACCCAGAGATATCTCAAAAAGAGCATAAAAGCCTCACGGGTAGAAAAATCTCCCGCTGTGGCCGGACCGCCGTCAAAGCTTCGCCCTCTGCCAGTCCCCGTTATTTCGCCGACTGCTGTAGTGTTGACCGCCACAAACAAGCCGGTGTCCCAGCCCACTTGCGAGCGACAAAAAGCCGTTTTTTGCGGCTACCCAGAGAAATCTCAAAAAGAGAAAATTTGCCAGTTGTGTAGAAAATGTGCCCACAATCATGTGCTCACCCATACACACAAGCATAACATACCCCGTGTCTCTATCAGAGCCCCATCACATGAAACGGGCACAGCCCGCTCTAATATCAGAGAACATAAACACGCCCACGAGCTCGTGCGCGTTTCCCCTCTCTGCTCGCTCTGTTTCACGGCCCATAGACTCCTCTCTGAGTGCAAATCCCGTTGCCACACACATTCAAAGCGCGCCCACACACTGTGTCCAGCCCGCTATGTGCAGCAATCAGGGCAATATAGCCATTCGGCTGTTAGCCGCATGCTCCAAAGCGTGGGAAGCCATTCCAGGCATTTCCCCGTGGGTGTTAAGCATTATAAAGAGCGGCTATCTGCTACAGTTTCGCCGCCGCCTGCCTCGTGCGCGCAGCTCGAATCTACTGTCAGCCCGCTGGCCGCCGGCACGCTCCGCTCAGAAATTGCGACGCTGTTGCAAAAGGGCGCCATAGAGAGAGTCCCGCCATCTATGACCGAGTCGGGGTTTTACGGCCGTTATTTTTTTTGGTTCCCAAGAAAGACGGCGGCCTCAGACCGATTTTAGATCTCAGGTCTTTGAACAAAGTGCTCATGAAGAGACCGTTCAAGATGCTCACTACCAGGAAACTCCTCGCGCAAGTGCGCCAGGGGGACTGGTTCATCTCTCTAGACCTGAAAGACGCCTATTTTCAGATCCAGATAAATCCCCGTCACAGGCCATTCTTACGTTTCGCCTTCGAGGGTCTTGTTTATCAATACGCCGTTCTCCCGTTCGGCTTATCTCTGGCGCCCCGTACATTCACGAAGTGCATGGATGCGGCGCTCGCCCCCCTGCGAAGCCAGGGGCTGCGCATTCTGAATTATCTGGACGACTGGCTGATTTTGGCCCAATCACAGACGGAGCTTCTGTCGCACCGCGCAGTTCTCCTCGGCCATCTGGAAACGCTGGGCCTCTCTGTCAACTGGACAAAGAGCTCCCTTCTTCCCAGTCAATCGATTTCCTTCCTAGGAATAGATTGGAACTCGGTCACGACGACGGCTCGCCTGTCTACACGGCGCGCGCGCAGTGTTCAGCGTCTAGCCGCCTCGTTTCAGATGGACACCCGCACACCTCTGAAAACTTTTCAGAGGATGCTGGGTTACATGGCCTCAGCCTCCGCTGTACTTCAGCTGGGCCTTCTGCACATGCGCCCGCTTCAGCTCTGGTTAAACAGCCGTGTACCCCACCGCGCGTGGAACACGGGCCGCCAGCTGATCAGGGTTACGCAAACATGTCTCACGGCGCTGCAGCCATGGACAGTAACAGAATGGTTTCGACAGGGCGTCACGATGGGGACCTTTTTCCTGCCGAAAAGTCATCTCGACAGATGCATCCAACACGGGTTGGGGTGCAGTCTGCGAGGGCTCACCGGCCTTCGGCCATTGGTCGACTCAGGAAAGCCCCTTACACAAACTGTCTGGAAATGCTTGCGGTCGAGAACGCGGTTTCGCGCTTCCTCTCGCTCATTCGGGGACACCACGTCCTGATCCGTTCGGACAACATGGCTGTGGTCTCCTATCTCAACCGTCAGGGCGGTGTCAGATCCAGAAATCTCTGTCTACTGACACACCGCATTCTAGTTTGGTCTCAGAGCCGCCTGCTCTCGCTCAGAGCGACGCATGTGCCGGGCCATCTGAACGACGGTCCAGACATACTGTCCAGGAACCTCATCTCCACAGGAGAATGGTCCCTGAACGCACAAACGGTCCAATTACTGTGGCGGCTATTCGGCAGAGCAGAAGTAGACCTCTTCGCGTCAGAAAAGAACGCTCACTGCCCATTATATTTTTCGAGGAGCGAGGACGCGCTAGCCCAGGAATGGCCTCGCCGCCCGCTCTATGCATTCCCTCCGATCGCTCTGTTACCACAGGGAATTCAGAGGATCAGGGACACACGCCACTCGGTGCTCCTCATAGCCCCGCGTTGGGAGAGTCAGAATTGGGTTACGGAGCTCACGCAGCTGTTACAGACAGCCCCGTGGCCCATCCCAGTCAGAGCAGATCTCCTCTCTCAAGCTCGCGGCACGATCTGGCACCCCCATCCACGGCGCTGGGCGCTACATGCATGGGTGATCAACGACTACCCAGCAAACAAGGGACGTCCCCCGGACTTTTGAAACGTCCCCTTACGTCCGCATTAGGTCCGCTTTGTAACGTTCCCGAGCGGACGTTCGGAGGACGTCCGCACTTGGTCCCCTTCTTAACGTTCGCTGACGGACATTCCGATGACGTTCGCATTGGGTCCCCTTTGTAACGTTCGCTGGCGGACCTTCCGATGACGTTCGCATTTGGTCCATTTTATAACATTCGCTGACGGACGTTCTGAGGACATTTGTCCGGGCCAGTTTGCAAAGGTTTTTGTTTTCAAAATGTTGTCCCTCACCTGGCATTCCCGTGACAACACTTGCAAAATCCAGTCGCCCATGCTTTTGCTCATCAACTGACACTTTGCAACTCAGACAAACGAATAATTCAACTAAAATATAAATGCAAATATTTGCATTGATTATAAAATTAAGTTCATGCTAAAAAATGTTCATGTTTTGATGTTAAGATAACTTTCATGTTACTTCATAAATTATTTTTTAATATTATATTGCAAAGAGCCAACTAAACCAGTTTACATTTGTACATAGAAATTGTACTGTTTTAAAAATGAATAAAAATATCGGAAGCCATGTAAGGCTAATTGTTTAGCTACATTAAATAATTTCCTCCACCATTATGATTTTTAAAAACTGTCTATTTAATGTAAATCACAGTAAACATATTCATGCAATAGTTAAAAGAATCCACCATATAAATATCTTTGCATCCTCCTCCCAAATATGAAGTGCTGTGAAAAATAATTGTCACATAGCAAATCTCCACACAAGCACATTAAATCAAGATAAAACAAACTTGACTGTACAACTATAACCAAAATGGAAAACACTTTTATTATTGCTAAGGGTTCAAAATGTAAGCAGAGTAATGCAAACAGAAATGCAGATTGACAGCCGCTGAATCAGATGAAAGCAATGACTTCAAATGCAGGAGGCGCCAAAAAGGATGGAAACGAGTCCAATTGCTGAAAGAAAAAAAAGAAAGAAAACAATGCAGGTAAGATATACATTCTTATGTAATTTTGGCCTATATCATATTCCACAACCATAACATAAATTTAATCTGACAAACTGTTGGTCAGGCTGCAAAAGGTTTGTTGCTTGTAATGTTTTTTTTTTGTTTTTTTTTCAATGATGAATGTGTATTTAAAATTGGTCATTTATGTATTAGAAATGTGAATTTTTAGACTTCTACACTGAGAAAAGCCAGAAAATAATGTATTTTTTAGCTTAAGTGGATGAAAAACAACTCCCAGAATGCATTTGCTTCGCTGTCCGAGGTGGCCACGCCTACCTGTAAGAGAGCGCAATTAAACAAGAAGGCTAGCTACTAGTGAGTCTCCGTGATGAGTCTGACAAGGATTTCGAGATCGCCCAAATGTCTGGGATTCGGCTTTTGTGTTCTACAGTCTCCATTCATTATTCTACTGATACAAAGCTTAAAGCTAAATTCTGAAGTATCTCTTTAAAGGGCCCCTATTATTGAATCTTGAAATTTTTGAAATTAGCTTTCATGTAGTGTGTAACAGATCTAAGTAAAGTTTTAAATATGAAAGTTCACCATTGCAGAGTCTGTGGTAGTAAATATGATCTGTAACCACTGAGTTAGTCCAAACCGTGGGTTTTATTCAACAGTTATGCTCTTAGGGAGTGACCTTTTTTTTTGCACTGCTCTTGCTATAGAACTATCAAAGATGAAGAGCAATTTATACAAATATTAATTTATCCCTTGTACACTCAGATTGTTTAATACTCAGAATAGTATATATTAATATTTTAAATGTATATTAGCATTCTGTTGTGTGTTCTTATTTATCTTGTTTTATATTATGGTGTATATTTTTATGTGTTTATAATGCTGCATACAAATTGCCCGGGATCTTAATAAAGTAAACTGGAACTACTTCGATACACAAATCATAATACATAAATAATAAACATAAACAATGGCGGGTTAGTGAATGGTGACATGAGAAGTAGAAAAGATCACAGGATCAATAACATCCCGCCGGATAGCCTGAATCCATTTCCGTCGAACTTCATCAACAGGGAACTGACGAGGGAAGGAATGAAAACGACAGATATGGCTGCTTTTGGGAATAACCAAAAAAAAAAAAGATTGGTACGCAACTACTCTTACTAGTTGCCTGCGCTATTTGTTCTGACCAGAGCGGAAGAAGATTACCACGACAATTGCGTATTTCCGGTCACAAATATGGAAGATGTGAGAAAGGTCTATGTGTCTTTCTCATTGGCCACATGAAGCTGATGCGAGCTGCGAGACTGACAGGTAGGTTAAACGTGTGATGAGCACATGACATGTTCACTGAGCATTGGGCAATCAGAATCAAGTTATAGACTTGCAAACTATGCTTGCAAAGCAGCCGCTTTACAACTGCAGTGAATTCATGTGATGATGTGCAACGATACAAAATATCTAAAAGTAAAGGAGGGGCCGAGAAGTTGAGAGAAAAACGACAAGCACTTGAGACCGATTCCACCAAATAAATGAATTATTTGCTGAAAGGCCAGCAAAAACATTGTTTTGATTCAAAGTTAAGAAATTGCAGCAATAATAGGCCACCTCTCACTGATCTATAAATTACATTTATATACATCAGATCAATGCTGCCACTGTATAATCTCACTGCTATTAAAAATAACTCGATTTGTTTTTGTGCACATGAAACAGTGCATGAGTTATCTTTTGCATCCGAATAAATAAAATCATACACAATTGTCAAAATAACTTTCTTGGTGAGAATAAGTGAATGTAATCAATCGAGAAAAAAAATCCCTTAAAGTGACTGGTTGCACCACAGCAGCCTTATACCTGCCTAAACGATTACCGAATTTTACTAGAATTGTAATGAGACGCGTTTGAAAAAAAAAGCTTGATGCGGTTTCCATCAAAATAAAAGAACAAAACTAATTATGAATGTTTCCTTTATTTATCAGTGCATTTGTTTTAAAATATATGGCTTTTATTATTAGTGCAATGTAGACAGACTAAGTAAAAGAGGATTGAGTTTTTCTTTGTTCAATTTGCACACTGAATATGGGTTAGAGCTTTTTATTTTGAACTCTCAAAGTGCACCAGATTGATGAATTTAACATTAAAATGCACAAAAAACTCTTCTGGGGTGGAGGGTTGGCGAGACCCCCCTAGAAGGACCGAGGTCCACCCACACCACAGTTTTACTAAAAATCCTGTGACAAACACTGGTATTGCTATGTCTGTGCAGCTTATAGCTTGTTTTAGGATTTATTACTCTGGAGTATAGTTTCTTTTTTTTTTTGTAAATTGTTTTAATAAATGACATTTTTTTTTGTTATTTCATTTGTTAACTCTCGCTCGTTCCTACTAACTCATTACATGGCATTAGTGGTCAAATGCACACAAAAAAATAATAATAATAGTGATACGGTGTCAGGCAGTGGTGTGGCATTTTAATTTGCTTACCTCCAGCTTCATCCATCAAGCCACAAAGTAAACTGTCATCAGGCACTTGAACACTGAAACAAAGGACACAGTAATGAGCATCAATTGTTAGGTTGAGTGAATGCGCTCTCTAAACAATTTCCCCATGAACTATGCATGTATACACAGAGCAACAGCCTCAACATTAGCTGCAGGGTCATCATCATCATCATCCTAGATGTTAAATACATGAATCCCAGAACATCTTCTGGTGGTGAGGCAGCATACATCTTGATTCAGCTGGACATTGGATCCCCTCTAATGTCTCTCATCCTTTTCTTTCAATCTAGACATCCTTCACAAGCTATAACTTACCTGCATGTCATAATTATGACATGGTTAGGGTTGTAAAGTTATACTGGTATAATGATCATGGTACACACACAATTAAACTAGGTGCATATTAGTGCACTACATATGGCCTTTGAGTTCCAAACAAGTTGCCTATGTCCAGTAAGAGCGGCAAAGACATTTAAAATGTTCCACGTCGGTGATACTAAATAACTGCCATAACGGAATTAATGTTTGTTGGTTGAAGACGGTGGTAGAAGTAGACGAGCTCGAGTTGATTTCTTATTTGTTTCATATAAATTGCGCGAATTTTGTTAGTTAATTGTTAGACAAGTTACTTACTTCGTTTGATTTACATTATAGGATTAGTTAGTTAACATATATTGTATTTATATTAGTTGTGTACAGTTTGATAAGGTCGATATTCACTAGGTTATAGTTTTTTACCCTTAGATTTAGTGTACAGTTAAGTTGTGTGTATATAAGTTGTTTACGTGTTTGTGTACATAAGATTAGCAAGTTTATACGCCGTTTGTAGCTAACGTTATATTTACTTCTTTGTTTTGTTACGCGTCGTGTTCATATCGTAAGCTTTAGTTTTATAATTCAGGTCCATCACACCACTGTCCCCGTGAACACATACTTTACATTTGTGGTAAGTACGTTAAATTTATTATTATATTAACCTTTCGTCCACAGCTAACGTTATATATATTACATATATGCTCCGGGTGAAGTGCGCGAGACAATTACATTTCTTGCGCGAGATCATGCAATCCCGGGCTCGCGACGCAATATCTATCCAAATAATTGATTCTTGAATAAAAGAAAGCTAACATTTGATATAGTTATAATTAAACACATAATAAACGATTAAATTATGAAACGTATTACCATTTAAAAGTGTTTCTGTAGCCGCAGTCTGCCAGCCATGCGTGCGGCCCAAGTTCCTGTTCACCTGTGGATATCACGGGCAAACGCATAACGTTACTGTCTGTGGGCAGACAGCACACTATACCGCCACCTATTGTACTGGAGTTTAATTAAAATGAGGTCTAGGGTTGAATACGGTGCAAACACACTGAAAAGTATTTATTTAAGTGTACTATAAAAACAATAGGCGTCCCATTGCAAGCAGCTTTTTGGCCAAATCACAATAATAGCCTAATTCACCTTTGTTTGTAGAAAGACGTGGTTCATTTGAACTTATTACTAAGATCACAGCTGAGTGTAGACTGTGCAGACCATTCAGCCTGAAACATATCTTTATGGAATCATCTTTAAAACTTTACATTACATTAACACTTAAATGAATTCAATTTATATTTAAATTATAAATTATAAATTTAAACAATTTTTTTTTACAAATTTGCAATTTACAAATTGTTTACTTAAAAAAAGTAATTGTTTACTTAAAAAAAACATGTTAAGACTTTAGTTTAAATATGCTTTGCCACAAAAAAGTTGTTATATATATATATATATATATATATATATATATATATATATATATATATATATATATATATATATATATATATATATGTGTGTGTGTGTGTGTGTGTGTGTGTAATTTATACTTATTTCTATTTTCTCAGCCAGTATACTTCTTGCAACTATGTCATCCAAAAAGGTAAGTTCAGAATCAAATCAAGTTTATGGTTGATACTGGTAGTTTGAGGGGAGAATAAATAGATTAAATCTACAAGTTTACTGAAAAACATAATTTATTGGATCATTGGCAGAGACACCAGTACAGTAGCTTGATAACATCCAAAGAGCGTAGGAGGCAGTACAAAAGAATTTGGACTAGAGTGTCGAGGGCACAAAAGAAGGCAGCAAACAAACAAACTGTCAGTTCAGATGAGATGGCCAGCATTTCTGATACTGAAAGTTTTAGTAACAACCAGGTCTTTGAGGAGGAAAATCATGTTTTTTCAGATCCAACCCTGTCAAGTTCTGAGAGTGAACAAGACAGTATACCCATGCCGCTCAGAGAACAACTTTCAGAATGGGCATGTGCATTTCAAATTAAACATAATGCTTTGGATGCTATCTTAAGCATACTTAAAAAACATGGACATGAAGAACTCCCCCAAACAGCAAGGACACTCTTTGGAAACGAAAACCACTGTGAACTTTCTAACAAAGATGGTGTCGAGAGTGTTAAGTTTAATGTGGCAGATCAACTGTCAAAACATCTGAGCAGATATCCTGCATCTGTGACAGAGCATCTGCAGTCACTTGACCTTTCGATGAACGTTGATGGGCTACCATTATTCAAAAGCACGAACCTATCCCTCTGGCCAGTTCTCTGTTCCATAAACTTGTCACCCAAATGCATTTTCCCCCTCTGCATATCCATTGCTGCATCCAAACCCAAAACACTAAACTTTGTTGATGACATTATTCAGGAATTGGGAGAACTAATCCAGGATGGTCTGACCTGGGGAGGCAGATGCTTAAACATCCAAGTAAGATGTATTACCTGCGATGCTCCAGCAAAAGCTATGGTCAAGTGTGTAAAGCAGTTTTCTGGATACTATGGGTGCGATAGATGCAACCAGAGGGGATCCTGGCGTGGTAGGATTACATATCAAGAAACAAATAACCTGACCATGAGGACAGATGAATCATTCAGGGAGTGCTGGCAACCTGAACACCATCAAGAAGAGCAGATCTCACCCTTCTCTGTCCTCCCGATTGACATGATAAAATCCTTCCCCATAGATTATATGCACCAGAGCTGTCTTGGGGTAATGAAAAAGTTGCTGCTTTTGTGGACAAGAGGTAGAACAGATTTACGGATGTCATCAGGAGATGTGACCAGAGTAAGTGAGAGGCTGGTTACACTAAATAAGTCCATTCCTGATTGTTTTGCCAGGAAGCCAAGGGGTTTGAAGGAAATTGAACGCTGGAAAGCAACAGAGTTCAGACAGTTTGCTTTGTACACTGGGAAGATCGTTCTAAAGGGAGTTCTCAACGATCAGTTGTATGAACACTTCTTGTGTTTCAGCACAGCTCTTTGCATTTTAGTGAGCCCAGACCTTACAAAGTCACAAGTACCTTATGCAAACCAGCTGCTGAAATATTTTGTGGAGAGAGGACGGGAGCTGTATGGAGAGACATTTTTGGTTTACAATGTCCATTCCTTGCTGCACCTTGCAGAAGATGCCCAAAACTTTGGCAGCCTTGATAACTGCAGTGCGTTTAAATTTGAGAGCTATCTTCATCAGATGAAGAACATGGTGCGGTCTGGGAAAAATATTTTGGCACAAGTTGCAAATCGACTGGAGGAAAGATCAAAGTCCAAGATGGAAAACAAGACAAACTTGATGTCATTCAAGTGCCCAAACAATGTGTTTGTGTTAAGCCCTGAACAATGTTGCGAGGTGGTGTCAGAAGAAGAAGACAACAACACAGTGTTAATCAGAGTGTACACAAATCTACAGCCATATCTGATGACGCCGTGTGATTCACGTCTCTACGGAACATACACCGTTAACATTAGGCATTCTAAAATGCTCTGCGTAGAAAGACAGTCACTTCAGAGGAGGGCATTCATTGTGGAGGAAAACTATGGGACCAAAATTGTGGTGTCCATTCTTCATACTTTCTAGAGCTTGACAATGATGAGAGAATGACAATTTGAGTGAGAATACATACTTGAAGTATTCCTTTCGTCCCCTGAGTCTCTTCATCTTTTATCCCTGAGTCTTCGCCTCCTAAAGCTTTGCCCTCTGAGTGTCTAACGCCTTTGGCTTCATCCCTGAGTGTCTGGGTCCTGAAGCTTTGCACACTGAGTCTCTGCCTTTTGAAGATTTGCCCCATGAGTTCCTGCCTCTTCTAGTGATTGGCTATCCAGCGCCATTAACTTTTGAAAACCTAGATGTTTCCAGTACAACAAAAAACAACATTGGAAAAACATGATTTAAGCATGAGGTTAGAGAAAGTAGCAAATAATTGTCTATTAATAGCTAATTTTGTACATTAAATTTGTGTATTGCAAGCTGAACTAACAGAGTTATCTGAATTTTACTTACAGATTTATCTCCGCTACGTAGTACTCAATTTCATTGAGCAAAATGAGGTCGAGGTGGCACCATCCTCATGGCTAGAGTGGATCGATGGGGTAAGATTTAGATATTATCTATATATATTTATAATACATAAATGATAAACATTAAAACAAAGTCAACTATATACAGAAAACATTAAGCAAACATCCTTGTTTCTGTCTGAAAGGTACTGTTTTGCTATTGGCCCAATTCAAATGTTGGGACCAAGGTAAAAAATGTGCCATTCGAGACGAACACCTCTGGACAAAATATGCAGTTAGAGTATTTTCTGACACAGGTAAAGTGTAAAAAACAAGGCTATCTTCAAGCTCAACAAATACTGGCAACCATTCATAAAATATAAATTGTTTATATAATGTATATTAAGCAAAAGTTGTGCTATTTTGAGAACAGACAGTTACAACCTGGCCAGATACCGGGTCCAAAAAGCAATGGAAACCTCTCATGTTGAGGACTCTGATGAAAACAGTGTACGAAAGATCATCCCACCAAGACGATTCAGAGGTATTAGATCTGTGCTCACACTGTAAATAAATTAAGGTTGGTCACATTGAAAGACAATTTCAGTTTTAACTTTGTTTTTTGCAGAAGAAGAAATCCAGCCCAGAAGAGCACAACACTGTAAGTATACAGTACATACAGCATTAAACAAATGAAGTTGAAATGATCAAGGAAAGTCAAATGCATGTTGTCTATACATACTTTCTTTAAATGATCATTTTGTTTTACAGTTCAGGAGGACAGTGAATCATCCCAAGGTGAAATCAGTATGTTACTGTCATTACATCCATGTTAAATATTGTTAAATTGTTAAACAGCGGGGATGATAAAGGATTTAGAACAGAGACATTTTGCATCTGTTTCTAATTTATATTAAAACTTTTTTCTTGCCCTATTGCTTTTGATTCTGAAGATGAGCTGTCCAGCTTGAGAGCAAAGAAAACCCAAAAACGGTCAAGATCGACACCAATTAGACCTGAGTGTAAGTAGAGTGTTAAAAAAACAACTGTTGAATATTTGATTATAATTATATGTTAGATGATAATTTGAAGAGTACAGAGAAGTCCCTTTCTATGTTGTGCAAAAATGACTCAATTTGACTCAAAAGAAGGCCTACACATTTAGAAATATAAAAAAAAAACTTTCAAAGACTGTTAATGTTGTTGTGGTTGTTTTTTAGCTGAGGAGCCTGATGAAGGTAAAATCACTCGGATTTACTTTGATATGTTTATTTTATCATTATTTTTCTACTCACGTTTTTTTTTTTCTTTATGTTAGATGAAGTACAACCTATAACAAAAAGGTCCATATTGCCTGAAGCACCTCGCTGTGAGTACATTTAAATGTTTTCAGTCATATAGTTGTACTTCCATTGAATTAAAGGAATATTCCAGTATTTGTGGTATAATACTGTATACTTTGTTTTCAAATGTATAGTCACATGATTTACACATATGCTAATAACATTTTTCTGGCTTATAAAAAGAAAAAAAAACGTCTCAGGTTACGTATGTAACCCTGGTTCCCTGAGAGGGAACGAGACGCTGCGTTTGAGACGCGGTGGGAACGCTCTGCGTGATTGCGTCATGAAGCACGTGTAAAATCAGTCCAATGGAAGCCCGATACGTCATGGGTGACGTCATAGACCAGGAAACTATAAAGCACCCTTGAAAACAGACCGCGACAGCTTCTGAAAAAGTCTGAAGCAAGTCGATCAGGGCATGCAGGAAGTATGGCAGGCAAACGCAGCGTCTCGTTCCCTCTCAGGGAACCAGGGTTACATACGTAACCTGAGACGATCCCTTTCAAGGGAACTTCGAGCTGCGTTTGAGACGCGGTGGGAACCCCATACCCACTACGCCATAGTGACAAATGCCCGTTCTGTGTGAAGTCCTTGCGCACACTAGAAGGAAGCAACCTCGCCCCAGGAGTGGAGAGGTCAAGGTCATAAAACCTGACAAATGTATGTGGAGAGGACCAACCTGCCGCATTACAAATGTCAAGAAGGGAAACACCCGAAATTAAGGCCGTAGAGGCCGCCATACTCCTTGTAGAAAGGGCCCGTACAGCCATAGGTGAAGGCTGACCGGCCGCTTCATAAGCTAGTGAAATAGCCTCGACTATCCACTTGCTCATAACCTGTTTAGATGCAGGGCACCCTCTTCTGAGTGACCCAAAACATACAAATAATTGCTCTAACTTACGCCACAGGGCAGCTCTGTGAACGTAGGCATCCAATGCCCGAACTGGACATAACAGGTTCAATTGTTCCTGATCTGGGGTATTAAAAGGTGGAGGAAAAAGGCCTGCAGCACTATTGGGCCCCCAACATTGAATGGGACCTTAGGAATATAACCTGGTCTAGGGTATAGAAATGCTTTCACCATACCAGGTGCAAATTCCAAACATGACGGAGCAACCGACAGGGCGTGTAAATCTCCAATTCTCTTGATAGATGAAATAGCAAGGAGAAATAAAGCTTTCAAAGTGAGGAATTTTTCTGAAACCTCTTCAATGGGCTCGAACGGAGCCAGAGCCAGACCCTCAAGTACAATGGCTAAATCCCAAGCCGGTGCTCTGGAGTGCAGTGCAGGTCTCAACCTCAATGTACCACGGAGAAAACGAGTAATCAGAGGATCTCTCCCAATAGAAGTACCCCCCAGAGGGGTAGGAGATAATCCAGCAGAGAAACGGTCTTGCAGAAAATCGAGAACTGAACCAACAGGGCAGTTAACAGGATCTAACTGACGCTCACCACACCAGGTGGAGAATAATTTCCATTTCAGCGCATACAGTTTTCTCGTGGAAGGGGCTCTGGAATGGAGAATGGTCTCAACGACCTCAGTCGAGAGACCGGATTCTATGAGCCTGGCCCCCTCAGAGGCCAGGCCCACAGTTTCCACAACTCCGGTCGAGGGTGAAATATCGTGCCCTCTACCTGGGACAGCAGGTCCCTCCTGATTGGAATCTCCATAGGAGAGCCGCTCAGAAGAGACACCAAGTCCGAGAACCATACTCGAGTCGGCCAGTAAGGGGCTATTAGTAACAGACGGGCCCCTTCCCGGCGAACCCTTTCCAGAACCTCCGGGAGCATAGATATCGGGGGAAATGCGTACAGGTGCAGCCTCGGCCACACCTGCACCATCGCATCCAGTCCGCGAAGAGCTGGCTGCGTGAGGGGGAACCATATAGAGCAATGCGTTGTACAAACGATGTGAAAGGTCGACTTGACTTTAGTTAGACCAAAGTTCTCCCTAAGAAGCTCCACCACCTCGAGGTGAAGTCTCCAATCCCCTGGGCCTCAGCCCCTGCCTCAACAGGATATCTGCTCTGATATACGAGACCATCAGTGTGTTGTCCGCCATTCGCCGAGCAACCACTCATGATCGCCCCCACTTGTGAGGGAAGCATCCGTCGATAGCAATATGCGTCGACAAGAAGCCCCCAACACTGGGCCTGGGCGAGGAACCAAGGTTCTTCCACATGACCGAAGCACGAAGGCATAGCCGCGTGACCTTGATCATGCGAAAACGTATTTCCCCTCGGAGAAAACCCCTTGGTCCTGAGCCACCACTGCAGGGGTCTCATGAACAGAAGGCCAAAAGTAAAACGTTGGACGCAACTGCCATGAGACCCACCCGTCTGAAACTGTTTCACAGTGAGTGACTGGCCTAGATATACCCCATTACATTTGCTGTAGAATTGCTACACCTAGAAAAGTGGTCCTCAGAGCACACTCTTCTTGGCGTTGAGAGGCAACCCCAACATCCTTAATGAGACAGAACGACATCTCGATGCCGAACTGCCATAAACTCAGATTGAGCTAGGAACAACCAATCATTGATGTAGTATAATACGCGAATGCCCTGGAGTCTCAGAAGAGCCAGAGCTGCATCCACGCATACTGTAAAGGTGTGGGGTAATAAACCTAGGCCGAATGGAAGAACCCAATAATGGTATGCTTCGCCCCCGAAAGCAAACCTCGGGAACCACCTCATCCTCTTTCGGAAACAATGAAGTAATGGCTGTCTGCTGGGAGGAGGAACCCCTTCTACAGCTCCTTTTGCAGAAGTGATAGTACTTCCTGCTCCATAACCAAAGCCTGCTCGGGGTCCACCAATGAAAGGAGGACCCCTAGAAATCTGGGCGAACGAGAACCGAACTGAATTCTGAAACCCTTTTCTATAGTGTGCAGGACCCACTGAGAAATATGTGGCAGTAGTTTCCACGCTGCCAGAAATTTACTAGGGGAACCAGTCTCTCAAGACTGGCCTCTGGATTTATTTGAACAGTCACTACGGCGCCCTGAAGCGGCGAACCGGCAGGGAACAACCGAACTGACCATTCTACGACCCTCCTCGGAGGATCGTATGGGGATGCTGACACCTCGGTGCCCTGAACGGCAAACCGGCAGGGAACAACCGAACTGGCAGCGCTGCAACCCTCCTCAGAGAGTTGCACCCCAGAGGAAAAACGATTTCTCAAAACCGTCCCTTGGTTGAACAGTCACTACGGTGCCCTGAAGCGGCGAACCGGCAGGGAACAACCGAACTGACCGCTCTACGATCCTCCTCGGAGGATCGTATGGGGACGCTGACACCTCGGTGCCCTGAACGGCGAACCGGCAGGGAACAACCGAACTGGCAGCGCTGCGACCCTCCTCAGAGAGTCGCACCCCAGAGGTCGCCGAGGAGAAACGATTTCTCAAAAACCGTCCCTGCCCCGGAGGAGCCCTCAGAAGCCTGATAGCCTTGTTTTCATGCGACAGGACTTCTTGTCTAAGCTTTATTAGAGATGATGACAGTCTTCAGATCTTGCCTACCTCTAACTAGCTTAGTTCCTACGACCCTCCTCGGAGGATCGTTGAAAAAAGCAGGCACTTCGGCGCCCTGAAACGGCGAACCGGCAGGGAAACCGAACTGATTGCTCTTCTTTTTTTCTTATTTGAAGGCTCGTTTGGGGACACTGACACCTTGGTGCCCTGAAACGGCGAACCGGCAGGGAAACCGAACTGGCAGTACTGCGACCCTCCTCAGAGAGTCGCACCCCAAAGGGCGCTGAGGAGAAACGATTTCTCAAAACCGTCCCTACCCCAGAGGGGACCACCCTTAGAAGCCTGATCGCCTCGGTGTCAGGGCTTCTTCTTTGTCAAAGCTATTTTAGAGATAAAACAGTCCTCAGATCTTGCATGTCTCTAACTGGCTAGACTGCGACCGCCACCCAGGTACCCCTCAATTGCGGAGGAGCCCGAATGGCGACGCTCTGTTTTGCACTTTGTGCTGAGAGGAGCTTAATATCTCAGGAACATTAGATTGGTGAGGAAGAATGATGAAAGGTTTATATCTCAGTTTTCTTGAAAGCGGAGCGTCCAGAAGAACAGACATAATTATATCTTTATTTTCCTTTATCTTTATATCAGAAAAACTTATATATATATATATACATACATATATCACTCTGTGGCCACCAGCAGGAAACAACCGAACTGGCAGCGCTGCGACCCTCCTCAGAGAGTCGCCCCTCACATTCATCCATGTCCTTACATACTTTACCCACCAGCGCTGCCTAATAAAAAATGTATTCATTATTTAAGATGGCTGGTGGGTAACGTCGGGGTTAATAACGATGACGCCGACTCGGGAGAGAGAAAGCTCGTAAGCGTCTCTTTAACCCGAGGCAATGTCATACTATGATACTTAATACCCAAACATTACTATAGTCAGACATCTGGGGATTAAACACATAAAATACAAACCGGTTTATTCCACGATCTCGACACCTCAGTGTGGAGATAGGGAAAAACCACAGTCCCCGACGAGGAGGCTGAGATACAGAGTTTTCTCTGTTTAAGATACAGTTCATCTTTAACAAACTCTTCTTTATTTTCAATCTCATAATGTTCAGCTGGCCAGTAAATATTTAACTGGCAACAGCACTAGATAAAACCTCCTTTTTTCTTTAAAAAAGCTCCTCTTTATTCAACAGAGTTATGAGCTGGAAAATGTATTCATTGAAAACTCAAACATCTGCCTTTTTATAAAGATTTGTATTTGTTTTGTTCTCCTTTTAAAACAAAACACTAACGATACCAATTCCTCGGAACTGGAAATCGCAGCACACTAGATCTGGCATGTGAAAGCTGAGAAAGGGCGGAGCCCGTCCCAACCCCCGCTGTCAGATCCGTTTACGAACCCCGAAATACGAGCCGTCTCCGAGCCTCGGCAACAGAGAGACCCGCTCGGGGAACGCGAACCGAACCGTCCTCCTCGAAGAACGCCCGGCGGGAGCGGAGCGTCCTCACGGACAGCTTCTCGCAATGCACAGTCAGATCCCTCGAGAAATGACTGTTGCATACTCCACTCCCAAACAGCAACAAAAAGCTGATGTGTGTCCCCACCCGTGATGTAACGAGGGCAGGGAACAACACAACTTGCTTTGCTCGCCATAATGATAGATAGTGATATATATATTGGGCTTGACAAACAACAATAAATAGACAAGGACAGAATCACAGAGAGCGCTTGCTGAAGACTACAGAAGCTGTCGCGGTCTGTTTTCAAGGGTGCTTTATAGTTTCCTGGTCTATGACGTCACCCATGACGTATCGGGCTTCCATTGGACTGATTTTACACGTGCTTCATGACGCAATCACGCAGAGCGTTCCCACCGCGTCTCAAACGCAGCTCGAAGTTCCCTTGAAAGGGAACTACAGATCAAGCATGTACAAGAGTTCAACTGTTGGACTAAAAATGGGTCTTACATACATTTTTTTTTAATCTAATGATTTATTTTATGTTTAAAGTTCCATCTCCTTCATCACAACTGCAGCCACATCAGTCCATTTCTGCCAACTTTCAGAATCAAGGTACATTAAAATGTTTTTCTGTTGTTGTTGTTTTTTGATAACACATTGATACAGATATTAATCTGAATAATGTTTTTGTGACTTGTTAGGAAGTGTGAATGATCCACAATCTCTTCGAGATGGTAACTATTTAATTTCCTCAAAATTATCTTACAGTCAGGTTTATTAAAGCGTTAGTTCACCCAAAAATGAAAATTCTGTCAGTAATTGCTCTCCCTCATGTTGTTCCAACCCCGTAAGACCTTCGTTCATCTTCGGAACACAAATAAAGATATTTTTGATGAAATCTGAGAGCTGGATCACTCCTGCATACTAGTCCATAGGCTTCTTGAGGAATTGAAACTTGACGGCCTCGAAAAGTTATTAAAGACATCGTTAAAATAGTCCAAGTGACTTCAGTGGCTCAATCTTAACTTTATCAAGCGACGAGAACACTTTCTGTGCGCAAAAACAAACAAAAATAATGACTTTATTTCAACTATTCACTTCCTTCTCTATGGGCCTCTAGTCAGTTAACGTAGTGTGATAGCGTAGAGCTACGTCACACGTAGGCTCACTATTGGCCGACGATGGTCACGTGTGTGTGATCCGTGTGACGTACAATAACAGAAGCTTACGCTGTTAAACTATTAGCCTGACTCGAGGCAGAGTGAGAAGTAAATGAATAGTTGAAATAAAGTCGTTATTTTTTGTTGTTTTTTTGCGCACTAAAAGTGTTCTCGTCGTTTGATAAAGTTAAGATTGAGCCACTGTAGTCACTTGGACTATTTTAACAATGTCTTTAATAACTTTTCGAGGCCGTCAAGTTTCAATCCCTGAAGAAGCCTATGGACTAGTATGCAGGAGTGATCCAGCTCTCAGATTTCATCAAAAATATCTTAATTTGTGTTCCGAAGATGAACGAAGGTCTTACGGGGTTGGAACAACATGAGGGTGAGTAAATACTGACAGAATTTACATTTTTGGGTGAACTATCCCTTTAAATGTCTCCCAAACAGACACATATGTAATTTTTTTGTATTGCTGTAGTTAGTTATGTCATTAATTTTAGAACAAATTCTGAACAGAAATATACAAGTTATTTGAGAATTTGGAGAGGAGAATCATACTGAAACTAGACACAATCGAGGAAAACATCACATCAGCGTTCAGAATACAGAATATGAGGCAGCCAAGCACCTCTGTCCCTGATCTCACAGAGGTGCTAGAGGAACCCTGTGAGACTGTGGAGGAATTAGAAGAGCTGTGTGAGAAGCTAAAGGATGCTGACCTTCGAAAGAAGATGGTAGTACTAGTAACACAACAACACAAGTAACATTACTAACCTGAAATACTAAAAACAATCCACTCTTGTGATTAATTGCTGTTCTTTGTTGTTTGTAGATTCGTTATCTGTGTCTTCAGAGTGGAGGCACCTTGGGAGATGGAATAAGGAGAATGTTAAAAAAAATTGGAGATAACTCTTTATGGACACATTATAGCTACAAAGGGAGAAAGGGAAAGCTTAAATTTCAGCAGCTCCTAATTAATGATGTGATCATACGTAAGTTTCCAAACTTGCCACTAATGATGACTAATAATGTGTCAATCCCCAAAATCTCAATATTTGGAATGTAAATAAATTAATCGTAAATGTATAAATGTAAAATTTGTTAGTTCTCAGTTCTTAGCGTTCAGACTCATAGCACTCATTTTGAAAACAAGATTTAATGTTTGAAGCGTTTTACTATAACTTTCAACATCTATCTGAGTGCAAGTTTTAATAACTGTGATCTCTGTATGTAATCAAGGTGCATGCAGTAAGGCATATCCACACCAAAAAAGCCAGAGTGTGGAGGAAATTATTGCTGTGACCCTGAAACATGCCCCAGATCGTGCAAAAACAGCAAATCAGGCAAGTGCATAACATTTAATTCTAGCAATTATAATAGGCTAGATTACATTAGATAGATTAGAGTTACATTAGTTAGGTACATTGTTATATGACCATATGACAGATTAAAAAGTTATCTGATCGAATAAAAAATATACACGCTGCATAACTATAATACTTTGTCAATAAAATACAACTATTACATTTTTCATATAAAATGCATTTCAAGACATTTGAAGGATAATAAAAAGCTTTAAAACCATGTCAGCGAGCAGTAGATTATTTGTCAATACCTCTATCACCTCATATGTTATCCATCCTTATCTTTCTCTCATTCTTTGCATAGAGCTGAACTTTTTTTTAATTTACTGAAGGCTACGAATTTTACTATATTAATTCTCAATATGTAAACATTCATTTTTAATCTTTTGCCTAACATGATGAAAACGGCTTCATGTTTCTTGTCCCCTCACAATGACAGTGAACTTATTAGGCTGTATGAATCAAGTTACAAAGGCCCATTTTCAGTTCAAAATGTTATAACGTTTAACATTTATAATATAAAACAGTTGTCAAATATGAAATGTTTAGTTTAGGTACTGTACTTACATCTCATCTCGCACAGACCCGTAAAAACGTGTCGACTTTGGTCAAATTCGCGCTCAGCATCTGTGAATATAAAAGCCCTCCTACTTTGATTTGATTGGTCATCTCAAATATTTCTGACATTGACGAGCAGTGACATGCAGTCATGCAGCCATGCAAGCTTATGAGTTACATTATGAACTTATATGTAGAGATCAAGCTGCATGATGTTTGCATTTTCACATAAATGCACAACGATAACATAAACAGATACTAATTAGCTACGCTCATTTCTTTATTTCAGGTTAGAAGCCAACAGGAAGAATTTCCATCGGAGTAACACCGGCCACAGCTGACAACCAGAGACCATGCAGACCCCTCCCCAACAGACACAAACACACAAACGCACGCACGCGCGTGCACACACACTACAATTGTTCAAAATAAATGTACTTTGTTCCTTACAATTTTTCACGTGTCTTCTTTGGCTCTTTTCTGGTAAAAAGTAAAATAAAACGAATTAAGCAAAAGTCCCCTAAACGTCCCGAATGACCGCTGGTGGTCCTGTAAACGTCCTCTTGAACGTCCGGAGGACGTCTTCGCGAAGGTCCGCGGGACATCAAGCGGACTCCACATGGGGACGTTCGCGGGGACGCTCGCACAGGCCATTTAGGGGACGTTCTGGGGACCTTTTTTTGTTAGCTGGGTATTCGTCGATTTGCCAGAGGGAGTAAGAAACACTATCATACAGGCTAGAGCACCTTCCACGAGAAGGCTCTATGCGTCTAAATGGTCTGTGTTCTCAAAATGGTGCACCGACAAACAGCTGGACCCACGGTCGTGCGGGGTGCCGTCTTTGCTTGTTTTCCTTCAAGAGATGCTGGCAGGTCCCCCTCCACTCTCAAGGTTTATGTGGCAGCCGTCGCGGCGTTCGCTGAACCCCGACGTGCTCAGTCCCTGGGCAAAGACGAGTTAGTCATCCGCTTCCTCAGGGGAGCTAAGAGGATGAACCCTCCGCGGCCCCCGTCGGTTCCTATTTGGGATCTTTCTATAGTCCTCGAAGCTATGAAAGCACCCCCGTTCGAACCGCTCGAGTCTATGGACCTAAAATACCTCTCGCTCAAAACCGTTCTCCTGACGGCTCTGTCCTCAGTAAAACGCGTAGGGGATCTTCACGCGCTCTCATCCAGCGCCGCGTGTCTTGAGTTTGGGCCGAATGATTCTGTTGTCATTCTCAAACCTAGGCATGGCTATGTCCCGAAAGCGATTGGTACCCCGTTCAGGGCTCAGATTATTTCCCTATCGGCTCTGCCTTCATCCGATAGTGAGCGCGACGCCAATCTCCTCTGCCCGGTGCGGGCTCTGAGATTGTACACTACGCGCGCTGCCGCGTTCAGACGCGCTGAGCAGCTTTTCGTGTCGTTTGGGGGGCGCACCAAAGGTCTGGCCGCCTCTAAACAGACACTGTCTAGATGGATTATTGCCTCTGCTTACGCATCTAAATGCCTGCCCTGCCCTCTGGGCATCAGGGCGCACTCCACTAGAGGCATGGCCTCATCGTGGGCATGGTCCTGTGGAATTTCCATTCATGACATTTGTGTGGCCGCGGGATGGGCCTCCCCGTCCACTTTTGTCAGATTTTACAACTTGGAAGTCCCCGCCTTGCAGGCAAAATTACTAGCTGTCTAACGACCAGCTCTCTAAGAAGCTGCATTACTGGGAGTCCCTCACACAACCGGTTCGCCCCTTGTGCTCTCCTTAAATGCTTATACACTTCATGTGCCCGCTCTGCTGGCCCCATACATGCTTAGGTGTACACTTCATGTGCCCGCTCTGCCGGCCTCATAATACATTCACTCCACGTTAAAAATCCCCCGGTATATCCCTGGGATTCATGAGTGGATTCATAGCGCGCACGGCGTTGACCAGGTGTTCCCGTAGCGTAAGCTAGCTTACGCAATACGAGAGAACCTCTCGTAAGAGAACGAATCGGTTACCTAACGTAACCTCGGTTCTCTCTAGAAGAGGGAACGAGTATTGCGTTCCCGGCCGTGCTTGCGCTACTAGCGTTTCGCTTCACGCTGAAATAAATCAACATATAAGCCTGGGAGAGACTGTTATATACACCATGGCCACGCCCATTCTGGCGGGCCATGACGCAATGAGCGCGCGGGCGCCTCTCATTGGAAGCGGGTTCAGCCCCGCTCTCCCATAGGCTTAAGCAGTTCTCTCTGAGCGAACCAATGAGCTGCTAGCTAGCCCGCTCTAGGTCTGCCGCAGAGGAACTGCGTTGTGTATGGATACAAATTATGAAATAATTTTTTGGCTTCAATATCTCAGCAAAGATGAATCTTTCCCGTAGCGTAAGCTAGCTTACGCAATACTCGTTCCCTCTTCTAGAGAGAACCGAGGTTACGTTAGGTAACCGATTCGTTTTATATACTACTTTTTGTAGTAGTCTGAGAAAGAAATCTTCTTCTAGATGTGCAAGCAGGAAGTGAACTGATCTGGTCATGTGACCTTTCACACTAGTCACATGACATTAATTGATTTTAATCAAGACAATCTATTTTGTCATTTAAAAGTTGAATTTCTAGCCCAAAGTCAATACCAACATTTTTAGAGCTTCCAGAAATAAGAAAAAAGCACAATTGTGACCGGTGGGATTAAACGGGTTAAGGTACTAATATGCACCTTCAATGGGTAGTTAAGGTACAAATTGTCCCTTTAAGATTACCGTCTCTGTGACAAGCTGTTGTAAATGTACTCTATTGTAAATGTACATTTTGTATAAATAAAATATTATTACTCGTCATTATTCATTCATTCAGTCATTCAGCCATTCATTTATTCATTTTATTCATTCATTCATTTGTTTGCAAAATTAAATACTGTATAAGCACTCCACATAGCAAGCAATCTTGGCCCGAATTTGGCCTCAAGCTTGCACTGCTGGCCTCCTGTAATCCAAATCTTCAGGATGTGATGCTTTGTGTGAGGAACTGTTGTAGAGTGAGATTTAAAAGTTATAGGCCTACGTGAATATGTATGACAGTCTAATGGGGGCAGTCTAATGCAACTTAGCTTTAAAAGCAGCAAAGAAGAACCAATTGTTTGTGCATTTGGAGTTAACCTATAATGTGGTTGATTGTACTGTTTGCTGTTGAACTCACTCGGTAAATGATCAATCTTTAAGTTATTACAGGAACCGATAAAAATTCAAACTTGTATTCAGCGATATTTATCTCTTTCCTCACTACTGATCGTAAAAAAAAAGTAAAAAGATAAAAAAAAATAAAAAAAAACACACACCCACACAGAGCAGCAGTATGTTTCAAGACCACACCATATGCAGTGAGTTCATTTCAGAAATCAGAAATGCTTAGAAACATTCTGCCCTACAAAGCAAAAAGGCAGTAACTGCATTTTTGGTCAAACATTAGTTATTATCATTTTCATGACATTCAAGGCATCCTTTGTTATGTGACAAAACATCTTATCTCAAATGTGTGTCGTTTTGAAGAAAAATGGTAGTCGTTTGTACTGTAACTGCAAAAAGCCCTAGTTAAAGTCATTTTTCTCAGTTCTGCACTCTGCGTAGTTACTGCCTTTTTGCTTTGTAGGGCAGCATTGTGCTTGGCATGTTTTTGGTCTTCAACCGATAAAGTTTAATTCCTGTCTGGCTAGCACGCTTCCCATAACGTTTACGCATAAGGTCAGTAGGCGGACAGTAGGTGGTCTTTGTAGCGGTTCAAACACATTCAACCACATGAGCATCTACATACAAAAGCAATCAGGTCTAAGGCGTTTTCGACTACCTCTGGAAGTGGTCAAAAGTGGACAAGCTCAAAACGTTTTAGGCCCTTAGACTCTTGCCCTGATTACACCTGGTATTAAGATACGTTTTGGTCGATCGGATCACAAGAGGACTACGTTAAATACAGGTGTAAATAAGTTCTAAAATGTTTTGAACTTGTCCACTTTTGACCACTTCCAGAAGTAGTCGAAAACACATTCAGCCAGATTTTGTAGTGTAAACGCTCATGTGGTCGAATGTGTTCAAACAGCCACAAAAGATTGCCTACTCTTCGCCTATACTGACCTAATGTGTAAACACTACAGGAAGTGCACTGTTACAGATCTGCCAGGCTCCTACACCAGCCAATCACAGCACACTCCCTCTCCTGAGTACTAATCACACACACCTGCACCTCATCTGCACCCTCATCACCACAGCTATACGCCTTATTCAGCGTGCCACCATTTTGAGTCTAGAACGAGGCTGTGAGGGATAGAACGGTCGCTATGGTGTACTGTTGTGTACCGGGATGTTGGTCGTTCAGCCATCAAAATAAAGAAAATACATCCTTTCACAAATCTCCACAGGACAAAGAACTTCGGAAAACATGGATTGTTAAAATTAGACGTGACATTGGACCTAATTTTCAGTTAAGAGTACTGCATTATATCAGTTCTGCATATTAGCCTGTTGGGTAATCGCTAATTTCTGTGTTTTAAGCAAGTTTACCTTCCTTTAAACACTAATACATTGCTAGTTGCTACAACATGATATTTTACAACAACAACTAAGTGCTAATGTATCCTATTCGTATAGATTACAAAGAACACAAGAGTGTGTTCCAAACATTTTCCTCCGGAAAGTTTTTCAAGAACATTGACTGGGATCAGGAAGGTAAAAGAAGGTTCAGTCCCGTCAGTGTTTACCAGGGCTCGACAATCGTGTGAAAGGACATCCATGCGATCGTAAGTAGATAAGATATATTTTATAACAGATATTATATAGCAAAAGTTGTTTAATAATTTGTGGCAAGAGTTTTTAGCTACAATCGTTAATGCCGTTCATACTTTTTATTGAATTAATATAAACATTTTACCATAACCATAAACACGGGACCAAGTTTAGGTCTGTAATCCAAGATTTACAATAGTTTAAATTGCGGCCTTACCGTTAAGCAGGGTTAAAGTCGTATTGCTTGTTAGGGCCCAAGCCTTGAAAAGGCGAAGGCCCTATTGTTTTCCTTAGGATTATTATTAGGGCCCAAGCCTTGAAAAGGCGAAGGCCCTATTGTTTTCCTTAGGATTATTAGGGCCCAAGCCTTGAAAAGGCGAAGGCCCTATTGTTTTCCTAAGGATTATTATTTATTATTATTATTATTATTATTATTATTAGGGCCCAAGCCTTGAAAAGGCGAAGGCCCTATTGTTTTCCTAAGGATTATTATTTATTATTATTATTATTAGGGCCCAAGCCTTGAAAAGGCGAAGGCCCTATTGTTTTCCTTAGGATTATTATTAGGGCCCAAGCCTTGAAAAGGCGAAGGCCCTATTGTTTTCCTTAGGATTATTATTTATTATTATTATTATTATTATTATTATTATTTTACTACCTTTTGGGCACTTTTGGGGGCCTTAACGTGCTCGAAAACTCTTGAAACTTTGCACACATCTCAGAACCCGCGGCCATCAGGGCCGGGCTGAAGCTGGTACCCGGGCGTGGCAGGGGGGCTCGACAGCGCCCCCTGGAACGGGGTTTGAACACTTGGTCCATAAATCAAACACGCTTGCATGTAATAATATGAAACTCAGTACACATATAGATCTCATCGGTTCATATATACTTCATGCTCTTACTTTTTACCCCAGCCCAACAGGAAGTCGGCTATTAAGGGTTGTTTGGAAAACACATGCAATGGAATGTGAAATACTCCTCCTAGAGAATTCAAACACACGGCACGAAACTCGGTCAGCATGAAGTCAAGACACTGAGGATGAAAAATTGCCAGGGGATTTTTGATATCTCGAACGGTTTGGCCGTGGCGAGTAAACGAAATTATGGCGAGAAACGTGAAACAGGAAGTGTGTTATAACTACTGCATACATTAACTAATCTCGATGAAACTTCAGCAGTGTGTTCGTTGTAAGAGCCCGATCACATGGATGTGACTATTGTGAGTCAAAGTTATAGCGCCACCAACTGGAAGCAGGAAGTGTGTCACTTTCAAAATGCTTTTAAATCACCCTCTTATTTTTACCCGATTTGCTTCAAACTTCATGTGCATAATGTAGACACACGCCAGATGTAGACCTGTGAAAGGATTATTGATATCTTAGATACTGTTGCCATGGCAATGCATCAAACATTAATATTCCTTTTTTTAAGCTTTTTCATGCTTTTTTATGCTTTCGGGCACTTTTGGGGTTCTTAACGTGCTCGAAAACTCTTGAAACTTTGCACACGGGACAAAACCCGCGGCCATCAGGGCCAGGCTGAAGCTGGTACCCGGGCGTGGCAGGGGGGCTCGACAGCGCCCCCTTGAACGGGTCAGACAATTTGGTCCATATATCCAACACGCTTTACCCTATTTGCTTCAAACTTGATGTGTATAATGTAGACACAAGCCAGATGTAGACCTGTGAAAGGATTGTTGATATCTTAGATGCTGTTGCCGTGACAACGCATCAAACTTTAATATTCTTTTTGGATACTTTTGAGATTCTTAGCGCACTTTTGGGGCCCTTAACGTGCTCAAAAACTCTTGAAACTTTGCACACGGGTCAGAAACCGCGGCCATCAGGGCCGGGCTGAAGCTGGTACCCGGGCGTGGCAGGGGGGCTCGACAGCGCCCCCTGGAATGGGGTCCGAAAACTTGGTCCATAAATCAAACAGGCTTTACCCGATTTGCTTCAAACTTGATGTGTATAATGTAGACACACGCCAGATTTAGACCTGTGAAAGGATTGTTGATATCTTAGATGCTGTTGCCGTGACAACGCATCAAACTTTAATATTCTTTTTGGATACTTTTGAGACTCTCAGCGCACTTTGGGGGCCCTTAACGTGCTCAAAAACTCTTGAAACTTTGCACACGGGTCAGAACCCGTGGCCATCAGGGCCGGGCTGAAGCTGGTACCCGGGCGTGGCAGGGGGGCTCGACAGTGCCCCCTGGAACGGGGTCCGAAAACTTGGTCCATAAATCAAACACGCTTGAATGTAATAATATGAAACTCGGTACACATATAGATCTCATCGATTCATATATCCTTTGTACTTTTACTTTTTACCCCAGCCCAACAGGAAGTCGGCTATTATGGTTTGTTTGGAAGCGTATGCCCCTGGAATTCGATATACTCCTCCTAGAGAATTCAACCAATCGCCACGAAACTCGGTCAGCATGAAGTCAAGACATTGAGGATGAAAAGTTGCCAGGGGATTTTTGATATCTCGAACGGTTTGGCTGTGGCGAGGAAACGAATTTATGGCGAATAAAGGAAACAGGAAGTGTGTTATAACTTCTGCATACATTAACTGATCTTGATGAAACTTCAGCAGTGTGTTCGCTGTAAGAGTCCGATCACATGGATGTGACTATTGTGAGTCAAAGTTATAGCGCCACCAACTGGCAGCAGGAAGTGTGTCACTTCCTAAAGGCTTTGAAATCACCCTCTTATTTTTACCCAATTTGCTTCAAACTTTATGTGTATAATGTAGACACACGGCAGATGTAGACCTGTGAAAGGATTATTGAAATCTTAGATACTGTTGCCATGGCAACGCATCAAACTTTAATATTCTTTTTGGATGCTTTTGAGACTCTTAGCATGCCTGAAATTGCTTAAAATTGCATGAAACTTGACAGACAGATCACATTTATTAGCCAGTAGACATGTGCAAAGTTTCAGAAACGGGCGTGGTGCAGGGGCTCAGTAGCGCCACCTTTTGTGACAAAAGTGTGTGTGGGGGGGGGGGGGGGGGGTTAGTTTCATCTACAGTTACAAAACTTTTTCAACTTGATGAAAATACATTAAAGATGCTAAATTGTGAACGGATATTGAATATCTCAAACGGTTTTGCTATGGCGAGGGATTATGTCAAAAAAAGAATCAGGAAATGTCTCATATCTTTCTAAAATGTAATTATACACCATTTATTTTTCTATAAAATTATACTAATATTAGAAGTAAACCCATTGTATTCCTTTTTTTCAATTTAAGATTTATGTTTAAGTTTAAAAACAGCCAGAATGGTTGTTTAGCCAAAAAAAAAAAAAAAAAATCATTCATAGTGCTTTACTGCCCTCTTGTGTTCAAAATCAGGTAGGCCAATTGATGCTACTATGGGAATATTTTCCCACCGTGACTCCGCTGGGGGCTTTAAAATCGCTAACTTGAAAGCGAAAGTAACGGACGTCTCCACAAGACGTGCAGCTGTGAGCATTTTTGTTTCATTTTAAAAGAAGCCCCATTTCGGGGGCGGATTTCTTGAATGTATTTTACAAAATCACAATGTTGTGTTTGATTGCGAGTATCCAAAAATAAGTAAACACTTTGCAGTTTGAATGATCTTCTTGAATAAAATGACGGAGTAGCCAATGTTTCCACTGTTCGATCGCGGACGTCCACACGGACATTGATAATGGTGGCGCGTGCAGAGCGCGTGCTTGAATTGTGAGTTCAATAGTCTATTATTTTTCACGGAAAACACAACAACAAAAGAGTATAATGATAGATTCGCTTAAATAGGCGCTTTTACATAAAATAGCCTATTCCGTCATCATCTTTTCAGTCAGCTCTTCACTCTCGTGATTAATGAAATTTGACTCCTGTTGCTGATATTTGCTGCAACTTTCGTTCAGCTCACAATTTAGTAAGCAAACACGCTTCAAATGTGTTTATTTTATTTTTGTGTATATATATATGTGTGTATATATATATATATATATATATATATATATATATATATAGCTTATGTTTCAAATATGAGTTAATTAACAATCGTTGGAAAGAATGATACTTTTAAACATATCACTAAACCGTCATTAGGTGTCGCCAGGCGACCGTCTTAATGAGCGAGTCATTGATTCATTCGTTCAAACGATTCGTTCGAACGGCTGAGTCATTCATGAATGAGACAGATTATGGATTGGTCGTTGAATCTTTGAGTCAACCGATTTGTTCAAAATGCTGAATCATTCAGTAATGAGAACGCGTTGCTGTGAGATGCTCGATGGTTCTGCTGTGATCTTTGTTGAACTATTTTCGCTGCTGAAAAAGAAAAAAAGTCAATATTGCATCTAAAATGTAAGTGATTTGACGTGTGTGTGTGTGTGTGTGTGTGTGATTGTGTCTGTTACAGTGATTGTTTAACCCTTGTTAAAGTTTAGGCTTTGTATTTTTGGATATATATCTTTTTATATATAAAAAAATTGCATACAACCCATATATTTTAAATGTATTGTTTGCTTTAAATTACATTGAGATTTGTATGTTTGGTAATTGAACCTGAATGAATTTTAAATGAATGTGCGATATTTCAGATCATATTTTTGTTTTCCTTAAAATTTGAACTAACACTAACTTTACTCTCATCTGAATGCTAGATTATTTATTTATGTCTAAAATAAAAGCACATTTGATTTTTCTTTTTTAATCAATGTAGAATGTGTAACTGAAAAAATAAACAGATTAGGGCTCTGTTCGAGAACAAGAAATGAAAACCAATGCAATATGATGAATGTCCAAAAGATTTTTTTGCTTTTAAACTATGTGTGTGTGTGTGTGTGTGTGTGTGTGTGTAAGAGATTTTGGTTGGGTGACAGTTGTAGTTTACAGTTTGACAAAAGCACAATGTTGTGTTTTATTGCGATTGTACACAAATATAAGTAAACACTTTGTAGTTTGAATAATGTCCTGTATGAACAAAAGGACGGAGTATGTTTTTATGTCTACATTGTTCAATCACGCCTCACACACACACACACACACAAAAACTATTTTTCTAATCAGATCAGGCAAATATTCTGTCTTGGCACACTTCATATAACTTTCAAACTTGTGTACTTATTTCATGTGTCCATTAATTCCATGAGACCGTAGGGTGTCTCATTTTTCATTTTAGGTTTCAGAAGCTTGCTCACGCATACTTTGTGGTTGATATGTGCCCTCAATGCACACTTTTGCAGAGCCCACACTGATGCAAGCTCTACAGCACACATCTTCTCAAAGGTCAAAGCGGGGTTACGTTATTGCCCGTCACGCACAGTAACCCTAAAGGCACCGGGGTGGCGGTGCCACCGGCTTGTTTATATATATAAATATAGCTGCGAGCAGCGATGAAGGGCCAAAGCCGGCGGCACCGCCACTCCGGTGCCTTTAGGTAATTAAAGGCACCGGGGTTGCGGTGCCACCGGCTTGGGCCCGTAATCGCTGCTCGCAGCTATATTTATTATTATTATTATTATTATTATTATTTTACTACCTTTTGGGCACTTTTGGGGGCCTTAACGTGCTCGAAAACTCTTGAAACTTTGCACACATCTCAGAACCCGCGGCCATCAGGGCCGGGCTGAAGCTGGTACCCGGGCGTGGCAGGGGGGCTCGACAGCGCCCCCTGGAACGGGGTTTGAACACTTGGTCCATAAATCAAACACGCTTGCATGTAATAATATGAAACTCAGTACACATATAGATCTCATCGGTTCATATATACTTCATGCTCTTACTTTTTACCCCAGCCCAACAGGAAGTCGGCTATTAAGGGTTGTTTGGAAAACACATGCAATGGAATGTGAAATACTCCTCCTAGAGAATTCAAACACACGGCACGAAACTCGGTCAGCATGAAGTCAAGACACTGAGGATGAAAAATTGCCAGGGGATTTTTGATATCTCGAACGGTTTGGCCGTGGCGAGTAAACGAAATTATGGCGAGAAACGTGAAACAGGAAGTGTGTTATAACTACTGCATACATTAACTAATCTCGATGAAACTTCAGCAGTGTGTTCGTTGTAAGAGCCCGATCACATGGATGTGACTATTGTGAGTCAAAGTTATAGCGCCACCAACTGGAAGCAGGAAGTGTGTCACTTTCAAAATGCTTTTAAATCACCCTCTTATTTTTACCCGATTTGCTTCAAACTTCATGTGCATAATGTAGACACACGCCAGATGTAGACCTGTGAAAGGATTATTGATATCTTAGATACTGTTGCCATGGCAATGCATCAAACATTAATATTCCTTTTTTTAAGCTTTTTCATGCTTTTTTATGCTTTCGGGCACTTTTGGGGTTTTTAACGTGCTCAAAAACTCTTGAAACTTTGCACACGGGACAAAACCCGCGGCCATCAGGGCCAGGCTGAAGCTGGTACCCGGGCGTGGCAGGGGGGCTCGACAGCGCCCCCTTGAACGGGTCAGACAATTTGGTCCATATATCCAACACGCTTTACCCTATTTGCTTCAAACTTGATGTGTATAATGTAGACACAAGCCAGATGTAGACCTGTGAAAGGATTGTTGATATCTTAGATGCTGTTGCCGTGACAACGCATCAAACTTTAATATTCTTTTTGGATACTTTTGAGATTCTTAGCGCACTTTTGGGGCCCTTAACATGCTCAAAAACTCTTGAAACTTTGCACACGGGTCAGAAACCGCGGCCATCAGGGCCGGGCTGAAGCTGGTACCCGGGCGTGGCAGGGGGGCTCGACAGCGCCCCCTGGAATGGGGTCCGAAAACTTGGTCCATAAATCAAACAGGCTTTACCCGATTTGCTTCAAACTTGATGTGTATAATGTAGACACACGCCAGATTTAGACCTGTGAAAGGATTGTTGATATCTTAGATGCTGTTGCCGTGACAACGCATCAAACTTTAATATTCTTTTTGGATACTTTTGAGACTCTCAGCGCACTTTGGGGGCCCTTAACGTGCTCAAAAACTCTTGAAACTTTGCACACGGGTCAGAACCCGTGGCCATCAGGGCCGGGCTGAAGCTGGTACCCGGGCGTGGCAGGGGGGCTCGACAGTGCCCCCTGGAACGGGGTCCGAAAACTTGGTCCATAAATCAAACACGCTTGAATGTAATAATATGAAACTCGGTACACATATAGATCTCATCGATTCATATATCCTTTGTACTTTTACTTTTTACCCCAGCCCAACAGGAAGTCGGCTATTATGGTTTGTTTGGAAGCGTATGCCCCTGGAATTCGATATACTCCTCCTAGAGAATTCAACCAATCGCAACGAAACTCGGTCAGCATGATGTCAAGACATTGAGGATGAAAAATTGCCAGGGGATTTCTGATATCTCGAACGGTTTGGCCGTGACGAGGAAACGAATTTATGGCGAATAATGGAAACAGGAAGTGTGTTATAACTTCTGCATACATTAACTGATCTTGATGAAACTTTCAACAGTGTGTTCGCTGTGAGAGGCCGATCACATGGATGTGACTATTGTGAGTCAAAGTTATAGCGCCACCAACTGGCAGCATGAAGTGTGTCACTTTCAAAATACTTTGAAATCACCCTCTTATTTTTACCCGATTTGCTTCAAACTTGATGTGTATAATGTAAATACACGGCAGATGTAGACCTGTGAAAGGATTATTGATATCTTAGATACTGTTGCCATGGCAACGCATCAAACTTTAATATTCTTTTTGGATGCTTTTGAGACTCTTAGCATGCCTGAAATTGCTTAAAATTGCATGAAACTTGACAGACAGATCACATTTATTAGCCAGTAGACATGTGCAAAGTTTCAGAAACGGGCGTGGTGCAGGGGCTCAGTAGCGCCACCTTTTGTGGCAAAAGTGTGTGTGGGGGGGGGGGGGGGTTAGTTTCATCTACAGTTACAAAACTTTTTCAACTTGATGAAAATACATTAAAGATGCTAAATTGTGAACGGATATTGAATATCTCAAACGGTTTTGCTATGGCGAGGGATTATGTCAAAAAAAGAATCAGGAAATGTCTCATATCTTTCTAAAATGTAATTATACACCATTTATTTTTCTATAAAATTATACTAATATTAGAAGTAAACCCATTGTATTCCTTTTTTTCAATTTAAGATTTATGTTTAAGTTTAAAAACAGCCAGAATGGTTGTTTAGCCAAAAAAAAAAAAAAAAAAAAAAAATCATTCATAGTGCTTTACTGCCCTCTTGTGTTCAAAATCAGGTAGGCCAATTGATGCTACTATGGGAATATTTTCCCACCGTGACTCCGCTGGGGGCTTTAAAATCGCTAACTTGAAAGCGAAAGTAACGGACGTCTCCACAAGACGTGCAGCTGTGAGCATTTTTGTTTCATTTTAAAAGAAGCCCCATTTCGGGGGCGGATTTCTTGAATGTATTTTACAAAATCACAATGTTGTGTTTGATTGCGAGTATCCAAAAATAAGTAAACACTTTGCAGTTTGAATGATCTTCTTGAATAAAATGACGGAGTAGCCAATGTTTCCACTGTTCGATCGCGGACGTCCACACGGACATTGATAATGGTGGCGCGTGCAGAGCGCGTGCTTGAATTGTGAGTTCAATAGTCTATTATTTTTCACGGAAAACACAACAACAAAAGAGTATAATGATAGATTCGCTTAAATAGGCGCTTTTACATAAAATGCCTATTCCGTCATCATCTTTTCAGTCAGCTCTTCACTCTCGTGATTAATGAAATTTGACTCCTGTTGCTGATATTTGCTGCAACTTTCGTTCAGCTCACAATTTAGTAAGCAAACACGCTTCAAATGTGTTTATTTTATTTTTGTGTATATATGTGTATATATATATATATATATATATATATATATATATATATATATATATATATATATATATTTATATAGCTTATGTTTCAAATATGAGTTAATTAACAATCGTTGGAAAGAATGATACTTTTAAACATATCACTAAACCGTCATTAGGTGTCGCCAGGCGACCGTCTTAATGAGCGAGTCATTGATTCATTCGTTCAAACGATTCGTTCGAACGGCTGAGTCATTCATGAATGAGACAGATTATGGATTGGTCGTTGAATCTTTGAGTCAACCGATTTGTTCAAAATGCTGAATCATTCAGTAATGAGAACGCGTTGCTGTGAGATGCTCGATGGTTCTGCTGTGATCTTTGTTGAACTATTTTCGCTGCTGAAACAGAAAAAAAGTCAATATTGCATCTAAAATGTAAGTGATTTGACGTGTGTGTGTGTGTGTGTGTGTGATTGTGTCTGTTACAGTGATTGTTTAACCCTTGTTAAAGTTTAGGCTTTGTATTTTTGGATATATATCTTTTTATATATAAAAAAATTGCATACAACCCATATATTTTAAATGTATTGTTTGCTTTAAATTACATTGAGATTTGTATGTTTGGTAATTGAACCTGAATGAATTTTAAATGAATGTGCGATATTTCAGATCATATTTTTGTTTTCCTTAAAATTTTAACTAACACTAACTTTACTCTCATCTGAATGATAGATTATTTATTTATGTCTAAAATAAAAGCACATTTGATTTTTCTTTTTTAATCAATGTAGAATGTGTAACTGAAAAAATAAACAGATTAGGGCTCTGTTCGAGAACAAGAAATGAAAACCAATGCAATATGATGAATGTCCAAAAGATTTTTTTGCTTTTAAACTATGTGTGTGTGTGTGTGTGTGTGTGTAAGAGATTTTGGTTGGGTGACAGTTGTAGTTTACAGTTTGACAAAAGCACAATGTTGTGTTTTATTGCGATTGTACACAAATATAAGTAAACACTTTGTAGTTTGAATAATGTCCTGTATGAACAAAAGGACGGAGTATGTTTTTATGTCTACATTGTTCAATCACGCCTCACACACACACACACACACAAAAACTATTTTTCTAATCAGATCAGGCAAATATTCTGTCTTGGCACACTTCATATAACTTTCAAACTTGTGTACTTATTTCATGTGTCCATTAAGTCCATGAGACCGTAGGGTGTCTCATTTTTCATTTTAGGTTTCAGAAGGTTGCTCACGCATACTTTGTGGTTGATATGTGCCCTCAATGCACACTTTTGCAGAGCCCACACTGATGCAAGCTCTACAGCACACATCTTCTCAAAGGTCAAAGCGGGGTTACGTTATTGCCCGTCACGCACAGTAACCCTAAAGGCACCGGGGTGGCGGTGCCACCGGCTTGTTTATATATATATATATTAGAGGTGGGCATAGATTAATTTTTTTAATCTAGATTAATCTAGATTAATATTGAAATTAATCTAGATTAATCTAGATTAAAATGGCTCATTTGAATTCTCCCGAAGGCATTCAGAATATGTGTGCTACCCAAATAATGACTAAAAGTAAGTCTTTGAGAATAGTTTGCCTCGCGTAGGGATGTGCATTTCTGCCAAAAATGCCATTCGACAATCGAGGAGCAAAAGTCGAATATCGTAAAAAAAACCCAAAAAAAAAACCGCAATGACAGAAAGGGAGGCCAATTTCATCTTTAGCGATTTGTCATCAAACAAACTTTTTATTAATTGAACAAGTAACGTGTTTTCGTCCTTTTTTTTAAACATAGTAGGCTAATTGGAAGAAGAAAAAAAAAACAATACGCACGACAGTCCGTTTTTGCATCGCCAATGCTCGTTAGATCAAAAAATAATGTCATCATATGTCATAAGAATTTTATGTGAACCTGCCTTGTTACTGCAATAGCCTCATTTTTTAAACAAATTAGTTTCAATCAATGTAAACTATTCGTGTGATTATGCCACTGCGCAATACACGCGCAATACACACACAATGTATTACCTGAATGAAATGAAATCGAATGTATCGTCCTGTGGAATCATTCATTCACAGACAGCTTACGAAGATGTTCAACTAATAAAGATCTTCATCGCTGGCAAAAACATGATGCATTTGCAGATTTGCATTCACTAGTCTAGACTGTAGATCGGCCACTTCATCCAACGCTCGTGATGCTCTTAAATCTTCCTGTTTCGACTCCGAGTGTGAATTGAAAGCGCTTCAGACGATTCAGTGCGCGAGGAACTGAACAGATCAACTGATTCGCGAACCGATTTAGACAGATCATCTGACAACTTGTTTGATGAAGTCTGTGAACAGAATCGACTCAAAAGACTGATTCATTTGTAAATGAGCATCGCTCATGCCCATACAAAGGACACAGCGCGCTTGGAATAAACTCATTTAACAACGTATTGCATTAAAATAAAGTAACGAGAGGAACGTCGCCCAACGTAACAAAGTAAAAGTACACCTTGTGTCCCTGACAGGAAAATACCCTACTGCGCGATCTGTGACAGTAGGCGCGGCGTCATAGCCTACTACACATTAGAATTGCGCGAAAATATAACGATATTCGAAAAAGCTATTTATGATCCCAAAACAACTTTGATTAACGGCGATATTTTTTTTATCGCCCGATAAGAGTCCCACGTTAACGCAGCACGTTAACGCCGATAACGGCCCAGCACTAATATATATATATATATATATATATATATATATAAATATAGCTGCGAGCAGCGATGAAGGGCCAAAGCCGGCGGCACCGCCACTGCGGTGCCTTTAGGTAATTAAAGGCACCGGGGTTGCGGTGCCACCGGCTTGGGCCCGTAATCGCTGCTCGCAGCTATATTTTATTATTATTATTATTATTTTACTACCTTTTGGGCACTTTTGGGGGCCTTAACGTGCTCGAAAACTCTTGAAACTTTGCACACATCTCAGAACCCGCGGCCATCAGGGCCGGGCTGAAGCTGGTACCCGGGCGTGGCAGGGGGGCTCGACAGCGCCCCCTGGAACGGGGTTTGAACACTTGGTCCATAAATCAAACACGCTTGCATGTAATAATATGAAACTCAGTACACATATAGATCTCATCGGTTCATATATACTTAATGCTCTTACTTTTTACCCCAGCCCAACAGGAAGTCGGCTATTAAGGGTTGTTTGGAAAACACATGCAATGGAATGTGAAATACTCCTCCTAGAGAATTCAAACACACGGCACGAAACTCGGTCAGCATGAAGTCAAGACACTGAGGATGAAAAATTGCCAGGGGATTTTTGATATCTCGAACGGTTTGGCCGTGGCGAGTAAACGAAATTATGGCGAGAAACGTGAAACAGGAAGTGTGTTATAACTACTGCATACATTAACTAATCTTGATGAAACTTCAGCAGTGTGTTCGTTGTAAGAGCCCGATCACATGGATGTGACTATTGTGAGTCAAAGTTATAGCGCCACCAACTGGAAGCAGGAAGTGTGTCACTTTCAAAATGCTTTTAAATCACCCTCTTATTTTTACCCGATTTGCTTCAAACTTCATGTGCATAATGTAGACACACGCCAGATGTAGACCTGTGAAAGGATTATTGATATCTTAGATACTGTTGCCATGGCAATGCATCAAACATTAATATTCCTTTTTTTAAGCTTTTTCATGCTTTTTTATGCTTTCGGGCACTTTTGGGGTTCTTAACGTGCTCGAAAACTCTTGAAACTTTGCACACGGGACAAAACCCGCGGCCATCAGGGCCAGGCTGAAGCTGGTACCCGGGCGTGGCAGGGGGGCTCGACAGCGCCCCCTTGAACGGGTCAGACAATTTGGTCCATATATCCAACACGCTTTACCCTATTTGCTTCAAACTTGATGTGTATAATGTAGACACAAGCCAGATGTAGACCTGTGAAAGGATTGTTGATATCTTAGATGCTGTTGCCGTGACAACGCATCAAACTTTAATATTCTTTTTGGATACTTTTGAGATTCTTAGCGCACTTTTGGGGCCCTTAACGTGCTCAAAAACTCTTGAAACTTTGCACACGGGTCAGAAACCGCGGCCATCAGGGCCGGGCTGAAGCTGGTACCCGGGCGTGGCAGGGGGGCTCGACAGCGCCCCCTGGAATGGGGTCCGAAAACTTGGTCCATAAATCAAACAGGCTTTACCCGATTTGCTTCAAACTTGATGTGTATAATGTAGACACACGCCAGATTTAGACCTGTGAAAGGATTGTTGATATCTTAGATGCTGTTGCCGTGACAACGCATCAAACTTTAATATTCTTTTTGGATACTTTTGAGACTCTCAGCGCACTTTGGGGGCCCTTAACGTGCTCAAAAACTCTTGAAACTTTGCACACGGGTCAGAACCCGTGGCCATCAGGGCCGGGCTGAAGCTGGTACCCGGGCGTGGCAGGGGGGCTCGACAGTGCCCCCTGGAACGGGGTCCGAAAACTTGGTCCATAAATCAAACACGCTTGAATGTAATAATATGAAACTCGGTACACATATAGATCTCATCGATTCATATATCCTTTGTACTTTTACTTTTTACCCCAGCCCAACAGGAAGTCGGCTATTATGGTTTGTTTGGAAGCGTATGCCCCTGGAATTCGATATACTCCTCCTAGAGAATTCAACCAATCGCCACGAAACTCGGTCAGCATGAAGTCAAGACATTGAGGATGAAAAGTTGCCAGGGGATTTTTGATATCTCGAACGGTTTGGCTGTGGCGAGGAAACGAATTTATGGCGAATAAAGGAAACAGGAAGTGTGTTATAACTTCTGCATACATTAACTGATCTTGATGAAACTTCAGCAGTGTGTTCGCTGTAAGAGTCCGATCACATGGATGTGACTATTGTGAGTCAAAGTTATAGCGCCACCAACTGGCAGCAGGAAGTGTGTCACTTCCTAAAGGCTTTGAAATCACCCTCTTATTTTTACCCAATTTGCTTCAAACTTTATGTGTATAATGTAGACACACGGCAGATGTAGACCTGAGAAAGGATTATTGATATCTTAGATACTGTTGCCGTGGCAACGCATCAAACTTTATTATTCTTTGTTGATGCTTTTGAGACTCTTAACATACTTGAAATTGCATGAAACCCGACAGACACATCACATTTATTAGACAGTAGACATGTGCAGAGTTTCAGAAACGGGCATGGTGAGAGCAATTAGAGAATAATGTTTAAGTTTAAAAACAGCCAGAATGGTTGTTTAGTCAAAAAAATTTTTTTCCCAAATCATACATAGTGTTATACTGCCCTCTTGTGTTCAAAATCAGGTAAAAAGCGAAAGTAAAATAAGGACGTCTGCACAATTCATTAATAATGGTGCAGAGTAGAGTGAGCTTTTTCAATTAATTCCTATGGAAGTAGGAATGAACTAAACAACGTTCGCTCTGTTCTGCTCGTCCCTCACCGTGGGCGCGCAGAGTTATGAATGCCCGTGCAGCCGTGAGCATTTTAGTTTCATTTTAAAATTAGCGCCATTTCGGGGGACGTATTACTTTAATTTATTTAACAAAAACACAATGTTGTGTTTAATTGCGAGTGTACACAAATATAAGTAAACACTTTGACGTTTGAATGATGTCCTGTATGAAGAAAATGACGGAGTATGTTTCACTGTTCAATCGCGCTGAGCCACCCAGACCCCCACACACACACTGACACACACACACACACACACACACACACACACACACACACACACACACACACACACACACACACACACAAACACACACACACACACACACACACAATAATAAAACATTCAACCTAACATATACAAATTACACTGCTATGTTGAAATAGTCAGTAGTACAATTTGTATCATTCACAGTAAGCACCGCTCCACTGTGATTTTTCCAAGCACATTTTTGCACAAGTGAAGAGGATGATTTTTTCCGTCGATATTGGAACGTGAGTGAAGTACAAAGCCTGTAATAAAGAATAGTTTAGCATCCAAATACATCGCAAATGTTGCAACATTTAGATTCTAAAGAGAGATTTACGTGAGCCTAACACCACTTACTTTTACTTTTGTTTTAAATTATTTCGTTTTGGCTTTATTATAGTTATTTTTTTATTTGTGTTCTGTTCTGAATATCATTAAATTTAAAGGATTTGTTGTGGAATATTTTGAGTGTATAATCAAATAACACTAAACCGTCACTAGGTGTCGCCAGGCGACCGTCTTAATGAGCGGGTCATTGATTCATTCGTTCAAACGATTCGTTTGAACGACTGAGTCATTCATGAATGAGACAGATGTTTATGGATTGGTCATTGAATCTTTGAGTCAACCAATTTGTTCAAAATGCTGAATCATTCAGTAATGAGAAAACACGTTGCTGTGAGATGCAATGGTTCTGCTGTGATCTTTGTTTAACTATTTTCGCTGCTGAAACAGAAGAACAGTCAATATTGCATCTAAAATGTAAGTGACTTGACACGTGTGTGTGTGTGTGTGTGTGTGTGTGTGCGTGTGAGTGCGTGCGTGCGTGTGTGTGTGTGTGTGTGTGTGTGTGTGTGTGTGTGTGTGCAATCAATCCCAGGTAAGAGGCATGAATAATGAGAATTGGACTTCTAGGAGTGAGGTTAATATTCCGGAGATGGTTCCCTCGGATTGTGAAAAGGAGGCGGCGCGGGAGTGGCCAGGCATTGCGCTACTTCTGTTTCAAAGTTTAAAACAATGCTAATATCATTTTTTTGAACGATTTCATTACAAATGTTTATTTTATATATTTATAAAATATTATAAAATATAATAACTATGTTTTGTCCTATTAACAAAAGACAGGCAATGTACTATTAACAAATGTTAATAGTTTTTTAAAAGTTAAAATGATACTTTATGCATTTGTTTTGTGTCAGATGATTAACAATATAAATTAAACAAAGCTTAAAACAAACAAAATAATAAAACGAAAACAAAGCTTGAACATTTTATTTAATTGAAAAGCCTTTTTGAAATAAAATGTGTTTTTTTCCCTCTGAAATAGCAAAAGCATCGCACACTTAGCTGTACCTGCTCTAAATAAATAATAGTATTTAAATAAAAATACAAAATCGAAATAAATAAATTATATAAAACAAAATCAAATCAAAGAAAATAAATCTTATTAAAGTTATGCAGGCACACATTTAACAATAATTTTCAAGTGACAAATAAAATCAATCAAAATTCCTTACACATGGAGTTAATCCTGACGATTCCTGAGGCGCCTTTCCTCATGACACTCGCTTTTTTTTTCGAAGATATATTTTCTTTGGTTTGATTTTGTTTTTGTAATAATTTATTTTATTTAGTTCGATTTTGTATTTTTATTGAATTACTCTTTTTTATTTAGAGCAGGTACAGCTAGTGTGTGATGCTTTTGCTATTTCAGAGGAAAACAATAATTTTATTTAATTAATAATTTTTGTTTCAGTCCACCATATAATTATGTTGTGTTTGATCTATGGAAAAAAGTTAGTTGTGAAATGGTTGAATATTAACAAAAGTTAATAGTTTTTTACAAGTTAGAATAATACGATATATATATATATATAAACAAGCCGGTGGCACCGCCACCCCGGTGCCTTTACGGTTACTGTGCATGACGGGCAATATCGTAACTCCGCTTTGACCTTTGAGAAGATGTGTGCTATAGAGCTTGCATTGGTGTGGGCTCTGCAAAAGTGTGTGTGTGTGTGTGAGGCGTGATTGAACAATGTAGACATATATATATATATATATATAAAGGCACCGGGGTGGCGGTGCCACCGGCTTGTTTATATATATATATATATATATATATATATATATATATATATATGAATATAGCTGCGAGCAGCGATGAAGGGCCAAAGCCGGCGGCACCGCCACTCCGGTGCCTTTAGGTAACTAAAGGCACCGGGGTTGCGGTGCCACCGGCTTGGGCCCGTAATCGCTGCTCGCAGCTATATTTATTATTATTATTATTATTATTATTATTATTTTACTACCTTTTGGGCACTTTTGGGGGCCTTAACGTGCTCGAAAACTCTTGAAACTTTGCACACATCTCAGAACCCGCGGCCATCAGGGCCGGGCTGAAGCTGGTACCCGGGCGTGGCAGGGGGGCTCGACAGCGCCCCCTGGAACGGGGTTTGAACACTTGGTCCATAAATCAAACACGCTTGCATGTAATAATATGAAACTCAGTACACATATAGATCTCATCGGTTCATATATACTTCATGCTCTTACTTTTTACCCCAGCCCAACAGGAAGTCGGCTATTAAGGGTTGTTTGGAAAACACATGCAATGGAATGTGAAATACTCCTCCTAGAGAATTCAAACACACGGCACGAAACTCGGTCAGCATGAAGTCAAGACACTGAGGATGAAAAATTGCCAGGGGATTTTTGATATCTCGAACGGTTTGGCCGTGGCGAGTAAACGAAATTATGGCGAGAAACGTGAAACAGGAAGTGTGTTATAACTACTGCATACATTAACTAATCTTGATGAAACTTCAGCAGTGTGTTCGTTGTAAGAGCCCGATCACATGGATGTGACTATTGTGAGTCAAAGTTATAGCGCCACCAACTGGAAGCAGGAAGTGTGTCACTTTCAAAATGCTTTTAAATCACCCTCTTATTTTTACCCGATTTGCTTCAAACTTCATGTGCATAATGTAGACACACGCCAGATGTAGACCTGTGAAAGGATTATTGATATCTTAGATACTGTTGCCATGGCAATGCATCAAACATTAATATTCCTTTTTTTAAGCTTTTTCATGCTTTTTTATGCTTTCGGGCACTTTTGGGGTTCTTAACGTGCTCGAAAACTCTTGAAACTTTGCACACGGGACAAAACCCGCGGCCATCAGGGCCAGGCTGAAGCTGGTACCCGGGCGTGGCAGGGGGGCTCGACAGCGCCCCCTTGAACGGGTCAGACAATTTGGTCCATATATCCAACACGCTTTACCCTATTTGCTTCAAACTTGATGTGTATAATGTAGACACAAGCCAGATGTAGACCTGTGAAAGGATTGTTGATATCTTAGATGCTGTTGCCGTGACAACGCATCAAACTTTAATATTCTTTTTGGATACTTTTGAGATTCTTAGCGCACTTTTGGGGCCCTTAACGTGCTCAAAAACTCTTGAAACTTTGCACACGGGTCAGAAACCGCGGCCATCAGGGCCGGGCTGAAGCTGGTACCCGGGCGTGGCAGGGGGGCTCGACAGCGCCCCCTGGAATGGGGTCCGAAAACTTGGTCCATAAATCAAACAGGCTTTACCCGATTTGCTTCAAACTTGATGTGTATAATGTAGACACACGCCAGATTTAGACCTGTGAAAGGATTGTTGATATCTTAGATGCTGTTGCCGTGACAACGCATCAAACTTTAATATTCTTTTTGGATACTTTTGAGACTCTCAGCGCACTTTGGGGGCCCTTAACGTGCACGAAAACTCTTGAAACTTTGCACACAGGTCAGAACCCGCGGCCATCAGGGCCGGGCTGAAGATGGTACCCGGGCGTGGCAGGGGGGCTCGACAGCGCCCCCTGGAACGGGGTGCGAAAACTTGGTCCATAAATCAAACACGCTTGCATGTAATAATATGAAACTCGGTAGACATATAGATCTCATCGGTTCATATATCCTTTGTACTTTTACTTTTTACCCCAGCCCAACAGGAAGTCGGCTATAATGGTTTGTTTGGAAGCGTATGCCCCTGGAATTCGATATACTCCTCCTAGAGAATTCAACCAATCGCAACGAAACTCGGTCAGCATGAAGTCAAGACATTGAGGATGAAAAATTGCCAGGGGATTTTTGATATCTCGAACGATTTGGCCGTGGCGAGGAAACGAATTTATGGCGAATAATGGAAACAGGAAGTGTGTTATAACTTCTGCATACATTAACTGATCTTGATGAAACTTCAACAGTGTGTTCGCTGTAAGAGGCCGATCACATGGATGTGACTATTATGAGTCAAAGTTATAGCGCCACCAACTGGCAGCAGGAAGTGTGTCACTTTCAAAATGCTTTGAAATCACCCTCTTATTTTTACCCGATTTGCTTCAAACTTGATGTGTATAATGTAGACACTCGCCAGATGTAGACCTGTGAAAGGATTATTGATGTCTTAGATACTGTTGCCATGGCAACGCATCAAACTTTAATATTGTTTTTGGATGCTTTTGAGACTCTTAGCATGCCTGAAATTGCTTAAAATTGCATGAAACTCGACAGACAGATCACATTTATTAGCCAGTAGACATGTGCAAAGTTTCAGAAACGGGCGTGGTGCAGGGGCTCAGTAGCGCCACCTTTTGTGACAAAAGTGTGTGTGTGGGGGGGGGGGGGGGGGGGTTAGTTTCATCTACAGTTACAAAACTTTTTCAACTTGATGAAAATACATTAAAGATGCTAAATTGTGAACGGATATTGAATATCTCAAACGGTTTTGCTATGGCGAGGGATTATGTCAAAAAAAGAATCAGGAAATGTCTCATATCTTTCTAAAATGTAATTATACACCATTTATTTTTCTATAAAATTATACTAATATTAGAAGTAAACCCATTGTATTCCTTTTTTTCAATTTAAGATTTATGTTTAAGTTTAAAAACAGCCAGAATGGTTGTTTAGCCAAAAAAAAAAAAAAAAAAAAAATCATTCATAGTGCTTTACTGCCCTCTTGTGTTCAAAATCAGGTAGGCCAATTGATGCTACTATGGGAATATTTTCCCACCGTGACTCCGCTGGGGGCTTTAAAATCGCTAACTTGAAAGCGAAAGTAACGGACGTCTCCACAAGACGTGCAGCTGTGAGCATTTTTGTTTCATTTTAAAAGAAGCCCCATTTCGGGGGCGGATTTCTTGAATGTATTTTACAAAATCACAATGTTGTGTTTGATTGCGAGTATCCAAAAATAAGTAAACACTTTGCAGTTTGAATGATCTTCTTGAATAAAATGACGGAGTAGCCAATGTTTCCACTGTTCGATCGCGGACGTCCACACGGACATTGATAATGGTGGCGCGTGCAGAGCGCGTGCTTGAATTGTGAGTTCAATAGTCTATTATTTTTCACGGAAAACACAACAACAAAAGAGTATAATGATAGATTCGCTTAAATAGGCGCTTTTACATAAAATAGCCTATTCCGTCATCATCTTTTCAGTCAGCTCTTCACTCTCGTGATTAATGAAATTTGACTCCTGTTGCTGATATTTGCTGCAACTTTCGTTCAGCTCACAATTTAGTAAGCAAACACGCTTCAAATGTGTTTATTTTATTTTTGTGTATATATATGTGTGTATATATATATATATATATATATATATATATATATATATATATATATATATATATATATATATATATAGCTTATGTTTCAAATATGAGTTAATTAACAATCGTTGGAAAGAATGATACTTTTAAACATATCACTAAACCGTCATTAGGTGTCGCCAGGCGACCGTCTTAATGAGCGAGTCATTGATTCATTCGTTCAAACGATTCGTTCGAACGGCTGAGTCGTTCATGAATGAGACAGATTATGGATTGGTCGTTGAATCTTTGAGTCAACCGATTTGTTCAAAATGCTGAATCATTCAGTAATGAGAACGCGTTGCTGTGAGATGCTCGATGGTTCTGCTGTGATCTTTGTTGAACTATTTTCGCTGCTGAAACAGAAAAAAAGTCAATATTGCATCTAAAATGTAAGTGACTTGACACGTGTGTGTGTGTGTGTGTGTGCGTGTGAGTGCGTGCGTGCGTGTGTGTGTGTGTGTGTGTGTGTGTGTGCAATCAATCTCAGGTAAGAGGCATGAATAATGAGAATTGGACTTCTAGGAGTGAGGTTAATATTCCGGAGATGGTTCCCTCGGATTGTGAAAAGGAGGCGGCGCGGGAGTGGCCAGGCATTGCGCTACTTTAGTTTCAAAGTTTAAAACAATGCTAATATCATTTTTTTGAACGATTTCATTACAAATGTTTATTTTATATATTTATAAAATATTATAAAATATAATAACTATGTTTTGTCCTATTAACAAAAGACAGGCAATGTACTATTAACAAATGTTAATAGTTTTTTAAAAGTTAAAATGATACTTTATGCATTTGTTTTGTGTCAGATGATTAACAATATAAATTAAACAAAGCTTAAAACAAACAAAATAATAAAACGAAAACAAAGCTTGAACATTTTATTTAATTGAAAAGCCTTTTTGAAATAAAATGTGTTTTTTTTCCCTCTGAAATAGCAAAAGCATCGCACACTTAGCTGTACCTGCTCTAAATAAATAATAGTATTTAAATAAAAATACAAAATCGAAATAAATAAATTATATAAAACAAAATCAAATCAAAGAAAATAAATCTTATTAAAGTTATGCAGGCACACATTTAACAATAATTTTCAAGTGACAAATAAAATCAATCAAAATTCCTTACACATGGAGTTAATCCTGACGATTCCTGAGGCGCCTTTCCTCATGACACTCGCTTTTTTTTTCGAAGATATATTTTCTTTGGTTTGATTTTGTTTTTGTAATAATTTATTTTATTTAGTTCGATTTTGTATTTTTATTGAATTACTCTTTTTTATTTAGAGCAGGTACAGCTAGTGTGTGATGCTTTTGCTATTTCAGAGGAAAACAATAATTTTATTTAATTAATAATTTTTGTTTCAGTCCACCATATAATTATGTTGTGTTTGATCTATGGAAAAAAGTTAGTTGTGAAATGGTTGAATATTAACAAAAGTTAATAGTTTTTTACAAGTTAGAATAATACGATATATATATATATATAAACAAGCCGGTGGCACCGCCACCCCGGTGCCTTTACGGTTACTGTGCATGACGGGCAATATCGTAACTCCGCTTTGACCTTTGAGAAGATGTGTGCTATAGAGCTTGCATTGGTGTGGGCTCTGCAAAAGTGTGTGTGTGTGTGTGAGGCGTGATTGAACAATGTAGACATATATATATATATATATATATAAAGGCACCGGGGTGGCGGTGCCACCGGCTTGTTTATATATATATATATATATATATATATATATATATATATATATATATATGAATATAGCTGCGAGCAGCGATGAAGGGCCAAAGCCGGCGGCACCGCCACTCCGGTGCCTTTAGGTAACTAAAGGCACCGGGGTTGCGGTGCCACCGGCTTGGGCCCGTAATCGCTGCTCGCAGCTATATTTATTATTATTATTATTATTTTACTACCTTTTGGGCACTTTTGGGGGCCTTAACGTGCTCGAAAACTCTTGAAACTTTGCACACATCTCAGAACCCGCGGCCATCAGGGCCGGGCTGAAGCTGGTACCCGGGCGTGGCAGGGGGGCTCGACAGCGCCCCCTGGAACGGGGTTTGAACACTTGGTCCATAAATCAAACACGCTTGCATGTAATAATATGAAACTCAGTACACATATAGATCTCATCGGTTCATATATACTTCATGCTCTTACTTTTTACCCCAGCCCAACAGGAAGTCGGCTATTAAGGGTTGTTTGGAAAACACATGCAATGGAATGTGAAATACTCCTCCTAGAGAATTCAAACACACGGCACGAAACTCGGTCAGCATGAAGTCAAGACACTGAGGATGAAAAATTGCCAGGGGATTTTTGATATCTCGAACGGTTTGGCCGTGGCGAGTAAACGAAATTATGGCGAGAAACGTGAAACAGGAAGTGTGTTATAACTACTGCATACATTAACTAATCTTGATGAAACTTCAGCAGTGTGTTCGTTGTAAGAGCCCGATCACATGGATGTGACTATTGTGAGTCAAAGTTATAGCGCCACCAACTGGAAGCAGGAAGTGTGTCACTTTCAAAATGCTTTTAAATCACCCTCTTATTTTTACCCGATTTGCTTCAAACTTCATGTGCATAATGTAGACACACGCCAGATGTAGACCTGTGAAAGGATTATTGATATCTTAGATACTGTTGCCATGGCAATGCATCAAACATTAATATTCCTTTTTTTAAGCTTTTTCATGCTTTTTTATGCTTTCGGGCACTTTTGGGGTTCTTAACGTGCTCGAAAACTCTTGAAACTTTGCACACGGGACAAAACCCGCGGCCATCAGGGCCAGGCTGAAGCTGGTACCCGGGCGTGGCAGGGGGGCTCGACAGCGCCCCCTTGAACGGGTCAGACAATTTGGTCCATATATCCAACACGCTTTACCCTATTTGCTTCAAACTTGATGTGTATAATGTAGACACAAGCCAGATGTAGACCTGTGAAAGGATTGTTGATATCTTAGATGCTGTTGCCGTGACAACGCATCAAACTTTAATATTCTTTTTGGATACTTTTGAGATTCTTAGCGCACTTTTGGGGCCCTTAACGTGCTCAAAAACTCTTGAAACTTTGCACACGGGTCAGAAACCGCGGCCATCAGGGCCGGGCTGAAGCTGGTACCCGGGCGTGGCAGGGGGGCTCGACAGCGCCCCCTGGAATGGGGTCCGAAAACTTGGTCCATAAATCAAACAGGCTTTACCCGATTTGCTTCAAACTTGATGTGTATAATGTAGACACACGCCAGATTTAGACCTGTGAAAGGATTGTTGATATCTTAGATGCTGTTGCCGTGACAACGCATCAAACTTTAATATTCTTTTTGGATACTTTTGAGACTCTCAGCGCACTTTGGGGGCCCTTAACGTGCACGAAAACTCTTGAAACTTTGCACACAGGTCAGAACCCGCGGCCATCAGGGCCGGGCTGAAGATGGTACCCGGGCGTGGCAGGGGGGCTCGACAGCGCCCCCTGGAACGGGGTGCGAAAACTTGGTCCATAAATCAAACACGCTTGCATGTAATAATATGAAACTCGGTAGACATATAGATCTCATCGGTTCATATATCCTTTGTACTTTTACTTTTTACCCCAGCCCAACAGGAAGTCGGCTATAATGGTTTGTTTGGAAGCGTATGCCCCTGGAATTCGATATACTCCTCCTAGAGAATTCAACCAATCGCAACGAAACTCGGTCAGCATGAAGTCAAGACATTGAGGATGAAAAATTGCCAGGGGATTTTTGATATCTCGAACGATTTGGCCGTGGCGAGGAAACGAATTTATGGCGAATAATGGAAACAGGAAGTGTGTTATAACTTCTGCATACATTAACTGATCTTGATGAAACTTCAACAGTGTGTTCGCTGTAAGAGGCCGATCACATGGATGTGACTATTATGAGTCAAAGTTATAGCGCCACCAACTGGCAGCAGGAAGTGTGTCACTTTCAAAATGCTTTGAAATCACCCTCTTATTTTTACCCGATTTGCTTCAAACTTGATGTGTATAATGTAGACACTCGCCAGATGTAGACCTGTGAAAGGATTATTGATGTCTTAGATACTGTTGCCATGGCAACGCATCAAACTTTAATATTGTTTTTGGATGCTTTTGAGACTCTTAGCATGCCTGAAATTGCTTAAAATTGCATGAAACTCGACAGACAGATCACATTTATTAGCCAGTAGACATGTGCAAAGTTTCAGAAACGGGCGTGGTGCAGGGGCTCAGTAGCGCCACCTTTTGTGACAAAAGTGTGTGTGGGGGGGGGGGGGGGGGGGGGGGGGTTAGTTTCATCTACAGTTACAAAACTTTTTCAACTTGATGAAAATACATTAAAGATGCTAAATTGTGAACGGATATTGAATATCTCAAACGGTTTTGCTATGGCGAGGGATTATGTCAAAAAAAGAATCAGGAAATGTCTCATATCTTTCTAAAATGTAATTATACACCATTTATTTTTCTATAAAATTATACTAATATTAGAAGTAAACCCATTGTATTCCTTTTTTTCAATTTAAGATTTATGTTTAAGTTTAAAAACAGCCAGAATGGTTGTTTAGCCAAAAAAAAAAAAAAAAAAAAATCATTCATAGTGCTTTACTGCCCTCTTGTGTTCAAAATCAGGTAGGCCAATTGATGCTACTATGGGAATATTTTCCCACCGTGACTCCGCTGGGGGCTTTAAAATCGCTAACTTGAAAGCGAAAGTAACGGACGTCTCCACAAGACGTGCAGCTGTGAGCATTTTTGTTTCATTTTAAAAGAAGCCCCATTTCGGGGGCGGATTTCTTGAATGTATTTTACAAAATCACAATGTTGTGTTTGATTGCGAGTATCCAAAAATAAGTAAACACTTTGCAGTTTGAATGATCTTCTTGAATAAAATGACGGAGTAGCCAATGTTTCCACTGTTCGATCGCGGACGTCCACACGGACATTGATAATGGTGGCGCGTGCAGAGCGCGTGCTTGAATTGTGAGTTCAATAGTCTATTATTTTTCACGGAAAACACAACAACAAAAGAGTATAATGATAGATTCGCTTAAATAGGCGCTTTTACATAAAATAGCCTATTCCGTCATCATCTTTTCAGTCAGCTCTTCACTCTCGTGATTAATGAAATTTGACTCCTGTTGCTGATATTTGCTGCAACTTTCGTTCAGCTCACAATTTAGTAAGCAAACACGCTTCAAATGTGTTTATTTTATTTTTGTGTATATATATGTGTGTATATATATATATATATATATATATATATATATATATATATATATATATATATATATATATATATATAGCTTATGTTTCAAATATGAGTTAATTAACAATCGTTGGAAAGAATGATACTTTTAAACATATCACTAAACCGTCATTAGGTGTCGCCAGGCGACCGTCTTAATGAGCGAGTCATTGATTCATTCGTTCAAACGATTCGTTCGAACGGCTGAGTCGTTCATGAATGAGACAGATTATGGATTGGTCGTTGAATCTTTGAGTCAACCGATTTGTTCAAAATGCTGAATCATTCAGTAATGAGAACGCGTTGCTGTGAGATGCTCGATGGTTCTGCTGTGATCTTTGTTGAACTATTTTCGCTGCTGAAACAGAAAAAAAGTCAATATTGCATCTAAAATGTAAGTGACTTGACACGTGTGTGTGTGTGTGTGTGTGCGTGTGAGTGCGTGCGTGCGTGTGTGTGTGTGTGTGTGTGTGTGTGTGCAATCAATCTCAGGTAAGAGGCATGAATAATGAGAATTGGACTTCTAGGAGTGAGGTTAATATTCCGGAGATGGTTCCCTCGGATTGTGAAAAGGAGGCGGCGCGGGAGTGGCCAGGCATTGCGCTACTTTAGTTTCAAAGTTTAAAACAATGCTAATATCATTTTTTTGAACGATTTCATTACAAATGTTTATTTTATATATTTATAAAATATTATAAAATATAATAACTATGTTTTGTCCTATTAACAAAAGACAGGCAATGTACTATTAACAAATGTTAATAGTTTTTTAAAAGTTAAAATGATACTTTATGCATTTGTTTTGTGTCAGATGATTAACAATATAAATTAAACAAAGCTTAAAACAAACAAAATAATAAAACGAAAACAAAGCTTGAACATTTTATTTAATTGAAAAGCCTTTTTGAAATAAAATGTGTTTTTTTCCCTCTGAAATAGCAAAAGCATCGCACACTTAGCTGTACCTGCTCTAAATAAATAATAGTATTTAAATAAAAATACAAAATCGAAATAAATAAATTATATAAAACAAAATCAAATCAAAGAAAATAAATCTTATTAAAGTTATGCAGGCACACATTTAACAATAATTTTCAAGTGACAAATAAAATCAATCAAAATTCCTTACACATGGAGTTAATCCTGACGATTCCTGAGGCGCCTTTCCTCATGACACTCGCTTTTTTTTTCGAAGATATATTTTCTTTGGTTTGATTTTGTTTTTGTAATAATTTATTTTATTTAGTTCGATTTTGTATTTTTATTGAATTACTCTTTTTTATTTAGAGCAGGTACAGCTAGTGTGTGATGCTTTTGCTATTTCAGAGGAAAACAATAATTTTATTTAATTAATAATTTTTGTTTCAGTCCACCATATAATTATGTTGTGTTTGATCTATGGAAAAAAGTTAGTTGTGAAATGGTTGAATATTAACAAAAGTTAATAGTTTTTTACAAGTTAGAATAATACGATATATATATATATATAAACAAGCCGGTGGCACCGCCACCCCGGTGCCTTTACGGTTACTGTGCATGACGGGCAATATCGTAACTCCGCTTTGACCTTTGAGAAGATGTGTGCTATAGAGCTTGCATTGGTGTGGGCTCTGCAAAAGTGTGTGTGTGTGTGTGAGGCGTGATTGAACAATGTAGACATATATATATATATATATATAAAGGCACCGGGGTGGCGGTGCCACCGGCTTGTTTATATATATATATATATATATATATATATATATATATATATATATATATGAATATAGCTGCGAGCAGCGATGAAGGGCCAAAGCCGGCGGCACCGCCACTCCGGTGCCTTTAGGTAACTAAAGGCACCGGGGTTGCGGTGCCACCGGCTTGGGCCCGTAATTATTATTAGGGCCCAAGCCTTGAAAAGGCGAAGGCCCTATTGTTTTCCTTAGGATTATTATTTATTATTATTATTATTATTATTATTTTACTACCTTTTGGGCACTTTTGGGGGCCTTAACGTGCTCGAAAACTCTTGAAACTTTGCACACATCTCAGAACCCGCGGCCATCAGGGCCGGGCTGAAGCTGGTACCCGGGCGTGGCAGGGGGGCTCGACAGCGCCCCCTGGAACGGGGTTTGAACACTTGGTCCATAAATCAAACACGCTTGCATGTAATAATATGAAACTCAGTACACATATAGATCTCATCGGTTCATATATACTTCATGCTCTTACTTTTTACCCCAGCCCAACAGGAAGTCAGCTATTAAGGGTTGTTTGGAAAACACATGCAATGGAATGTGAAATACTCCTCCTAGAGAATTCAAACACACGGCACGAAACTCGGTCAGCATGAAGTCAAGACACTGAGGATGAAAAATTGCCAGGGGATTTTTGATATCTCGAACGGTTTGGCCGTGGCGAGTAAACGAAATTATGGCGAGAAACGTGAAACAGGAAGTGTGTTATAACTACTGCATACATTAACTAATCTCGATGAAACTTCAGCAGTGTGTTCGTTGTAAGAGCCCGATCACATGGATGTGACTATTGTGAGTCAAAGTTATAGTGCCACCAACTGGCAGCAGGAAGTGTGTCACTTTCAAAATGCTTTTAAATCACCCTCTTATTTTTACCCGATTTGCTTCAAACTTCATGTGCATAATGTAGACACACGCCAGATGTAGACCTGTGAAAGGATTATTGATATCTTAGATACTGTTGCCATGGCAATGCATCAAACATTAATATTCCTTTTTTTAAGCTTTTTCATGCTTTTTTATGCTTTCGGGCACTTTTGGGGTTCTTAACGTGCTCGAAAACTCTTGAAACTTTGCACACGGGACAAAACCCGCGGCCATCAGGGCCAGGCTGAAGCTGGTACCCGGGCGTGGCAGGGGGGCTCGACAGCGCCCCCTTGAACGGGTCAGACAATTTGGTCCATATATCCAACACGCTTTACCCTATTTGCTTCAAACTTGATGTGTATAATGTAGACACAAGCCAGATGTAGACCTGTGAAAGGATTGTTGATATCTTAGATGCTGTTGCCGTGACAACGCATCAAACTTTAATATTCTTTTTGGATACTTTTGAGATTCTTAGCGCACTTTTGGGGCCCTTAACGTGCTCAAAAACTCTTGAAACTTTGCACACGGGTCAGAAACCGCGGCCATCAGGGCCGGGCTGAAGCTGGTACCCGGGCGTGGCAGGGGGGCTCGACAGCGCCCCCTGGAATGGGGTCCGAAAACTTGGTCCATAAATCAAACAGGCTTTACCCGATTTGCTTCAAACTTGATGTGTATAATGTAGACACACGCCAGATTTAGACCTGTGAAAGGATTGTTGATATCTTAGATGCTGTTGCCGTGACAACGCATCAAACTTTAATATTCTTTTTGGATACTTTTGAGACTCTCAGCGCACTTTGGGGGCCCTTAACGTGCTCAAAAACTCTTGAAACTTTGCACACGGGTCAGAACCCGTGGCCATCAGGGCCGGGCTGAAGCTGGTACCCGGGCGTGGCAGGGGGGCTCGACAGTGCCCCCTGGAACGGGGTCCGAAAACTTGGTCCATAAATCAAACACGCTTGAATGTAATAATATGAAACTCGGTACACATATAGATCTCATCGATTCATATATCCTTTGTACTTTTACTTTTTACCCCAGCCCAACAGGAAGTCGGCTATTATGGTTTGTTTGGAAGCGTATGCCCCTGGAATTCGATATACTCCTCCTAGAGAATTCAACCAATCGCCACGAAACTCGGTCAGCATGAAGTCAAGACATTGAGGATGAAAAGTTGCCAGGGGATTTTTGATATCTCGAACGGTTTGGCTGTGGCGAGGAAACGAATTTATGGCGAATAAAGGAAACAGGAAGTGTGTTATAACTTCTGCATACATTAACTGATCTTGATGAAACTTCAGCAGTGTGTTCGCTGTAAGAGTCCGATCACATGGATGTGACTATTGTGAGTCAAAGTTATAGCGCCACCAACTGGCAGCAGGAAGTGTGTCACTTCCTAAAGGCTTTGAAATCACCCTCTTATTTTTACCCAATTTGCTTCAAACTTTATGTGTATAATGTAGACACACGGCAGATGT